>CM048046.1:9352500-10567500 GCA_026259375.1 Verasper variegatus | reverse complement strand
ACTCCCCCACCCTATCGCTTAAGAGATGCCTATTTATTCTTCCTGTGTTCTCTAATCTAAGTGCATGAGACCATCTTTCCTTGTACACATGTGAACCTTACACTAGTCCTCATCCAGTGCTGTAGCAGCTGGTGTAGAATATTACCAGTGGCATTACAGATCAGATAAACCTCAGAAACATCCAAAATACACTTGGATGACTAAAATGTGTAGGTTATAGTAAATTGACAGATATTCCTTTCTTCAATCTAAGAAACGCTTATGTTTCCGCATCACATCTACCTACGATTGTGTCGGTTGATTGACAAACCTGGATGAAAAAATAACAGCAGCTCAGCCGTTTTCAGACATGGCAGGTTTACAACAGGCATTGCACTAGTTTTATTGAAAGTAAAAGTCACATTATTATTAATACTATTATTAGCCTGTATATTTGATCAAAGTTTAAATTTGCTGTGAAACTTTTTTAGTTCGGTCTTCGGATGTCGAGCGGTATACCACATCCATCTCCATCAGCTAACATGATTATAAACCCACTTCACCACTCTCTCTGCCTCCCTCTCTCCCACCTGGTCGGCTTATCCCCGACAGAAAGTGTCTCAGATAACAGTGTGTAGAGAGGGCGCTTAACTGGAGGCTGACATCTGGCCTTAAACACACAGGAACGTCTCTTAGACTGGCCCTTAAGGTAAACACAGGCCTGAAAGGCCCCAACAGACCAGTGTCAGCTGACTGTTGATTCAATAAACTATCTCATATCACTATCAATAATGACTGGGTGCTACATATAATTAAGAAGGAAGAATGCCTCTTTCAGACCTGAGCAGAGATGCCTTTAAAACATAATAACTACGCTAGTGTAGTGTTGACATTGGTATTAACGTCTGCAGGCTGACGTGGCTGCAGATATCTGGTTGGCCCAGCGGGGCAAAGGAGAAAGAGGAGGGGGTAGATGGGCAGAGGGATGGAGGGGGAAAGGGTACAAGAGGAGTCGGAGGGAGGGTGGGAGGAGGAGGCGGGTGAGACTCCTGACTGAAATTCCTCATGACTCTCAGGGTCAACACAAGTGGCCAAGGCTGGCGGGCTGGCACTGAAGTGTAAGAGGCAAAGATATTCATCTTGTTTAAATATTAAAGAAAGCCAGTGTTGACTGTCAGTAGCAGACAGGATGAGAAATCTGTCACCTTGTGCTCTATTCACCTCCCCAACCTCTACATCAGAACATTTGCATTGGAGATGTGTAATTTTGTACTTCAGAACTGTCCAGTATGAATATGCAGTTAATCATTGGGATCCTGCAAACAAGAAAAAATTATGTTGTATGATCCCGACTCAAGTTAAACCCTTTCAAATGTTTAATGACGTCGCTGGATTGTACATAGATTTGCGTACTTGCCGATTCCAAACCCGGCAGCATTGACGGCTATTCTGATGATATCGAAACATCTCTAACTAAAATGGTATGAGTGGAGATTCATGACACAGAGTCACTGTATAGGAAAAAAGTACAGTATACTTGTGTACACTATACTTGTACCGAAAAGTATTTCAGAGTCAAGCAAAAACCTTGAGAAACATATGGAAGGAGTGATGGAGGAACAGAAAGTTGTCGGGAAATGAGAAACAGGGAGGGATTGAGGAAGAGAGAGCACAGTAGTCAGGCCATGAAACTGATGACACACACACACACACACACACACACACACACACACGCAGATGGATGGTGCTAAAATTATATTTCCATATGAGAACATGAGCACCAGTCTTTTTTAATGAATACTCCACTGTTCATGAAAACATGGCTCTCAACGCATCACCTGACAGATGAACAGTGGATCTGTTTCTTGTTCTTCTTCCCTCGCTCTCTTTACTGCTGCCTCTACTTTATCTAATCTCATTCCAGATCTCAACTCCTCCCTCCCTCCATCCCTCTCTCTCCAGATGAAAGTGATTGTACCAAGATGCCATCGTGTGTCCGTTTTTGCCAACTCTGTCAGAGCTTTGCTGCCAAGCTCCGACAATACTGCTGGAAGTGTGCCGGAACACATGGGGCACATGGGGGATCTAAGCAAGAATTCACAGTCCAGGCCAAGTCCAGGAACAACCAGAGGGAGAGAGAGACGGGGACGGACAGACAGACAGACAGACAGACAGAAAACTGAAAAAGATTATTAAAATATCTCAGGATGAAAAATAGGTGTCCACGTAGAGGAGGAAGGTGTCAACTTCGTCTTGAGATTTGAGAGCTTTTGGCGATACTGGCCTTGTCTATGTGCTGCAATACACAAGATTTCCACAGCAGAATTTATACGTCACGTCCTGCCTCCTGCATACTCGACTCAGAAGCCAACTATGGCCTGAATGCTTCAGACATTTTCCTGTTGTGAATGAGTCTGACCCAGACGATCTCCTGCTGCATTCTTTATATGTAAAAGTCAAACTCCAGAAATGTCCAGAAAATTAGGGCATTTTCCGGAGTTTTTCTTTCACATGACTTTGATCTCTGAAAACGGCTTCGTTGATTTTCACTCGTCTCATTACTGTTAATGCTCCCCATACCACCAAATGTGTGGAAATAGTCCCAAACAAATCCATTGTTTAATCCTGTTTGAGAAATATTTGCTAAAAAAAACTACAGTGGCCAGCTCTTCAGTGATCCCACTCTGAGCTGGTTATTAAATTTCTTTACTCGTGTCTTCAGTAAAAACAAACGGGTTTAGTAGAGAGTGCCACAGAGAGTGTTGGATGAAGAATAATGTGGAATAATGGCCCCTTATATGTCATTTATTTAGTAAGCAACACAAACAATGTCTCTTAAATGTTTAGAGCATCTGATAAAGGCAGGACTGACTGCAGATGATTCTGCATCTTCTCACAGCAGAGCGGGGATAGGACACTGCCAGATGTGCTCTGTCTGTTCTGCCATGTGAGACTTAGCTCATGTAGACGTGTCTGAAAATGATGCTGGCAGCTGTGATGTCAAATATTTTGTGGAACACTCCAAATGGGTGAGAAATTAGATGGCTATCTAAGTTCTTACAAAGTGTGAGCAAAGTACTTCACTTTGTCAAACCAAAGCCCATTGAACAAGCACCTTTCTTTGCCTCAGTGAGTTTCCCATGCTCTGGATGTGAGTGCAGATCATCTTCGGAGAAACTGATTGGACACACATGATTGTGGCCTGTTACTCAATAGATGGAGGTTCTGACTCGCAGTGGGTCTTATGGGATCATTGAGAAAGCGAATGGAAAACCGGGCCTGAGTCAGAATAGCAGACCAGAAACAAACACCCATTATCCTTGTTATAGCATTCAAAGAAATACACACAAACAATCTAACACACACATACAAGCTTGTGTGAGAGGAAACACACATGCTTGTGCCTTTATACTCATACTTGGAACATCCGTAATCAAACCCACACAGTTTAGTACACAGTTCCAATACTGTGATCTAATACATATTGACACACACTGAAAGCATATGCTACTAATCATTCACAAGTGCACATGTTGTCGGTACCAGATAATATACAAAGCCTATCCCATCCTCTTAATTGATTCCATACGTTTGGATACACTGGAAAATGGCCTGTGTGACAAAGCCAGGAACAACTTAGGCCTCCCTGGTGGGCTCCTATAGAGGAAAGGGCTCTGAGGTAACGCAACTGGCACAGTGAGACGCAAAGGGCAACTATCCAATGCTGTAAAACTGACAATGAGTTCATGTTTGAGTCTCGCCACTTTGTTCTATTTTCATATCTGCCTGTCACATGAAAGAAATAATGAAGAACACAAATTCAACTATTCCCCTTTGTATTCTAACGACCTTGCAATTTTGTCCAAAACTTTTCCACATATTTGTTGTTTTTTTGTCATTTGTGTTTCCTGCAAAAGTTTCCCCAAACATAACAGTCCTTCATAAATGCAGAGCAATAGATGTACTGTATGTCAGCGAACTCAGACGCAGACACATGTGACACAGACGTCTCCCATTTTATAAACAAAAATTACTGCTACACGCCCTGCAAGGCAATTCCCTGCTGTTCTGCACTAAAGCAGGTGCAAATTGTTTTGCTCTACATGTAACGTTGTGTTGGAACACAGACACATAAAGTAAAGTCATCAACTGAGAACAACTTCGCTAATGTATAACACAACCGCAGAATGGCCGAGACACAACAGACCATGACAGAGGCAGTTGCATCCAGATATGAAGTGGTGAAAGAATCAAAGGGAGTTAAATGCAACAAGGTTAGTTTTAGTATGTGTGTTTGTGTGTTTGTGTGTGCATGCGTGTCTTCGTGCGTGGAAAAATAGTTTTGGAATATGGTCTCGGTTGCACTCACACCTGTAACCAGTCAGTTTTTACTCTTGGATGCTGTGCTTGTGTACATGTCATTTGTTGGCTGATATTTTGTATTATCAGGTCTGTTTAGCTTTCCACTTCCTCACCCTGTAAGACTCTCTGGATTTCTGTGTCAATGACTTGGCGATGCGCTTCCATGAATTTGGGGGTGGAGCATTTAAAGGAGCGCTGAAGAGATGTGTGTTTATTTTTGTTGTTTGTCGCTGACTTCAAATATTAACTCTCTCATGTGAAATTAGGCCAAAGTCATACAGCAAATACTACAGAATGAATTAAATCTATGGCGGTAACAGGGGTGCACGTGCCCGCGCATGAAGGTCACACTCATGAGTCTCACTAACAGATTCTGTGTGACAGGTAACACAGAGGTCTTGTGTGAGAGTAAGGACTTAGTTGCATACCACAACTGCAGCTGAAAGTGTGACGTCAGCCTGTCTGCATGGATGGTAAAATCGTTATGGGCCATAGATCGCAACCATGTGGTGGCATGACGGAGTGAGTGAGCATGCGGCACTGCAAATAGCGCTGCACACACCAAGCTAGGCATCTCTTGCGTTTTAACTATAACAACATTTTTAACTCAATTTGAAACTGTGGCGAGACAAATGAGAATATGTTGGGATGCCAGAGTCTAGATAATTAGATGGTCATAGCATGACTGAGGCCTTAGGTGCAACAGGTTTTAATGGTGTCATATTCATAAAATAGATACAGCTGCTTTGTGGCTGTACATTATTCTGTCAAGAAATGCAGTGAGTAAAAGTAAACACTAAGAAAACTCATACCACAAAACTCTTGGTATGAGTACCTTATTGTTTGTTCGTATAAAGTACAGTGACAGTCATAAATAAAGGATAAGTGGTTCTCTCATAAAGACCTAATATGAAAAAAATGGTATATGAAAGTGAGAAAACACGTTCTCAAGGGGACAAGGTCCTCTTCCTCAGGCTTCAGTCTGTCTCTGGCAAGTCTACAAATCATCTCCAGCCCAGCACCTGGGAAAGCGTTTCCCCACAGGAGCACAGCCGTCGATAAGCTACAGTCGATGAGCTGCAGGACAAGCAAAATGATAACAGGCTGGACTGAATTTCAGAGAGGCTTGTCTGCATTGTCCCACAGATAAGAGAAACCCAAAGTTCTCTGCTTATTAAATCCTCCTCCATTTCCTTTGAGGCAGCTTAGCAGTAACATCAGTAAGTGGACTCCTGAGGACAACTCAACTGTCAATTGGCAAACGATAAAAGCTATTCAATTCTGCACTTTCAGTCATGAGGACTCCACTAATGAAACTGCTAGTGAACCCTGTAACCTTGGTTCCTGTCTCTTTCTCCATATTTCTGTTGCTCTCCACTGTATATGAACACTTTTATTTGCAAAGAATCTGTGTATAGCTATTTACATTTTGGGGGGAAATTCTTGTTAACTGTACCCTCAACTGGTTGCCTAGCAACCTCTTAGTGACATCTGGACTCTAGGGCCACTCAGCCAAGGTACTAAATAACCATAACTACATAGTCCACTGCATAACTATTATACCTTTATATACAGTCTATATGATTTCCCTCTGTTTCTCGTCTTCATGCTAGCTAAGCTAACCTTCTTGCTGAGTGTAGCTTTGTACGGCCTGAACAGACAACCACCTTTCATGTTCTCACCCAGCAACGGAAGTTCTCCCGTCCATCTGGTATGCATGTCTTTGGGAAGAAGAGGAAAACAGAAACACCTTAACACCTGCACAAACTCAAACTCATACAAACGACATATAATTACAGTAACAACAAATAAAGAACCCAGCTGACTGAGTAAGATTCCAACCCAGACCCCTCTTGCTCCATGACCATGCTATATTTTCCTGACTAATAACTGCTGGGGCCTACTGCACGTGTCAGTCACAGTATGTCTTGAATTCCTTTCACTACCTGTTTTATCAGGCTCTCCACATGACAATATCAAGTGTCATGTATAATCCACGGTTGTCCTGTTAGGACAGCTGGAGAAGGATGGAGCAACAGGACAACGGTAAAGAGGAAAACAGCTCTGGTCAAGCTACTGTGGGAATGCAGATTAACCAAAGTGCTAAATGCCCTGTGGGTAATTTTCCCAGCAATGTTGACCACCTTCTCTTTGCCCGACCACCCCCCCCTCCCTCTTTCTCCAATTCCCTGCATTCTTTCTTTTCTTAACAGCAGTGTGAGAGTCTTTGTCACTGATTTGCCACCTCTCTGTCAGACCCATGCCGCTTGCAGAGGGAAAACTTCTAAAGACTGATCTTTATTGGCCCATCCCATCTGTCAGCGTGAGTCATAGCTGAAGAAACGGGGTGGAGGAGACATGGCCCGGCTGATCAGGGCAGATTAACCCTGTGAACAGGCTCAAACTGGAAACCTTTGGCCCCTGCAACAGTTTCGGACCTGCTAACTGCGGAACATCCTCCGGCTGTCCGTCCCCATAACATTTCTTTATGTTACACTCCACCTCTGATTCTCTAAAGCTACATCCATACTACTACATTTTAGTTTGAAAACGCATCAACTCTGCTACAGATATGCCCGGCCTGACCCCCTTTCAGAAGAAAACACCCAGCATTAACCTCGGCTACTCGTGAAGAGCTGAAGATGGATAATCAATTACAGGTGTTGTGGACACTGTCTTTTTTGCTAACACCATGTTGTGCAGTAAAATTATGCATTTTACAATGAGACAACTGTTTACATGTGTATGAGACCAGCTGTTATTCAAGCAATCTGTGACAATCCCTATGACCAGTGGGAAACACATCACACCAGCATACACATGCCCAGTGTGCGTAAGTGGACTCGCGTTTTCATGCGTGTTGGTATGGACGTGGATTTAAAATAATTCAGAGCCGAAGCAATTTTGTGGACAGAGATTGTTTTAGTTTAAAAACACAAATTTCAAACGAAAACCGTAGTGCTGCTTGTTGCCTTAACTTTAAAAAAAAAATTTACAAAAAATAAAAAACCCTGTCTTCCATGGGAGAACAATAAAGAGAAGATAACCCTTTTTATTATATTTGATCACCTACATCATTCTCCATTGGACTGCATGATTGAAATGAGTGGGAGAGATGAAGATGAAAAACATATTCTTTCTAAATCAGAGAACATCAGGAACATTGTGTCCCCACACAAACAGAGGAGCCTCACAGCCACACACTGCCGGTAGCATCTGTATAAGCGAGATAGTTCCCTGCATACTTTACATTATTCAGTTCATGATCCATGCAGACGCGGTATAGATGGTAGTAAAAGGAGCAATGTGGCTGCTTTACCAGTGAAGTAATGTATCACCAAACCACTAAGTCTTTGGCTCGAGTCCAGCTGGAGACCCTTGCCTCACCTCATTCCCTTTTATCTTTCTCCAAGCGTATGAGCACCTTCTACTGTCGAATAAAACCAGAAACCAGAAACACCATTAGTTAATCTTTCAGTAGCAGTAATGTTAAACTAATTGGGAAGACAGGGGTCACTGGATTTACTTATATAATCATCCTTAATCATCATTACTCATCCATCCCCATTAGATATCTCATGAGCTGAGGATCTTCAAACTGTATTTGTCATAAGTGATTGGTGCTCATGTAACACATACAATATTCTTGGATATATTGCTTTTGGTGAGAGCTGAATCATTACTTGGTATTAATGCAGCAGTTGGCTTCCATGTTGATAAGTAATGATGACAAAAAGAAACAAAAGAGGCTCAGAGCTGCTTGAGTTATGGTGATTCAAAAAAACATTATTTTCTTGACCGGTTTGACCACAAGAAGCCAATTAAGTTTGTTTTTTAAATACATAGAAACATCGTTAACAATGTTTTAGATATTTCCACTGTTTCCAACTGACAACTTTCATTTATAATCACCACAGAAACAAGGCAGCACCACATACTAAAACAGAACTATTCACTAGACCTAATTTTCAGTTGCTCATTCAATGTCCTCTCAGATAAACCTCCTATTATGTCTCCATGTGCAGGGCTTATGTCAACGTGTGCTCACTAATAATCTTACAACATGTCAAAGTGAAAAATGAATTGTTTGGTCACATATTTTGTAATGTTGTGTAAAAAGGCTAAATCAAAAGCATTCAAAAATGGCCAGGATATAAATATCAGCATTTAGTGTATGGTAGTTGATGAGAGTGTGGTTAACACAAAAGACCACAGAAGCAGAAACACTACAGACTTTATCTACTGAAATAAAAATCAAAAAGCTATGTGAGAAGTGATCACAAACATGTTTGTGTGACATATATACATGGCCACCCTCAAATATACACTGTGATTTTACATTCACTTGCACTGACTGCAGGGCAGAGAGAGAGAGAGAGAGAGAGAGAGAGAGAGAGAGAGAGAGAGAGAGAGAGAGAGGGAGAGACACCCCTCCTGACTGATGGGGCCCTTCCTCTGTTAGTTAAACCCACTCATAAAGCCACTCAGCCACACTGGCACTGCGCTCCAGAGGGATGGGCCCCATCTCTACATTGATTATCTACAGTGTGTGTGTGTGTGTTTGGGTGAGGGTCTCTGGATTAGAAGCAGACAATAACTCTGCAAACAGAATCAAGACATTCTGCAAAGGGAAGGGTGGGAATCAAAACAAACGGATGCCAGGGAGCTGGACGCTGACGAGGAAAAGCTTTACATACTGTACATCCAACACCGTGTGATGTGTGTGTGTGTGTGTGTGTGTCCTGTCCTCCACCGCACATTCTTCATGTCTAATCTGCACTGCAATCTCTCAGATCATCAGGCACATCACATACATAGCTATCCTTGTTAAGACACTGCATTGATTCCCATTCACTGTGGGCAGCCTAAACTGTATCCAAGATAAATGGAAAGTATTTATATCGCACTTTTTCCTTTGCCATTCACACACTCATTCATTCTGTGCATCTTTGTGCAGCACTTTCTCTATTGCACATATAGAAAGTCATACACTGCTGGGACAGCAATTTTGGGCAAATTGGGGTTCACTGTCTTGCAAAAGGAAGCCTGCAATCAAATATCCAACCTTTTGGTTAGTGGACAACAAAGTGGGAGACCCTACTCTTAACCTGACCACAATTTGTATCTTAGCCCTGACCTTTTGCCTTATTAGGACCACGCTTTCATTCCCATGAAGTTTTCTGGTCCTGAGTCATTGTTTGGACTGGATAAAAAAGTTCTACAAAAGGGAACAAAAACGAGCATGCACATGCAGGCACACACATTTCAAACATGACTTTCAAGAATGTACCCCCACCCCCTGCTGTCAGACCAACTCAGTGTTTCTTTTCATCCCTTTAGCTGGAGGGCTCCCTCTGACTTTGCATAATCCCAGTCTGCTGCTGTGGCACCGAACACACCTACAGGACCCTATATACCTGGTGTGAGCACCCCCACCCTCCCATATACCTGCCTGCCCTGCTGTTTTAAAGGCCAGTTTCCGCAGGTTTGTGCTGAATCAGGCGGAGGGAGCCGTGATTAAGGGTTCAGACTAAAACCCGAACATGCACAACAGCTCTTTCATCTTTACGCACGGTGTGCAATTTGGATGCCGGCAGACACGCGAGGTAAGTGCATCGTAAAACGCAGCAGCAGCAACAGGTCTCCAACACTGATGATCTGTTATTATGATGAAACGCGGACACACGCTGCTTTTCATTAGAACACGCTCCACTGCAGGCCACCGTGCACAACTTGTTTCCTACCTTTTAGAATCTGCGCAAAAAGATCTGCTATGAGAACAAGTGGCAGGTAAACAGCCGCCAGTTTAGGATGGAAAAAAGTACTTTTACTTGCACAACAGTATCTATACGCTTTACTTTACTCTAAGAACCAAGTCAGACAAAAGTAATGAACTGTGTCACTGCTGCACCACACATGTCCGTGCGCACTCTCACCAGATCGCTATGCGCTCCTTCGGGTACTCCAGCTTGTCGATGCAGCCCAGGTAGTGCGGCAGGCTGTGCTCCGCGTTGCGAGCCAGGATGGCGATCATAACCTTCGGCTTCAGCAGCGAGGACTCGGCCTTGACCTGCTCCTGCACCAGCTCCGACGCGCCGCCGGGCACCAGAGTGGCCAGCAGCGCCCACAGCACACCGACTCCCGCGGCCGCGACCACCCGCATCTTGGTTTCCACGATTCAGCTTCGATTCTCCCGTACCCCGGTTGAGGAGCGCAGAGAGGGAGTGCACGGGTGAGAGAGAGGGAGGGAGAGAGGGAGAAGGAGGAGGAGAGAGGAGGCAAGGTAATAGAGGGGGGAGGCGGGATGGAGGGCGTCCTTTACCTCTCTAACCCTCCTACACCCCTGCTGGCTGCTGCTGGTGGTGTTGAGCAAAGACTACTTGAATTTTCTCCTAATAATAATTATAATAATAATTCTTTCATTCAGAAGAAAACACAAATAAGACACATTTCCCACATTGCGAAATAAAGTATGAGCTTTAGGAACAATATATTTAAAGCAAATGACTAAATAAAAAAAAATTAAATCGACCAAAACAAGAACAGCTGGAGCTGTCAGTGAGATTAAAAATCCGAATTGACCTAAATTAAGTTTGTTCTGTACATTGTTCCATGTTGAAAAACTGGATTTTTCCCGAGTTGGCACCTGCATTGTAATCTATTCAATTGAGTGTGTTTGATGGGAGTCAACATAAAAACCTGCAGTGAGGAAATGTAAGGTGGTAAAAAAACAATAACTTAACAAGTAGATAAACAAAACCCATTATGTTTCTCATCGAATAGAAAGCGAGGGCCAACCATCCTTGGGATACAACTCACAATGATGAGTACTATAGTTGTCTCATGAAAAACAGCCCAACAATATGAACAATATACCTGATCAAAATAACAATAATCATCATTATGATTATTATTATTAATTAATCTAAACAAGACTAGATACAATATCCATCTTCATGAGAAAATTTGAAAAAACATAAATTTACTCTCACTGTTGACTATTTCAGTGTCATCTTTTTCCGACATTTTTGTTTTGTGATGACTTCTTTTATTCCGGGACACTGCACCCAAGAAAAGTGCCGTCATGGAGAAATGTAGACATTTCATGGCCTTCATTGTACTTTGTTTCACCAAAGACTGCCGCTGTAAATGTGAAAAAAAAAAGTCAATTGTGAAGTGAATCATATATGTTAGCTGGTCCATCTCTGCTTATCCTCCTTCACTCCCTCCTGAAAGTTTTTAGTAAGTTGCTTCCTTTTTCCCCCACGTCCTCGGGATTGACAGCCTCTTGGATGCTGCACCAAAAGGCCGGAGACCATGAAGTCACCAGCTCTGACATCATCCAGATAGACTGTTGCACTTTTAAAAATTTCTTTCCCCTGTAATGTGACTCTTTTTATAAACATGTGCAGGCCTGCTGCAAAAGCTTTAATTTGTTACAGCTGCAAAAGGTAGTCTGATTTACAAAAAGGAACAGCACTTTACGTATATGTTCATCCCTCACCTTTCACCATGTATCATTTTGATCAAACATACAAGACAGTGTTTGTCGCCCAAAGTTGGAGTTACCCACAGAAGGAATGAATAGTATAGTTGGCACATTGTATTTTTGCACAAAAGGTTGTACTGTACCAAAGTGTCAATTAATAATACAAAGAAAACTTTCTACATTGTTCAAAGAAAATGTCAAAATTTGAATTTTCCAGACATTTTATCAGATTCCTTTATTGGTTCTTGAGATAAATAAATCATTTAAAACTCCACTCACAAAGCAAAATTGTTTTGACCAACATTTGGCACACATATAGCCCACAATGTCACACTGTCATTCGGCCCACATACCCTGGGGAAGGATGGCACCCGTTTTCCACATTTGGGCCACAAGTAAGCCAAAGCAAAAAGTAAAATCATTATTATACTTATTTATAAGCCAATTTAATGAAAAAGTCTACATGACCATAAAATTCCCATTGCAGATAAACCAGGTAGGATGAACACAAAGTTTTCTAACTTCACTCTGCACCATAGACTATAGTACAGTATATTGTAGAACTGTTTGAAGAGGGCTCACTAATTATAAGGAATAATTCAGTGAGCTTCAGAGCATTACCACAGGCCAAGCAAATAGACATGTTTAGAATGGGCACTGCACCAGTGACATAAAATGTTTATGTGTGACCAGTATGGTGCCAGAACCCAAACACTTCAGTGGCTCCAAAAAAAAAAAAATACAAAAATGCTGCATTACTATGTAGGTTGCTGTTCGCAAATATAAAACCTCCGGTTCCAAAAGTTGGCATCCATGCTCTACATGCCATCATAATATTATACTGTGTCGTACAGTGATTACAGTAACCCTGCAGTAACCTTTTTTTAAATATAGTTTAGGGACAGACAGACTCGTGTCCCTGTCTTGGGTCAGCTCTGTTTATTTAAGGAGGAGCTAGGATCTCTCCCACCTGGTTGTGTTTACCTGAGGTAATTGGAGAACTGTTCTCTGCTGTTGGGTGCTCTTAGGCACAGTGTGTGTGTGTGTGTGGGGGGGAGCGGTGATGTTTTCAATCAGTCTGGTGATGATGATCTTTAGCTCCCTCTAGCGCTTCCCCAAATTCAGTTAAGCTTAAAAAGTGAGTCCGAAAGTGAGAACTGGTCAGAACGTATTCAAGGTTCAAAGTTTCCTCACTCTGTATGTTCTTAGCTCAAAATGGTTGTTGATGAAAACCTGCTCCAGAGGGCTCTGGACCTCAGACTGGGGCGAAGGTTCTTCTTCCAACAGGACAACGACCCCCAGCGAACATCTCTGGAGAGATCTGAAAATGGCTGTGCACTGATGCTCCCCATCCAACCTGATGGAGCTTGAGAGGTCCTGCAAAGAAGAATGGGAGAAACTGCGCCAAGCTTGTAGCATCATAGTCAAAAAGACTTGAGGCTGTAATTGCTGCCAAAGGTGCTTCAACAAAGTATTGAGCAAAGGCTGTGAATACTTATGTACATGTTATATTTTATTTATTTATTTTTAATAAATTTGCAAAAATATTAAACAAACTTTTTTCACTTTGTCATTATGAGGTATTGGAATAAGGCTGTAACATAACAAAATGTGGAAAAAGTGAAACACTGTGAATATTTTCTGAATGCACTGTACAGCCAGTCCAGGTCAGAGATCAGGATAATCAGCAGTGCACAGCTGACTGGAGGAATCTGCCCCTGTTGTGACTTGCTCAGCGTCATTAGGGACCAAATTCTGGTCAAACTAAAATGTGAATGTTCAAAACACACAGACTGAAGCAAAAGGTGAAATGCATATAAATAAATAATTCAACTTTAGCAATAACCTTCGTCTTGTGTTTGTCGTTTCACTCTATACTTTCTGGTCAGATCTCAAAAAACAGCCTCAGTGTTTTGGCCCAGTCTCGGGCTTCTGCACTCTCTCAGTGTACGATACATATTCATTATTCAAATGGCTCATGCACTCGCTTTCCTAACGTAGCAAAACTTCTGCTTTGTAATTTTGGTGGCATGCAGTCATTTGTCTCTGTAACCGGACTATGGATGACAGATAGAGCAGAACTGTATCATTTGTTTTAGTTGTGTTTGGGATAAATGTATGTTTTAAGAACTGCCAGCCGTTTTGGTTTGTTTAACTGTGGTTGAAGACAGAGTAGAGAAAGCATAGTTTAAATTGCTACTCTAGCTTTAAATATCAGGGTCAAATGCTTCAAAAGAAGAATGAATAAATAGAAAATGATGTCGTACAGAGAGAGAGCGGGAGAGGGAGAGACAGAGAGGGAGGGAGAGAGAGAGAGAGAGAGAGAGAGAGAGAGAGAGAGAGAGAGAGAGAGAGAGAGAGAGAGAGAGAGAGAGAGAGAGAGAGAGAGAGAGAGGATGATTGTGGCTCTTTAGAAAAAGTTTTTTTCCTCTACCGTATGATACAACACATAAATTGCAATTTTACACAACAGTTTGGTTAAGCGTTTGCTACACTGTGATTTCAGCAGAGGGAATTCTCTTGTAATTACTGTGAGTGTGTGCAAGCGTGCATGTGTGTGGGTGGGTGGGGACCTCAAGGCAACACTCAGAAGCACGATCTCAATGCGACAATCGTGATTGGCTTGTGAAAACCTGCTATAAACCGCGTCAAGTCTTAGCACTCCAGCTAATCCCTTGCCTATTCACTTATCATACCATCGAGATACTGTCACTCCCACCAGCGCACTAGCCTGTCGCCGCAGGAATAGGATTTCAAACAGGACACACACAAGGCCTCATTTATAAAACAGTCCATAGGGTTCATACTAAAATGGTACATGCTCCCAAATGCCAAATGTCAAAAATATGCCCCAAATTATCTGATATCTATAAATTACACTCCACCTGGAAATGTGCATAAATGGATCTGCCTCATATCCCGCCCTCTTTGTGCTCACATTCAACCATAAATGGTCAATGCAAAGCACCTCATGAATGTTTAATGACCCTGATCAGTGATTTTTACGAATCATGGCATCAAACGAGAAGAAGCACAACTCTTCTGACAGCGAAATCAAGGTGCTGGCAGGTGGAGGTGAAGAAAGACATGCTTTGTGTTTGGTGGTCACAGATGTCCACACAATTGGGTCGGGACTTTCTCGGGAGTTTGTCTTACCCACACGAACGCGGCAGGAGATTCTCAGCTCAGACGCATTCACAACAACACCGCTTCCCGTTCTTCTGCATAAAGGTGTCTCGCTTTGTGTTATATCCCAGCTATGCTGCCTTTCTTTAATAACGTTTCTTTTGAGTATTGTTTTTGCTTCCGATTTACTTTGAGAAACAACCAGGGTGGTGTTACTGACAACGGTACAGCAGGGATTTGGCTTTTCTGACTTTATGTCTCTGGCTACTATATACTGCTCCACTAAGTAAGGATGGTGGCAGTAAACTATACAGAATTCATCATGCATCTGAAACGTACAAACAAATGTGTCTTATTCCATATATTTATGGAAATTTCTTATCTTAAGAATGAGATATAAGACATGCAAAAGCAGCTGAAGAGAAAGCTAAATCTATTGCGAAAAGAGTGAAAATGAAAGGGACAGTTGAGGACAAAAGATCCCAAGATCGAGATACAGTTCCTCAAGTGAGCCAATCAGCAACTTAAGATAAGGGTTCATAATAACATATAAAAGAAATGTTTTTATCTTGATCAAGGATCATACTGTAAAGCACTTTTTTAATATTTATTTGATCTTTGCAGAACTTCTTCTACTTTGTTGGATTTACTAACAGGTGAATTATTGTCATCTACTATATCCTCTTCTTCTACTCTGCTCCGCCCACCGGCGGGTGGCCAAAGAACATCTTCGCAAGAAAGACTGCATCACATTCCTTTGAACAAAACAAATTCCCTTGATCTTTGATCCCAATGCACCCAGATGTTGGTTGCCATCCACCAATAAACTGAACAAAGAAGGAGAAGAACGAGCTTGATTCGACAAAGCGTTTCAGCAAGAACTGCATTTTTAAAATACAGAAAGAACACCAAAGTCACAAAAGATGCCACTCTCTGGGAACACATTGAATTCAGTTAAGACTCCTCCTCCTGGACATGTGTCCAGACATCATACGGTGAGTTAGACTCTAACTGTTAGAGAATAGCAGAATCAAAACTAGGAAAGCTCTAATTTTGTGGAAGTTGAAAGTTAACGTTAATTCCAGAATTAACTGAAAGATATAGCTTTGATAACATGTAAGATGTGGGAGAGGAAGAATCATGTGATAGGGATCTGTTGGAAGAAATTGAATATAAAATATTCATCGTAATCATCTAAATTGTAATCATCTGAATTGTGGTTTTCTTGACTGGGCCCTTTTTATTAAAATACTTTATTTTCCATCGGGAGCGGGCTTCCTCAGTAGCCCAAACTGGGAAAACTAAATATTTTGTGTTTTTATGACAACTGAAGGCTACCACAGGTTCCCTTTCATGTTTGGAAGGGGAGGGCGAGGTGTGGGGTATTCAGCTGCAATATGCAACTCCACCACTAGACGTCACTAAATTCTATACACTGTACCTTTTAAGTGCATGTAATATACTAAATGTAATACTATGTACTCTCTACTACAGAGGAGTAGTTTAAAGCTGAGGTCTCAGGAGCCAATGCACTTCAACCTTGTTCCAGCACATCCTAGACCCAAAACCACTGAGGCCCCACGGCAGGAAAGTGGGAATATCTCCCCACTCAGGTATAGCTTTTTCCATCTATTAGATTTTCTTTGGTTATTTTTTTTTTGTTATTTATTAAAACATTGCACATAATTTGGGTATTGCTGAGAAAGTTTAATTCACTGTGTTATTTATCTCAACTTCTGATCTTGCAGGGAATTTTTGCTGCTGCAGCAACAGCAAAACGTCTCCAGTGCAACTGTTTCAAGACTAGATGTTGTGCACCTCCAGGAATTCCTGAACACAAAGCTGCTGGAGAGACAGGCCAAAGAAACAGGCATCTGCCCTCTCCGCAGGGAGCTCTATTCCCAGTGCTTAGGTAGACAGAATGCCGAAATGTAGTTAAAATGGTGGAAGATGCATAAATAGTTTAAGGACATAATATAAAGCTAGATTTTAGATGCATTAGATTTGTAGATTTATTGGGCACATATGCAACCACAGCAACATAAACTGAACTCCTTATTTTTTATATTTCCAAGATGAGCTCATTCGACAGGTGACCATCGAATGTGATGAGAGGGGTCTGCTGCTGTCGCGGCTCAAAGATGAGATTGAATTATCACTTTCTGCCTACCAGACACTGTATGAAACCGGTGTGGCTTCTGGCATGAGGAAGTTCCTGCAGGCTGAGCAGGGCAAGGGTGACATGGAGAAAAGGGTAAGGGCATAAAGTTGTTTGTTATTTGACAGCAACACTTGACAGCATTGATTGTGCATCGGGGAATTACACACAAATGTCTCTTATTCTATTAATTCATGCAGCTTTCTGATCTGGAGAATGAGTCACACGACCTGCGGAAGGAATTGGACAAAGAGAAAGCAAAATGTGATGAGATTGAAAGGAACGCAAACCAAAAGCTGCAGGTGGAGAACGAGAGGCTCACAGGGGAGATAGACTCCCTCAAGAGAGCCAATGAGCAACTTAAGGTGAGAAAACTTGCTGTTCGTCAGATCAAGCATCAGTAGGACCTGTGTTGTCTGTTGTCAGATTAATATCAGCTCATTTGTCTTTCTATTCAGATCCAGCTGCAAGGGATCAAACCGAAGAATCTACTACAAGACGACTAAAGCATTTAACTTATAATATTAGACTGCTGGGGGAACTGGGTTAGGGTCTCTGTATGTCTCTCTACCTCTGGACTCTTTCCTCTCGCTCTCTGTGTCCTCATTCTGGTCCAGGTATCTCTTTCTGATCCTCTTGTCTGATGGGTATTTTTATTTTTATTTGCTTTTTTGCTCTCATTTTGTTTACCTATGAAAACTGTGTATGGCATTGATAAAACCCTTAAATTTGACTGCTAAATATTCGTATTATTTTAGGATCAGCCATTAGGATGTCCCGCCAGGCCATTCTCTGTAGATGTAAAACACTGGCCCTCGTCCTTTTGACTGGCAAGAAGTGTGCCTTCCAGAAGTAGCTTATTTAAACCATATATTTATGTATAGAATATAATTTATTCATCATATATCTAAGTTAATTTAGGGGCTGATGAGCTATTCTTTCAGTTTAGAAAAACATCTCTCCCAGATCGCAATTACACATAATTTCTCAGAAAAAAAATGCATTTCTGAATCTGTGTGGGACGAAGAGCATATGAATAATTCCATCTACATTACATTGCTATTGTCCGCACAAAGATATAAGTACAGGAACACACACAAACAAACTACAGGGTTTGTGTGTGTATGAAAAATAAGACACTACAAGGAATTTCCTAAACTGCAAAAACATGAGTTGGTGAAAAAGAAGAAGAGCTGAGTGGGAAAATATAAATGTTTTTATAGCGTTAAAAGGGTTAGGGTTAGTTACGATTTACTACGTGAAATGTCCATGTCTTCTTCGTGATTTAGTTCTTTCTTAGCCAATAAATACACCCCTTCATTGCCATTGCCTCTGTGTGCCGGTAGCCACATAAAACTTATCACAGTATTCATATTTTGAAATCTGTACACGATCTCAAATATCTCATTAATTAAATCTTGCCTAGGGTTAGATTAAAATTACTTTTTTAATGGAAATGACAAAAAATCTTCCTCTTATTCGTACAGTTTATTGGCAGGTGGCAACCAACGTCAAGGTGCATTACTGCCATCCTCTGTGTGTTTCAATATCCTACTTCCTCTTCTTATTCCCCACGCAACCAACCCATAGCAACCTACTGTGTTAGAGCAAAAATCTGAGTTATCTAGGCCATATTACAGTCATGTCCAACCTTGTCTCCCTCAGATAATGAAGCATACTCCCTATTCCAATGGTAAACACTATTTCCAAGCTCAGTTCTTCCACTCCATGCTTCTCCTAAAAGACAAAAATAAAAGACACAATTAGATTAAGGATATAAGGATATAAGGGTATAAGGGTATAAGGGTATAAGGGTATAAGGGTATAAGGATCAAAGGATCAAAGGATAAAAGGATAAGACGGCGGTTCTGTAACTTGGTTGCCACCCATCAATAAACCGATCAAAGAAGAAGAAGAAGCATTTTGATTCCACAAAGCATTTCAGCATTCACAGTGCATTTTCAGCAAGAATACACATTTTGGAAATATAGAAAGAACACGAAAGCTGCGAAAGATGAAGACAAGTAAGAGTCCTAGCAAATATGATGACTTGTCCAGCCATCATCCGGTGAGTTTAGCAAACAGCAGAATCAAAACTTAGAAAGTTAAAGTTGAAATTGAATGGAAGTTGAAAGTGAACCTAAATTCCAGAATTAACTAAAATACATTATGTAAAACATGATGTGGGAACTAAAGATCATTAGTTGATGAAGCTGAGAGGTGAAGATTTTTGCTGCATTTTCCTTTAAAAAAAATCACACTTATTATGTGCACTTTGTGCAAGCACTGATATTGCAGCTGTTACTTCTTTGTCTGTGTGGCAACATCGACCTGACAACATGTGTAAGACTGGTCACCTGTCTTTAGCATGGCGAAGCTTGGCTGTGGAACTGGTCTGTCACTGACCGAACAGTTTTGCCCAAGTGGGATTGAAGCTGGTTGTGGATGTATGAGTGAGCTATGAAGAAAATATATAGAGTGAAAAAAATAAAGATATAAAAAAGGTATCAGCTATTTGTATTCAAATTCTAATTGCATTCCATATAACACTCTGCCTTTCAGCAGACTGTGAACTTCAACCGGGATCCACAACCTCCTCAACCCAAAACCACCCACACTGTGGACACTGGGAAGACAACTGTGGATATCCTGAATGAAATCTCTCCTCCCTGGTATAGCTTGTTCCATTAGTTTTTCTTTTAGTTTTGTTCTTGTTATTTATTGAAACAGTGCTGTCTTGGGATGCAAAACAAATAATGGACACTGATAATGAAGTGTAACCTTATGTCGTATCCACAGTACATCTCTCAGCAGATTTAATCCACTGTGATACTTATCTGAACTTCTGCTATTACAGGGAATTCATGAAGAAGCAAAACATCTCCAGTGCACCTGCTTCAAGACTAGATGTTATGCGCCTCCAGGAACTCCTGGACACAAAGCTGAAGCAGAGGCATGCCAAGGAAAGAGGCATCTGCCCTCTCCGCAGGGAGCTCTATTCCCAGTGCTTAGGTAGACAGAATGCCGAAATGTAGTTAAAATAGTGGAAGATGCATAAATAGTTTCAGGACATAATATATAGCTAGTTTTGAGATGCATAATATATATTTACTCTTTGTATATTAACTCTTATTATCAATTTTTCCAAGATGAGCTCATTCGACAGGTGACCATCACATGTTCTGAGAGGGGTCTGCTGCTGTTGCAGATTAGAAATGAGATTCAAATGACGCTGGCTGCCTACCAGACACTGTATGAAAGCGGTGTGGCTTCTGGCATGAGGAAATACCTGCAGGCTGAGCAGGGCAAGGCTGACACAGAGAAAAGGGTCAGGGCATTGAGTTGTTTATTTGTCATGTTTACAAAAACTATGACCCAAAACCCCTGAAATACTGCAATGTCAATCGAGAGATTTAATTTACCAGTCAGTTAAAGTTGTGGATTACAATTATAGACAGTTTTTTTCTGTTGGGTGTAAAGAATGGTGGCAGGATACTTGTGCTTCAGGAAATTACATACAAATGTCTCTTATTCTTTTAATTCATGCAGATTTCTGATCTGGAGAAAGAGATACAAGACCTCAGGGAGGAATTGGAACAACAGAAAGATAAATGTGATGAGACTGAAAGGAACGCAAATGAAAAGCAAGAGTGGGAGAACGAGAGGCTCACAGGGGAGATAGACTCCCTCAAGAGAGTCAGTGAGGATCTTAAGGTGAGAAAACTTGCTGTTCGTCAGATCAAGCATCAGTAGGACCTGTGTTGTCTGTTGTCAGATTAATATCAGCTCATTTATCTTTCTATTCAGATCCAGCTGCAAGGGATCGGCAAACAGAAGAAACAACTACAAGTCGACTAAAGCATTCAAGTTATAATTTCCCAGCACATAATGATCCTGTACCCTGAACCATCCCTTAGTTTTGCTGCTCTATGCACAGACTGCTGGGGGAACTGGGTTAGGGTCTCTGTATGTCTCTCTACCTCTGGACCTCTTTCCTCTCAGCTCTCTGTGTCCTCATTCTGGTCCAGGTATCTCTATCTGACCCTTTTGTCTGATGGGTATCTTTTATTTTCACTTATTTGCTTTATTGCTCTCATTTTATTTACCAATTTAAACTGTATATGGCATTAATAAAGCCCCTATATGAAGAAATTAGTCTTATTATTATTTGTATTACCCTATTTTGTTATCAGCGTTATTATCAGAATATATTACTATTATTAATAGTGAACCAAGATAAAAAGTACATAATGTTGCTACCTATACTAACTTAAGAGGATGAGCCATTACGATGTCCCGCCAGGCCATTCTCTATAAAACACTGGCCCTCGTCCTTTTGACTGGCAAGAAGTGTGCCTCCCGGCAGTAGCTTATTTAAACCATATATTTATGTATTGAATATAATTTATTTACCATATACACAAAACACTTTAGGAGTCTCAGGGGTAAACAGTGTTGCAGCCAAGGTGACCCTTGGTGACCCTTGGCTGCAACACTGTTAGGATTGGGAATGCATTAAACCAATTAGTGAAGATAGAACACGTGTGTGTGTGTGTGTGTGTGTGTGTGTGTGTGTGTGTGTGTGTGTGTGTGTGTGTGTGTGTGTGTGTGTGTGTGTGTGTGTGGGTGGGTGTGTGTGTGTGTGTGTGTGGGTGGGTGGGTGTGTGTGTGTGGGTGTGTGGGTGGGTGGGTGGGTGGGTGTGTGTGGGTGGGTGGGTGGGTGGGTGGGTGGGTGTGTGTGTGTGTGTGGGTGGGTGCATTAAATGAATGTTTGGTCTTCACAACTATTTGGAATCTCCAGGATCTAATATTAAGAAGAGAAAAGCAGATGAGCCAGCAGATGGTGCTCTTGTCTTATCGTTGGAGGTCTCTCTCGCCTCTTTTCCCAAAATCACTTGCACAGTCTGGTTTGCTGGGAAACTCCATCCCAGACAGAGTGGTGGGAAACTGCTCATCCTCTTGTCAGGTGGTTGAGTTTTTTTGAATTGGTTCCATGCTGAACATCTCCTGCTCCTGCTGCACTGTCTCCTCAGGTCCACTGAGCTCAGGTCACCACTCCTGCTCCAGGCACATGGCTGCTTGCTCAGCTAATGGGACTTTTCCAGACTGCAGTAATATAGAGTACGAGGGTCAAACCAAAAAGCAACCAGGCTCTGTGGCTATCAATTCCCACTCTTCCTACTGTGCTGGTCACTTCAGTGATAAAGCTGAACTGTCACATTTTGTGCTTGTGGACACTGAGACGATTCGTCCAGACGGTTGCATAATTGTTCATGGATAAAACATAGTGTGTTTACACCGAACAATTAGCTTCCTGGGATTTAAGTAGGTCACTTCTTGTGGGTGTGCGGCATGAATGCAAATGCATCTAATTCCAACTTCCTCAAGCCTTCGCCTCCGCCTCATGTGAGCTTTGCAACAAGGTAATCCAGAGTATGGCTCTGCAGGGAGAGGCTTTACATACAAATGGATGAGGAGGAGAGAGGGCAGACTAAGGCTGGCATAAGAGACACAGGAATATAGGTAATGTATGTAGTCGATGGATGGAGAATGTGACTTTTCCACACTGACAGAGAGCAAGTCGGTCATGAGTCTGGTGCTGTCACATTTCTAAATGAACGTGTTTAGGATTTGTGGAGGGAGACTACCCAAAAGTGTGTTATAGGCAGCCAGGAACTGCTGGATAGAGTTAAGACACTGAGCAAGGGCCTGCTGGGCATCCAGGCAGGGATCCATCCCTCTGCCTCTCAGAGGTGACCTGGAGTTGACTCATACTCTTTTTGTGGGCAAATCGCACGCACACACACACACACAAACACACACACTTGCTTGCTCACATGGACGCACACATTACTGACATGATGCAGCCAAAAATACCACTACATATTTTGGTCTGGAATCCTGAGTTCTGTTGTACCTCATGAAATGATAATGCCACAGTTATATGCAAAAAAATATGATCATCCTAAAAATTCAGAAAATACAGAACTTGTGTAAATGTTACAAAAAATGTATTAAGACCTGGGTCATGATGAAAATATAAACAAATCTGCCAAGGAAATTAAAACCAAAAGGACCTGCTCTCACTCCTGAGCCGAGGTGGGTTTAATAAAGTGTACATTAACATTAGCAACAACGCAGCTCTCGTCATTAATGTTTCAGAGGCTGCAAAAGGTGTTTTTGCATAAGTAATGTCTGAACACACTGCAGTGATTTCCACACCATTAACCTAACATTTTCAGTAAAATGGGAATGTGGCCCTGATTTAACTAACAATAAGGACGGGAATAACACTACAGCCAAGTACACGTACTCTCACATTACTGAGCTCTTTTTCAGCTTACACACATGCTCTAAAACTGTAAAACACACACACACACAAAGCAGGGAGGAGTGGGCTCTCTTTATTGGTACTCACACCAGGGTGGAAAGAACATTTTCTTGCCCATATCGCTGCCTGAGGTTAACGGGCAACATCTCTTCCTCGCTCACTCCCTCCCACATTCCCACTTTTCAAACTCCCTCGTCTTAATTTCTCGTTCTTACCGTGCCCACCTCTCTCTCCAGCCGTCTGCCTCCAATACACATTAATGTCTGTGTGGGAGAGCCTTGCAGCGAGCCCTGGTCCACAGGGACCCTTTAAGGCTGCTGATAGTGACCTTATGTGGCCCCACAAGTGACTCATATTAGGCAATGAAGGAGTGTGTAGGAGTGTGTGTGTGTGTGTGTGTGTGATGAATTAGAGACTGCTGGGCATAGCTAATAAAGAAGCAGCCAGGCTACTGAACTTTTCTTTCATAATGTGGTGATCAGCTTAACCATTCACACTCAGACAAAGCCTGATGGCTTCCAGTGCCACAGGGTGTACAATAGACCGCTGAGCACGAACACATATCACATAAGAACTCAGAGCTTTTATACACTTATATACACCAAACATTATGTTATTATAATAATAGTGCTTTATAAATATAAAGACTCAAAAGCCGACCCTTACCCTATGCATTAAAAAAAAAAAACATAAAACAGATAAAAGGTTAGTTATGAAAGAATAAGCAAAAAAATATAAAAACACTAGAGTTGTGACAGAATCTGAAACATGGCCACCAATTACAATAATAAAAACTAGAATTAGTTCAAATCAGGGATTGGATACGATAAAAGTACGTTTTCAGCTTTGATTCAAAGGAATCTACTGACTCAGCCTGCTGTGTTTCCTCAGGCAGGGTGCTCCAGAGGCTCAGAGCTGGTTTTTCTAAAGCTCTGTCCTTAGCCTTCGTCTTTAGCCGAGAATCTGAAAGAGCTAAAAGGGCCCCTGACAGCGATAAAAGATCCAGAATATACTGAAGAGTCAGACCATGAAGTGATCATCCTTGTAACTCAATCAGTCATTGTAAGAACAAATGATCAATGTCCATAATTATCCCAATGACATCTATTAACTGCACAATAATATGTTTTTCTTCTGTGTCTGATAAGATATTGTCAAACTCGTTGATCAAGGGAGATTTTTTTAATAGAATGATTATAATTTACAACAGCCCACATAATTTCTTCGCCATATATTTGTTTAGCATTTCTCTGTCTATTATTTCAAACCTGCACTAACTGCGGTTTAAGCCACTTGGAGGCAGCAGCACCACTGACCTGCCATCTCCTTATAGCCTAAAGTTGATAAGGTGAATAGTGAGCAAACACAACAGAGCAACAGTAGCCTTACTTTTGGAGTTATGCTGCGTAATGTCACCTGACAAAATATTATCTTTGGTTTTCTCTACTTCACCAGCTGGTCCCTAAAGTTGTTATTCACTGTAGATTCAATCATATTTACATTTTGGGGGTTTAGGTATTTTTTGGGACAATGGTTAATATACAAACAGAAAAGGGATAAGTACAGAATCAGTGATATCTATTATTGTGTTCTTTGAAAGCTATAAATCTCTTTTCCTTATTTAAAACACTCCTGAGCCGCTGAGTTTGAAGGATACTTGACTCGACAGTTACTGGTCTAAATTTGTATTATTTTGACACAATATCCTGGAGACATCCATCTCCCAAAAAAGAATTTAAAAAAATGACTTGTTAACCTTTGTGAATAAATCTTTCACAATCCACATATATTTACTTTTGTTTCATTTTTACTTTAATTATTATTTTGTTTGTTGAAACTATAGCAAAATCCTACATAACCGAGCACATGCTATAATTTCATTCATGTGTAAAATGCAGGCTGATATTGTACCAGCAGGTGGCAGAACACAGTCTCACTCTTCTAAGTGAATCTGCTGTGACTGCACGGCCTCAGGCATGATGACCACAGGGAAAAGGACCGACTTCACACTCATCAGTCCACTGCCAGCATGACGGTACCCGATTACTCAGCTCTCTCACACACTCACACACACACACAAAGATGACATCCACCTTAAGAGCTTCTGTTTTTTATTTTTAATAGAAAAAAAGTATTCAAAATAATACAACAGGAAGTATCCATGATGATGATACACCAATAAAAATAAAAAAACGTGATCATGTCTGTGTCTCCACGGCAACCACGCATCCTCACCTAGAGCTCACCCGGATCGCTGCATCAGGGCCTAAGTGTGTAAGTATGTGTGTGAACACTGAAATGAAGCAGATATAGAGTTTTTAAGAATACCTCTAATCGATGCACACGACTGCCTTCTGGTGAAATGAGAGGGATACAACACTGTGTGTGTGTATTTGTGTGGTTGTGATGGAGAGAGTGTCAACAAATGTACAAAAAAAAGACTCCATGGTGTGTGTGCACGTCAGTTAAGATCTGCTGTGTAATGGTATAACAAATAAGGTCGGATTGGGTTGAGACAGATTCTCTGAATGATGCAGCCTCAGTCTGCCTGCTGTGGTGGTGAGGAAGATATTGAAGATGATGATACACTACGAAGGAAGCCAAAAGACAAAAAAAAAAAAAAAAAGGGAAAAATAACTGAATGAGTTGCTGTGGCACAGAATAAAAAATTAAAAAAAGGTCCTTGACTTCAGAAGGCAGGAGGAGTATAGAGTTTCTAAATCACCAGCTTTCTCCCTACTCTCTTTTATTAAAATATCCAAAATGTACCATTTTTTCTTTTCCACCTTCCTTCACCCTCCCTCACCCCTGCTCTCTGCCCTTGGTGGCCGGCCTGGCTGTAGGTCGGCAGGCCGAAAAAGTCCAGTGAGGATCCTGTTGAATTTACGGAGCCCCTTCAGCATCTTCTCCTCTTGTGTGTCTCTCAGTAATTCACACCAAGTCAACTTGTCCTCACTTGGTCTCCATATTTGTGAGTTCCTTTGTCCAAATGCAGGGGTTAAATATTCAGGATCAAGAAGGACAGACACAGAGGGACAGAAGTAGGGCCGAGGAGCTGTCGTCCTACTGGAGGAAATAAGTCAGTTTGTCCTCTCTGTTCAGGACCATGTGTGACCATCTGTCTTCACATCCGTCTTCACATCCTCCTCCATCTCTCCCTCCTTTCCTCTGTCTGTCCCTTCATCGCACTGCCACCTCCATCTGTCCGCTCAGGGGCCTGAAGTGACAAGGTGCTAAGAGAGGAGGGTTGAAGTCTCTGAAGAAAGTTCTCTTCATCCCATTCTCTCTCTTTCTTTCATTCGTTCACAGTATCCCCCACTTAAAATACTATCTTTGCCATATCTTCAAACCATCACACAATCAATCCTACTGGTAAAACACTGATTCAAATCTCTCTTACTCTCATGGACACACATATGCATTTATACACACACACGCTCTCTCTCACTCACATACACACAGTGTGGCTCTCTGTGGGGGTGAATTCTGGGGGCCTCTGTGCTATGTCCCATCTTCCTCCTCCTCCTCCTCCGAACAGTAGTCTCGCCCCTGCAGAGAGAGGAAGAAGAGAGAATATGAGATGTGCATAATTCGTTTTTTTTAAATCCAATTTGTTCCAGTTTAGTATGTTCAGTAATAACCTACTTTAAATGACTCTCTGAACTGTAGACAACCCCCCCATGCACCTGTTACTCCCATCACGTTTAAACAAACCCGTGTCTATTTGCAGGAACTGGCACAGAAAACACTGGATGAGGCAGCTAAGTGCTGACAGGTGGGCAGTTATGTTGTTTTGTTTCTTTAGTCACGATGAGGAGTTAACTCCACAGTTTTCCTCTCCTGTCCAGAGCTCATCTAACAGTCTGTCAAACTCCTCGCTCTACAAATACGGTTTTATAATGCTGGCTGTAACGGCGACGCAATAAAAACCAGCGGTGGAGAGCGCAAATAAGGGAGCCTAAGTATCCCGAGGTACTTAACTGACATTTGATATCCCTTTCAAATTTCGCTACATTTTTATGAAAACATTGCACATTTCATTTCTATAAATGTATTAGACAGTTAAACGTATCTATTACTGATGATTTTAGATTAAACTAGTGTGAATTGAACCTGTGTTGGCCACACTTTTGGGCAGAGCTTCAAACACAGCCTACACATACTTTGTATGACCGTATAAAGTAGATGTCAAAAAGTCATGTTTGTGTCCATCTGTTTTTGGTCTACGTCCCGGACTGGACAGAACTGCAATAGATGCCACATATTTGAATAATGTTTTTTTACAGTAAAAACTGGACAAACTAAACACCTTTTGAGTTTTTATGACAACTGAAGGCTACCACAGTTTCTCTTTCATGTTTGGAAGAGGAAGGTGAGGTGAGAGGTATTCAGCTGCAATATGCAACTTCACAACTAGATGTCACTAAATTCTACACACTGAACCTTTAAAGCTCCTACAAGGGACATTTCATTTATGTTGCTTTTAGCACCACTGTGGACAAAAGCGGTAGTGTTTCCATGGCCGCCTGACGTTAAAACCTCGGTCTGGCCGGCGTCTGCTTTTGTTTTGGAAGGAGTGAAAAAAAGACACACAGCTGTGTGCAGGATGCAGAGCGATGAGGCAATGTATCTTTTTGTTGCTGTATAATATGACAAGAATTTTGTTTTAGTATCGTTCATACACTCATCAAAAAGCCAATTTTCTTCCTGATTGTCTCTTTGACTGTTGTGGGTCATAAAAGAGGCAGCGATATTAAAATGAGACCAATTCATAACCAGTTAACAGCTTCTTGTAGCAGGCTTAAGTCCGATTTTGGATGCAGGACTTTTTTTTACTAGACTAGATATTGTATAATGTATTCACTCAAGTAAAAGGAACTGGATTGTCTCCCCCCCACTGCACTTACAACACAGGCAATTTTAAAGGCAGCACTGAAAGATTACATGGATCATAGATATGTACAGATCCAAAAGCTGAAACCGGCCTTTACTCACTGTATGAGTAGTTCAACTGGCTGACAAACAGTATTAGTTCAACGATCCCACCCCTCCACCTCCCCCTCCCTCACACATGTAGGACAACGTGTTGAGATCAAAAGCAGAGTGACAATGCAGACTCGTGGATGTTGTTGTTGTTGTACAGCCTGTCTCTTTAAATCTTAAGACCCAGCTGTTTCGTTTAAATGCTCCAACCCCCCCAAAGCCTTAAGTGCATGAAAACACTCATATTATAGACAACCCCCCACACACACTTTTCACCTTCTCAATCTTCTCATCCAGCATCCTGAAGAACTCCTGCTGGCTCTCTGACGTGTGAATACTGAGAGCGAAGGAGAGAAAGAGAGACAGAGAGAGGCGATCGGGGAGGTTGAGAGAGGAAGTTGGATGTTGGAGAAGAGGAGGAGGAGGAGGAGGAGGAGGAGAAGGGAGGCAAGAAATACATCATGAGAACTTTCCATTACACCCCCCACACACAGCGCAAACACACACGTACACACAATCCTGCCTGCAGTGTGAGAAATCCATGGCTGTTAGGCTGTGGAGGAATTTAAATGATTATTTTATAAAGAATTAACCCAATCCTTCATCCAGAGGTTAAATACTGAGCACCCACCAGCTACCAAGCACATATATATATATATATATATATATATAGTATATACTGTGTTCATATGTGCAGTGGGGTCCATTCTGCAAAACTGGTGATTTATCAGCACACAGTCTGGTTTTGGCCAAGAGACAGTAAAACTAAATATCATTTAGTTCACACGTAATATTAACTGATTGTAACGGACATAAAAACATTATAGACATTCAAGTTAAGAAGATCAGTTCAGCCACAGAGTTCTTATTGGAAGATAGAAATAGAACCACCATGCATGTTGCTGTTGGTTTATTTTAAATATAATTCGTCCACGGTGTGTGAGCACCACGGGGCTGCTTAAGTCATCAGAATCATCCATAGATCATATACTTTACATACATTTCCTCCAGACAGTGACAGTGTGCAGGCCGCTGAGGGCCACTTACTTCGACTTGATGTTTGCTCCAGCGAGCTCTTTCTGCTGCTTGCCCCTGTACTGTACATTACTCTTCTCCTGAAACACACAAGTTTCCATTATCAGCTGATAAAGCAGTTAAAAAACAAACAGCTCATATCAGCGAACAGCCACACCACCGAGCGCCACGTTCGAGCCTGCATTATCAAATTACCTCCTCGCCCAGCTGGCACTGCACTACAGCCACGAGACACAGGTCTAATGTATTCAGGTCTAATAAAACATGAAGGTTGGTCACCTTGCACGCTTTCCATGTTATGTTGATGTAGGGCTGTCACTTTTTATTCAAAACTCCAGCATCCATTCGAACGTGGTGGAAAAAAAACGTTTATATTGGAACTCTAATGACTCATTCTATTTCAAAATATACAGTCGAGAAGTGCAACAGACCGTCTCAAGTAGTTTGCCTCATGATCCAGCAGATCATTCTTGAGCTGTCAGTAAAGTTCGCTGTTTTGTTATGAAAATGGAGGACGCTAGCGAGCAGAGCCGCCTTGAGCGAACAATCATGACACCAAAGCATCCGAGAAGCAGCTTGTGGACGTATTGTGGGTTCTTGACCGTAGCAGCAAAGTAACGAAGATGGGTAAGCCTGTTTGTCCACTTGCGATCTGTGGGCTCCCCTGTTAGCTTTCCACCCAAGCGAGGCAGCGGAGGAGGTACCAAAGACGAGCGGACAACAATTAGCTCTATTCGAAACAAATACCGTGGCATGTCCAATTCATTTGAACTTTATTTTTGGAAGAAGTGACAGCTGCTGCAGGCTTTGTGTTGTTTCCTGCCACGGTAAAACATTTGCAGCGATCAATCGGCAAATACCGTCACCGGCATCTTTCACCAGTCACTGAGCAAGAGTTCCTGTTTGAAAGAAAACACCTACAGTAGAGTCAAGTGTGAAGAAACACATTCTGGTCTGACCACACGAGCCTGCGGTTAAAATCTGGAAAGTTGGCTTTTAGATTAGGCTAGGTTTTTATTCAGGCGAGAGGTGGAGCAGCTGGGTGCAGCAGGCAGAGGCAGGAGGTGACGTATTAACTCCACTGTAGAGATCAGGTGATGTTCTTGACGACACACAGACACCAGGTGTCGGCTTTAATCACCAGAAACTCTCTTGACATCTCCGCCGGTGTCTTCTACGTGTGTGACACTGCGATTTCACTGGGAGATATTTGTTTTCTTTTATTTTTTACATTTGTCGCGTGTTAGAAGCGTCGTCAAACCCTCCCACTCGCTCGAGGCAACAACCATTTCAACAACAGAGGACAGAAACCTCTGTTGTGATATCTACGCTAATAACCCAAGTCAAACTGTGTGTTTGATAGGAGGCTGTTTTCTGAGCTGTAGTAATATCATTTGTGGCTGTGTGGCACTGCTTCTGTTTCTTAATCAAGATATAAAAAGGTACTCTGGTTATTGTTTCACTACTTTGCCAGGAGGCCAGGCTGAAAGACCTGATTTACTGAGCAAACAACCCAGCTCTCACTTCACACCACCACACCTTTCAGTCACTTCATTTGTTTTGGAGGGTGAATGGGCCTGAGTTATTTAATTATTCACGTTATTTCGCCAGGAGGATTGAACAGCCGTGTGATTTGCAAAGTTGTTATCACAAAATGACCTCACCCCTGTCACTCCATTCAGAAGGTTTGCGCATGATGGGATCAACCGAGCGATCAGCCCACACATTCCACACACGCCAACATGTCGTCTCTACCTGCGTGTGAGGCAACTCCTTGTGTGTTTGTGTGTATTTGCGCCTGTGCAAGAGACGATAAGTGTGTGTGGAGGCTGGCGAGGCTGACGGAAGGAGCCTATGGACACAGACACAAGCCTGTTCGCTTGAGTTGATGAACTGTCAGAAAAAAGGTCTGCGTCTGGATGTGAATGACAGTGTGTGTGTGTGTGTGTGTGTGTGTGTGTGTGTGTCTCTCACCAGGTTCTCCTGGTTGCGTGCATTCACTCGGTTTTCCTCTCCCCTCATGTACTTCACCTCCTCCACTCCTTTCATCTTGTATTCATCTGAGGAGAGAGAAAGAGGGGTATGATTAAAGAAGGGGCAGAGACACAGGGGGGAAATGAGGGACAACATGTATCTATGAGGCGTCTCACGGAGAGGAGACACTGACCAGACTCTCTTCATGCATCCTGATCAATATGATGTGAAAGGCTTAAATAACTAAACCATATCATAATCGTCTCTTCTTCTCCTCTGCTCACTGCATTATATCAGGACCAGTGATTCCATCGATTCAATTTAGAATTTGTCCAAGGTAATCCGATACCCAAGACCTGACACAGTGTTTTAGAAAGTGGATATGGTGGCTGAGGTATGGAGGTATTCATCATTTCCTTGCCATTTTACATGCAGCAGCTCATCTGCGGAAGGAGAGAGCGACAGCAGAGAGCTGGCGAGAGGAAAGCACACATGTTGCATGGACACGACAAACAAGTGGAGCCGGAGAAGGGAAAAGGGGGAAAGATAAGAGGGAGAAAGCTGAAGGGGATTAAAGATCAGTTGAACAGCTCCTAGGCTACATGGACAGCTTAGACAGTTACGACAAGCTCAGTGGCGGCGAGACCGGTAACACTTCCACGAGACTGCGTGGAACCATCACCACGCCCAGAGCTGTGCGTTCGGAATCACAGCTGAAGATAAAAATTCAGGCTAAATAAAACCTCTCACTAATTTGAGGTTACTCATATTTAAATACTGATTAAACCCTTTATAATTTAACTAATGGCTAAGATAAGCAGTGATATATAACCAGAACTACAACCAATCAATCAGCTCAACGAAGAACAAATGTTAAGGACAAAACAAAAAAGATACTTAGAAAATGTTACATTTGTCATAGTCCGTCTAAAAGGCACAGATATCAGTGATATACTGTAGACAATAGGTCCGGTCATCCAGTGCAAATAGAAATATCTGTATTATTGTAAATGACATGTTAAATTAAAATTTTCAATAAAAAAGTTCCTTATTCACATATGGACACAGAGATAGGGAAATAAATAAATGTAGAAATGAATAAATAAATACATGTAGAAATACAGAAATAAATGTTAAAATAAATGAATATACGTCAAATACATAAATTAATTATTGTAAAAATAAATAAATAGATGTAGCGATACAGAAACAGCCTATTTCATTGCAAACTGTATTTAATTTTGCATTTATTTATGTATTTAGTTAATTATTTCTGCATTCATCATTTCCTTTTTAACTATTTAGTAAATGTGCTCGTGGGAATCATGTGTGATCATGAGAGTTCTTGTCTTTGCCTCCATTGCCGATGAAAATCTACCTCACACGATTCATATTTTTGCCAACACAAACAGCGTAAGGAAAAAAAAAACCCTTGAAAGACCCGACACATGAAGAGGAATCCCCAGTGATGCTCAATCCAAGGTAACCACAACAGATCAGATCGTTTCTAATAACTCTACATGAGCAGCTTTCAGAGCAAACCCCTACCTCACCTTGAGCAGAACAATACAATGTCACTTTATCTAACTCCCTGACTGTTGTACATTTAACTGATAAAGTAGCAGCCTATACGCTGATACACAGACAAACACATATGAACACCCAACTCCAGGCCTTATCGGCCGCACACTTTGTATTTTGCCCTCATTTTATCAGCAATCTGTCTGTCTATCCATACAGTACGTCTGTCATGTTTTCACCCCTCCCTCTGCTATCTTGCACACAATCCACCCAGCACCGAGATCGCCTGTGTCTGTTTGCATCAGAGCGATCATGTGCGTTTCGTCATCTAACATGTGCATCACTGCTGAGCCTAATAACAGATAAACACTGCCGATTAGTAATAATTTGAGAGAGACACAAGAAGGGACTCTAGAACCGTTTGTCTCAGGAATGTAAATGCGTCGGAGCGAAGCAGCTCCTGTCTGAACATGCCGACACACATGCACGCGGTAAAACACAGGCGCACCAAGCTTAGATTTGCTCGGTAAACATGCAGCACATGTGGTGCTACAGCAGGAGACAGAATTAAGAGCCATTTCCTTTGCTCTTCTGCATGATACAGGGGCAATCCACATGAATTTCAAGCTACTCAATCTGCAGCTTTAGGCGGAATCCTGGATGCGAATGGATGGGATCTGGTAAAGTTAGCCACCGCTACGGGCACTGCAAATAAATCTAAATGGACATTTTCAAGCAACATCTGAGAAAAAAAAAGATGTCTTTTAAATTTTATAACCTGGGTGAGCTGCAGCTCGTTCTGCTGCTGGTACAGGATCGCTTGTACTTAGCTTAATGTGGCAAGTATAGACAGATCAAAGTGACCCAGCTTCCACCGATCAAGACTCATCACATCACAGACCTCGCTTCAATTTAGATAGGAGCAAAAACTGATCATGCTGTATGTGTAGTGTGTGTGTGTGTGTGTGTGTGTGTGTGTGTGTGTGCGGCAGTAATTGTCACAGGAAATGACAAGGGTGTTTCGTCACGCTGACTGGGATCGCTTTGGAAGAGAGAGAGAGAGAGAGAGAGAGAGAGAGAGAGAGAGAGAGAGAGAGAGAGAGAGAGAGAGAGAGAGAGAGAGAGAGAGAGAGAGAGAGAGAAAGAGAGGAAGGATGAGAGGGAAGAAGTATTTTAAGAAGCCATGATTTTGTGATGTGGACATCTTTCTCATCTCTGATTAGAGACCAGAGCTCTGCACTGACCTTAAGGTGCCGTCAGTCACTGTGCGCGGATGCTTTTCTATTTCTGATAAAGCTGTGTCTTTGAATCAGAACGTAAGTCATTTTATTGTAAGTACCTTGTTTTTAATAGGTGTGAGTCATATTTATATAGCCTTCTTTGTGTTTGTGTGTGTGTGTGTGTGTGTGTGTGTGTGTGTGTGTGTGTGCATGCGCTCCCACAGCTCCTGCCGGCCTGGCTGTCCTGTGGCTATGTCACTCTGTCCTTCCTGCTGTGTCCTCCCTCTCAGCCACTCGGGCTCCAGGCCATCATCAGCCTGGCCATGACATTTACACCTGAACACCAAGTGTCAACACTAACTCACACACACCAAGCAAAAATATGAAAAAAGAAAAATGTAAATACTGTGCATATTACTCCAAACAGAAATGAATGTCCCTTCACTGGTGGAAATAAAATGATGAAAAGCTATAAAAGGGACACAATTGCAATTTCTGAAATATCCGGTCTGTTACTGAAGCAAATGAGAAAATACTGATACTGAGCCGTTTGAAATTGATGTCGACTTCCTGTGAGTTCATCATGGACCCACTGAAAACACCAGACCACAACCAACTGATGTATGTCACCCAATAAAACCATCAGTTACTGAACATCTGACTTTCTCTGCTGCTACTGATCAAATATTAACAATTTTATATCAGATACATTTCCAAGGAAACGTTATATTAAATGATATGTATTATTTACATATAAAGCAAGCCTTAAAATCCAAGTAGTGACATTCATCTGATTAGTCTAATGTAACAAAATAATTCACACATTTTGTGGTTTCTTGGGCAACAACTAATGATTTGTATTCTTTCCATTAATTATTTAGTCTATAAACTGTCAGAATACAGTGAAAATGCCTGTTTTATGTTTCCACAACCATCTTCAAATGTGTTTTTATATAACAGACCAAAAATTGAAAATAATTAAATTTACTATCATGTATAACAAAGAAAATCCACTCAGAACGCAACAGTCTCCGGAGCTTTTACTCAGAAATATTCGAGGTGTGGGGGGGCTACACCTTGTTGATGAGACAGGACAGAGGAGAAGGACCAGACTGGCTGGAGGTGACAGAAAAGCTATGGTAACTCAGATAAGCGACGCATCCAAGAATGAACAACACATTGAACCTCGAGGTTGATGGTTCTACAACAGCAGAGACCACTTCAGGTTTCACTCCTGTCGAACAAGAACACAAACAAGAGGCTGGTCCCATGAACCTGGGTTTCTGCTGAGGCTGCAGATGGGAGAGTCAGAATCTTTCCACGAACAGAATGAATCCATGGATCCAACGTGCCTCGTGTCAAGAGCCCAGGCTGCTAATTGTGTTACTAAGTGTGAAATATGCTCTTGGTCACTACGTCAATCATCGCTTGAGTACCTTGTTGTCAATATTGTGCATTTCTCTATGGCCACAATTTACCATCTTCTAATGGCTACTTTCACCATGATAACACACCGTATAAAAAAGGAAAGTGTTCTCAGAATGTTTTCATAAACATGGCAATGAGTCATCAGCACCCTCTGTCACCAGATCCAAATCCAACTGCAAATATTTGGGACGAGGTAGAACAGTAAGAACAGGAGATTCCCATCGTGACTGTGCAGCTGACAAATCTGCAGAAATAAGGTTTTGCGAGGCTCCACGAAGAATCCAAATAAACTGCACCCAGCTTAGATTTGCTTGGTAATCATGCAGCACATGTGGTGCTACAGCAGGAGACAGAATTAAGAGCCATTTCCTTTGCTCTTCTGCATGATACAGGGGCAATCCACATGAATTCCAAAGAAACTGCACACACAGTATACTGTGTGTGCGGTTACTGTCTGCTTCGTAATGACCACAAGGCCATGAATGGAGGAGAATGTTTGCATGGATTCGTTATGCTGGCTCTCTGTTCCATCTGTGGACTTGTGATGGATTCAATAAGCAACACATGTCATGGTGGAAATGGTAGAGATCTCAGTACTCAAGCTTTTCCATGAATTTGGTTGCACCAACAGTAAAGAGGCCTCTCTTACTGTCGGCGGAAGATAAACCCCATAATAAATATTGGTTTATGTGGAGTGGGGAAACAAGTCCTATAAGCCCCGGACACAGAGACGACTACATCTGATGTTCTGTGATCACAGCAACATGCAACAGTTCTTGTATTAACGTGAACTGTGCTGTTTATGCCACAGCATGTGCGTGTATGTGTGTGTTGGTACACACACTGTACTCAGAAGCTGTATTTGTTGTGACTTCTTGTTCTTCAAAGAGGCAGCGAGGAAGTGTCTTTCATTCAAGGATGTACCTGCTCTCTTCAACTTCAAGAAAATACTTGCAAGGACTAAGCGCCCATTCAGTGATGTGATAAAACAAAGCTCAGCATCAAGGAAATGTCAGCATTTCTTTGAGGAACTAAACGGAACAATCAGTTTGAAGTAATCCTGTTTTATTTCCTGAGAGTAAAAACATAAAAGCCAATAATCCTTTTACAGGTGTCTTAGTCAACATGTCGTCTTTATTTAAGGCTATTTTCTCACAGTTTCCCAGGGAAAGAGAGACATCTTGTTCAGTCAGAACAACAGACGGAATCTTGAACTCCCCCAAAAAGCAAAATTGCTAAAACAAACATTGAAATATGCAGCCTGCTGTGTTGTGTATACATGTTAGGATGCCATGCACCCCAACGTGTATACACAACTCAGTTGTATACATACTCAGCACTCCGACTGTGATTATTGCCGACATCAATAGCATAATGTTATGGAGAGTGTTGCTATTTTCCCTCTTCTTCCTTCAGTGTTTGTGTAATGGAGCTCGGCCTTTTCCGGTTATTGTGCGAGAGAGGGATGGTGGTGGCGGAGAAAGGGGGGGGGGGGTTAGGGTTAGTGGCCGGAGTCTAACAGAGCAGGCAGCCACAATATCTGGGACACGCACGCACCCACACCCACCCACACCCACACACACCCACACACACACACACACACTGTTGGAGGATCAGCATGAGCAAGAAATCTGTCCAACTAAATACACTGATATGCAAAAAACACAAACATGCATATTTGACTGTTTGGTCGCACACTGACCAAGTCTACTGGGGGTACATCTATGTGCGTAGGCGGATAGACTGACTGACCAGAACCAACCAATCTTTTCCGCCTCGATCATGAAAAGTACACCGGATGTTGTGAGCCAGTTCAGCTGAGTTTGGAAAGGGCAGCGAGTTAAGTGGGAACGAATGACTGCACAGTATGTGACGATGACTGAAACACTGTGGATTGGAGTCAGAAGGCTGGAAGAGGAAGAAAAAAACGTAAGAGTGGATGAAGATCAGATAGAGAAGAAGAAGGGAGTTAAGAAAGGCAGTGTTATTGGGGGTTGTGGCCTGGGATAACTCTAATCCAGACTATCCAGGTCATTTGTCTTCCAGTTCCTCATACACACACATACACTCAAACAGTAGTCTAGCTCATCCACCGCCACACTGGATCCCCATTTACAAAACTGACAGTAAGACTGGGGGATAGGATGAGGAGAAAGAGGGCAAAAAGAGGAGGAGGGGGTGAAAGGGCACTGTTAGGTTCTGACCTAATGTGCAAGGGAAGAGAGGAAAAGGACTGGAGAGAAGAAACACTGGGAGATGAAGGCAGGAAGAGGGGGGGGCGAGGGTGTAGAGACCCAAAATAGAGAGAGAGAGAGAGAGAGAGAGAGAGAGAGAGAAAGAGGAAGGGAAGAATGAGGCCTTGAGCAGGGGAAGGGAAGGGGCCATCCAAACGTGACAGAGAAGTTGAGGAGAGAGAGAGAAAAAGAGAAGAGAATCAGCGTCAACACACTTCCTCTCTCAAGGAAACACGCTCCCCTCCTCCCATCTCTCTCCTCTCGACTCCTGCCTCGTTCTGAGGCTTGAGAGCAGGGAGGTTAGCAGGGGAAGGAGGATGACGGGGACGTGTCGGAGGGAGAATAGAGAGGAAGAGAAAGAGTAGCGAGTCAAGTAGAGGTCACAGAAAGAGGGCACGATGGTGAAGAAGAGGGGGGAAGAGGGGTGAGAGGGGTGAGAGGGAAGATGGAGAGAGAGAGAGAGAAAAAGAGAGAGAGAGGACATCCTGTGGATCGTCATCTGCCACATCCATCTGCCTGTGACCAGTTATGCCAGAGTGTTGCTCCTAATTCTTAATCGCTGTTAATCCCTCATCCATCATCTCTCTCTCACTCAGGCTTTCACTTTCGGCCCCGTCCCTCACTGCACAACTGCCCGCTGCTATAATTAAAGCTGCACTGTAACAAACGGTCGGTGCCGCTTAATCTGTTTATTACGTTTCCTTGAATTGATTCTGGTCATTTACATCACATATAACATCTTGCTCAAGTTCACAGTTCTCTGTCCACATGTCAACCCCGTCCTGAAATGAATGGATGGGTCCAATTGTACGCAATATTCCAAAGTGAAATTTGGCATCTTCAAATTTAACAATTTGTTCGACCAGGATTTCAAGATTTTAAAATATTCTATTCAGAAGCATGTAAAATTTAAAAATTCTCAACGTGAAGAAGCTAGAGTTTGAGCATTCTTGGCATTTTTGATTGAGAATTGACAAACAATTGATTGTCTGTTCAGTTAATCCAGTGACTAATCCACTTGTTCCCACTCTTATGTGGCTCGCATATTCGATTTGTGAGTCCAGAGGTGTTGTTCCTTTATTTCTATTTCATCTGAATAGTTAGAGGCTTGAAGTGGTAAAACTATCCAGTGTTTCACAGAAAAAAAGCAAAAATTAGAGAAAAGCTATCAAAATATGTTTTTGTCAAGCTTTAATGTTTTTATTTCTTCTTTTCTTTCTTGTTATTTCATCTCCAATTGAGACTCTTCTAGGGGTACTCCAGAAATGCAATTTACTCTTGCATATCCAAAATACTGAGACACATTTAAAAAAAGGAATGGCTCAAATCAAAGCGACAGAGGTCAAGATATTCTGATTTGTGTGATACTACTGAATCGCATGTGGAAACAGCGTAAAATTCACGTGTTAAATCCATAGACTGTATATAAAGATCCATTTTTCTAGCATCAATTAACTAATTGAAACTAAACTTATCAAAACAATGTGTGATGAGAACTACCTAAAATGACAGAATCCATCTTTGAGAAAAATGTATTTCACTTGTAGAACGTAAAGGAGACACCTGAGAGAGTAACAACCCTGCAGCCTCACTAACCAGCTACTTCCTCTCTCTCTTACATCAACTCTCCACTCCCTATAATAAAACTGACTGCAGTGTTACTTTGTGACAGTTATTGTTCAAAATGGAGAACTAAAACACACTGAGCTATAATGAAGAAAATACATTGTGAGGGCAGACAGGGCAATTGATCAACACTGGGCAATTAACTGAGTGAAATGGAGCTGTGAATCTTTTATTGACGTCCCTGTGTGTGTGTGTGTGTGTGTGTGTGTGTGTGTGTGTGTGTGTGTGTGTGTGTGTGTGTGTGTGTGTGTGTGTGTGTGTGTGTGTGTGTGTGTGTGTGTGTGTGTGTGTGTGTGTGTGTGTGTGTGTGTGTGTGTGTGTGTGTGTGTGTGTGTGTGTGTGTGTACAGACCCGTGAAGAGGTCTCCGTTGCTGTAGGCCTTGCCGCGTCCCTCCTCATCGTTGGGCACGGCCGACACCTGCTTGGCCGAGGTGCAGCCCATGGCCTCACACTCTGAAGCCTCTCCTCATCGCACTCTCACCTGAGACAAGGACGGAGAGAAGAACTTTTATAATCACGACAAACACACTAAAATGAACAACGCCGCTATTCTGTTCTTACAGTGTACTTTATAGGTATCATTTCTCGAGTTCTGCACTGTTTGTTCAGCAACAGTCGCTGACGCAAACCAACTTTGTCCTCTTTACTGTAAACAAACTGGAGCAGTCGATGTCAAACACTGTGCAGTGTTAACTCACTGCAAAAACTTCAGTGTTAAATTCAACACTTATTGTTTTGAAAAATACATTCAGCTACATTCTGGCCTTCGTGTATATATAGTTACGAGGCAGGAAACCTACAACACATTATTTCTTTCCACTTCACACAAGTGTCTCACTCACTCCTGCTGCTCAGAGCCACAAACACAGGGCGAGTCATCATAATACACAGAAAATGAAGTGATCATTCATAGGAAAATGTTGCAGGTTATTACTTGAACTTTGAGGTTCTTTAAAAAGGTTAAACTTGACCACTGTCATCGTACGTGAAGAACTGGAGCAGCGGGGCGGCTCAGTGGGTAAAAAAAACCCAACATGACCTGATTTGAAGTTGGACTGTCATGAGATATTGATCGTTTATCTGAACACATTATTTATTTCTAAACATCAAAAACATTGCAATAGCCAGCTGACACAGCATCTACACAAACAGAACAGCAGCAAGCCGATTGGCAGATGCAGAGTGGCGTGGATGGGCTGGGGTGTAAGATTTGACCATGTCCTGGATGTAGTCTGGACTCGAACCGTTCACAGCACGGTACGTACTCGTGTTTTGAAACGGATGCTGGTAACCAGTGAAGGGAGTGGATTTGTGCATGTTATTCGTGACATATATTAAAGGCTGCTTGTTGCCAGATATTTGTTATAAATCTTGGTCATTGTCACAGCAACAAAACAGAAGAGTTTCTGGGGTGTGAATCTCTGCTGACACATTCCACTACAATGTACTATATCATAAATACACATACACACACGCTGATCTACAACAGTTTTTGTGTGTTTATTATTGAAAAAAGCAGCAAACTGATTTCATGACAACTGGTGCGAATGAAACAAAGCTGTAAACTCTCCACTCTGACATGCTATCGCCTTATATAGTTGAAGTGGTGCAGAACTGAGAAAACGGTTATTTATTTAGACGTCCAGCAGACACAAAGCACGGTGACATTTATTTGGAGAACTGTCGGCCCAACATGCACTCTTTGATCTGTTTTGCTCTCTTCCGACTAATATTAATCTCTTTAGCTGCTAAATGTTAAACTATGTTCTGAGCAGGTAGTGCAGAGTTTACTGAGATGGGTTTTTGTGGCGTTGTTGAAAACAGCTGTCTGCTGTGGCCGGAAATGTGGCGAATGAGAGTGAGCCAAGGCAGTAAAGTCACAGGCCGTGAAACCAAAATTATGAATATGAATATTCTTAAATGCATTCAATGGAGCAACAGTGAGCGCCCACTTTTAGAACGGCTCTGGCTCTGAAGGTTAAGTTCCCATTTATTTCTCAGAAGTATGGAACCAGGCTGAGCAGCTACGAGATGAATCGTGACCATAAAACAGTGGTGGGTGGTGTAGTACTTCCATGAACGTATAAAACACATTTATCTCAAAATGCAGTTGATATCATATCATATAACACTGTTTCCCAATCTCATAGCTTGTGGTAAATCCAACATGGTTATAACATTATGGCTGATAATTAAAAGCTCTACTTAGAATAAGTATTTACTCTCGGAACCACACTGTTGAGCTCTATACGAGCGACTCTTTTCCCATTATAATTTGCGATTGCATGAATTTCTGATATAAAAAAAAAAAAATGCTGTTGATTCCTTTGTCCACAACTATTTTAAATATTAAAATATAACCTTGTGTTGGCCTTGTTGAAGCATCTTGAAAGCCAACATCTGTTGCTTCACATCATGAGGGAAGGAATAAAATACATTTCACACGTCATTATTATTATTCAGAAAAGAAAAGTAAAACCTTCCCACCTAGCAGGACAGCTATCACACAGATTACACTATAGATAGTCTCTGTGTCACTCACACATGCCATATGCTGTCACTGACAGAGCCCAGCTGACTGCTGCCAATTCAAAAAATATACACAGACACAGAAAGAGGCAGCCAATGACTTCCCATCTCCAAAAGGAAATCTGGTGCATGAGCGGAGGACGAGTGCCAGATGAAGAAGGTTGGAGAGGCAGAAAAACTGATGACGAAAGAGACCGATAAAACAAAGAAAGCGAGGGAAGCAGGTGGAGTAGACGAAGGGGGACATAGGGGTAAAAGGAAAAGATGCAAAACAGTGGGATGGAAAGAGGCAAGGAAGACAGACAAGTGCAGAGCTTCAAAAGAACGCCGCTGCCTGCCCCTCCTGCTGCGAGCGTTTGAAGTCCACAGTGTTTACTCCTGTGTTTGGGCTGCGGCCGACCAGCCTCCATGTCTCTGGACACAACACAAAGCACCAGGTGTACAGGGTGCAGGGAGTGGTGGCTGTGCAACTACGCGTCTGTGTGTACGGGCAATGCAACCGTATTTTATGTGGCTATGGTTGAATAGTTCAGGATAATTCCAGTCATTTGGCTGTTAATTTCTAATTAGCAGTTGCATTAAGAGTTATTGCTGATATTTTGGGAAACAGTTGCTACAGAGATGTACAGGGGTGAGAAACAATCAGGTGATCACACAGACTGACATCATTATAGCACTGTCACGCACACGTTCCCAGATCTCAGCAATTAACTTGGTGAGTTAGGGCTGCCTGTCATGTTTTATCACGCTGCACACCGGAACAGCCATATTTTCATTTGTGTGTGTAAAACGAAAATCCCATCACGCTAAGTTCAAAATGAATTTTGCATTCAATAGGACTATTGAACACACAACCTGGAGCTAAAATAAATAGAAAAATACTTCATGATCATATGGTAGCAATGACGTTATTATGATGTCAGAAAATGACCTCATATATTATAGCTCCCATGACCTTTTGCAACTAATACCATTAGTGACACTTTCCAAGACTTTAGAGCAACCAATCAAGATGTCATGACATCATGGTATTATTAAAATATCGCCCTCCCAATTCTCATTTGAAACTTGAGCTACTATTCAATCTTGTGAAATGAATTTACTGTCCCATTTCATACTGCAATAACAGTTGTGTTTTCACCCCTGACCACTTCTTTGTTGGTTGATTTGATTGTTTAATGTGAAATCTACGTAACAGATTTTTCTGTGTCAAGAAAGAGCCCATTGAATTTTGGGCTGGATCCGGATCAGAGGGCAGTTCCAGGAACTTTTAATCACTTTTTTTTTTGAACATTGGGAATTTCCCCAGTAACAATGCATGAATTGTGATGACAAACATTTGGCCCATTTAGGGGGACTGATATCTATGAGTCCACGAAATTTGGTGCAACTTGATTGAATCGAAGGGACTATTGGTTATTGATCAATCAATAAATGTAAAGCATCATCTCTGGAGCCAGAATTGAGCTTCCACATGAATTCCTAAAATTGTTAGCGGAGGTTGTACCTAGAGAGACAGAACCAAGGCACACGGTGGTTTCACCTGTGGCCTGTTTGAGAGAGCAGCTTATCAGTCCGCTGCAGGCAGCCTGGGACACCTCTTACTGCGACTACCACTCTGGAACAACTCAATTATACTACACACACACACACACACACACACACACACACACACACACACACACACACACACACACACACACACACACACACACACACACACACACACACACACACACACACACACACACACACACACACACACACACGAGATGAAGGTCTCAATGTAGTTTCAGTCACATCGTCTCAAAGAGACACTAGCAGTGAAGTTTAAAAAATAATCTCATCCAGCATAATCCGTCTCTTGACAGGTCGCTAAAAAGGAGGATTTTGTGCCGAGGAAGATGAGGTGTATACCCGGAAACCGTGCCGCGGGGCTGTGTGTTGCCTGTCAAGAGTATCAAAGTGCCGTGAGCTTGAGACAAAAAAGCCACAGAGAGAGATACTGAGACGGGAAAGAGGGGAGAACAAGCACAGACAGACAAAAAGACAGAGGCCACAGAGACGGAAACAGTGAAAACTCTTTTAACTCTGGGCTATTAGTGTAAATTCTGAAGTGAATATTAGATTAGCAGAAGCTGAGAGACTCCCTTCTGAAAACCACTGAAGGAACAAATGCATTGAGAAAAGGGAGCAGCCTTGATAGATTTTAACTTCCAAAGGGTCTCCAGTGTGTGGGCAGCATCTGTTTGAAGGGCTTTGATTTGCGTGTATTGAAACATCAAATTGTGAGTAGGAGCGTGCTAAAAATAGACCCAGCAGTCCCAAAGCTGTTGTTCGCAGGGATCATGCTAGACTGTGTGAATCTGTAAGCCAAGCTGCTATTACTGGGGGTCTATACATGTATGAGCTACAATATACCTATGAATAAATAACTGTGTCCTGTGACAAGGCAAAGGATGCAGGGACATAACAATCAGCTGTGTGTTGAATTTCAAGGAGTTCTAACTGGCTGGCTTTGTCACAATCAGACACAGCAACAGTCCGTTTTTATTGTTGCACACAGTCTCTTTACAGTTCTGAGGAAATCTCAGAATTCCTCACCCGAGACTTTCTTTGGGAGGTTTGCTTTTATAAGGGACGCGAGCTGTTGATATTGGCACCATATTTGAATCAAAGACCAATCATGTGAAGATTTGTTTGGGATTTGGTCGTCTCGAATGTGCAATGTTTGCCTCAAAGATGCCCTAAAAAGCTAGTTTAACAATCTCAAGGAGACCCAAGATGATTGATTACTGAATTAGAAAATAAGAAACTAAAAACTGTGTTCAGCTTTCTGACTTTTTTCAAATCTTGGTTTGTTTGGTTTTTGTAAAAAAAAAAAATGTAAAAGTTGCATTTTACCTCTAAGGCCTCAAAAGACAATCTTCAAATGAAATAGTCACAGAGGGGAAAATTAATTTGTGACTGAACAACTCAGCGATGCACCAAGAAGACACCGCTTCACTTCAAATTATTAAAACCATAGAAATGTTGGGAAGCGCAATGCATGTGTTTCACTGTACAATGAGATCAGTGCGTACACTTTTAGCATTGGAGACGTTAGCTGGAATCAGCCCGAGTAAGTACGGAGCCAGTCGGTGCCACATGCGAGACCACAGCGGGGCGTTGCTTGGTGTTTGTTTAACCCACAGGAAAGCTGGACTGTGCTGCTCCCAGCTCCCTGCAGACAAAGTGTGTCAATAGGACAAGCTTAGTCTGGCAAGTCAGCCAAGACCCTCGCACCGAGCAACTATCTTCCACTCCTGCTGTCAAACACACACACACACAAAGCACACAGGCTGAGCCAACATGATCTGAGAACCAGCCAATGTCTGAAGGGGATAAGAGTTCTTAATACCAACTGGCACACGACCACCTCACAATCCATGCAACTTGCTCCAGATGCTTAACACTCATCTTGGGGCATATTCGCCACAGCCACGTAGTAGCCTAATTTAGAGATATAAATAACACTGTGATGTCAGCGAGCAAGTCTTACGTCATCTCTTGCTCAACTTGCTTCACACTTAGCAGCGAGTCTCCCGTCAATGTTTCCCTCCATAAACGATCTTAAAAACATGACAAATAATAGTATAAACCTCAGGGGCACAAAGACCTCGAACTCCATAAGGCATCCATAACACATGGCAAATACCCAAGCCCTTTAAAATGAACAGGATTTGGCAAACCCAGAGGCTTGTCCATGCCTGCATACCTGGAGGTGTGACATGACCTGCTGAATAAGTCTCCTTTACGAGTCAGTTTGTCCAAGGAGGGAAAAAAAGCACCGCGCAGGGAGAGATGTGAGTGTGCGTGCTTGCATAAACACACAGCGTGGAGACAGGCCGAGCAGTGTGCAGCGCGAGGGTTTCTCAAACACAGGGTTGTGCCAGAGGCAGCAGAAGCGACCGCAGAGCCTGAAAAACTGGCTGAGCAAAAGGGAGAGAAGGAAGACGACTATAGAGGGAGGTTTTTCGGGAGGCACGTAGCAGGTTATTTTCTGGTGTGGATTTGATTTACTTCTTTGTGTATCAGTTGTTATAATAAGGCTACTGTAACAGGTGTGCCTCAGGAAGAGTCCGGGCTGCGGGGGCCGGTCTCGCAGCGTTTCCACCTGTGACACAGCAGAGATTCATCCTCTGCTTCATCACGCTGCACGACCGAGTGATGAGCGCTGCTCTGCTGGTCTTCACTGCTCTGTATTAATCTGCAGGGACTAAGTCTGTCAGCAAGTGCAGGGTCTCGCCGAGAAAAATGCTCAGCTGAGATGGTATGCCAGCCATTTCCTAACACATCTTATCTCATGATTAGTTTAGTGCATGACAGGCTTTAGAGTCACACTCATTAAATTTGCTTTATAATATTAGACAAGGTAGTTTTGTACTGAGGCGAGGCGACCTTCCGCTGTTATAAATCACTGCAGAAGAAGAAAGGTTAAGCGACATGCTCACACATGCTGTCACCAAGTGTTTTAGCCCACTGCAGAATAAACTGCATTCCAATGAGCAGGAGACTTTTACATTTTTACGACATCTTGATGTCGTACAAAAAAAAAAAAAAAATCATGATCTCGTATTCTTTCTATCAATGGGCTGTCAAAAAAATTCTCTGCAATTTCCCTATATGCATTACAATTGATGAGTCTGTAGAAAAAAGATGAATTTTGCTGCGGATCCCGTCATGCAGGGTTTGCGAGTCAGTGCTTCTGAGAAAAGAAGCTTCCATCTGGTAACACACTTCATAAAACCGCAATGTTTATGATCATTGATCGGTTTCCTGCTTTATTCACGACTTGACATTGTAATTTGGAATGAGGGCATCATAGAACTGAATGATATGGATCAAATGCTTTATCATGGTTCGTTTATTACGTGTAATCATTGCCCTTATATATGGGCGAAACACAGTGCTGTAGTGGTCAACACTGTCGCCTCAAAGCCACGTGGACTTTGCATGTTCTGCCTGTGTGTGTGTGTGTATGTGTGTGTGTGTGGGGGGGTGGTTGGATTTAACTATACATGTTGATATAGTTCATTTCATCAAGGTACTTTATCACAATATTGCCAAATTGCTGCCCTGCTCAATGATTTGCAACTGTGGCACTGAGCCATCATGCAAAGCACTTGGAGCCTGCAACAACCAAAATTCAACCACCTTTCCAACTGTGACATGTTGAAGTTGCATATGGGAAAATACAAACACTTCCTGCTGACTAACACATTTGTTATTATGCTGGCTGTCAGCACAGCAAAAATCTAAATGTCGTATGTGATGTAACTTCCCCCGACACTTGGCTGGGGAATCGGTGCTGTGTGCTGCAGTGGGTTGGAGTGCGTCTTTGCCTCTCCCAGTGACAGACCAGGGCTTCAGTACAACTCCTTGGCCAACACGCCGTAGTATTTGCTCTAACCACGCACCAAATGCTGCAGCTCTCCTCTTGTCCCAGTTTAAGCACTCCATCAGTCTGACAAGCCTGGGAAGCGGTGCCAACCCACACAGGCTGGCTGACAGCAGAAGGCTTCTCCTGAGTGGTGAGCCGTTGCTGTACATCCCCACTCTATGTCTCTTCCACCCCCCCCCCCCCTCCACACACTGTCTGCTGGTTCCTCTTTCTCACTCTCTCTCATAATAAGGCTGAAGTGGTCACATGGGGGGGGGGGGCTGGGGTAAATACAGGTGCCCAACTGTTCTGTTTGGTGAAACCGTGGCCAATCTGACTGACAATAAGAGGCACACTGCACAGAGCCAAGACATGTGCACAAGAACAGGTTTCATACAAGTTGTGTCAAACCTATACTTTGGCAGGAGGCCTACGTTGTTACTCCAGGTCCATAAAAAACAGTTGAGCTTAAAGTGAGACTGTCTGCACACATGACAGCAGGAGAGACTAACAAAGGAGTCAAAGCAGAAAGTGGCGAGCATTGCAAAAACATTTCAGATTGCTATTAGTAGTCTAACCTCAGGTAGTCTAATTGAAATCTGAGTCGCATTGGGATTCAGCTTGGTGCAGGGAGGACCAGACCATACAAAAATGGATTGTTCCACTAATACAGACAAGGCGTCAGGATAAAATGTCTCCTCTGAGGCTTATTAACGACTGGCGTTCGTATCGCCGACTTCTCGCGAGCGAGACGGATTCCCTGGAAGAGCAAAAACGCAAGTAGTCACGCCTGTTTTCTTCCCTCCAATACAAACTAATCTGCTCTGCAGCTCCCTGTTGTGACTGAGGTGAAGGCAGGTCGGAGCCTGAGGTGACTGGTGGCTGCGGAGCGGGGGCCGAAGAAAGAGAGGAAAAGTAGGCAAGTAATTATGTGGAGAAATGCTTTAGTGATATTATGACTTCATCCTGCACAGACATGAAACACACAAACAAACCAGTGGCATGAAAACAAGCTATAGACCTGAAGCTGGTACACATACACACACCTATTTAAACTTGTGTGTGTAAACTTGTCTGCAGAGATTTTCTTATCACCTCCCACAAGGAGGTTCTGTTGTCACCCCTGTTCGTTTGCTTGTTGGTTGGTTTGTTTGTGAGCAAGATGACGCAAAAACTAATGGACAGATTACCACGAAACTTGGTATAAAAAAGGGACGAACCTACTACAACTCGGTGCGGATCCAGGAATTTCTTCACTTTCTTTAACATTTTGAATTGCTTTTTACCATTTTGACTGATTTCTCAGAATAATTCATCGATCTTGCTAATAAAAACAACAATCAGGCATGTTTAGGGGACTGATATGCAGGTTATTATTATAAAGTTTAATATGAGTGAGTAACTATTTGTTCACCACATTTACAAACAGTGAGCAGCACCTGGTTGATACAGCGGGACCTACTCCAACACAGCAGCCACGCAATGTTAAACATGTTTATGTTTTCACATCCAATTCTGTCTGCGTCACGATATTCAATAGAAACTAATGAAACTAATGATCAATTTGTGCATAACTAGCAAGCATGCTGCAGGACAAATGGCCAAACTGTGATATACCCACAATGCTGTTCTTTCAGATGCAAACCAGTGTTTTCCCCCTCGTCTTTCATCCTGAACAGCGACACACACACACACACGTGCCACAGCCAGGAAACATTTCCCTCAGTGGACCATTCAACAGTTTGTAATCAGCTGTCCAAGAGACTAATGACACACAACGTGAGGCTATTATAATTCATTATCAGCTGACGGTAATGATGCTAGGCATTAGGGTTGAACTTTATTAACCACATATCACCATGACAAATGTAGGCAAAACCACCTGAGAGGGTTTCTCTCAGAAAACTGGTCAGCCTGGATGGTGAAGCAGATCCTTCTGACATTAACATTTGGAGCAGATTTGATTTCTTTAACATTATCTGGAGCGTTTTTTCAACAATTATGATAATAAGGGTATTTGTATCTGATGTCAATACGTGTAAATGCAACATGGTGATAACCAGGTCAATCAGCTTAGGCAGATGTATGCGATCTCTAAGTGCTGTTCTAGTCGTGTGGTGTATTTAGTTCAACAGCCTGAAAGACTGCCACATATAAATATAGCAGTTCTTCTATGCTTTTTCACTTCATATTCATCTTTTAAATCATAAATACATATGTGAGATGCTGACAGACGAGCTCACGTTTGTCAACCGAAAGAAAAGCTTGTCCAACATGTATTACTTTGGCACAACAGAAATTTTCGCAAACAACAAAACGACTTAAACGAGTGGCAGATTATGTGATAAATTGATTGAATATTTACTGTTTTTATAAAAATGATTTGTTTTAATTTAAAAGACAAAGATGCCAAACAGCTGCTGATTCCATCGTCTAAAAATATGCTGCTTTCCATTGTATTATATATATTGTATCACATTATAGGTGCAGGTTTAATTCCTGCAAGAACACGTCATGTTTTATGATCAGTAAAAGTCTGATTCCACTTAGAAAAGCAGCGGGTAAGAACATTACCTTAAAGTTACATACAAAACAGCACATATAATAATGATCTATTCCCAAACATCATTACGTTTATGCCAAGACTGAAGTACTTATTAAGGTCATATTTTTCCCACTGTCACATGTCTTCATATAAAATAAGTGGACCTTTATTCAAAGGTTGCCTGGCGAATGAATGGGCCCTGCAGAGATCCTGTCAGAGACCATGTTATCTGTGGTGGAGATGGGAAACAGATGCCTTCTGTCTGATGGGAAAAATTCTTGCAAAGATTCACACAGCACTTAAGAGTCTGCACAGAAGTGAGAATCACAGATAAGATAATAAAATTAAATGGCGAGCCAAATCAGTACTGGACCCCGTCTCCACGTTCCGTCCTGACCGGACTCTGAACACAAACTGCAGTGTAAACACACAGTCAGGGACACAGGGAGACTCTGCTGTATCATGTGACAGACACGAGCGCACACAGCGTGCGTGTAGGCTGCTCGGCCGACCCCTGCTGACTCTGAAGGTGAGGAAAGAGCAAAGGCAGAAACAGACGACATGATCCACTGATACAAAACACAAATAAAAATGTGCACAAACTAAATATAACACACGACACAAGCACAGTTTTCAGGCATTGTGGTGCATCATTTGCTGTTTTGCCTGATTATTCAGCGAGGAGAAGAAACCGATCGGCCAGCGAGCCCCTCCGTCAAACTGACAGACACACAGAACCCAGAGGGATCGTGTTGTGCTGGCCTTGTGCTTTCTGCACCGCAATACAGACTCATCACACCTGACAGCACCGAGCTCTGCCATCAAGAGAACACTCAGCACACGCAGAAAACACAACCTGGATGTAAGACGCTGTCATGATGGGAACTCCCTCCCACGCCCACGCACCAGAGACAGACAAGACATCCTGGTTACCATAGAAACCCTCCACCTCCTCACACGGTGACATCACGGGTAATGCATCACGACCAAAACACCCTGCTTGCTAGACAATCACCTGAACCGCCCGTTCATCAGCTCAAGGTGGAGAGGCCACAGGTGGACAGGCCGGACGGATGGGGCGGGAGGATGATGGTGATGATGATTGAGGGGAAGAGGAGGAGGACTAAGAATAGATGCTCCTGCTTTGGAGTGGGAGACAGAGAGGAAGAGAAGCGAATGAGGAGGAGGAGTGAGACTCTTTGCATTTCAGTCTTGACTGCTTGCTACCGGAACTAAGAGCCATATGTGAGAAGCAACTCATAAGCGTGCGCTCTAACACACACACACACACACACACACACACACACACACACACACACACACACACACACACACACACACACACACACACACACACACACACACACACACACACACACACACACACACACACACACACACACACACACACGCACACACACGCACACACGCACGCACACACACACGCTATGAGCAAGTGTGGGAGGGTGGGAGAGAGGCAGATGGAGTCAGAGAGATGAAGACAGACAGATAAATCAAGCAGGGAGGGGGACTCACAACATCCACTCACAGGATTGCTGGTACTCAATCGTAACCTATATAAACCCTGATGGAAGCGGCTGGTGACAGGATGCTGTGCACTGTAATACTGGCCACAACAACCTACTTAACACCAGGGGGCCGTACAGCCGCCAAATGGATGTAATGGTCTGGTGTTGATCACTTGAGGACATATACAGTAGCTAATGGCCAAATGGCGGCACGAACACACAGCAGTAGATAGGGTGGCATGTGGAAATCCATGTTAAGTAAGGTATATAGTAAGTACACTAGTGTTGAAAGAGATACAGATGCAATTGAGCCTGTATCTCACGTCTAGTTCCGGCTGCGGTGACTTTCCTCATGTTATCCAGCGGCAGAATCATCATCGAAGGCTGCGCGCTAAAACAATAACAACCAAAATGGCACTCAGTAGACTGCATGCCCCCTGCCAAGGCCCAACAGTCCCCTTCAATTCAATTCAAGCGGCACCAAATTGCACACACTCCTAGAAATCTGTCCTCTAAATATATCTAACTTGTTTTTCCACCAAGATCCATGAATGCACGATTTTCTTCCTGTGAATTTGTGAAAATGCCCCAAAACTTGCAATGATAAAGAAAGTGATGAAATGATTTCCTGGATCTCAACTAACTTTGAATGGGTTCTTTCCTGACCCATCCTGACACCAAGTTTTGTGGTAACTTGTCCAGTAGTTTTTGCATAATCTAAAACTACTGTATAATTTCTTTATTCTCAAACAGATTTGTAAAATGTTTAGCTGTTTATGAAGGACTGGTCATTCTCTGAAATAAGGAAGTTTAAAACCGAAACCTTCACTCAGACGCAAAAATCTGTCTTTCAGGTTAAAAGAAATTATTATGTGACATTATCATTATAATTATCAATATCAACTGATATCAAGCGGGGGGGGGGGTCTGCTGGTAATCGGTTGTAGACTGGACAATCATTCTCTGGAATAAAGAAGTTCAGAACCTCAACCTTCACTAAGGAAAACCAGTCTTCTGACATCTGACATTCATTGTGATAGTTATCGATAACGACTGATGTGAATTTCTTTTATCTTGATAACATGTTTTGGCCTTTATGGCCGAGCCCTGTAGGGACATGTGTCCTCCCTCTGAGGCAGACATAAAAAGATAATAAGCCGTTTTTAGTGCTCCAGACGGCTACTGGTGATGTGTGGGGGCTATTCCCATCCTACTGGAGGACCTGTGGGCACATACAGAGGCTGTGCAGCAGCAGCAGCAGCAGCAGCCCCCCGGTCCTGGTCCTGGTCCTGGTCCTGGGAGCTGCAGCTCAGGCTCAACAGCTGTGTCCAGCTGCGCTACAGGGACACACTGGGCGCTTTGTTTCCCACAGGGGGAGGCAGAGTTGTGGGCAGAGAGGGGGACTGCAAACGGTCTCAGAGAGTTTCATTTCCACAAAAGGTTAACGGTCTGTATAGCATCAGCCAGCCCCAGGTTTCTCTTCCTTCTTCTGAGAGTTTCTCCATTAAACCCCCCCAAATGGCCTCCGAGGAGCGGGCACACAGGGAGCGGCGGGACGGACGGACGGGCAGGCAGGCAGGCAGGCAGGCAGGGAGCCACAGCCAACCAGGATGTGGAGACTATTTGAAAATGAGCCGAGCACAGTCACACACTCACAATGAGACACGTCTATGTCCTTTGAGCGCCCGGTGCGGTTGAAATGATGAGATAAAGCAGCGTTAGCGAGCCCCCCCACCCCACCCCCCACCCCACCTCCAGCAGCAGGAGCAGGAGGAGCCGTCGGGCTGTTGTAGCCGCTCCTGCTGCTGCTGCGGCGGCGGCGGGGCTGCAGGAAGGGAAGCGCCGGGTTATCACGGCTCAGTCAGGAAACAACAACAAAAGACAGGAGCTGAGAGGGAGAGAAGGGAGCAGGAGCGGGGTCTCCACCTCCGGGACACGGTGAACAAGTGACTCGGGCTCGGTACTTACTCAGATGAACCGGTTCCGCTCGGTCCACTGGAGGGGAGGACAGCCGGTCCGTCTTCCGGCTGTGTGTCGGGCGGGATCTGCGTTATGGAGAGAGAGCTCCGAGCGTGGAGGAGTGAACGTAAACCGCGGCGTGCGTCATTTCACCAGGACGCCACTACTGCGCGCTGCCGCGATCGTGCAGCCATCTTGGCGAAGAGTGCTGCCCCAGACCAAACATCCAGAAAACCCACCAATCACTGCCGGAGCCGAGCCCTTATTTTGGTAACACCAATCAAAGTGAATGATCCGTCCTTGGATCCACCACTTTTAGTGTTTACAGTGAAACATCTGATGGAAATCCATAAACAACGAATCATATGTTCCTACATAAAACCCTGGAGTGGGTAGTATTGTACACTATTTGAATTTAATGCTTTTTCTTATTTCAACCCCATGCATTCCACAATAATTTCTATATTGTGAAACTTATTCAATTATATATGTGGTAAATAGAAGTATTTTATGTCTAACATGTAGTTTTACTGCTGATATTTTAGGTGCATTTTGCTGAAGATATGTTCTACCTTTAATACAGTAAAAATATAGAAGCCCATTTCTGCCAATCCTTTGGGTCATTACAATGTGAAACCATCTCAAATCAACGGCTCAATATCACAAAACAATGACTAAATATTGCCAAATAACAGTATCATTAAATAGTTTCACAAAATAATATCTCACTATGTCAAAATAACTACTTACTTACTCAAAATGTCTTGGTAAAAGGAATGACTCACTGAACCATAATAGTAACGAACTAAATCAAAATGTCCTGGTAAATAAAAATGACTCACATAATTAAAATTGCTTACCAATTCTAAATAATGACTTAGTATCTAAAAATAACTTTCTAACTCGACTTGAATGACTTAGTATCCCGTAATTTCGATTTGCTGTGTCATAATTTGGATTTCATAATCTCATAATTTTGAATAAACTTTCATCTTTTTACTTTCAATATCAGAAAGGGTCTTCCATGAAAAAAAATCATTGCCTTCCTCATTTCACACTCTGGATTTTTATTGAATTTCACCATGTTCATATATTGTCTTATTCCTGCTCCTTCCAGTCAGCCGGCAGGAACAGCATGACAGACAGATCACATAGCGACCCCCTGTGGCGGCCCGTGGGTGTGTAATCCATCCCACCGTGCTGCTGAGGGTGTGTCTGCTACACCACATGTGGTCCAGAGTTTGTTGGTTGAGAAGAACCAGAACCTGAGCGAACAGCACTACATCGTTTCAATCGACACATCTTGACAAATACATTTTTATACCGACAGATGACTTTACGTTGCTCCAGTGAGAGAGATTTGGTGTTGAGTTTGTCTACCATAAAGCCATGAAAAAAACATCCTGCAGCTGATTTGATGTCACAGATTCCCACATGAATCAACTCACATTAATACACAGGATTAGGCCCAAGACCATGAGAACATTTAATGTATCATCACAATTAATCATCACGTTAAAATATAATTGGTCGATGGATGAATTAGTCAAGAGCACAGTTGTTGGACCAACATTCATTTGAGCAAAAGGAGTCAGAAATGCATAGAGGCCATCAATGAGAGAAGTAATTTGGACACAGTCTGATCCATGTCATTCGCTAGGTTTTGTTATGACAGATTTAACAGGAACTGCATGAGAACGTGAGGTAAGAACCCTGGCCTCTCATCCATCATCTACCAGGCTAAAAAGAACTTTGTTATGGTCCAGAATTACAGAGTGTGCGCTGCCTTGGCACAAAGTACCGTCCACAGAGGGCAAGAGAAGACACAGTTATTTAGAGTTCATCAGACTGAGGCTGGGATGACGATGCACTCCCTTCAGGAGGTCCTTCAGTCACAGGGTACGGCAGCCTGACGACTGTCAGAGCTCATCCTTCTCCATCTGCTGGAAAGCCTCCAAGTCTTCCCGCCAATCAGCCAGCAGTTCGTCCACCGACTGGCTGCTCGAGTCTGTGTGGCCTTCAGCCTCGTCTCTCTTGTCAGAGTCTCTCTCCTCTTTGGGCTGAGCCGAATCAGCCGCCACCTCGGTGGGACTAACTTCCGCTTCCGGTGGAATAACTTCCTCTGCTTGACTTGTTTCTTGTGATGAAGGAACCTCCTCCTGTGAAACAGATTCGTCCAGCTCCACCGTGCTTGTTTGTGTTTGAGTGGTGGATTCGAATGAGGTGGGCGTTGTTGCCTCAGTTAAGCAGTCCTCCGCACCTGAAAAGGAAGCAGGGGCGAGATACTGAACTCAATACAAAAAGATGTGTCAGGACACACACACACAGACACACATACATAGACATACACAGCTCTTTCCCTCCTGTTCAGTCTGTAATCTATACAACATGCCTCCTGTAGTCATTCTGAGTCCAAAATAGAACGGTTTTCATCAAGAGGTTGTCAACCATAACAGCATGATGCTGATGGTGAGTCATGTTTCCCACAGGACTGAGCCTCTCTCACACAGCTGCACAACCAAACAGAGTCAACACAGAAAAAGACTCAAAAATCTGTTCTATGAATTTGCAGGGATCTGGTTAAAAAAAGACAACTTGTCAATCTGTAATAGTTTGTAAAAATGTAGCTGCTACTTTGTCTGCCGAATATAAACATGTTAGGTAATGAGTTTGTGCTTTTTACTATGTTACAGTCAAAGGACTACACCAAATGACAACAACAGGAAAGAACTGCAACAGCATAATTCAGGAACAGATAGGCTTTGTGGCTACAGCGACTGTAAATCACAGGATTTGTGGTCAGGTGTCTTTTCCAGTAAGAAAACTAATCCTTAATGCAACTACAGCTCTCTTTGTCTTCCTTTTATTTGTCTGGTTAGATTAGGTTGTATGAAGCCACATTTCGTTTCACTTCTCTGCAGCGTTTTCCCAAAAAATTCATTTGACGCACATGCACGCCGACGAACGTCACTCTCAGCCAAAACAAATTCTGAGTTAACTGGTTCACAGACTTGAGAGTGAAAGGAGTGAGTTCTTGTGAAATAGAGAAATGCCATACATTCCACTTGCGGGTGCGCACACTACTGCAAACTAAAACTTTAAGGTCTGACTGTCTGCATGGATGGTTACAACTTCATGGACGATAGCACGAGAGCACACACGCAGTAAATAGTGCTGTACACAGTAATATAATGCAGCAATGGAGTAAAACCCCATGTTAGAGATCTGTTATTTTATTATGAGAAGTGTAAAGAATTTCAGTATATCAGTGCTTTGACATGGTGAGATAGGGCATTAACCTCTCACAGCAGTCTCTATATACTTATTACCATTAGTTCTAAGAGTTTGCCATTTCTGACATCAAATACAGTGGGATATTTAAAAAAAGTAAACGTAGAGCAAAGATAAGTATAAGTAAGAGACCTGTCATGTCCTAAACTCTGAGGGGGAAATGAACAAATACTGTATTACTGCATTAAACTTCCCCATCTTACACAAACAGAGCCCTGTGGATTGAGAACATAGTGAGGAGAAGAGAGATGGGAAAATTAAAGTATTTAAATATAATAGGGAAATTGAGATTAACTCAAGGGACAGTAAAACGTGCAGAATGTGGGTAACAGACAAAGAAAGAAGGAAAAGAAGAGAATACTTACTGCCCTCAACAACACTGCCAGGACCAGGTTTACCTTTAAATATGGCTGCTGCTTTTCCAAATGGGTGAGGGTTATGTAAACAGAGGAGACACCAAGAAAGAGGAGAGGAAAGGCACTGTTACACTTCACCACAGGGTACAGAGGGATTTGACAAAATGGGGAAAAGAAAGAAAAGAACGCGGATGTGATATTGATAAGGGTGTAAATCTCCACCATGCACAATTAGACCCACAGCTGGTGGACGGCTCTGAAATGAGTCACGATCTCAGAGACTTCAAATAATGCCTGAATCCCTACAGCTCATCTTTATTTTATAAAGCCGACCACGTAATGGGGCGCAGTCAGTGAGGAGCTATTAGTACACCGATGTGATCAATCTGAACCAGAGCGATAAGAAGAATAGAAATAGAAAGAGCTCAAGCCACTAGGAAGGCATATGAGGGAGTAAAATCATACCTCGGTCTCTGGCTTTGTCGCTCATCAGCACTTCCACCTCCCTGTACTCCTTCAGCGCCTCCAACAGGATGTTGCCCTCCTTGTGGAAGAGGAAGAGGAGAGGCATCGTGACATCATCTGTGTTGCGGCCGTCCCCGGCCATCTGAAACAGCGGAGCCGTGTCACTGCTGCTGCCCTCGTTGTCGTCTGGGAGAAGAGAAGTGAAAGGGAGCAAACGATGGGAAAGAGAGATATAATTAGTCACTCAATCGACAGATAGACAATTAACTGACAATGATATAGATCAACAATTCAAGAATTAACTCCATTAACAATGATAGATGTGTTACTTTTACTGTTCCCAGCTTCTCTGCTGAAAGAATTTCTTGTTTCGTTTTTTTGTCCCGGTGAGCCTGGGAGCTGTGTTGTTTGGGCCATTCGCCCCTGATAGAGCATCCCAAGGCAAAGTGGTCCCAGGGAGGGGCCAGAAAAAAAAATGTTTCAGAACACCCTGATGAAACGGCGACAATGAAATTGGGTAACCTCAAATACAAGTGGCCGAAATTCATTTTCTATGTTGGGGGCTGGGTTCAGCCTTAGAGATAGGGCGAGGAGTTCAGACGACCAGAGGAAGCTCAGAGTTGAACCACTGCTCCTTCATGTTGAAAGGGGACAGTTGAGATGGTTCAGGCATCTAGTTAGGCTGCCTACTGGGCGCCCCTGGGTAAACATAGAACTCGCTACAGAGATTACATATCCCATCTGGCCTGGGAAGGCCTTGGGATAAGGAAGAGCTGAAAGACGTTGCTATGGAATGCCTTACTTTTTCCGGAGATACGCGGAAGACAAGTGGATAGATGTATAGGTAGGGATTGTTTTTTTAGACAAAACAGAGAATTTGAAGACATATCCAAGTTGGTCATTATTCAGAATAAAAGATTCATTGAAAATATGGTATCTGTTATGTTATATTTTGTTATTTAATCTGTTACTTTAATGCAAAAGAAGCTCTGCCTTATTATTATTATTATGTCATCATGCAATGTGCAGAACCCTTCGACAGTCTGTCTTCAAGATAATCCAATTATTGAGCGCTAATCTAGTCACTGAGTAGTCATCTTCCATCTTGTGTCGTTAGCTGCTTGCACTCACCGACGACTATGCCTCCGATGGCGCCGGCCTTCTGGATGTGTCGGGCCTTCTCTGCAAACATGCACTGACCCCTCTGGAGAATAGCGATGTGGCCCTGGACGTACTCAGCGTTTGTGATCTCAGTGCAGCCGCTGTAGGGTTCAGCCACAGTCACAAAGCCTCGCACCTGCACACAGGAGCAAAGAGGCAGAATTATTGTTCAGAGTGAAGGAACAAACAGTATGCAATTATGTTGTGTGCAGTCCTGCAGTCAGATACTACATGATCTCTTCCGGTGCTGAAACAGAGAAGTCAATGTTTCTTCTGTTGGAATTAGGAATATATTCTGCAAGAGGAAGTTCCCTATTCAAAACACAAGATAACTAAGTGGCTCTCTTAGGAAAAACCAACTGGAGGACAAGTCAAGTGCCCATTTGAAACCTGGCAGCTTAGTGGAGCTACAAATCCCACTCACCCCTGTGGAACTTTTGGACAGGTCTGTGCCAAACTGCGCTGGGCCGGCGGTCAGCACGACCCTGCCAAGGAACGGATGTGAGACGATCTGAATGGCTCTGGGAGGCAGCTGCTCTTTCTGCTGCTGGCTGGACAGCTCCATCATTTCCTGCATGAAGCGCACGCCGTCCTCTGCCGCTACTGCGCTCACTGCCTAGGAGTGGGCAAGACAAAGAGAGAGATCAATTTAAATTCAGGACAGAAGGAATACCATGGTTTTAAAGGTTGGGAGGTACACTAGAATACGTCTGCCACAGTACCTTTCGGGCTATAGACACATTTAAATGAAAAGCAGCAGTAATAAGTAATTTAAAAGTATTGTAATGATTATTTTATAATAACATCATCATGATGTTGTATATACCATGTGATAATGAATAATTGGTCTCTTATCTTACTGATTGCAACAGTGCATTCTAACCATATGATCATGCATTTCTTGTATGATTGTGTCTATAGCCCTACATGCATATGCATATACATTTTTGAAGTATGCATGACAATATTTTCTGACTTCACTGTGACATCAGGGCATCATTTATAAAATTATAATCATATGGTTATCACATGATGGGAAATCTTTTTCTGATCAATATAAGCTTTAGATCATCTCTCTAGGCCGACTATTTGCAGATATATTTTGGGAAATGTGATTTTCAAAAGTGTGTGTCCCACTTGAAAATAACTATCTTCACATTTTAAAAAGGTAGTTATTTTCTACTTAAGCTCCACAGATAAAATACATTTTAAGAGATGAGTGTTTCACAATATTTTACATATTTAAGGATTGGCTGGCTATAAACTAATGATACTGTAATTACACATGTTTGTCCTTGGTGCTACATTGTTGTACCTGTGTAGCGTGTTGGACCAGTTGAACCCTGCCATCTTTCAGGTGGATGAGACTGACGCCCATCCGCCTCAGCAACTCCAAGTGTTCCGGGTTGTTTGCCATGAAGTCCTGAGCCCTCAAGGGAGGACGACCCATACCAGGCTCCCTGAAAGGAGGGTGAGGACCAGGAAGTTATAAAAGTTGGACAATAACTAATAGTTATATAATAAGTGCAAATACATGTCCTGGTTTAAGTTGCATTTATGTACTTACCGGTAAGGAGCAGGACGGGGACAGCTCTTGTCCACAGCAGTACGGATTGGTTCTCTCAGGTTACGAGGGTAGGCGGGGTCAGGAAACAAGAGGCGAGTGTTCGGGCAGGTCCAATCAAAGTTAGAATCATCCAGCTCCTCCTGTGACTGAAGTATGAGCATATGAAAGATATTGTTAAAAAGCGAAATGTATTACTACTTTCAGATCTTTATTCCTTTGAAATTATAACTGTATAGAGTCGGTTACCGTTCTGTTTGAGGAGACAGAGGAAGAGTGAGGGGCTGCAGAGAGAGACAGAGGAAGCAGGTGGGCCTCGGTTGTAAAGATGTAGTCCTCCACGTCAAAGGGTATGTCCTCCACTTCAGCAAACAGGAGGAACAGGTATTTGAACATCTCAGCGAGGAAGAACGAGTCCATTCTGAGAAAAAGAGGTTCTGTATGAGTATATCTTTAAATGCCATTATAAGAAACAGATGTTATACTCTTAAATATCAATATTAGCCTAAGAAATTTAGTAATAGTTGTTATCAGTTCAAAGCTTTACATACAATAATCTCATGGTATGTACATTATGGTATAGAGTGTTTATATTCTCACCGGTCCTCGTGGCTTCCAGTGCGCACGTCCTTCATGGCAGCGAAGCCGCAGGGAACACGGGCGAAGCGATTGAGGTTGTCCAGGATGGTGCGACCTGCCTCCAGGTAGTAGGGGTCTCCTGTGGCCTTGGAGAACGAGGAGCCGGCAATGTGGTCATTACAGAGGATAGTACAACAACTATAAAAAGGAGTAAAATCTTCTCAGGTGCAAGACTTTTCATTCCTAAAACAAGATGCATTTACAGTCCTCATGCCCCTTGAGAGTTTAGGCAAAGAAACTCAAGGTCAATCATTAAGTTGAGAACATTTTACATAAATTGGTGCATGAAAGACCTTTACCTCTGAACTGTGGCAATGAAAAGAGCACGCCTGCAGTACGTCGAGCTTCCTTGATAAATTACCTTGTAAAGAAAATAGGTGCTCTCTGCAAACTCAGGCCTCAAGGGATGTTGGGCCCAGTGTACCCTGAAATCAGTAGTGAAGGCCTGGGGACAAACGGAGAAGGACGAAAAGGTCAGGACACCAACCCAAATGTTGTAACTAAAACAGACAGAGCAACGGGAAATGCAGCAGTGTCATGTAAAATGGAGGTTGGTTTCCTATGAACCAGTTTAAGCCAATTCGCCATTTGACTCTATTTCAATGTCACCAAGTTGTCGAGCGGGTAGAACATGATATGTAGGTGTTTTGTTTGTAGTTAGCTATACAGAGAGACAGATTACCTCTGGGAGGAAGTTGTGCTTCTTGGTAACTTGGTACAACATCTCGTGGGTCTCGATAGCAGGACGAATGTCTCCTTTCAACACCTGGGACACACACAGTTATGTGATGTGAAATAGACACAGAACTCAAAGGGTACAGTACAATCTTCACTTCACAGGATCCAGTCTTAACCTGCAGTCCAGGGAAGAAGGCGAGCAGAGAGTCCATCCAGGTGCGAGCGGGAAGCAGAGGTTTGTGAATATGGACGTCCAGCAGCAGAGGAGGCTGGCTGATGTACTTCATTATAGATGCATAGTGCTGAATATGAGAAATAAAAAGATTGATGAGGTTTTAAAAAAGGCTGAGAAAATGTCACCTGAGTAAGGTTTTGAAAAGGCAATATCTTAAAGTGGCCATACAAGGTTTTTCAGGTTGTTTCCCTTTCATTTAGTGTCATGTTGCTTTTTGTTAATGTAAAAGGTTACAAAGGCTGAAGTCTGCAACAAAAGGAAGTCCTTCTATTCCACAAATAAAAACGGCTCCTGAACGCTGTTAATCGACCTGTTTGCGTTCATGGCCAGTTTTGGTGAAGCATCAACCTCACCAAGTAAAATGCAACATGATCACCCAGCTGCTTGTTTGGCTCGACGAGGCAACACCTTTGTTACCATAGCCATAGTTTACACTTTTTTACTCTTTTATTTAGACGCCAAAAATTATGACCCTGTAAATGCTTGTGTTCAAATGTGTGAGGTGTGGAACTACACAGAACCCTGAAATGCACAAATGGAAAGGCTCCTGTGACAAAATGCTATTATGCACAGAGGTGTCAAATAACCCTTTCAACTGTTTGTGTGTGTTTGTGTGTCCTTACGATATTGAACCGCTGCAGAAACATGTCATCTCCCAGGAGGATGTAGGCCTTTAGTAGGTATTCATAGTACGAGTCAATTCCTGCTCCGACTCCACTGTCTGGAGACACACAATTATACATTACCTCATAAGACGAGAGAAATCACATGACAAACTAATGTTCGATATTCATTTTCTCACTCCTTGTAGTCAAATCTTCTCTTGAGACCCAAAGACTCATAGCTGTGTTCTTAATTTTCACTTTCCCCTCATCGGGGCTCTTCTTTTGTTTCTTTCACCACCTCATCTGCCCTGTTCTTCATTCACACCCTGCTCCAAACTGTCAATCACTCATGTCATTCTTCCTCTCTCTTCCAACTCCCTCTTTTCTCTCACCTCTTCGGACCCACTCCCCAGAATGGATGTTGATGGTGGTTCCCACCAGATTGCTGTTCCTCTGTCTCTTCTCCCACAGGAAGTCCATAGCTCTCCTGGCATGGGCCTGTGTGAGAGGAAAAGTGCACTATTGATTAAAAGTAAAAATCTTTCTGCAGTAAATGTCCACTGTTGTAGTGATTACAGTGATTGACTATGTGCTTGCTCAGCAATCCCAGGCTCTAATATGGAAACGCAGGGAAAAAGAATGAACTTTTTCACTAATAGATCAAGTTTTCATTATATTGGCTTGAATAAAATTCACAAGGATAAAACAAAGCTAACTTTTTTTAAACAGGCAAAAATAGTTTATTCTATTCCGTCTCAGGAGATTTACATCAAGAGGCCTTTATTTCAGAAGGCATTTTGACAAGTCTCATAGGAAAACCATGATGTGAATATGATTATTGGTGGTTGAATTCCATTTGTCTGTTCGAGTAACTACTAACCCAACTCTAGCTTATAAGAAATGCATGAAAAGCAAGGGAACATTTATTTTTCAGCGATTCCTGAAGATCACAAGAGTATCGGGATGATAAAGGGCAAGAGAAATGAAAACAAATATAAAGAGAATAAAGAAACTGTGACGAGCAGCAATTTCAAATCTGTGCTTAAAAAGGGTCCAGTGTGTAAGATTTAGGTGAAAGTGATCTATCGGCAGAAATTTTATATATAATAAACCCTGTGATGTTTTCACTAGTGTGTTATGCCGAGTACTGTACATGAGTACGGTTTTCATCCCTGAGTCCAAGTGAGTGTTTGTGCAAATATGGTAGAAATCCCCCCCCCAGGCATTCGTGAGATATCATGTTCACGAGAATGAGATGGAAAGATGGATAACCTGAAATCACAAAGCCTACTGCCACGGCTGTCGTCAGCATGGAGTAACAATAAAATCCCAAAGTGTAACCTGGATGACACATAAAGAAAGATGAGCCATTTGTGAGGTGTGGCAGGTCAGAGCTGATACGGGTCTCTCTAAAGCATTCTAATAATTTAACAGCTAATAACTCTTTGACAGTGTTGTTTCAGCAAAGAAAATATTCCAGGAGAATAAAAAAGGAGTTACAATTTTTTTGTATTATAACAGTGCTGTTGGTAAATAATGAGTTATAGTCAAAAAGGTGAAATCATTTTAGCCAAGAGATTATAATATATGCATGTATAGAAATATATACACTTATTTGAACATCAGCAAAAATCTGTTTCCATTGAAGTTTAATGAGGTAAACCAACATTGTGATTGTTGATATTTCCAATGTGTTACTCATATCAGTGCACCATTCAAGTCGATATGAAGAGATTTAAAATAAGTAAGTAATAAGTGAAATACATAAATTACAACATATTAATGTGGGTATGAGAGGGTTTGATCATGATGAAACTGTAATACCTCAAACACAGGATCCCCAGTGAAGCGACTTAAGGCAGCAAACTCCAGGATGATGGTTCCTGCACACGCGGTGCAAGTGTCCGTTTCTGTGCCCGTTCTCGACGCAGGACCACTGACACCATATTTCAAGTTTACCTGTCGAGCAGAACTCAAATTTTATAAATTATAAATATATAGTGTATATTATATAAATTTACTTTAATTAAACTGAATATTGTTTCTACTTTTTTCAACATACAGACTTTGACCGAGTCCAGAAATGGATCCATCATAAATTGAATCTTCTAACTAAGTCAATACCACAAATGTCAATGTTTTCACTTCCAAGCAGAACAATCATGAAATAATACCCTATAAAATAAACTATATTCATATCCATTACATATTTTAAAACATGAACCTAAATAACACACAAGCCCTGTATGTATAAAATGGTTGATAAAACATCCCATTTTATAAGGTTTGCAGTATGTTTGCATTTGTTTCTGGCCTTAACAAGCTGAATCAGTCTGTGTATTTAGTGTGTGGGTCTGACTCACCCGGGGATAAGGCAGGCCACTGCTGGTGTTGAACGCCGGCAGCAGCCGGAGACCAATGTCTTTGGCCATATATAAGAGCTCATCCTGGTACCACTGCATGTGCTGACCTCCCTCCTTCAGCATCACAGCCATGGAGTGTCCTCCTAATAGACCACTGGACACAATAACAGGGGAATATCAGTACAACACAATCCACTGATGTCTTCTGTCTTCCGTTTTGCTGTAAATGATGTGGTGCATTTCCTAACAGTCATTATGTGTTGATAGTTCACTCCAATCTCACCCGAGGACTCGAATGTTGGTTTCAAAAACCGACACCACAATGTCGTTATCCAGCCTCACATCTTTTAAGACTCTCCTCACTGCAACCTCGAACTCAGTCGTCTTATTTAGAAGCTGGCAATGACAAACAGTATGGATTATAAAAATTAGGCTGAATTATAAATCTGTTCACAGTCTAAATGTGGAAGTACAATGGATTATGTTCAGAATAATTTATGATCAAATGTTTAACCAAGGAACTTGTTAATTTTTAACCAGTAACATTTATATTTCTCTCAGATATATCACTAATATCACTATCATTAAAAAATGAAAGATTTTATTCTATACAAAGTACGTCATTACTTCACTCTATATAGAATCAAATAAACTATATACTCACCACCAGAGTATCCAGAGTATCTATGAGGGTCAGAGAGAACCTAAAATATACAGAAAATAATTATTAACCAAAGGTGCTTAAGAAAATGCTTAAAACATTTGTAACTGAATGAATGTTATTCAGCATGTAGTAGTGCAATCTGCCTCCACCTTCCCCCACTATTGGGAGTGAGAAAAAACATAGAGCTGGTGCAGCACGGTACTCACTTTCCCAGAGCGTCGTCTACGTCACCTCGACTGGGTTCAAGCCCTCGTACTCTTCCTCTACACGTCAGAGGCATCAGCTCATCCGCTGGGTAGGCGTGGTCCTGGCAAACACAAACAAACATGCTTTTAATGCCTTGATCGGACCTTCAGTTCGACTTCTTTTCTCTAGGTGTTCAGCTCAGTCTGATTAGGTCTCAGTCATTTTAAAGTACACACGATATGAGACATGAAAGGAGTTTCGAAGCCGCATTTAATACTTATTGAGTGTCATTAAAACATCAGCAATTTTTCTTCATTGCACCACAGTTACTCTTTTACCAGATATAACATGATATAAATACAAAGAAAACACAAATATAATCAAGTGTATGGTACTTAAATTTAAGTAATATACCCATTTCTATGTAAAACGTAAACATAAATGCAAATCTGCTCTGTATTGTTTATTATCGGCAAACACACGCTGATAGTGATATGTCTGTGAAAGGCTCATATCGACCAACAGATAAATCGGTCCAGCTCTAGAAGATTTGTCCTGAATTAGGTTAGGCAGCAGAACAAATACCAAAGTATTGAATTCTTTCTTTCTTTGAAGAACTTACCATGTAATTCTGATATGCATGGTCAAACATCTCAACCACTTGGTTCCTTTAGTGAAGAGACAGAAGACACACACCAGTCAGGATATTATTTGTCCTCAAATTAATTTCCAAAAGTGCTGTAAGTTATCCTGAGCTCACCTCAGCCTGAGCTTCTCCTCTCGGGACATGGCCTGTCCGAGGCTGCACAACGCTCCACTCAGCATCAGGAGGAACAGTACAGGCGCCATCGTGGTGGATGGGCAAGACCAAAGCACTCAACAACAGCTTGGCTCTCAGTTAGTCAGTCACTGAGCAAATATCAGGTCATTACCACGGCCCTAACCAAACAGCACCAGATAACGAAGACACTGACGAAACGTAAACCTACTGCCTCCCATTTGAGTTATACATCATCTTCAGTGGTAATATACAGCATCTGAAATAAATCCTAGTTTTTTACTGAAGCACAAACCTCGCCACTTACTCTCCATCTGTGTCTCTCTCTGCAGTCACCTGCAACAGGACTGTGACTGATGAGCGTTTTTATACATCAGTAGAGCTCCGTGGCACAATCTGTGCACTTACACACGCAACTGCTATGAAATAACTTTGCAGGAACGTTATTTAAAGAGACCAGATAATAAAGTGCCACTGGTGTTGACCCTATCTCGAAGCGCAAGGTTGTTCCCAGTCCTACTCCCAGCAGGTTGCTCTGTCACACCTGTTTACTTTTCCACGCTCTGACCCGGACCTATTCCGACACGGGACACGTTGTGTGACACGTTGACATGCGAAAGACCAACATCACAAACATCACGTAACTGAGCAAACCCGTTTAGTGAACATGAACCCAGCGATCAGAGTATGACAATGGCAGTAATCGTATTGTCGGCGATCAAACGTAGCAGCATTCGAGACACAGCGTCATCGTTAAGACTAGTTGTTCGAACCATCAAAGCGAGCAGCGCCGTGTTATCTTCCCTTGTCTTATTTGTTTACGAGCCCGGTCCTCAGGTCGTTTACTTCATCTACAGTCTACAGCAGATTACACGCACAAGTCCAGCTAACAGCTCTTATAGCATCCGGGTCATCCCAGCTCCTGTTGTCCCCCCTTTGTATTTTAGATATAAAGTTAGAGATTTACTCCTTTGAACCGTTTTCCTCCGTCACCTAATCAGCCAAGAGCCGCACTTGTCAGTTTGTAATCAGCCAGTTAGCTAGCTGTGCTAACTAGCCGAGCTGGCGTCCGCGGACAGACCGACAACGCAACACAAATCAAAAACTACGTCCATCGTGGAGCCGCGGGCCTGTTCGGTCGGTCTCCGGTGTCCTTTGGGTGTGGAGAGAATATTTGAACCGTAAGTTGTAGTTTAATCGAGCTAGCAAGTGCGATACTCCGGATGTCCCGATGAAACCGTCCACAACATCCGCTTCCTGTTGGTAGAGGTAGAGACGCCCTGAGTTTTGCTTGTCAGGCATCATTTTCTTAGCAGGCTGATAATCAAATAACCTGTGCTTCGTTGATTTGCGCGGATTTAACTGAAACCGCAGTAAAAGCTGTTTATTACGCACATGTACTATAATTCTAAGAATAAACTGTTGTTGTATGGCTTTAGAAGTGTAGACATAACCAGGCGGAGGAGTTACCTGAAGGAACACGCGTGGAGAAACAAAATCCCTTGCCACATCAGTCCCGCCCATTCTCACCAGTGTTGCCTTTCATGATGGCTCTGAAAGCTCGGAAAAATACGATTCAGCGTCTTTAGCGAAGCCAAGACATTACATTTGTAATGAATAACTAAATTAAATCTATTATGAAAAACAACTTTGAGACTATATTTGTGTTCAAGTGATACAACATTAACAAATCCTATGTTTATTATTTCAGCCATCAAAGTCAATGATGTAATTAATATGCAGAGTTACATGTTATTTAAAATAAAAGGTCAGCTGTTCAACAAGTGCAGGCAGTTTTAATCATTTGTAAATAATGCAATTCCAAATGAAATAACTTTTTTTACCAAACGTTACTGCAATTGCGTAATTTCCAGTGGTGCATACGTGTTTTTAGTGGTGCATAAGTGTTTTTAGACTTTAAACATTTACAAAGAAATTGATAGGGCGTAAAGTATTAAATATTAGAATTAAATGATGAGGCATAAGTTATTGGATAGTACAAACTCTTTAGTAAGTAATTAGAGTAAAGTACATTTGACAGTAAAGATAAAAGTTTGATTCAACAAAAACTAACAAAGTAACAAACTATTCGGCAGCAAAAATATTTGTTCCAGGAGCAAAAATATTGCACACAACCTGCGGATTAAAGTGACAGATCGTTTCATAAATTGACAGTATTAAATTCATAGTAATACCTGCCCATGATGGCAGTCAAGTTAACTGTGTGTGTGTGTGTGTGTGTGTGTGTGTGTGTGTGTGTGTGTGTGTGTTAATGAATCAGCACTTCTCTGATGGGAGGAGTTTAAGGAGGTTATCAGGTTGTGTGGTGTGTTATATGATGTTATTTAACCGTCCTCTCACAGTCAGTGATGTGTAAAGATTCTCCTGTGGTGGAAGCAATATTGATTATGTCCTGTACTGTGTTCAAAACACACTAGACATCTTTTTTGTTGTTGTCCACTCTGGTGCAGATGTACCAGTCTGTCTACCTGTTTAACTTCTCTCCATTATGTATCTTTAATTGATGATAGGCACCATTTTGTGGGAGGTTGGTTATTCTTAGCCTCCTCTTAAAAATAAAAGTCATACCTCACCCTTGACTGCAAAGGACTTGTCAGTCCAGGTTAGGTTCTCCATGGTGTGTCCCAGAAACCTGAAGTTGAAGACAGGACGATACACTTTGTACAACAAATCAGTGTGTGGATTCGGATTGGTCAAGTCAAAGTTTGTTTTGGTTTTAATCAGTTATTATTTGATAATATAATGGAAACACAGGCTAAATGTTCAAATGTGAGCTGGATACTTCCTAATTCATAACATGAGGACAAACAATTGTATATCTACTAATTCCGGTACCTTTAAAACAATTGACTATATTTCCCTTGAAATGTTGCAGCGCCATTCAATGCAAAGATGTTTTCACGTGATGACCATATCAACAAATATCTGTGTCCTAAAACCATTGACTGTAGGCCTATATATTGTATAGATGGACGACATGACAGCGCCCCAAAAGTGAGGCCAAAGCACTTTGATCGCCACCTGTTGGCTGGTTGCAGTATAGGACAAAAAACCCACCTCCTTGATGTTACTGGAAAGGGACATGGACTAAAATCAAAATTCAAAATACAAGTGAAATACATTTTTCTCAAAATTGTTTTCTGCCATTTTATTTGGTTCTCGCCACACTGTTTGTTTAAGCCTTATTTTTTCTGGAAAGTTTGGCTTAGTTATTTGATGCTATAAAAACAAGGGAAATGTCATGATTGACAGCTGAGACTGACTCACGATCAGTCCCTACTTTGCAGACTCCAAAAGAGCAAGATGGCACCCCTCGTATTTTGGCTTCATTTATTGATAGTGGTAGGAGGTGGAGAGATGTCGTCCATCTTTTTATACTCTCTATGGACGTACTGAAACTCGATTCCCTCCCTCAGGCAACAATGGTTACGAGCATAACCTCCATGTTGTTGTTTGGTCAGCACATTGTCAGATAAACTCATTTAAACCTCTAAACATGCTGCAAATCCAAAGAAAACACAGTCTATGTGTTCAGAAGTGAGGTGGTTACTTCCTAATTCTTAACTAGAGGAACTGCATTTTCATATCTGCTCATTTTCGTGCTTTCTTAAACAATTGACTACATTTCCCATGAAGCATTGCGGCACCACTTGACTCTTCAGATGTTTTCACATGACGAGCATATCAACAAATCCTTGTCTCCTGGAAATCCAGTTAAAACCAGTAACATGCAACTTCCCCCAAAGTAACACGTTGATGTCCTGAGCGCCCGGAAGGAAAAGTCGTCTCTCAGGTAGGATGTCGATCACGTTGTACATTTGTTTAATCGCTGTCGACGGTTTATTTCAATTTCCGCTTTATTGGTCGGTCGATGTAACTCCACACACGTCTGTTATTTGACCGTGTAGTGTGTAGGTACACGGTGCAACAGTGCTGCAAGTTGGTCATTTACTGTCAGGTTAGTCCGACTTTAAGTGTTCACACAGGACTGAGAAATATATCTCTGTCTATCTGTGTGTCCTTCTTTCTACCTGACTTTCTTTCTTTCTTTCTGACTTTCTTCTCCCTGTCTAAGTTTCTCAAGTAGCCCTTCTTGTCACTTCAGACTTTTCCCAAGTCTTATTTCTTACAAATGTTATTCTTAAGTGTGTTTGAATCTTCTGCTTTGTTGAGCTCATCCACCCACATCAAAATGTGTGACATATCCAGATGCTGATAATTGCACAGATGACAACTTATTGTCTGGCGCCACAGATGTGTCAGGTCTGCGTGCTGATCGTCCACAGAACACAATACTCATCCTTCAAACAGCAGCGGTCTAAACAGGGGTCTGCAACACTGTCTGCACGTGTGCTGCCGATGAAATCCTCCTCTGTAAGTTTCAACCAGATGTTTTGTTCACTGGTGTATAACATTTAATGTCCATGTTGTTAGGTGAGTCATGGCTCCAGTCGCGGACAAAAAGCTGACAGGACTTGTTGCAGCTACATTCACTCCATTCACCGCTCAAGGGTAAGCGTCCGCTAGACCCCACTTCCCCTTTTTCTGCTGTTTTTCCAGTAATCCAGCTGTGACTGATGTATTTGGTGTGAAAGTGTTCTCTGAGTCAGTTCCCCTGTAAAAGAAACAAAGTTCTAAGTGAGGAGTGAGTGTGAAGACATTTGAAAACTGTAGCCGCAATACATTCCAGTAGATCTGGAGCACTATAGCATGTTTGGTATTCTTTTTGCCAAATGTGTGGGCCTATATTTTTTACATTTTTCCAGTGAAGTCAACCTATCAGAGATTGGATCTTATATTGACTACTTGAAAGAGAAGCAAGGTGTAAATAACTTGTTTGGTAAGTTTACATGTGGATTCTTTTTTTTTAAATATTTGTCATTGTCTGTGTTCCCAGCTGAATCCCTCATATCGCATGTTTTGCCTTGTTGGTTTGTAGACATAGTTCATGTGTTGTCCCTCTTTCGACCATATTGACCTGTATTTTTTAGGTAGAGAAGAACAAATTAAGTGTTGGGGGCAGTGTTGGATAGTCAGTTTAGGTTGGAAATACCAAACCTTGGTCAGTTAGTTACTTTTGTACTTTTGGATTCCACGTACTCTACCAGCAATTATTTAAAAAATCTATAGGAATAAATGTACCTGTGAAGTCATTTTGTGAAAAATAAATAAATTGAATTCACATTTCCTTTCGAGGAGGAAAGAGATACAAACATGATTCTGCAGCACAACTTGTCTGATGTTTAGCCTTATACAATATATATATATATATATATATATATGTACAAAAAAGGATTGTTATGACATCTTGTTCATAGTAGCGTGTTGCTCCTCAGCTAACTCGAGGTCTGTTTGGAATCAATCTGTTGATTAACAAGTGACCTTGAAAAACAAACTCCGAGAAAAGTGACACAAGGTGAAGCTGTTTGCCCTTTTCACCACTTTAATCAAGTCTAATCTGTGTTTTCTTGTGTGTTAAACGTGACTCACGATTAGAATTTCACACCCTGCTCAAACTCAATGACTCAGTCCAGTTGTCTCCTTGTACTGACACGTATTCCCTCCTGTAAGACCTGTTTTTGTGACCAGCAGTGGATGATTGTGTTTCTCTCTGTCCCTCATCTTGTCTTATATGTTCTTTCTAATGTCACTGTCATTGTCTGCATCACTGCTCATTACACTTGAAATTGTTTTGTCCTGGTAAATATTGGTATATACTCAGGCCTGGTGATTTCATCCATTTTGGCCAAACCTTTTCCTTCCCTGAAGGTCTGGTGGGACCAGGTAGGCTAAGCTTGGATATGTAGGTTAGGTTATCATCTTATTTCTATATACAACATGCATGTGTTTTGCTTTGCTTTATCTCTCTTGTTCGTATTGATTATGTATTACTTTAATGTAGAATTTTATTTTGTGAGTGCTGATTCATTAGAGGCAGATTCAGGTCAGATTTTTGTCTTCTTTTATTTTTCCTTAAAGAAAGTTTGCTTTATGCTTTTGTGATGTTGAATCTTCTATGAGTAAATAAGACAAGACTTTGCTTGTTTACAGTCAATGGCACCACCGGAGAGAGCATGTCTCTCAGTGTTGCAGAGAGGAAGATCCTGGCTGAAGAGTGGTGTCTAAAAGCCAAGGGAAAGTAAGTCATCACACGGCCTCTTCATCAGGACGTTTGTCCATATCTGCAAATAATGCAGGGCCAAGTAAAGCTGATTGTGAACTTCCTTTTTCGTAAATGTGCTCGCATGTCTCCACAGAATAGATCAGGTGATTGTGCATGTCGGCTGCATGTGTCTGAAAGATTCCCAAGAACTGGTGAGTTGTTACTTTAATGTAGACATCAAAATGACACATGACTAAAAAGAAGAACACGTGTTCTTCATAAATCAAGATCACAAGGTATAAACCAGGCTTATTATAGTAAATCAGACTTATTTCTAAGAACTTCTGTTTCTGTTGAGCGTAATTATATAGGTCTATTATTAACAATGGAATGTATCGCTCCAAATGAGGCTAGTTTTCAAGTTTATAGCTTTACCTTAACCAGGATTAAAGAATAATCCTCCGCTCTGAAACACAGTTTTTTGTGTTTCAAAAAGTTAAACAAAAATCGACCAATAAAAAAAAAAGTTTTGTTGATATTTTGTTTTCATCACATTTTATGTAAGTTAGTTATAAAAGCATGTCCAAGTGTATACATGTATTAAAAAAAAACACGTAGAGTGATAGAATATTAAAGAGACAGCATGTCAGATGTGAACCCTATATCTTTCATTCTGTTGGTATACAAATTACTCTGCCCCTTCATTGGCTTTTGCCTAGCTAATGTAAAATTGTATGATTTGAATCCCAAATTCTTTTAGATTTTACAAACAAGACATAATGTGTTGGTCAATGAACCTAAGAGGTGCTAGAAGGCTAGTGTTGGTATTGTATATGCCATGGAGGAAATTTCATGTCTCTTCCACTGTTCATCTCCAGACTCGTCACGCTGCACAGATCAGGGCTGATGGGATAGCAATCATTTCCCCCTCTTTCTTCAAACCCAGAACTGCAGGTATGTTGTGGGAAAACAGGAAAATGTTCATGATTTAGGCTGAAAGGCCATATACACAAATGTGTTGCAAACGTGTCCCACCACTTACTTATTGTATTCACACGACAGCACTGTATAATCCAAGAAAACTCCACGGCACTTTTTCTCATGACCATCGTTTTTTTTTTTCTTTAACTGAATAAATCTACCACAGCATTTTATATTGGGCATGGTGTTGTTTGACTAATTGCCCTTATTCTAATAAAATAAATAATAATAATAATGTTTCCCCATTTGGCGTGGCACAGTTCTAACTGGTTTAGCATACTAATATGCCAGCTCCTCATAGGGCAGAGTCACCCAATACATGTATACTAGCTAGAAATGGATTGTCCTTACCCATGATCTGCTTGCCCACTCTCTCAGATAAAAAGGATGTATACAGATACTTCCTTTCTGAGGTACATCAGTAAATCATACTGCTCCTTCAACTTAGTGAATGATTTAAGTGTGGGCCCATCATAAATGTTCTTTTGGCTCATACCTTTCTTCAGCTCATATTTTCCAGTAAGAGTACTAATAGTGATCTTTAGTTTAAGCCATGACTTTGCTGAAGTGACTTAGGAAGGGTCTGATTTATATAATACAGACACTTAATTGGCAAATCTTATACACATCTAATCTAATGGGTTAGTTCTAGCCCTCTGATATAGTGAATCTGAAATAAAAAAGACAAGGTGTTAAAGTCCCATGAAGGCATTTCTGGGCCAAATGTCTCAGGCTAAAGTCTCAGTGGTATAGTAACATGTTTTAAAAATTACCTCCTGAGCAGCGGTTCCCATGCAAACATTTAATAGTCTGTGCCAGAGGTTCCAGAAGTAGAAGTGAAGGGGGGCAAATAGTTTTATTTCCTCTTTTGTCAATAGCCACAGTGTCGGGCCTGTTCTGAAGTACAAATACCACCTTCCTAAAGCCTCAGACGAGGAAACCTAACCTTAGTTCTTTTTGTTGAGAGCATGGTCCAATATATTTTGATGCTTCCTATAGTTCATGACACAGTTTGAGACAATACTGTGTGATATGAAGAAATAATCATTTCTGGATTATACCTCGTGTGTGTGAATTCAATGTGTAATCATACATAGTTGGGTTTAGCAGATGTCAGTAATTTCAAGTCCCTTGTGTCATTCTATCATGACACTAACAAGGCCTAAGAGTTGGTAGATGTGGAGGTGTTTGCTCAGTAAGACTGCCACTCCCCTGCTGGTACTTGCCCAATATGACACATTTGCCCAACCTGCACAAACACAAGAGCACAGCCCTGTGTACTTTTGATCTTTTGATATATTGTCTCTCCTGTATGAATACCAAAAAGACAACAAGGTGCATAATGTTGCCTGTGTGCTAATTGTTCAATGTGCAGAAAGTTGCATTAAGTCCTTGTTGGTTATGTATGGAGGGTAGGAGTGTGAAGAGGTGGGGCTGGGGGTGTGTGGGATCCCTGATGGTGTTGTGGGCTCTTCTGAGGACCCTCTGCTGATAGAAGTCCTGAACCCTGAAAAGAATTGAGAAGCTGTAATGTACATATAATTCACGATAAACAACACTAAAACAACATTTTGGTTGGTAAGTGTGATAGTGACGAGATTCAACCTTCAGTTATTCTTCCCTCGGATAAACAATATCATGAACAGAGATCAACCTGTCACCTGTGCTTGTAAGGGCCTGTGGTGAATATATCAATGCAAAACTTGCTACAGAGGCAAATTCACATATAGAATATATTAAAAGAAATTACACACAACAGAGAATATCCTCAGGATTTAACTAGAATGACACGCAGTAAAGCACACACCTCTGCTAAGGCACAACAGTCCCCTTACATTCTATTAAGCTTCACCAAGCAGATATCAGTCCTGTCGATATGCCTGATCTTTTTTCCATCAACTGTGGTAAATCTGTGAAAGTGTCAAAACCTGCTGACAAACAAACCAACTAGAAATATAACCTCCTTGGCTGAGGTAATTAGAGAAACTGGGTGCAGACCTAATATGATCCTATTTCGTAGTAACATTAAATGAACACACCATTGACTTAACCCCCTTTAATATTCTCTGAGACAGTGTTTCTCTCTAAAATGAAATACCTGACCAGACTTCTTTACAGAATCTTATAGATCTAAACTCAACTTGTAACAAACACATTTTCATCTCAAATTCTTATAGTCGACAAAGTTCAGTTTGACGCTATAGAGTCGCCTCGATCCTATTACGGAAGATAGTCTCTTTTTTTAACTGTTAAATTGCCTTTGCAGAAAGCACTTACAACATTTTGACTTTTAATGCTTTTTATGATGTGTTTGTTCCTTCTCACCTTGCTCCAGATGTACTGAGGATGTTTCTCCATGAAGTCTCTTCAGTTGCTCCAACCATGCCTGTCTATTACTATCACATTCCATCTGTCACCGGTGTTGATGGTTAGTGCTACTGATGACTCATTTTGCTTTCTGGTGAAAAGCTTGTGAAAGGTTTTGACCGACGACCTCCTCACTGACTGGGACATGGTCTGTTTGTTTCAGTGCTGGGGAGGGATGTGTTGGAAGGTATCGAGGAGCTCATTCCCTCCTTCAGTGGAGTCAAGTTCTCTGGCAGTGACCTGATGGACTTTGGCCAGTGTGTCAGCTACAGTCAGCCCCACTGGTCATGCCTCTACGGTGTGGACGAGGTCAGTCTTCTGTCCCTCTGGTCCATCTGCTTTGTGCTGAATTTGTTTATAATGATGCTTTATGACGCCACGACAGAGTATTAGGGCCACTTAAATGAAGAACAAAGTTGGAATTTTTCAAGAATTAAGTTCAAATTTTTGGCTACGTGAAATTCTAGAGGAGTTATAATGCCTATTATGACTTTTTTCTAATTAATTTACCTCTTTATTCTCGAAATCTCCAATTCTTTTAATACGGACCTAAAACGATGTTGTACTGACTCTAACCAAGATCCAACCTAAAATAATTTATATCTAATTATTCCACAGCAACTGCTTGCAGCCCTGGCTATGGGAGCACACGGAGCTGTTGGCAGGTCAGTTTGTGATCTGGTATTTGCACAACGCTTTGTATCCTCTCACGCTCTGTGCCAGTTGTTTACATATAACTTCTTATTACTATCTCTGCCCACAGCACGTATAACTACATGGGATGCCATGTCAATGAGCTCGTGGCAGCATTTGAGAAAGGCGACCTTGTCCAAGCCAGAACAATACAGGTACCATCCATCCCCCTGCCGCTGGTCACAACCTCTCATTTGACATGTTTACATTGACTTTGTTGATGTCTGACATCTTTGTTTCCTTTCCATGAACAGTTCAAGATGCAAGAGCTTATCGGTTATGCCAAGAAACTTGGTGAGTGATGGTTGTGTGTATCGTGATGTTTTTGTTACTTAATATAACACTGCACAAATGCTCTTGGACCTATGTATACTGAAGCTGCGTTATTGTGATTGACAGGTTTCGACCTGGGAGTGAACAAGCAGCTGATGATCGAGGTGTCAGGCCTGCGTCTGGGGCCTCCTCGAATCCCTGTGACGCCTTGTTCTCCTAGTCTAGCCCTGTCCATTGTGCAGAAATATCACAGTCTTTTCCCTAAATACTGATTTGTTGATTGACCCTGTAAATCCCACGTCCAAAAGCAGAAATTCTGAATCAGACGTTCACACTTTGCTACAAACCAATCAGCTAAATGCTGCACTTAAGTGATGCTATGCAAATAATTCCAGGAGCACAGTGAGAAAAGAAACAATTCAGGGTTGGGTATATTTGGAATCAATCCAAAATTATCAACAATTAACAGCTTCTAAATGTCATGAAACTTATATATATAATATACACTTTACTACGATAAAAAGCATTCATGGGACTTTTGTCCTTCTTTGAATATTCTCCTATTTCTCCTATACTATTTTATGGGCATTCTCTGTTGACAATACCTTTTTCAGTTATTTTTCTTTTGATTGGGAAACTTATTCTCTATTCACAAGTACTGTAATCACAGCATTTATCATTGATCATGGTTGATGATTGATCAAATGAAGTTAAAGTAAAACTAACTTCCCTTACCTGGGGAAATTTAGGGAACCCAGGACTGTCACAAATTACCAGTATTATTTTCCAGTACTGTGCAATATCGCTGAATCTCATTTTGGGAATTTAAGCACACAAAGCCTCCTTTTGTTGAAAACTTTTTTTTGCCTTGAAAATCCCGGTTATTGAAAAACCCCAGAACATGAGTTTCATATATTAACTGCTTGACACTCCAAACAGAGACTAAATAAATATAAGTAGTTACAAAGGAGCGTCAAATGCTGATAAATGAGATTCAGCCCTTGTTTGTTTGTTATTAAATGTATGCTCTCTAAAGGGAAATGTGTTCCATGTAGATTCTTTGCTTTGTATTATGATAAATAATCACAAATGACCAACTGCTAAATACACTGATCTGTTTGTTTGTACACACTGTGTCATAACTCATTGTTGAATTATAATATCACAAGGCCAGGAAATGTCTGAAACCTGCTAATACATGCAGGTTACTACATGTGTGCATGTGCGTGTGTGTGGTCCAAGTATTACTCATGTTGTTGGGACCTAAATCTGTTTACACAGTCACATTGAGGGTACTAGTCTTCCTTATGTGGACTAAAAGTAAGTCTGACGTGTTAACTCATCCCCAGTTAAACCCATCTTTCATTATGAGGTCTTGAAAATTTCTATAATAGTACATTTGGATTCAAAAGAACCATGCTCAGACAGGCAAAGCATGGCATTCATACTAGTAAAGTCAGGTTTTACCCTGAAGGTGTTTTTTTCTTCAATGAGTCGCTTGCATCAGAACAATATATTACCTGTTAGTTATTAGTTATAGTAACAAGTACATCAGGTTCATCTCCTTCATGCTTATTTCAGGTGTTTGCAGTGATCATCCTCAGTTGACTTTCAGTGGCTGTGTCGCTGCTGTGTTTCCAGTCAGGGAGAGGAAACAAGATGTGATGATCACCATGAGGACACAGTTTGTCACTACTGACCAAATGGTGATTAAATGTCACAGAAATAGTCAACTGATGAAAACGTGACCCACAGAGGCAAGAACCAAAACAGTTGAATGTTGTTAACACAATCAAATAAATAAACCATACTTAATCAAAACCCGGGCTAAAAAGATTTTGAGATTATAAAGCTTGGGTTAAAATATTTCAGTCACAGGAGCCCCTTAACTGCACATCAAGTACTTTTACATTTTTTCCTAATAATACTTCTGTACTTCAAGTGTGATTGTCAGGGCTGTATTTTTTGTAATTTATTACTATCTATATTGTTTTATTCATTCTATTAACATAAATGAAATCAGTCTTTTCATTATTGTTTTATGTCTTTGGTAATCAAATGTTTTCTAATATCTTACCATTCCTCCATGATCTTTAAGCAGCCAGGGGTCACTTGGCTTGGGCCTGTGGTGTCGGGGCTGCAGCCTGTGATAGTGACTCCCTGTGGACACACCACCTGACTCACTCTATTATCACAAGGCTCAGAGGTCGTGGAGGGAGGGGGGGGGGGGGGGGGGGTCTGGTGAACTGTTTCACCATCTGGAGTTTCTTTTCTTTCTCTCTGAATCCCTCCATTACTCATCTGACCATGGAGTTTGGAGGAGAAGAAGATTTTCACATAGACTAGGACACAATAAAGAAAAACATTAAAATACATCATTACTTTAAATAACAACAGAAAATGTAGATCCTTATCACAGGAGTGAACTGGAAATGTCTAATCAACTAGGTCATCATTATAATATAATAGTTTGATGGCCTGAGTTATAAAATATTTTTTAACCTGTTGGATTTGGATTTATAATGTGAGGGCAGAAGCTCAAATTCAGCAAAGAGAGGATGTCGAGGACACTGTAAGATGCCTCGAGCCTGAGCTGTAGCTCTCTTAGGTGAGAAACAGGTCAGGTAACTTAAAGCCAAAGATCTTACAGGCGGCCTGATTGATGTGTTGCAACTTGTCCCCAAAAAGAGATAACCAAACCAGGTGATAAAGCCAAAGGTGAGGACAGACTGTACTATTGAGTTGTAAAACAGTGTCCTGCACACACCAAACCAATTGAGCTTCTGGAGGAAGTCAAGACGTCCATTGTTTTTTACTTATATTTGTTAGTTTGTTTTCGATAACAAAACTCCGGTACTTCTAACTCTGGACTCGTTCAGTAACCTCTCCATTGATAGCAGTTTGAATTGCTGGATATGACTTCCTTCTAAAATCTATGCATTGTCTTTGGTTTTACTGACATTTAATTTAATAAAGTTATCCCATCGTCCACCACCGGGCCAGGTGCTGTGTCCTTCCCCTGTAACAGGGACACTGTAACCGTGTCATCTGCAAACTTCAGAATATGTCTTCCTGGTTGGGTTTCTGCAGAGGGCAGTGTACGAGATGTACAAGATGGTTGAAAGGACACTGCCCAGGGCGAACCCTGTGTTTATGTGTGTGTGTGTGTGTTGGGAGGAGTTGGCAAATTCCTCTTTCCATCCTGAGTTGATTCAGACTGGTATTTGTACCTGTAAACCCTGCTGCAGTAATGTGACTTTTTACCTCCGGCAGAGAAGTTATGTCTTTTTCCGCTGTCATTTAGTTTCGAAGAAAGATTATGCAAGACAACTTGACAGAATACCATGAAACTTAAAAGAAGAATGTGGTCTGGGTAGGGAAGAACCCATTAACATTTTGGTTTAGAGCATGACACTCTTTAATATTGCAAGATTGGGCATTTTTTGTACATTTTCATTGGTTAACCATGGATGTAAATGTAAGAAAAATCGGGCATATTTACGGGGCTGATATCTATGAGTGTGTGTAATTTGGTGCAGCTTGATTGAATTTAAGGGAACTGTTGGGCCTCGGCGAAGGTCTACAAAGTCTGTTTTTGAAACATATCGTTATCAGCATACCATAGAAGAACTAAATGAAGCTAAGTGATGCCTTGACTTGATCTTCACTCTCATCAGATTAAAAATAAATTTGTATGTAATATTCTACATGTGTGATGCAGGTAAGTCTTAAATTCCACATTCCCATTTTCAGTTCACTGCACTGCTTCAATTTGAACAACGCTGCCCCCTGTTGCCTCGATGTGAACAATGCTGCCCCCTAATGCCTGCAAGTCAGAGCTGTCACTATCAGATTAACTCACTGGCTCATCTTGGTCTTTGGTTGCTCCACGGTGCAAAGGACATACATTGTTTCGTGGTGCAATAGTGACACAACTCTCTGCAATAAGAAGAGAATGGAGGACGGCTTATGTAACGACTCAGATCAGCTTGGCTTAATTTTCACAGTAAAAGCACCCACTGGTTTTATAAGAAGTTTTTGTTATATATTCTTTTAACCTTTGATTCTATTTTTGTCTTATTCGTTTTGATCTTTTATCGTATTTGCTTTTATTCTCTTTCATTTATTACATATTTATTTTTTGTTTTTGTTTCCTCGTAAGTTTTTTACTTTCCATCTCATATGTTTAGCCATGCCTTGTATTTTCTATTCACTTTTTTTTATTTTATTTCTTCACTTATTTTGTTTTACGTCTCCTTATATATTGATAGGATATGATATGATTTCATTCAAATAATTTATTAGTTATATATTTTTTGTTTTACGTTTTCTCATATATTCATCTCGTATGCTTACTTTTGTAATACATTTGTTATTCCCTTTCATTCAAATCATTGTTTACTCATTTCTTTTTGGTTTGATGTGTCTGCATATTTTATTATATTTTATTATATTTTTTGTCATGTTTTTACTCCCTTTTATTCATTTATTTATTTACATCTTCATTTATATGTTATAAATGTAATGTCGTGTGTTCAGTCGTCTAATGTGTTTGTAGTTTATTTTTGCTTTTTATCTTGAAGCATAATGCGTCTCTGCTTGTCACATGTAATGTGCTATATTAATAAAATTGACTTTACTTGAAAATGATGACGAGTAAACACGATGGGGGGGGGGGCTAACAAAGAAGATTATAGATTTAGGAAAATCATCGTCACTACATAAACACGAAGCTGAGACGGAATTCAATTTGTGGTCGCTTTTGGTTCCGTCTGACAGCGGCACGGAAGCCTTCAGCAGTGGCACAACAAAGCTCTATCGTTTCCGGCCAGCTCAGCGCGTCAGTCCTGCGCTGTTGTCAGTTTCCAGCTCGTCAGCTCCGGGTCCAGTCAGGCACCTGCAGCCCTTTCACCGGCCGGCGGAGGAACACCAGAGGACGGCGGAGACATGGTTCTGCTGACGATGATCGCCCGGCTGGCGGACGGTCTGCCGCTGGCCGCCTCCATGCAGGAGGACGAGCAGGTTCGATCGCTGGCTGCTGTTGTTTTGTGTCGTCAGTGTTCAGGCTCCAGCTGTACAACGCCTCACAACTTATGTACAAATGCTACAGTGACACGTTAGCTAACAGTGCGCAGCTGAGCCGGGGGTGGGGGTGGGGGGTGGGGGGGGGGACTCCAGATGTGGACTCCAGGTCTCGACCAGGGGCTGCTGTATGAAACTTTAATGAGATCAGTGAGTGGAGGTGATAAGTGGAGGAGGCCTGTCTGCACACAGAGCCCGACTACTTCTATTTACACACGGAGTCATTCCTCAGAGATCTCGGTTTCCACCTTGACGCCAAACACTCGCTGATCCAAACCCTCTGAGCATCTTACAGCTCGTGTGGACATGTCAAGCTTCTTGCTGAGTCTAAACTCGGTAAGATTCAAGTCTTAAAAATGAAAGATAATCATTCAGTCCACATTGAGACGCGTTCAATAGATTGAGGCAAAAACACAAGAAGGCCACAAATGATGATCTTCAGGTTTCAGGTGCATTAGTCATTCAGATGTTTCTTAGGTTGAACATATACAAATGCTATAATTCACATTTGTTTTTGTACTTGTATTTTATCTACTTGTATTAATACTATCTCTATTAGAACCCCACTATAAGTGTGCAAAGTTTGATATATTGATTAATTGATTAGCCAACTGTAGCTAATCACAGACACATTGCAATACACAACCTCGCCGCCAGATGTCACTAAATCCTACATAATGGTCCTTTAAAAAACATCTCTAGTGCATATATATATATATATTTATCCTTTGTGATTTTATGGTTCTTGTGATTAAGACTTTTTAAGACACATCAAATGAGATGCCGGCTGTAGCTTTTGCACAAAAAAATGGGGCTGCAAGGGTTAATCCACTAAATAGTGGACACTGATTAATGTTTTAACATGGAAACATGTAAAATGTTCAAATGGATGCCATTTGTAACTTGTTCCAATGTTTTTATTGACCCGTATTAGTATTTATTGAGCATGACTTTTCAAAAGTCTAACCTTTTTCCTCTCACTCTTTTTTTGCTTTCAAAAAGGGAAGTGAAAAGGTTTGTAGTTTCTCCGCTCTATGCTTCAACTTCATGCATTTTTGTGTGATGCTACAAATGTTGCAGGGGAAGAATCCTAGGGGATGACACCCAAAAATGTACCCATACCCAAGAAAAATTATGAATATAAAGTAATTCACCATACGTTGGAGTGGCTATTTGATGCCTTCAGTCTCAGATGTAGCATCACAACAATGAGTCTTTACCCAGTATTTATTTTCAACACATTACAGGGCAAGAAAGTGACACTGTCATGTAAAATAGAATGATTTTTGCCTGTCTGGTCACCACACTAAATTCCTGTAGTTAATATCTGTCCTGGTCACTCGACCTGCCCATCGAGGCTCACAAAAGTCGGTTTCTTGCCCTTTTTTTATTTTCTGTGTGAGATGTGAGTGAAATGTGTGGTGATTGTCATCGCTCTTTTTCTCTGTTTAGTTGGGTCGGGACCTCCAGCAGTATCAGAGTCAAGCTAAGCAGCTCTTCAGGAAGCTCAATGACCAGAGTCCCACACGCTGCACTTTAGAGGCTGGTGCCATGGCATTTCAGTGAGTATGAAGTCGTAGGAAAAGAGGAGGACATGTTCAGAGAAATAAATCACACGTCTGGTTTCCCAGCAATGGTTTCTAGATAGATTTGAAGTTATGTCACAGTTACAATCCAAGATGACAAATGGCACCTTGTGTGTGTGTGTGTTCTACTTCATTCCTTCCTGCAGCTATTTTATAGAGAAAGGAGTTTGCTACCTTGTGCTTTGTGAAGCCAGTTTCCCCAAGAAGCTGGCCTTTGCTTACATAGAAGACCTGCAGGCAGAGTTTCATGAGCAACATGGAAAGAAGGTTCCCACAGTGTCCCGGCCGTACTCCTTCATCGAATTTGGTAAGAACAAAAATTATGTATGTTGCACTTTTGGTCACAATGCTGGTGTTAACTCAGTACCTGATCCTGTAGTCCTGTTAATTATGGATTTAGATATCTACTTCTTGTTTGATTCAAATAACCTGGTGTCAGCTAACATGGGGCAAAATAAGATAAGACTATCCTCAAACCTCTTTTTCTCTTCTTGTGCACAAACATGAATTTAAAATCTTGATACCCCCCCCCGTGTGCATTATTTTAATCTCAGGTTACATAAAATATTGCACTAAAACTCTTAATAACGTTAACTAATAGCAGAAACTGTGAATATTATAACACCAGTAACGCCGCTGATGTAGCATCACACTGTTGTTACCTTTTTATTACCTTTTTATTATTGTCACAATGATCAATTTAAAATAAAGCATCAAGATTGATGCAGCATTACCCACGATACATCTCAACTACAGAGAGCAAATGGAGATTCAGTTTCTCTGCTACTATTTGCTTGTTGCTCTGGGCAAAAATTCTCTGGCTCACCACTGCATCACTTTTATGTCTTTTTATGTTTGGTCAAATGACTACAGAGACTCAGAGACTACAGTTTTTTGTCTCAACTGCAAAAAATATACATTTATACTTTCAGCAGTCTGTTACGCATCATGATCCCCTGATGTTCCACAACACTGGAAATCATAAGAAGCAAACTCGCCCTCTGCAATAAGTGGCTCTGTGGTCATTATGTATGTCATTACAAACGTTTATCAGAGAAGAAGATTCATCAGCATTCTCAGACATACAGATGTAACGGTCCAACATTAAAGTGGAACTAAGATTTGACAGTTTTACCTCTTTTACACCAAAATTAGCAGGTATAAGCAGGTATTTTGAACCAGGTTAAATCTGCTAAAAAAGTATTTTTCCCCCAACCGTGAGTCAGTCACAAAAGCAATGAAAACAGAAACCCTCACCTCACTCTCTTGCCACTAAGTGCACTCTGCATGGTGTCTTGTTTCCATCATTGCTGATCGGAAAACCTGTCTTCCTGCAGAGTCATTTGTCCGGGGAGTGAATGCTGATTGTATCCATTCACATTCCCCATTGCAGACAAAGGCCAAATAATCTGCTCTTATTTTTGTCTCTGTCAGCTTTAATATGTCCTTAAACATGTAAAGCGTCTTTGTGTCCCTTGAAAGAAGCTATACAAATTTAAGTTATTATTATTATGTTTGTTGGTTTTGTGACTAGTGGAAGGGGGCCCTATTCAACAACTAAGGTCGCACTGGAATATTGAGAAACCATATTTCACTGCCTTCAACTGCTTTTCCTCATCAGACACGTACATCCAAAAAACCAAGAAGTCGTACATTGACAGTCGAGCGAGAAGGAATCTGGGCAACATCAACACAGAGCTCCAGGACGTACAGCGGATCATGGTGGCGAACATAGAGGAGGTGCTGCAGAGAGGAGAGGCTCTCTCTGGTGAGTTTTCTCTTCGGCTTAAACTGACGCACACTGGAAACTACAAGCTTGTATGTTTCTTTATCTGTTATTATCTGTGTCTCTCCCTCCTTCCTTTCTCAATCTTGTCTATCCTCTTTTGTTTTTTTGTTTTGTCCTCCTCATCCCTTTCCTCCGCTTTCTCCTCCACGCAGCTCTCGACTCCAAGGCCAGCAACCTGTCCTCCCTGTCGAAGAAGTACAGGAGCGACGCCAAGTATCTGAACACCCGCTCCACCTATGCCAAGCTGGCGGCTGGTGGGGTCTTTTTCATCATGCTCATCGTCTATGTACGCTTCTGGTGGCTCTGAGAGAGAGAGAGAGAAAGAAAGAAAGTAAAGAAGAGGAAGGAAGGAGGTGTTGAAGTTTCTCCAGATGCTAAGAATAGCCGTCACCTTTGCCTAAAAACAGGATCCCTGCTCTTAATAAGACTTTACAGACCTACCCTCATCCATTCTCTTCTCGCATGTCCATGGATGTGTGACCTGAATATACATAATCTCATAATACATAGTTGTATTATTCATAATTATATTGAGTTTGTGTGCAGGAACGAAGGAAATAGTTTTGTGAGATTCCAAAGCTGTACTGTACTGTACCAGGAGTGACTGATTAAACCATGTATACTGCCTAATAATACAGTGAAGAGAAAACAACAACCCACATTGTTTTTATCCTGGGTTTACCCATTTCTTAACATGAATATCATAGTAGTAATATATATACTATAACATATAGTATGTGATAGAGCTACAGATATTTGGGAATCAAAATCCTCAGTTAGGTTAATAGGGCCAGTGACGACATACACAAATTTAAATAGACTTAATTAGAAATGCTGTATAAGCCTTGCAAAAGCTATTTCACCCGTGTCTATAAGGACTGTACGAACATTAGTAGTGGGGGGGGAAAGGTAATGATGTTGCTAAGAAAAGGAGGAGAGTGATGTATTCTGTTTATTTGTAAAGTGAGAGGAGGTATTTGGTCATTTAAGTTTTAATCAGCACAAATGTATATTCCAGGCTTCCCTTGTAAGTTGATTGATTTTTTTTTTTTTAAAGAAGGATAAAGCAGGTGGAGATGATGGTTTAGTGTGTGTGTGTCACGGTGGATCATTAAGATGCCTGTCTCATATGGACAAAGAGGGGACCCAAAGATAATCCTGTGGAGGTTTTGCTCTTTTTAAAGAGTGAAATATAACATTCAGCCCCCACCTCCCCCGCTCCAGTCATTTTCACAGATTCCCTAACCAGAACACCCTGAACCCTGTGTCCACCGTATGTGACCACACTCCCTTTACGTTCCCTTACATCGTGACTGTCGATCAGCACCTTTCTGTAACCAGACATAAAAAAGGAAAAATGTATTTGCTGTCTGGTTGGGTCCTTTTATTTTGTATGAAGTTTACACACGTCTCTCCACTCGATTTTAAAGGGGTTTCAGGCTGAGGGGGTGTTGAAACTGCTGTTTCCTCTCTGCTGGAACGGACACCTTCACTTTTTCTGTTATGTCTGTTATCCACGAATAAAATAATTTGTTAGATGACCTTGAGTTTCAGTGATTTTAAAGTTGTATAAGATTTTCATAGTTGACTCGGTCATAAACAATCAGGAAGAATTTCCACCAGTTGATCCTCTTCTCAAACTCTTGAAATGCATAGATTATTTATTTATTGAAACACAAGGTTATTTAAGTGTGGTTTCATTATACAAGTATAATATAATTTTTCAATCAGTGGAAGACATATAGAAAATATGTGACAAAAAAAGATGGAGAGAAAAAGTCATAGTAGATACAGACAGGACAAAGGATACAAAGAATGATTGTAATATGATAATAGGAGTATGATAAGAGTTGAGCAGTTGTGTGTGTGTGTGTGTGCGCACAGCAGACAGAAAGATAGTTGTGGTGTTTGAATTATAGTGGTATTCAATATTTAGGATAATATAATTTAAATAAAAGGTATATATAATATAATGGAGACTTAACTTAATAAGTAGTCACTTGTAACATATATTATGCTAAATATTTCCAGGAGGAAAAAATTATAATATTAATGCCATTGGTGCCAAATAATTTAAACTAAAACTTTCAGTCAACCAATGTTTTAGGTTTAGTTTATTTCAGTCCACAAAAAATATTTTAAACAAAGGATTTGTTACAAAAAATCATAAATAAATAAAAGAGAAAAGAAAATGTTTATCATGCCTACCCTTCATACCCAAAGGAATGTGAATGGCATCCCAATTAGTCCCTAAAATCAATTAAATCAATCTGAAATAAACAAAGTAAAAAAAACATTCTGTATTGCATTTTAAACATGAAAGTGAGCTACACATTTTTTATTTATCATAATTATTCCATATATTTAGTCCTTTTTCAGAAACACAACTGTTTTTGTATAAGCACTAAATAATTATATATATATATTAATAATATATCAACACTGATTTAAAAATACTTTATTTTAATAGCATTTGTGTATATTTGTACCATCAATGACCAGAAGATGGCATGCTGTGCACACTGCTGAAAAGTGAGGCTCAGACTCTCCCTACCAGGAAACGTCAGCTGCTGACAGTGACCTCATGTTAACTGAGCTCCATATCAAAAGTAAGAAAAAAGCACAGTGCTGCTGATGCAGGTTTCTAACACATGCAGTAAATGTAAGAATGACGAGCACTGTAAGCAGAAACAGCAGCAGCCTGCCACTTCAACTTAAAGCAGAACAGGAAATGTCACAGACAAAAACCCCAGAGACGCAGCAGAAGGTGGCACGTCACAAACCAACCACAGGGCAGAGCCTAACCTTTTCACCTCTCAAGGGAAGTGGGTATTTGTGAGTTTGGCCTCAGTTGTGATCAGAGTTAACACTCTTTCATAATCCTTTCTGTGTCTGTGCACATATTTATCTGTCAAATCAACAGCAGCAACTACAGAAATGATCTTGTCACCATCTGCACAGCCATTCTCTCTTTATTTAAAACTGGGTTTTTTTTCCAGTAAGCAATAATTTTGCTACAAGCTAGAATAGTACTAAGTAGAGCAGATAGCCTCAACTGTCCCCTCAAGCTGTACCAGATTTCACATATTCATTGATATCCATCTCCGGAATATGTCTGATTTTATTATCCAAATCTAGGAATTATTCCATGGGAAATTCTCCCTGTGAAAATCTCAAAAATGCAATGTTAAAGAACGTGGATTACTGGCCAAGGTAAGAATCTGGGACTGTAGTAAAATGCATATATCTATAATTTAGAATTCATTTCAGAGTTAAATTCTTTACATCTGTTTGATTATGCTGACCATGGAAATGAAATTCGAAGTAAAAAAAAGTCCTCTCTGAAATCTTGACTTTCGAGACAAAACTTACGAACGTTTGAATTACCAGTTGTGTATTTCTCATGATTTTACTACAATTTATATTTAAAGCTAATTTTAGTTGTGACTTCTCATCCTTTTCTGTGACTTTTTGACTTTTCTATCTCTGTGTTTTTGTAAAGTTAGAAATATACCCTTCTATTTTGTTTAAATGTGAAGATAGTGTGTCACCTACATATAAGTAAAATCCATGAGGGTTATGTGTGAGTTGTGTGTGTGCGTGTTTGTATGTGTGCAAATGTCACAGTGATTAAAGAGAGGACAACGAACCCCTCTCTCGCGCTCCAGCACTTTCTCTCCTTCCTCTGCGGGGTTGCCATAGCAGCAGCGAGTGTGTGACAGTCATGTGAAAACGAAGCTGATTGGATTAAAATACTTTATGTGATCAGGGGTCAGGAATACGGCGCATGTACTAAACACACATAGACTGATTTAAACACACACACACACTTACACATACTCTGACACTGGTAGAGTATTGCCTTCGACACATGTACTGTATCTTTTCTCAAAAACAAAACCGGTGATGTGTCCTCCTGCCAACTCACATTACCCTATCTTGATTAAATTTCCTGTCAAAGACACAGACGCAACAACAAGACCGTCCACCCACATCTAGACTCTGCCTGAGACTTGTGCAATCTTAAAGAAACAGGACATTAAAACAACGTGACCTCAACCTTGATCTGCAGCCACTCTGTCTCAAAGTCACTGGAACAGTCGAGCGTGCGGTTCCAGACGCAGTGAAAGAGCTTCAGTTGTGTTTCAGGCCAACCAGCTTCGGCACCTGAGGGGAAACAGACTTGCAGACAGATTGCACGCTCGGCTGCAAAAACTAATTCATTCTTGCCCCGTGTGCCCCAGGCCCACTGAAGCTCACAGATATGATATTATTAATGGAAAGTCACACTGAAGATGTTAGAAGCGGATGCCCTGCTGCACACTCACAACTCCATCTATTCCCTGGTGGGGGAGCAGACCTCAACCTCTGTCGTTGTCAAAACAGGAGGGGAAAATTCCCCAGACTATTTTACACAACACCCTAAAGAACACTGGGTTTGGGTGAGATCACAGTTAACTTCAACCCAAATGTGTTATTGGCGGCACAATGTGATGTACTTACAACATTCAGAACTGTAGAGTATTCACTTTTTTTTAAAACAACAACCCATCTGATTTGTTTCATTAGGTAACCAAACACAAAAAGAGACTAGATGACAGCTCCTCTGTGGGGTTGTGTTTATCCACAGTGTTAGAGCATAGACTCTGTTTAAAGATGGACGACGTGACGGCTCTTCCAAAGTGAAGCCAAAATCGCCTTTGATTACCACCTGGCCGGCTGCAATGCAGTTCATAAACCCACCTCCTTCATGTTAGTGGATGGGACGTGAGACAAACTAACAAGTCAAAGCAGATGTCAAATCAAATTTTACTCAAAGATGGTTTCTTTCATTTCTGGTTCTGGTTTTATCCTTCTGATGTTTGTCCATGTGTTCAGTTTTTGTTTGGTTAATTGCAGATTGCACAATTTGAAACCACCAGGACATAAACAAAATTATTATAATTCATCCACAGGGAATGAACATGAACGTTTATACCAAGTGACTTTTGAGATTTTTCAAAGTAACGGACAGACTGACATCTCTCTAGAGGGGTTTGTACTGTGTAAAGTGAACTTGTTATTACCATGGTGCAATTCTAATTGACTGTAAACTCCTCATAGGCAGCAGTAAAGAAACATTATTTAAACAATGTCCTTCCTTGTAGATTTTAAAGAGCATGGTTTTAAAAGTAAAATTCCATGCAGAAATAAAAGTCAAAACTAAATGGTAACTTGGCTGGAACACCCTGTTTCCCACTGTACGCCACACTTCACACGTGTTGTGGGAAGATGCAGAGAGATATGGACCACCAGGGAATCAAGTCATCTGTAATTACTATGATAAAAACTCGCTCCATCCCATATCACAGCAGCTTCCCACCTCACCCCAGCTGCTTCCTGGTCTCTTCCCTTTCATCCTCTTCCCTCAAACTCCCGTCTCCTCCAATCAGAGAACAGGGAAGCTGTGGAGACAGCAGCTGTATGGCAGCGGAGAGGGCCATAAAACGCAGAAGGCCGAAAGAGGAAGTCAAGGGACCTGATGAGTTATTGCCCCTGAACGTACACACCGGGTCCTGGGAACAGGGAACTTCTCACAGGGGCACAGAGTCGGTTCCACAGCCCAAGACCTGCTCTGCACTCTGTGTATTCTTTATCACTGTCCAATGATGACCCCTCACACCTTACTGCCATAATGTTGAGTGTATTTAAAAAAAAGAGCAGACCTTTAACTCTGTCATAAAACACTTGCAATAAATTACCTTTTTTTTCCCAGCACCACATATTTACCCACATCTTGTGCTGTGTTCTAGAAGTGCCCGTCAGATGTGTAAGAATATGCCCGAAACAAAAACAGGATATAGGGTGGGACGAGAGAAATGTGAGGGTAAGCAACAGAGAGGAGGAACAACAGACGTTCACACACATAAATGTATGTCACAATAGTAAAGAGATGCTGTGTTCACAGCCGTAAACCAGTGCCCAGTTTTCTCATTTGTTTCTACATTTCTTCAAACAGATAGCATTGTTGATTTATTCATAGTGTCTGACACATACACACACACACACACACACACACAATGCTGCACAGAGCCTGTGAGAAAGTGAGGGCTGAAGTGTGAATTCCAGCCATGCCTGTCTTTTGGCGGCTTGTGAATTTATGATACACGTAACTCTGGAAAGATACGCCCGAGCACACTCACTTTACACTCTATAACTTTCAGCATGTGATTTAAACACGCAGAAAAACACGGCCTGCACACGTTACGACTTGAGGAATGAGGATGAAGAAAATGCTAAAACAATGACTCATGTTGATGTTGTTGATATCAAATACTAGAATGTAATTAGATGCTTCTGTGAAAACTATGGAAGTAAGTCACGTTAACCCTTAGTGCTTTTATTCTGCGTCATAAGTCAGTTTAACATATTATATGTTAGTGTTACAGCTTGTTTCATTTTATCACATAACTAAATTTTGTCCTTGCATTGTCATGTTTTATACTGTGATGAATCTATCTGTGTTTTGTGTAGCATCTTTATTTGGTAGGGGTGTTTATACATTATTTCATGACAGAATAAAACCAAATTAATCATAGCCTCAACCTAAATATTATGTTTTATTCCTGTTTTACTATCACTTCTCCTCTCTATCCTGTCCCTTGTGTTCTCAACCCGCCTGCGTGGTAAACATCATGGACTGTGGAGGATTAGTTTGACCTCCTGCACCCTCAGGGCCTCAGGGACCTCTGGGCATGATGGAAGAGGGTCCAAATGAGCGTGTCAGTATTTCTGCATGTTTATTTTTCAAGTGTGTGCATACGTCTGTGCTGAAATGTGCATCCCTGTGTGTGTTAATGTATGGGAGAAAGATTCAGACGACCTTGGGGTGGGAGGTGACTGGCTTATTCGTTCAGAGGTTAGGTTGGATGCACTGTATGAATGTGTGTGTGTGGACGGGTGAAAAAAAAAAACGGCAAACGCCAAAAAACTGAACTGCAAAGAGCTGCTAAGTGGTCACCAAGACTTGAATAGTGCTATTTAAATATAAATATATTTTTGTTATTTTCCCTATTTGCCTATGCAGCAGACAATATTCAATGTTCATCTCAGAGGGACAGTTTTATACATCTGCTTCATGTTTGCATGCTTACGTGTTTCAAAATTCACATCTTCATTTTGTTTTATTTCTTTTTATTTGCCTCCTGCAGCCGACATTATTCCACGTTCATGCCAGAGGGACAGTTTAAGAGGACAGATGAATGTTTGCCTTCCACAAAGGACAATTCTGCACATATGAATAATGCCTCCCATGTGTGTGTCCGTGAGTGCATGTGTTCATGTTAAAATTGAAGCGTACCAAAACTGTTTCCTCGTCATTTTCATACTGTAGTTTATCCTGAAGTTGTTTGTGACTAAGGGAGTTTGGAACCCTGTTGGTGTCATGCATGTGTGTGTGTGTGTGTGTGTAGGGGTTATGGTAGGGCATTATAAACCATGCAGAACCCAGATGACACAGCTCGGCCCGTCATTTTCCCACAGTGCAATATAAATAGCCCGCTAGTGTGGGGTGACGGTGGGCAGGCCGGGGCGCTCAAGGGAGGATCCCATCCACACACAACAGCACATTCCTGTCCACCTGGCCCTTCCACAGCCCCAGGTCACCTTACAGGACGTGTTTACATAAATGCTTTCCCTCCCTCTCTCCTTCCTCCACCTCCTCACACCTTTCCCTCATCACCTGTTTCCTCACCTCCCTGCCAACTCCCCCCTTGTGCTCACCAGGGACCCCTTGGCTGAGATCTCCCACACAACACTTGGTCACACAAGGTTCTCGTGTGCTTCACTGGTGTAACATGTATTCTGTTTTCAAAGCCACAGGACATAAACAACGAATGAGAATTTCTGGAGAGGGTGTTTTTTCCCTTGTTTTGCATGCTGACTGCAACATGACGCTGTTGGCTACGTGATTGGGATTTTCAAAGTGTTTCATCATCTCGACAATCAGTCAAATAATTACGACTTCAGATGACAACCTCGGGATAATCTTAGATTACACTATGAAATTACACTTTTTATCTATGGCTATTCTGCAAGGCTATTTATCTTAACTTGCGCAGGTTTTATTTTCCTTAGACACCGTCCCACGTCTGACCAAGTAAATGATTACACAGATTTAGTGCTGATCTGTGTGCTTTCTTAAATTTTTTGGGCATTATCTGCCCCGATGTTGACATTTGTCTCATATAACCTCAAGTTCACACAGGAAAATAATTTACTGTGATTTACCCTAACCCTTGTGTCAACTCAGCATCTCTCTGTAAATCAGACACCATGTGGCTTCTCATCTTGATGACCCCGCTCTTGTAGCCAGACGACATCACGCAGATGTGAAACTGAGTTAATCTGATATGCTCTTTCGAACGCCACTTGTTATCAGAGAGAGAACTGCAGACCAGAACGTCCCCTTCCACCCCTTTGCACGAACCTTTGCTCCAAAATATAATCATGGTCTTTTAGCCTATTACAGAAGGGGCCACACATTACACAAATGTACGTAAAGCTATCTAAGAGGAGTGCTTGTTTTGCAGCAGTCGAGGCAGGTCAGCGAGGAGGAGGTGATAATCAACCCTAAATATACCCCCTGTAGCCTTCTGCTCCCTAGATCTGCTTACACGGCAAAGGCAACATTCAATAGATTATGGATCAACACACAACATGTGCAAAAGTCTTGATGGGCACACAGATGGCATCAGAAGTTCACACCCATTGCTCCTGCAAAGCCGGCACAAAACCCCTGCTGTTCAACACTTGTGTTAACTAAACCTGATCTGTCACGCACAGACATTTACCAGTGCTGTTTGCTACAGTGGAATACTAATATACTGCATTTGAGCATATGGAAGCGCCCAGATCCAATGAACGAGACATGTCTCAGTTATGTACAACTGTTTATGCAACCGAGTCAGCTGCCACAGCCGGGCAATGAGAGGTGAATCAGTCCCTGCCACTACTAAATATAGAAAGGAATCATATATACACTCTTCATACTGACTCTCCTGCCTGCCATCTCAGAACGTAAAGGCCGGGTGCCGATCTTCTTGAATGACAGGCCCTGATTCGGTTTCCCATGGCTATCACGTTGGGGGAAGATGGCGTGTTTATGGTTAAGAGGAGTGCACATGAACACACACACTCGTACTCTCTCAGGCGCGTACTCGCCCGTAATCAGTCATTCTGTGTCTGCCCCCTGAACACCGTGTCCTGTGGTATAAATCTACAGGCCAACAGCTGGAGTCACCCTGACTGATGAGCTCCAAATCGGTGTGAAGAGCCCCAACGTTGATGAAAGCGGCTCTCCTGCCGAGCCCATGGCTGTGATCCAGGCCGCCTTTTTATTACTTCTCTGTTGCACGTTATACCTGGAATTCAACATAAAAACAATATTCATGCAGTGGTCGTAAAAACCTCATGACACACCCATTGTTTTGTTTTTGTTCCTGCAGTTTTCCCGGCTAATGAAATACATTTAAATGTAATTTTAATACGCAGCAAAACTGTATTTATCTAATCTGCTTTTGTTCCCTGATAAGCTGGAGGGTTGAGTGTCATCTCTCACAGGAGATTTGAGGTCGGAGGTTGTTGATGCATTTAATAAAACAGTGGTTCAAAGGTATTTAAAGCACAGAAGATATTGAGCTTTCCCAAAGACGCTTTATTTTCCTCTTTGAAACTGTGTCAGACTTCTGTGGTAAAGGTCTTTCATCAGCGCCATGGTAGGGAGGAACTAATCAGTGTTTTCTGCTCACGAGGCAGATCCACACCCTCTCTCAGCCCATCTCTCCCAAACCATGGACGCCCACATCTGGAGTGACATCATCAGGAAAACAGTGCTGCAGACAAAGTGATCCTCTGATGTGATTAACTATTGGCTTACGTGACCAATGTCTTTGCCATCTGTGCGAATGAATTCATATGTTTTGGTGAGGGATAATGTAAAAAAAGCAAACACGAGACGGGGTTCATCAACAAAAACAGCATCTGACCAAATGCCTGGATGCCGTTTGTTGTCGTGCCAGCACCTGACATCCAACCACACACACATGGAGAGCAAGAGCTTGACATTGGCCGCAGCAACAAAGAATTGTCAGTGTGGACCCCTGGGGGGGGGGTCTTGTTTCGAGCCTTTCAGCAGGGTTGAATGGAGGACAGAGGGCCAGTCGCAGCAGCAGGAGTCTCTGCAGTGTTTCTCTAACAGGGTGTAAAGACAAACAAATCACTGGGATGAGACGTGGTCTTGTTATTGTGATAAGCCTGTGATTTACATCAGGATCATTCAGGCTGATATGGGATAATTAGTCTGGGATTAGAGGGGTCAATAACTATTTATTAAGATGGTGTGAGTGTGTCTGTCTCTTGCATGAGGGAAAGATTTCTCCACTAGAAAAAAAAGTACAATCATGTGATCAAAAAATATTTACATTCCTTCGAGCCTGCAAAAAAGTTCCATTATGCTACTGACAACCTGAGCAGTAAATTTAACCTGTGAGATGACTGGAGATGCTTTGGATTAATCATATGATTAGTTTCTTGGTTAATAAAAAAAAATACATTAAACAAAAGAAAACCAACACTTTTTCTTAAACAATATTAAAGATGCAATTGTATAAAAAGAAAGAAAGCAGCTACTTTTTTTTACTCACATTTTAGGATATCTTTTTGCATTTTTGCATGAAAATAACTTTAATAAATTGCCGAATTGCAGTTGATTGATCCTATGACTATTGGATTACATTACCATCATTTTAGGCTTATGAATAAAAAAAAAAAGAAAATTAAATTCTATGGCATCTATCTATTGTCATGTTTGTCATTGATGACATCATTATAATTTTTTTACTTTAGGACAGCTGCAATGTTTCTGCAACGTCGTTAAAAAAATAATATATGCCTCTTAATAGCAAATAAAACCTTGAAGTTTGCAGAAGTTGAGCTGAGAAAGTCTTTACTAACCTAAAGGCATCGAGCCCACAGTGATCTCCTCGCCTGTGTGCGGCCTTTGCTTTCCTTTGTGAGTCTGTAACATGACAAAAAAAAACCATCCATGAGTGAGGTTTTGGAGGTTTTCAAGAGATCCGTGGAAGTTACGCTTTCCCCACAAGAAAGTGCTTCGAAGTCACACTCCTCGCGCCCAAACTACCTGAAAACTGCAGCGGTGCATCTGACTGTGAGGTGTGGACCCAGCAGCGACTGGGAGGAGTGGGTGTACAGGCTCAGATCGAGGGGGGGGGGGGGGGTAAAAATCAGTGAACGGGTTAATTTGGACTCATTCCAGGCTCAGAGAAGTAGAAAAATGAGAAACAAAATTCCTCCGCCGCGGCGACACCGAGGAAGAAAACCTGTGGTGTCTATTTTACATCGCGTCCAGACAGAAAACTCAACAAACATACAGGGCGTCAAAGGGTTTTTATTACAGCGATAGCGGAAACTTCCATTTTGACATCAGCTCTTGAAAAATAACTCTTTAACCATCTTTTTTTCGCTCCGACGATAGATCCCCGCGGACCTCGGCGGAAGGATACGCGCGTCTGCGTCTGCGTCTGCGCGCTCAGCGGCTTCAGAGGCTGAGGAGCGATCGGAGGTGGAGGGCTTTTTCTGCGCCGTGGCACCAGCGAGAAGTTCCATCGATGCGTGTTGTTGACGGTTAAAAATCGCCCCGTGTTGTCGCAGTCACTCGTGTCGAACCCCCTCTGACATGGTGTAGTCGTCCTCCGCGGAGAGTTCGGTCCCTCTTCATTGAGCGTCACTTTTTTTTTTCTTCTCACCGTCCCGGGAGGCAGCTCAACTTTGGGCTGGCGACCATATGTGGATTTTACAGCAAACATGCAGCACATCCCCGGTTTGTCGTCCGGCAGGTCTCTAGTCCTCGTCCTGTGCTTCACTCACCTCTCTCTGGGTAAGTTGTGTGTTGTTGTTTTTTTTTTTTTAATTATGATGTGTTTTTGTTTTTTTAACCCTCCTCAATATTTCATAACTTGTCACGGTCGCGTTTTGTTGCCTTCGCCTCTGACGGAGCAGGCGTCGCATCTCTGCGCACTGCGTGGGTGAGGTGCTTTAAAACAAAAAGAAGAGTTAGCTAGTTTTAAATGAGCATGAATAGTCCTTGCGGCTAACTTCAATTAAAAGACAAACTGTGGTGATTAGCTGCTGCGTTTAGAAAACATGCAAACACAGTTACCTTGAAATTACTGTAACAACACATTTAGCAGCACCACCCCTCGTTATTGTTGCTCTCCTTGTTGTCACTGCTGTTTCATCATTCACACCAAAATACTCCAAAAGGTGATCATGGATTTCTCACTTTCTGAAAGTGAAGCTAGCTTTGTTTCAAAGTCAGGAGGTTTGAGGTCTGAGCAGCAGCACTGAAGGCCTGCTGGTTGTGGCTGCTCAGTCTGAGGCTCTGACACGCACATCTGCCCAGATGTTGAACAGCAAGAGCATGAGACAGAATTCAAAATGGACACTTGTAACTTGTTCAGACTGCCTGGCTGCATACCAGGAGCTGACAGGGATGGAGAGGTGAATGAAATGTGGGCAAATGGGGCAAATATCCACCATGATGGTTTCGTGGAGTTTCAAGGACTGATTTAACCCTTTTCTGTTCTCCCTACAAAACACTCCCCCTCTCAGATTTGTGGGTCAATTTTCAAAACAAGTAGGCTACACTCACTTTAAATCCACTAAACGTGACACAATAAGGAAGGAGTGTGTTTAAGAAATGGGCAATTTTCTAAATGAAATATAATTGGAAATAATCTCAATCACTAAAATGAGGAACTTGCACTGAACTTATATCCTAGAATTGCTCGTAGTGTCTATATGTGTTTAAAAGTAGGGATAATTGCTTTATGTCCTGGTGCATCTGTCTTTAATACAGCACAAATTGGTGTCCTCTAATTAGAGCTAAATAGCGGGACCTAAATTACATGGTTAGGCCATGGGTCAGCTCACAGTGGGTGAGGAATTATTCTTGAGTGAAAGGTTGTTTTTTATACAGATGGCAAATAGATAAGTATGTTCACTGTGGCCCACATTACCAAATGGCAAGAGTTGATTGATGAAGGTATTGAAAGGCAGAAAAATGCTATCATTAAACTGTAACGCAAATGTGCATGATGCCTGATATAGGCCTAACTAAAGGAAGGTCATTTACAAAACAGCAAAACATCTCAAACAATATTCGAATGCCCATTTGTTTATGCTTTCTAATGTAGATTATTCTTAAAATATAACCAAATATGCTACATTTTGCTAAAGCACATCAACAAATTGGTGAATTCTGTAACAAATTATCTGCATTTTCGTGTGAAAATGTGGTAAAGCAGGTCTACAAAGACAAAAGGGGTAAAAACAGTGCAATGTAAGATAAGATGAACCTTAAATGTGTGATTTCCTTGAGATTAGTGATGTTTAATCTGCATTGGTTGTAAAGTGAGGGACGGTGGGATTACCTTGATTCTCAGCTCATCTTGGTTGCTGTATTTAATTGGCATTGTTAGTCAAACTATTGATGACTTTACGCTAAGATATTTATTTCACTTATTTTTTACAAATTATATTATTATGCTTTATTTTTTGAGTTTTTAGCCAGCCAGGTCATCTTTATATATATATATATATATATTTTTTTTTTTACCTAAATTCGGTTCTGCTGGCAGTTCAGAGAGATAATCTGAAATAAGAAATAACCTGTAGCCCTTTTATCCTTAAGGGTTTTTGAACACTTTTTTTATCCTTGTACAATCAGAGATGATACTTGCAGTCCTCCTATTCTCTCGTGTTATTTTTCAAGGACTGTAGGTGACTTATGAAAAGACAAGTTACACAAAAGACAAAAAGACAAAGTAAAAGTGCTGCAGGCAGTGCAAGGAGAAGCACAGGAATGTTGTTGGTGTTTGACATTCCTCCCTCTCCGTTCAATCTCTCTCTCTCTCTCTCACTCACTCACTCACTCACACACACACACACACACACACACACACACACACACACACACACACACACACACACACACACGCACACACACGCACGCCTTCTGCACCATGATTTTCTTTCTTTTTGTTCCCCTCTGCATCCTCACCTATCCTTCTTCCTCATGTCAATAATGAACGTCTACATGAATGGGACACCACCGTGAGTGACTGTGACGCATGCAAGACACAAGTTGGTTTCCCATATGGCAGGACAGTATAGTAGAAAGTGCTTTGTACTCTGATGACAAGAAGGAAGTACAGTGCTGAAGTACAGTACCTATAGACATCACTGTGGGCATTACTCGTTTGCAGTATTTTAACATGTTTCATCAACAAAACTGTGTGAAAATCTCTGTTTCTCGTTGTATTGTCAAATTTTGATCAGATACTATAAATATGTTGCTTAACAGCTGCACTTCCTTTAGCATCTTCACATTAAAAGCCTGCCAGGTGTTTACTGTTTGAACGTGTTTAATGTAAAGCAGCAGGGTTTGAATTGGCAGTATCTTAACTTGATAATTAGCTGGAGTTTGGCAAATGATCATGGGTCAGAAAATGGCTGCAATCTGCTGAACATAAAGCACACAACTACATAATGCTCAACTGTAAGTTTAGTGCACTACAGCTCTGTTTGGGTATTGGTGAAAGTTTTGACCTCAACCTAAGCAGGACCACAATATTGTTTATATGCAAAATCCCAGCTAAAAACATGTTTTTCCAAATTTTAATAATCTGTAGATGAGACAGTCTATATTTTATTTTTGCTCAGTGTCACTAAGCACATACATTTGTATGGTAAACACGTTTTTATATCTGGTATGTAAACACAAATTCAATAGCATTCAAACAAATAGCCCAGGACTGTTTAACACAGTTTAATCATAATTTTATGAAGCTCATCATTGTTTATGCAGACACACTGTTAACATTGTTCTACAATCCAGTGTTGTAGCTCACTCTAATCTGATTCTCGAGGAAGCGTAGGTGCCATCTTTGTGGCACACGACTGAGTGTTAGCCTCATGGTGTGGGCTTGTGGATGGTTGCATTATATTTGCCCAGTGCAGACAGCTGACATGCGTGTGTGTATCTATTTGCGTGTGTGTCTATGTATTGCATTGTGGATACAAATTGACAAAGGCCAGCAATTGTGCTGCCCATGGTTTACTTGCATCTGACCCAAGACGGAGCCTGGTGTGAAATGTGATTTATCTGCGCCACCCTGCGCTTTGAAGACAAAGCTATTTATTGAGCCGCCCACAGTACTGCGTTATTTACTGACCACCAGCTCTACCCACTGCCTTGTGGCTGTGTTATTAATGTGGCTTAAGAGATCCTCTCTGTGACTCCCTCCAAAGTTTCTCTCTAGTGTCCTTCTTATCTCTTCTCGTCTGCACCTTGCAGTCAACGCAAGATAAATCTGCCATTGCTCCAGTGTGTTCGTCATGATTCAGATTATATTAAATTCAGCCGACTCCACCCTTTTGATTAGTAGTGTAGTTAAAAAAGCCAGGCCGCCACATGTGTTTCAGTCCCATGCTTGTTGGCTGTGGTGGGAGAGAGTTGTAAATAATGTGTGTATGAGTCAGTGGGTGAGTGGGTTGGACTGTGAGACCCCAGATATATGTGTGTTTTTATTTTCATGCACACACACACACAGTGCATATGTGCACTGATGCCAAGTTGTCTGAGAATAGATTCAAACCTATAGACAAGGTAGAAGGCATTGCTGTGGGACTATTACCATTTTTGCTTGATTGTGCTATTAACGCCATCCTTACCTGCTGTCAAATCTTCACAGTTACAGAAATACCAGTGGAAATGTGAATGAAGCTAGGTGCAGGCCAGGCATGAATCACATGCACTGTTAGGAGGCAGCGATTGTGGCGGCGGAGGTCGAGGGGATTACAGAACGTTGTGTCTGCACTGTTGAACAGGTTAGCAAATTAACAGGGAATTACTGCCGCCCGCATTCCTTGGCCCATGCAGCCCCGTAATCCTGGAGACAGGCAGGCAGGGCGCATGGAGCAATGAACCAAGCCGGGCACATCAGGTAGGAGGAGGAGGAGGGAAACTGCAGAAATGATTTGTAATCATAAGCTGCAGCAATAATTTAGTCCTGTGTTTAACAACCAGTTGTAACTTGTAGCTTATAATCAGTCTCAGTTGAGTGGATATGACTGTGTTAAACCCAACCCCTTTTTATGTTGGTGGGAAACAGAACTACCTTGTTAAAACATAGAGTTTGACAATAAAGATTGTCCAGGGCATAGAAAGTGATGGGCTGTGGTCAGGCAGTAGTCCTTTTGCTCCTACTCTCCGCCAACCAGCAGTTGAACCTGTTTTCTTTAAACTTATTCTTAGATTAACGCTTATGGGACGGCATTGTCACCTCCCAGCAAGGACATTCTGAGTTCAAACGTACCGTCTGGCTGGGACCTGTCTGTGCAGAGCTTTCATGTTCCCTCCCACAGTCCAAAGACATGCAGGTTAGGTTAATTGGGGACTCTGTTGAATGGTTATTTGTCTCTTTGTGTCAGCCCAGTGATTGACTGGCGACCTGTCAACGGTGAACCCAACCAAAATCATCTGGGACTGGCTTAAGCCCCTGTGTCCCTCAAGGATAATTGGTACAGCTAATAGACTGATGGAGTTTGTATATTTTCCTTGTCATGAGGAAAAAAGTATTGTTTTGTTCGGCTAAACTAGGATAGCAGAAGTAATTTGTAATCGGTTCTCATTGTTGGATGCTAATAAAATAATAAAATTGCACCAAAATCGATCAGTGCCTGATGTTTGAAACAAACAGAAATAAACTAAAACATACACTGAACAAAAGTGTTGACTCAACTGGACGAAAGGGTGTTTGATTTTGTATCACATGTTTCTGAATTAATTCTATAAGAACATATTGCCATAATGTGATAACATGTTAATATTGTCCACAGTAATTTCCAGCCCTTGTCAGGCTGTATCTCAGGAGCCAGTTTAGAGCTGTTGGAGTAGTAACGTGAATTGCTGATTTATCTGCAGATATCCTAATGCATCATTGGATATGTTTTTTATTTTATTTTGTATGGATGTTCCAGTAATTGTGGCACATCTTAAATATTACAGACTACATTTGAAACTATTTCAAAAAGTCACAAAACTCCGGACTTCTTTATCATAACAAAGAAAAAGTTTTGAAAAAACGAAATAACTTTGGATATGAATGAGTGCGGGAAAGTCCCTTAATTTGCCATGTCTGGCTCTTTCTTTCTCACACACACACACACACCACACACACGCACACTCTCTCTCTTTCTCTCTCACTGACACAGACTCAGCTGTCATCTTTGACCTGCTACAGTTTAAAAGTCGATATAGCGACAAATGCACTAACACACACAAACCATGTCATCAGACACGTGTAAACTACGACTGGGTAAAAGCAACAGAATTTGTAAACTTAGGCAATGTATGGAGAGCCGAAGTAGATGGCGGGGCACGCGCGGTTTGGCTCGATTTGTTTGGCAGTGTGCATTGTGAATGAAGGAGACACAGAGGAGCAGTAATGTGATAGCGCCATTAAAAATCATTTAAAAAAAAAAAACATATTTTTTTACGATCCAAACGTGTATAATTCTATACGATTCTGTCCTGGACCTTTCTCCATATAAATGGTTGATCGCTATATCCGGGTTTCCACCGTAATGATTTCCATGAAAACAATTTCTAGAATTTTGGTGGGAGGCGGAGGCAGCACGAAATTGGACAGAGGCAGCCACCTTGCAATTCTCGATGCAGAAAAAACACACACACACACACACACACACACACACACACACACACACACACACACACACACACACACACACACACACACTGAGCCTGTAAGCCAGCAGTTCGTCCTGCTGTACCAAAACAGCTCAGCCCTGCCCGATACACTCAGCTTTAAATGAGACTCAAACTACTCCTTACAACTTTTCCAAGTAATTACAACAGCGGGGGGAAAAAATCTCAGTTGGAAGTTCTAGTTCTAGAATCTAAGTTCTAGGGCTGTCACAATCAAGATTTTGCCCTCCATCTTTACCTCATTTTCATCAACGAAAATATGTGGCTGCTTTTTAACTCTTGTGCTATTTCTGTGGGTCACTCGTGCATTTCTATTTGATAGGATTCATTGTTTTAACTTAAGGCAGTCAAGCGTTTCTGACAGCAGGTGCAAAGCTTTAGAAGTGAATCAGTTTTATACAGATACTGTTGGATTAACAAATCTGTGATACGTCCTGATAAAGATCCAAGAGATCAGCTGGATGCTCCCTAGTAATCACATGCCTGGGTTGTTTCTGTTGGCACTGACCTGTTTCATGCCGTAAGTTACCGCCCTCAAACTGAAGCTGACCTGGGAGACTAAAGCCTTAAAAGCCCGAGTTTAGGTTGTCTGCTCGGTTCCTCTGCTGTTTGTGTGGGCCAGCTTCCCTCAGGGTAATGGTGTTTAGTTTGAGCCTTGTCTCCCTCCTTCCATGCTGAGCTAAGGGTATTTTATTGCAAGTTACCATGACGACTCTTTGGCCAGCTGGATATAAAGGCTTGTACAGCAATTCCAGGAAATGGGGTTACTTCCTCACTCAGCGCGAACAACTTCCTGCCCTCTGCTATATGGGATGTGTGCCAGGGCTCAGAGACACCCCTTCGTGTGCAGTCTTTGTCTTAACTTTCAGAATTACTTCCCCATCTCAATCCACAGCTTTTAGCTCAAAGCCTTTCCCTTCCTTTTTTTTCTTCATACGACATGGCTGCATCCCTCTAGGGACCTGCTTTGGTGTCTGTGACAAAGCAGCGGCGAGTGCTGAGGGAGGACCCAGCGTAATTCCAGCTGAACACTAACAACCAGACGTCCCCTTTCATTTTTTTTCCCCGCCTAGACCTTCAAGGGCTGTGATTTCTGTCTTCTCTTTAGTTTATTTACACTTAAGCATCAGTGTTCTCTGTTCCTCATAGGTTTTCACAGGAAAATAACAAAACCAACCAAACTTATTTTTACATCGAGTCTGGAGTCAAAATGCAAGGTTCTCTTGCAGCTCAGTAAATGCCTCTAGAAATATAAAGGGAAAATTTTAATGGAGCGAAATAAAATGAGAATGTGATTATGCACAAGTATGCACAATTTTAAGTAATAATAAAAACAAGACAAAGCTTTTATAATCTTGCTAGCAGCTCTTACAGACTGTATGGAGCACTGGCTATTGTCCAAGTTGAAAGGTCGGTTTTCATAATTCATTCTTTAAAATAAACAGTAAATTGTCCGAAAATGTGTGGAGACCGTCATCATTTGAACGGAGCATACAACAACCAGCGGAGAAAGCAGAATCGCGGAGAAATGCGAGTCTGGTTTGAACAGCCAGGCGGCTGCGTGCATGAGAATTGTCGCTTCGGGGCGAAACAATGCACTACCGGTCAGCCTTGCACTGATTCTGTGTGTGTGTGTGTGTGTGTGTGTGTGTGTGTGTGTGTGTGTGTGTGTGTGTGTGTGTGTGTGTGTGTGTGTGTGTGTGTGTGTGTGTGTGTGTGTGTGTGTGTGTGTGTGTGTGTGTGTGTGTGTGTGTGTGTGTGTGTGTGTGTGTGTGTGTGTGTGCTCGTCCGTGTCGCTCTGTTTAATTACATGTCTCATAAACTCCAGATTGAACCAAACAAAAACACAAGGCAAAACCCAGGAGGAGGGAGGACATGCGGCAGGGTGATACAGCACGGCAGGCTGGTATTGTTTGGTACCTCCGGTACTGTAAAAAAAATACGTGACGTTTTTCGAATTTTGGCATTGACTTGGCACCGAAGTATTGGTTCTTGTGACATCCCTACTTGAGACCTTTAATAACAGTAGCAATTTTCATGGACATCAAAGAGCTTTCCAGTTGTTTCACTGTGAGAAGGATGGTATGATTATTAGATTGATTGTCATAAATGTTTACACAAAATTCATTCTAATCTAATGATTGTCATTCAGTCATTGATACTGCCATCATATGACCCCTGCAGCATGCATGTCTAAACATACCTCATATGGATTTTTCCCAGTGGTGTACAGGTTAATAAGAAGTGAGTTTCAACACTATGAAGTTCCAGACCTACAGTTAACGATATATTAAAGTATTATTATCATGTTCAATAAAATTGTAGTTTATAGGCCAGTGAGTGTTCTATTGTTTGAATTTTTTCCATCTAGTGTGGGCATGTTTTTGATATACCCGCCAAACGCACGCACACAAACAAATTCCATATCTGTAACTCTAGTCTTCTATGAATTGACAAGGGAGTTTACCCAGAGTTTACCTTTAACACATGCACAACACAGCGGGAGGTTTTTATTGCACAAACGTGTTCGCATCAGCAACAAATCGTCCGTATTATTCAGGCGAGAGGTGGAGCAGCTGGGTGCAGCAGATGGAGGCAAGTGATGTATTATCTCTGCTGCGGAGATCACGTTATTTTCTCGACAACTCACAGACCACAAACTCTCTTGACATCTTTGTCGGAGTTTTCTAAGCGTTTCACCGCTTTTTCACTCGCTTGATGTGAACACAGCGGGGAATCCTGTGTTCCTGGATTTCTAAGTCTGCAGAGACTGCGGAGCGTCTCACTCAAACATTTGCGTTCACACATGCAGCTCCTCCGGAGAAAATACAGAGGAGCGGCGGGGGTTCAGAGAACCTGTAGCTCAATGCATTGTTGATGCCAATCGTTTGTGCTAACCTGTGCATCAGAGCTTAGCAAACCTGACACCCCGCTGATGTCATCGTCCATCGTGATGCTTAACTTTAGACATCCTTATATGCCATTTCAGTAGACATTGCGAACCTGTTTCTGTCAGTCTGTCAGAGAGATTCTTTGCCAGGTTGGATGTGTTGGCTGCCTTGGTCCACATAGGTTTCAGACATCTTTTTAAATAGGTTCTTTGTTGCATCTGTTAGCTTGCTCTGACTGTCTGCTTTGTGATCAAATTATTTAAATATTTCCCTTCTTTTTATTAGTAGTCATGCCTCATCCTGTTGTCACAATGAAAGGTTAAAACAGTTGACACACCCACTGTGCCTGCAGGGAGTTGATGCAGAGTGCTCAAGACACACAAGCACTGCCCCAGGTGTGGCACACTCATTTGAAATTTACACTTATTTAAATGCCGTCATCCTGTAAGTGCAATAACTTGTAAGATGCTGTATTTTGTGCCATACTTTGTCTGGTACTGTACCATGCAACACTATCCTCAGTTCAGATTATGCAAGTCAGCAAACGACATGCAGCTTTTTCTCAATACTTAAAACACACAATACTAGAACATGTCCAGCAATGGCCAAGGGCTGGGTGAGGTCACACCAGGTGAACATAAGCTCATTCTTTACTGATAAAGGGCAAAGCTTTATATCATCCAAAACTTGTGCTTGTTTGATCTCGTTCCAAGGCAAACAAGCCACTGTTGCTTTTTTTGTTTTACATTTTCAAGAGTTACAAGGCATATCATACCCTTTCCTTTCTGCTTCCTACTACTACCATGAGTTTATATACACCCCAAAATATTCCAGTAAGGGCCTTCCGGTTCAGTATGCACGTGTACTGAACAAATACAGAGAGTTCACGTGCGGGAACTTATTTGTGTGTGTCTAAAATTCAGAGGGCAACTTTAGCGAAGGACTGGATGTAGTTGTTTGACCGGTGCAGTTTAAGTACAGTTAATTTGTTTACATGCTGCACCTTAATAGGATTTTATTTATTTATTTATTAAGTGTTTTTTTTTTGTTATTTTCCTTTGTAAAAATTACTTAGGTAATAGAGACAGTCATAGTTAACCAGGGTTGAATAAACAAAAAATATATATCTGTCAAATGTTTTCTATCCCTTGTTATACTGTTCCGAAAACATACCTAACTGTGATCTTAAAACCGAGTTACGTACCGAACTGTGATTTTTGTGTACTGTTACACTACTACAGACCAATGTAGCAATAATATATAAGATATTTTCTTACATTTTGTGTATCGATTGCAGATCCAATCGTTTAGTTTATTGACACTACAGACACTCATGCTGGTGAAGGTCGATTACTGTGATTGGTCAATGTCTGCATGTGTGTGTTAAAGTATTTAAGTGGCGTAATAGGAGACAGACTATCCCAGATCTGGTAAGATCATTGGGTCTGTAATGTCTCTGGCATTACAACTGCGTGTATGGGAAGCTCGTCAAACCAGTCAGGGGGCGTCAGCAGCCTTTTCCGGTCTCTGCTCAGATGCTTCAGTTCCTTCTCTCCCCCTGTCTGATGAATTGGTCTTTTCAGCTCTCCTCATCTCCTCCCCCTCAGCCATTCTCTTTTCTCTTACAGCTAGATGACAGGCATCCTACGGTGTTGCCCAGATTTAAGAGTACAGCAATTTGTTGTTCTTTTTATGATGTATTATGTAGAACAGTAAAAGCATAGCTGACATAACAATAAAAACATTTCCACTAAACATATGCTGAATGTCTACATTGCTTTACTATATCTGCATTACTTTCAAGTACTGACTTGTTGCATTTGTGCATACTATATGTCTATTCAGTACAAATCCTAAAATAGCACAGCATTTTCTGTGGTCTCTTGAATGCAGCTGTAGTCTGATATCTACTCACACTTTATTACAGTGGATGTCTTTGCAAGTATGCGCATTGAGAAGTGTGTGTCTGTAACTGTGTGTGTGTGTGTGCGAATGCTTGTTGGGATTAGGAATTTCACAGTGGTTTATGTATGGTATCCCCATGTCTAATGAACTATGTCTGTCAGCCTGGCTCGAACGCATTAGTGTGCTCTCACTCTGGAATAAGACCAGTTCAGAGAGTGAACCCTGAAAGTTAACTGAACTGTGTACAACTTATGAACCCCTCAAAATCATATCAAATAGAGTTAATAGTTGTAAACGTGTCTCCTAAAGGACTCCTGAACATAAGTGAGTCTGATTAATCTAGGCGCAGGAAGTAACACCACAGCTGAGCACACTTCCTGTAATGCAATGACTGGTTTTTGAAGATATTGTTGTCATTTCTTCGAAATCAGCTGACCTCCCCTCAGTTCTGTTTAAAAAGAGCACTGTTCTGATAGAGTGGTTATACATTACAAAACCACTCACTATAACATGTGAGTGGTAATGAAAAAAGGGATTTTAATATAGCAGCATTTACATAACCACTACTGATGGATGATTTTTTTTTCCAGTTTTGCTTAATTAATCATACAGTAACTGTGGTTTCCTTCAAATGGCTACCATATCACATTGATAAATTAAGACTTGAATAAAGACCACACTTCTGTTTGGCATGTTGGGCCGGCATGGTGTGTGTGAAGAACACTTGAGCCATGTGTCTCTGGCGCCTTGAAGGCCACACAGTACCTTGTGTGTCTGGCTGTGAGTCTCTCACTGGTGGGGGGATAGTTGGGTTTTGTTGTCTTCAAGGCTCATCTCTATCTGCTCTCCCATCCAGCCGCCCTGTGACCACTAGCTGGGTGTGCGTAGTTGGCAAAATAGCTGGTGAACCCTCTGCTTTATCGCCGGAATGGTGAAGGAAATGAGGAAACCTTTAGACTGGATGGTTTCCATCAGAGGGGTAGGGTTTGTAATATGAAGGGTTTTTTTCTGACTTTATTCGAGAGTGTGGTCTTCAGTTGTGAGAGCATGAATTAAGGGTGGGGCAATTACATTTGTCAGTGGCACTACACCTGGATTTATATTGGTTTGGAATATGAACATGAATTTGATAGGTCCTGTAGGAAAGAAATCCATAGTGTGAACCCTGGATGAGTTTTCAGTAGTGCCAGCCTTTGCACGCTAAAGCTACCCAGCTTTTAATGAACTTTTGAGTAATTTAAATTGGTAATTTGTTGATATAAAGCCATAATTATTGGTTTAAGCTACATAAAGCCTGAAGATTTCACCATTGACCAAGCAATTCAAGACCAACATATTATGTAAACTGCATATCATCAGACCGTGTTCTCCACAGAGTAGATAACCAACTGAACTGGGAGTGGTCATTTTCACAATTTACAAATCTGTGCATTTTAAGAAAGAAATTGACTTTTCTGAAACTACTACAGCATATCGTTGTGTTAAGATATGATACTGAATAGCTAAATCAGCTTAGGTAGCAATACTACTGACTGAAATTTTGACTGAACATCAAGCAGATGAAGTGTATCTGTAGCTGCTTTTATACATGCACTTAACTCCTGAAATTATCCTGAGGGGCTGTATGTGCAAATGTCTGAGTCACTTGCTGCGGACATTCCCTAGAGATTCTTCTGCCAGCCCCCCCCAAAACTCTGGATCATGTTCGAGTGAGCCCATGTGAGAACACACCTAGAGATTCTCCGCAAGCAAGTGGACATGTGTTTCTAATACGTGACAGACACAAAGCTGAAAACTAAATTTCTTGGGTCATACCTCCTGCATGCCATGCCACCCTTACTTTAATACTCCAGAGATGCTTTTGCTGTTGTGAACGCGTATGACTGGAAAATCTCCTGCTGTGTTCTTCATTTGTGAAATGCAAACTCCGTACCCCATTTTGCTGAGTTCATGTCTGAAAACTGCTTCTGATTGTCCTCTCTCTAACTTGTCTCTTGCAGGTCTGCAATGTGTGGATAATAAAGCACCGTGTGTTAACAACGCTACATGTCTGACGTTTACCAATGGTACTGAATACTGCAGGTAAGATTGGCCGGTCAAGACTGACAAAGGCTTTTCATTTTAACTCATGCTGCCATCCAAAACCTGCTATGAAAATGTGACCAGAGCAATAGAAACACTTCATAAGGGGATTGTTGGATGTGAAATCCAGCACAGAAATAGGGTTTTTAGATCAACCTCAGCCTGTCCACGGGACCATGAGGTTTTGCTCAGGCACGAAAGGGGGAATAAAAGACTGCTCTGTCAGACAGAGTACACCAGTACTGGGAACAATACCAATACACACATTTCCACCTCCAAGATCCTATTTAGGACATTTGTTTTTTTTTGTTAAACTCTCTCTTGTTGCTATAGAACTGATAGCTCTAGGCATTGCCAACATAATTTTACTGTTGACTGATTTGTTGTTGCTCGGGGATCAAGAAAATGATGAGATATTTTTATGACATGAGAAAATAACCTATTTATTGTAACCGATGAGAAAAAAAAATTGGCTTGCTGAGTCAAAATGACAAGTAGGATATTAATTGTTACCACACATGTGCAACCTTTTGTTCCTTGGCACATGTCACATTGTTGTGGAAACTTTAAATGACCTGCATGTAAGCCGCCAACTACCGGTGGTGCAATCAGCACATTAGGGAAAAGTGCAAAGGAAAAAAAAGTGTAAAGGAGAGCCGTGGTCTTTGTGATGTATGCCTTCCACTTACTGACAGCGTAGCACAGTTTGTAATTTAGACCGAGCTGTCTTTATAATTGTGTTGCCACTCCCGAGCCAAATTCCCAGCGAAAATACACATAGCTGGTTCATGAACCTGATCGTATTTCATCGAATGTGATGTGAATTACACTGTGCGTCTGTTCCCAGAGCTTTTGGAATTCCAACACTGTGCTGCTTCTGTAAAAAAAGGGAAGGTGAAAGCGACACATCGTAATCAGTGTTTGACATTCCCTCTGACAAATTGAAGGTCAGATAGACTCTGTACTGCAGGTGCGAGGAGATGTATTGGTGTGGAGCATCTGCATGTGTGTGTGAGAGTCTGTTTGTGTGTGTATGTGTGAGTCCTGTTGACTCTTTTTTGAGAATCAATTATTTGAATAGACAGCGGGTGTTATTGTCAACCCTTGATCTTACAGACAACCATTTAAGTGAGGCTAGGATGGGTGTGACAAAAAGGGGTCTTGCTGCATCTAGTTTTTTAGCATCTGCTATTTGGCTGCGTATGATGGGTGGATTCAATATGTCAGAAATCAACGTAGGCTAGAATGGCTAGGTCAAGCTTATTTAAAGAGGAAACAGTGAGATTATGTTGCCGAGACGAGTTGAAAGTAGAGATGATTTTTAGCAAAATCACAGGGATCTATTCGACTCCAAATCCAGCACACACACTTTTAGTGGGGCTAGTAGAAATGCATTTGTTCTGCTTTTTTGTTGTTTAATGACAGTTATACAGCTTTTAGGTGCATTAAAGTCTCCTTCTGCTGATCGTAGTATTACTTACTACAAGGCACCAGTATAAATAAGGGACAATGTTTTGATTAGAGACAGGGTGATAGTTGCATAAACTGCTTTTATAATTTTATGACTATTTCAAAATGTAAAAAATGATGACCCATCCCTGCCTTACCATATACCCAGATAAAAAAATCTCATGTAACGTCAGATTAGTGTACTTAATATGACATACATACAGAACAGTGCTTCAGGGCAAACATTCCATTTAATTTCTATTATATTGATAATTATTATTATTATTATTATTTATTTATTTATTTTGTCAATTGTGTACAAGGGAACTAGAAAATATAAAATTTTCAGGCATGTTGGACAATTTTGTTGTTTGTTGTCTTCTCTTGTATATTTTCTTGTAGCCTATCTGTCTCCAGTCGTGACCATGAAGTCAGTATGTTTTCTCTGAAATACATGATGACATTGAAGATAAAAGAAAAACACTAGAAAGGCCTCTTGCCCTGGAGACAAGTCTCCTAGTTTAGAAGAGTCAGCTGACAAAGCGCAGGCTTAGTGTTAGACTGATTAACTACTCAGTCAGTGTCTTGTGGCATCAGGAACAACACAGACACACACACACACACACACACACTTGCCTCTGCCCTGTGTGTCTGGTCCTGTCTGCATTCTGCTGCTAGTCAAAAGGCTCATTGTGTTAAAATGTAATTATGTGTTTATTAGTCTCCTCAGTATAGTAGAGACAGCCATTTGTAAGTAAACAGTCACTTTGGCCTTTTGGCTCAGACCTGCATCCCTATGTGAGACTGTGAGTAACTTAAATCGGACAAATAATATGATAGGTAACCACATAGGTTAACAGACGGACAGTTCATCTGTTTTCTTAGAGGCATTCCTAGATAAGTTTAGCCAGCTTTGTTTCAATTGAGAGAGTAGGATGAAAGAACAAGTGACATATTATTAAATATCTTCAAATTATGGAATAACAGGAAAATTATAATAGAAGTTCAGGGAAGTACAGTATTGTTTTTTGTTTGGACATTGGTAAATTATCATAACTACAGTGGAGACAAACTTCTTTCATTTAAGACGGACAGAAAATGAGACAGGAAGAAAAACTGAAAACTTCTTAACACTAGAATTCAGTGTACCTGAGCCTCATTGTTAATACAGTACATTAGCGTTCACTGATTAAATTACATTTCTAGAAAAAAAAAAAAAGAAAAGAAAAAGTTTTTGAATTTTTTGCTTGCATAGAAAGCTCAGGCGTCTCGTGTAAGAAACAAAGAATGTTCTACTAGTTTAAGTACATGGGAGAGGTCGACCTACGGCCTCGTAGGACAGGTTGCAGAGAAGTTGTCTAACCGGTGACACTGCAAGCCTTCAGCTTTGGGTGTGAGAAAAAGGTGTGTGTGTTGTGACTGTGCCACTGCCCGGTTATGTGGATGTCACAAATTTGCTTGTTGTGTATTTATAAACTATCATTGCTGAAGGGATGCAAATACTTCTGATGAGATATTTATTGAATAAGAGCACAGCAAAATTGGTTATGCTGTGACATTGGGCCTGAGGACTTTTACATTTACACGAAGGGCTCTCAACAAACTTCTGTGTGGTTAGCTTTTCACTCTGGACTTTTTAATGCTTGCCATGTAGTCATTGCTTCCAGTGTTTTCTGAAGTAGGACCTAATGAAGACATCCCATGTCTGTGTAATCAAGACAATTCTTAGTGTGCACAATCTCTCAGCACGCTCAGTCACACACACATTCATATAGAGCATGTGGGGGCAGGACTGATACAGACAAACAGGCATGTTTCTCTGTGGTATGCAGGCATTGTTTTCAAGTGGAGGCTTGAGGTCATAAATGTGCACACACAATCAGCTATTATAGCTATTTCATTAGAATCAAAGAAGAATACAATTAAGTTGTGGGCTTGACTTAGTAAGTTGTTGTTTGTTTGGGGTCAATTTCTCATTAGATGCATTAGTGAGAATACAGATAATATATTGTCCAATCGCTTCACTACTCCATGAGAGCAAAGGGATTGACTCTCCATCTTCTCAATGCATATTCTCTCTATTATCTTTTGTCTCTTGTAGTCACTGTCATGTCTTTATATTTATTAAAAAATCTTTTCTTCAGTCTGAGCAGAGAGAGTCACTGTGTTGTGTGGACCTGCTGCCAGTTTGATTGACGTGTAGAATTTGCCTACTGGCTACAGAGGAAGAGAAAGGGGCCAAAAGAAAAGAGGATGTCTCTTTTCAGGTAATTTGAGGAGGAATACCTCGGAGCACAACTCCTTAATGATGAGAGAGCAGCACCGAGGGGGGGAAGGGAGGGAAACGAGAGAGGAGCGGAGAGAGGAGTGTAATTTCCCTCTTGCTACGCCCTCTTCATCAAACTGTCACTCATCCATTCGTGCCCTGGTCCCCCCACTGCTTGCAAGGACAGAGACGCCTCTGGACAAAACTCACCTGGCCTCTTAATCCTTCTCCCACAACCCCAGAATCTTTTCTCAGCACTTTCTTTCTCTTTATTTTGGTTTTATACATCTATAACCTCTGACATTATTTTTTTACATCTTCAACGTTTACCTTTATTAAAGTCATGCTTGCGCAATCTTCTGATAAGATATTTCTGTTTGTAGAAGTTTGCTGAAGACCTTTTGTTCTTGCTGTTATTATCAGTTTCAGCCACTTTGTGTCACCTCATAGAAACTTGTGTTATGATTTCACAGCCACATCTGCTCTTAAAGTCTCATGCCTTTAAGATATAAAGTGGGGATGCCTGCAGAAGATTGAATGAAGCGAGAGATGCTTTCACATCAGATGCATTACACTCCCACACCATCAGGCACAAATAAACACACACACATTCACACATATCTGAACTCGATTTGGCATACAATCCAAACCAAAGTCAACAAACCCTTGAGAAGAAAAAAAGAACCCACGGCAGTGATTTCCAACTCTTTCACTCTGAAACACTTATCTCCTTCCCACAGTCTAGTCAACAGCACTGTAGATGCGGAGACTGGAACCACAATGATAAGAGTTTCTTTGTGTGTATGTTTGTATATGTACTATATTTGTGTATGTATGTGTGTCTTTGAATTGTCAGGGGCACCTTTAGCCTGTGGCAAGTCCCCGTACTGGCACAGAGAGTTCTGTCATAAGTCTAACTACAGTTCTAACAGTATCTTTATTTGAATGGTGCTCTGTGTGTTTCTATGATGATGCAAGGGCTGCAACTATTTTGATCTTGGCTCATTTTATAGTTAAATTGAGTAATTGTTTAGTGATGAAACATAATCAAATCAGTAGAGCTTGGCCTTCATGGCCTACTGTCAGTGGTCGCTGGGATTTAAATCTCTCTTGGAGGATCACCGTGATAAAAGAAATCCTGATCCTGATTGGCGCCAGATTTTAATAGGTACTTTTTGGGGATATGCCCAACCCCAAACAAACAGTTAGAGGCAGACAAAAACATAAACTCCTTGGTGAAGGTAACAAACAAAAACAAACAAATAAAGGGTGAAATACACAAACAGTGTGCTTCTTGGAGGTCTGGAAAGTCAACCCTCACTCTTCAAAAGAGGAAGCCTTCCAAAACAGTGAGGAATGTAGCAACCAGACCATGAACCCACATACAGTGAGGTGATAAGTGGCTCTATGTCACACACTGATGATGACATTGTGGGGTCAAAAGTACCTCAGCTCTGTCAAATTGTGACACTCAAAGTCTCTGACTCTGACCAGTTTACTATCAGTCTTCTTTGCTTTGTTAATAAGCCCAAGTAATCAGTAAAGTATATGCAACTATAATCAATTAAATGTAATTCAGTTTCATATTTGAATTATAAGCTGTCAAATATCAACACCAGCACATAAATAACAAATTTCTCACTCTGTTGCCTGCCAGTGGGAAGTTCCAAGTGAATCTCATGGGTGGGCTAGAGTAATAAATTCAATACTTGGGAAACATCAGTAATTCTGTCATCAGGTGAACTTAATAGGAGGGTATACACTGTGCTTTTTTTTTTAGTTATAGATTTCTAAATCAGTCCATGGTCTACTACACACAGAGCAGACCTGGATATAGAACCTTTTTCAGCTTACAGACGTATTGTTGGAGATTCCACTTAAACCACCCCACAAACAGGATAATGACAGAACATAGAGAGATTGGCAGACGTTTTTAGAGAGAAAATGAGTCCTGTGCTCACTCAGATGACTCTTTATGAACATGTTTCTAAACATAGCCTGAAATGTTACCACAAGGCCCGAGTTTAGACTCCACCCTGCTCTGCATTTCTTTATTCTGTCTACACCGATGCTTCTCAGTCTGGCTGCCCCGCTTCCTTCCCTCTAAATACATCTCACTCTCATTACCTTTCTGACTTTTACTTCCACCTCGTTGTGCTCTCTCTTCACTTCACCCACCTTCTTTTATGTGTGTGTGAACTTGAATCTCTTTCACACCTTACTCTGCCTACCTCTAGTGCCTCTGCTCTGCTATGAAGAGAGAAATAGTGCTGAGAAGTGAGCTACCATGGCAGAAATACACCTCCAACTCAAAAAAAATGAGTTATGATTATTTAAGTGACATGTTCATAGTTTCCATCCCATCGAAAAGAACCTGTAATTAAAGCTGTGCCTCTAAGTTAAGTTGCATTTTAATTTTCCAGTGTAGAACAAACCTCTTCACCTACCTGTCGCACCCACTGGTGTATGGGCCTAACTATTACACTATTGCTACTTGTCACTTAGTGCAAGACCTGTTTTACCCCCTGGCAACATAAGAGAAAGATCTTGTGGGACAAGCCTCAAAAAGTCAATGTCAAACCCTGATTCTGTAATGGATGCCTCTTTGAAATGTCTGAATTGAATCAAGGGTATCAGAAAACTGCCATAAGCTCACTGAGGCTTGTCCTTAATATAGTGCCCCTGGCTCGAGGTGATGGTGTTATTGACTGCTTTTGCACTTCTGTTTGAATTTAGTTTATATTCTTTTAGTATGACCATGTAAGACCTTACATCTTGGGTACAGTGATTTCTTTTCTCTCTTCATATTGTGCAAAATACAACATTGGCAGGACTGCGAGGGGAGAGAAAGTCTCAGTTTCAGGTGCTTTCATGGCGTTACTCAGTGTGGAAAAAAGCCTGAAACGAAAACTCCTTTACTGACAAAGGGGAAGGAGTCAATCACCCCTTTTCTTTTTACCCGTGTTTAAAAAAAAACTAAGCTGTCTTCACCTTAGTTCACCTTTTGCCTGCCTGTACAGAAATGGGGTTCCATCGTTAAACTTTTAGGTAAAAAAATCTTCCCTCTGGTCTGAGGAAAGTTTTTGACTTACAAGTTTTTGGTCTCAAGTCACGACTCACACCATCTTACAACCTGGACGGCTTTTAGTGCAGCTCACTTTTCTTAAAATGATCTACTCTTTGTTATCATAAGTAAACAAAGGATTATTTAGTCCCAAATTTACGTCTACCATTAAGCTAATGGCATAGGCATGCGTGGAAGTCACAGTAAATAGAGTAATGTATTCTGCATCTGAATTGTGACATCCGTGCATGCACACACAGGACTACAGTACAATGAATAGGCCACCTATGCACCAGCCAAGCCAGGGAATGAGCCAGAGATTGAAATGTGAGCTGGTTTATTCTCTCTCACACTGTTTTAACTGTGATGGCTGCAGGGGGAGAGCATGATGGAGTTATTAAGCATTGCTCAGACTAGAAAAGTGGCAGCAGGGGGAGGAGAGGAAGGTGGAGAGGTAGGGGAGAGAATGGACACAAAAGGAGAAGGATGGATCAGGGATGGGAGGAGAATGAGGAGCCTGAGACACAGGAATTAGGGTTGGAGGTGAGGGACATTACATGAGTGACTGGGAATCAATCCTCCCTCTTTGCTTATTGAAGCCCCCCCTACAGCCGGTCAGGATAGACAGAGGTCAGCACAAGGTAGAGGAGGAGGAGAGAGAATGAAGGAGAGAGGGGGTGCAGAGAGAGAGGGGGGGAGTGCGGTGCATGAGGAGGGGGTGCTAATGTGAGCCAGCTGTGGAAACCTGACACCTCGAGAGTGGGGTAGAAATGAGAGGTGGAGGAGTGAGAAACGGAGGGAAAGAAGGGCTGCAGGAAACTGCACAGAGTGTGAGAGAAGGATGGAGAAAAGAGGAGGAAAAAAAGGCCTCATGGAGCAAAACAAAGAATCCCATAGATGAGCTTGGCTGCAGAAAGCGGCTCCGCTGTGTTGTTCATGAAAGCAGAGCTGTGTGAGTGAGTGAGTGATTTCAAATTCTAGCCTTTATTCTGTAGTGCGTATGAACACTTAGCAGAAGAATCACGCTGCTTCCTGTGCTGTATTCAGGGACAAGCCAGTGTGAGTGTGTTGGGTTATCTTTTCCTCAGTGAGCCACCACTCCCTGACAATGATGTGAATCATGCACAGCCTAGTACTGTTTGCCCCTGGCTCTAGTGATACAGCCAGTGGCTAAATAATAAACTCTCTATCTGGCAGTGAAACCTGAAGGACATGGTGGTATCTTTTCCTGATGCCAAGGCATTTGGTTCTGTCAACACTGGTTAGATATGAAGTGACTAAGTTTACTATCCTACTACTATTCTGTCCTGTTGCCACAAAAACCTTAAAGTAGCAAATACCCTTTCAAGACAACTCTACGAAAGGAGTCATACTTAGATGAATTTGACTAATTTTATTTTATGTGACATAACTGAGAAAAGAAATGCCCCACAAAGGGCATTGTGTTTATTCCAAACTCAAAAGACTGAAAATCAGGCTAAATGTTACAACAAAGCACATGTTTCAAATTCCCCCCTTTCTCCCATTGAAGTGGTTCATCTTGACTTTGAAAATACATCTCATGTTTCCCATAGTTTTTACGGTGAAAATGTGTGAAATGTTCCCAATGAAATGTAAACCTGGCATTAACCTGGACATGGAGTTCTTAGTGTGTCAGCCTGCTAATGTGATGTATGTCACAGGGCAGAGGGCTGTGTCATTACTCTGGGAAAGGGGGCGGAGGGGGTTGTCTGTGAAGGGAAAAAAAGAGCAGTCCTAACTCTCAGCACGGCCGTCTTGTTGAGATATCATGAACAAGCTGTGTTTTTGTTTAGAGTGAGGGGGAGGAGGGGGCGGCCATCTTTGTGTTTGTATAATTATGTGTGTGCGTGTTTTTGTGTAGGAATATATTTTGGGGGATGTAGGGAGTTGTAGTGCACACATGCAGCTACAGACAAGGTATAGAGGAAGTATGTCCATTTCTAATCTGTGAGGGTTTAGGTCAAGAGGGAGAGCAGGTTTGTCTTTTCTTTGAAGATCTGACATCACTAATCTTCCATTTTGTTTGTCATCAGAACCGTGAGTATGTGCAAATAGAAGATTTATAGAGAATATTTTTACGGGTGATCTGATCACAAGTTGACAGCTCCAAGTACACACAAGGACACATTTGAGATCACATCACTCAGACCCCATTCAGAGGTGGTCAGGGACGCATATGACTACATTTTATTTTAGAAGTGTGAACCCCAATGTGTCCTGGGCCTCAGTGACGGACCACCTACTCAGCTGACATCCTTCGGCCGAACCAAAAACAGTTTTACTCTACTCAGTGTTTCATGTGGAAACACATTCTATTGCCAGGTGTGAACTGACGGACTCAGAGCTGTCCACTTGTGATCAGATCACCTGAGGCACATGTTAATGCCAGGTTTGAACAGGGCCATTGATTGTATTTATAATGTGCGTCAATCATTTTTAGATAATGCTCTAGGTATACAGCCGTGGGGGATAAGATATTTCTGGGTTTGGCTATAGATACCATACTACCACCAATTTTTTAATGATGAGAAAATACTGTCGGACCTGTTCTATACTTGAAGTTGATAAAGAAAATAATGTTATACCAAGTCTCAACGAATTGGAAACTGTAAAAACAAATATAGACACATGGAACAATGTTGTAGTGTTTATTCGTGTTTAGTAAACAAATTCGCACTTGATGGTGCGCATGTCACATGTACATTTGTGAACAATGTGTGAGCTAGACTATGAATGTATTGTCAGACATTACTCGCCACATTTGAAGAGACAGCGGGTGACTCACATCATACCAGGCACAAGTATCACAGATGTGACTGATCTGTGAAACTTCTGCCTGGCAGGACTCAAGATTCTCCCACTTTCCCATGTGCTCACAACCTAATATCTTCAAGCTGCTTTAGGGTGGAGTGGCCAATAATAAATAAAAGATAGAAAGCGTGAGGCGAGTATCAAGCAAGTTTTATCTGCACAGTTTTTTCTCCTTTTCATATTAGATAAGACTGACGTAAGACAGATCTTGGATTCTGGTATGTTTTTACATGCTACAGATTTGCTTATTTATTAAATATCCATGTTGTTTTCTTTTGGCGGTTTTAGGAAAGAGGATATGAGTTTGCCTGTGCGTGTTGGTTACAGTGTGCTGTATTTCTACTCTCCCATTATATGTTACCTGAGCCCCTCTAGGGAGGTGGGTTTAGAGGCCTGTGTAAGAGGCTGCAGGTCGCTCAGTTGCCCACAGTCCCCAGACAGTGTGTCTGCCATGTGCCACACACACACACACACACACACACACACACACACACACACACACACACACACACACACACACACACACACACACACACACACACACACACACACACACACACACTCCATGTGAGACAGGCTGAACAAAGTGGTACACACAGGAAGTTACCTGATGCTTTTCTGCTCAGTAACAAAGCAAAACCTCTGACCAAATACTGTCACATACAGAGAAGTGAGAGTGGAAGGGACAGAAAAAACAAAGGAATAGAAAGTGATGGAGGGAGCATTGTCTTATTGAGACATTATCTTCCTACCCGCTGCTCAGCATGCAGGTGATTCACTGACTAAGAGAAATCGAAAGAAATGAGTGATGACTAAGCAGAAGGAAAAACAGATGCACATGATTTGAAGGTGTGGTCATAAGTAGGTAAAAGCGAAGTGTTTGTGCTTTTCTTTCAGTTGTATACCACACAGTTCTTTGTGAACAACTTTTATGTAGTTTATGGTATTATCTGTTGGCAGGAATATTGTTCATCTGTTACTTTGCCGAAGTTGCTGGTGCTTTCTGCTTGTTGTTTTTAGTTTCTACCAGGCTTCAGTCAACAACTTCCAGATGAATCCACCTCACATCCTTCTGCTTTTGAACTTCTTCTTTGCCAAAACTGACCCCTGTTTAACTCTTAGACCAGCTTCCCTCTTTTCTCTGAGCAGGGTTTATGGGGCAACAGCGCAGGGTTCAGAGCAGTTTGTTCAGTAATGTCAAGGCCATGTCTTTGGGCAAAACCATGCAAATCTGCCACAGTAATGTCAATCCACCAAGGAGGGAGTTGATTGGTTTATTTTACACCACGCCCAAAACACATCCAGGAAAATTAATTAAGAGTACTATGGGCAACCCTTTGGAACCATGCACCTCAGGCAGTGACCAACACACAACTTAAACTAGTAAAGGGTGATTTAGACTTGCCCTAAATGTGCTTATATTGTTAAAATTAAGCTCTTAGGGTTCTTGGTTCTATTCCTGTCTCATCTTAACATGAGACTGAAAATCCTTCCTGTTGAGCATCAGGCCCTGTACTGTCAATAGCATCAGATTTCTCTCTTGATTAAGGCATTAAATGAAAATGAGTCTAATAACCATTTACTACATGGTTTAATATTGTAAGCAACAAAACAACTAGTTTCACACAACTATACATTTTGCTAATACTGTAAAGTCTGTGAATTAGACAGTATTGTACAGTATATTTGATAGTCTTTGTGTGTGCTTTCAGCCTCAGCAGCACTTGTCTGATGCGGTGCCTTACATCTACGTAACTGAAACTCAATCTTTTGTTTTGATTGTTTGCTTCTGTCAAACACGCACTCATACACATATTTGTGTAACTCATCTTTCAACTTTATCATCTTGGATGATTAGCTCGAAATCCTTTACATACACCATGACTTATATTTGTATTTGTGTGTGTGTGTGTCCAGGTGTGCACCTGGCTTTCTCGGTGAGTACTGCCAACACAAGGACCCTTGTCAACCCGGATTCTGCCTGAATGGAGGGAACTGCTCAGTGTCCATGTTGGCTGGTGTACCTGTACCAGGCAGCGCCGCCTGCAGTTGCCCCCTGGGCTTCACTGGTCTGCACTGTCAAACTCCCCAGAACTCCACGTGTTACCCGAACAACCCCTGTGCCAACCAAGGTGTCTGCACCCTGCTGTCCCTCGACAAGTACAAGTGTGAGTGCGCCAGAGGATGGACAGGTGAGACACTGTTTCTTTGTCAGGAGTTTTCCATGGGATTGGTGATGTCTGCCATCTGTCTCTCACCACAACAATGATGTATTTGTTTGCACTGTAGGAGGTTACTTTAATAAGCTAGAGCTCAGAAGCCTGCTATTGCTTCCACTGGGGATGATCCGTTTGTGGTTGTGCTTGTTTAGCTGTTAGCAGGATATCTTAAAAGTTGCTGACATGGCTAATAAAAACTTAAAGTTCCTTAATGTGCGAACTATATTTTTGGATTCTGACATATGTATTCGATAATTATCTATCAATAAGTTAAATATATTTTTTAGTGAATACTGTTTTAGAGAAGGCCCAAAGTGTCCTATAGACAATTGTAGGCTAATGTTTGTTGACAGTATCCTGGAAAAATAAAAAACTAAATTTGTGATGAGCACAGTTACACATCATCATGAAATGACATAAAGTCCTCTGCTTCGTCTTCATCCCCAGGACCAAGTTGTGAACATGAAGACAGCTGCCTGTCTAGTCCCTGTGCTAACGGTGGAAAGTGCAGCTCTCCGTCTGCTGGAAGTTACACATGTACCTGTCCTCCTGGCTACACAGGTCCTCGCTGCCTTAATGACACAAATGAATGTGCCGCCACACCCTCTATATGCCAAAATGAAGGAGCCTGTGACAACACCCCTGGCTCCTATAAGTGAGAATCTAATTTATAGTAACCCAAGTGTCAAAATGTATTCAATTTTGATCAGTAATTTGAAACAGAAGTCCACTGTAAAGACTGAATTAAGCGAAATAAAACTCTTGTCATTGCTGCAGGTGTGTCTGTGGCCCGGGGTTTACAGGCCGACATTGTGAAAGCTCATACATCCCGTGCTCGCCGTCTCCATGCTTAAATGGAGGCACCTGCCACCAGAACACTGAAACCAGCTACTCCTGCCACTGCCTTCCAGGTAGGAGGATTTAAATTGTGAAAGACTGCTTTTCTGTTCATCTTTTTTATGCTCACTCTGAACATGAACCAGAAAAAAACTCAGGCTGTGTACAATGGACAATGTTGTTGCCTGGTGGAGACACAGAAGGAAAGCAGAATTTTGGAGAAGAAAACAGAATACAGAAAGAGAGACACTGTGTAACTGGAGTTTGTAGATATGTAAATGCAGCTTTGAGTTTCTGAATTGTTACATGATGTTTGTATTGTAAACAGTCTGATCCTGCTGGTTGTGTTGTATTAAACACACTGCACTGCCAGTTTGCTACAGTTTCCTTGGAGACACAACAAACACCCACCCTGTTTATACACCACCTAAACGAATACACACACCATATGATACCATACCAAAGAATATATATTGCTTGTCTTCCCAACGAACAATTGAACTAATGTTTCTTTAAACTTGTGCAAGGTTTCAATGGGAGTAACTGTGAGAACAACCTTGACGACTGCCCCAATCACCAGTGTGCCAATGGAGGGACCTGTATGGACGGAGTCAACACCTACAACTGTCAGTGCCCCCCTGAGTGGACTGGTAAGGGATTTGTGTGTATGATCGTTTGTATATGTGTTCCTATAGCCATTATCATACTGTGGTTGTCAATGTGGTACAGTTACTATCTCTTTGCCCAATAGTCCCCTAAATTCAATCAAATTGCACCAAATTGTACACATTTATAGATGTCAATCTATATCAATCTTCATCTCTCAGTTATACTTAGTTTCTTATATCAAGACCCATGAATTGTTCCCCGGGAACCCTGTGACAATGTAAAAAAACAATGCCCTATAAAGCAGTGTTGCAGAACCTGAAAAAAAAATATATTGGGTTCTTTCCTCATCCATACCACATCCTTCCCCACAGGTTTCGTGTTAATCTGTCTTGTGTTCATTTTGTAATGGTGCTAACTAATAGACAAACAAATGAGCAAACCCAGATGAAAACATAACCTTCATTTTCTAGACCCCATGTCAATAACAATGAAATCTTGTTTCTACTGTTATGTCTTTACTTCTCTGAGTGCTGTTTGAGCAATCAGGTGGAGTCATTGTGTATGATCAGTGATAATAGCATCCATCCCTTCATGTGGTCTGTTTTTATGCTTCCGTGCCGGAGAGGGCAGTGGCCAGAGGCATTATGTTTTCAGGTTGATCTCAGACCGTCCGTCCTATTCTCACGAATGCGATATCTCAAGAACACCTTGAGGGAATTTCTTCAAATTTGATAGAAACATTGGCTTGGACTCAAGGATCAACTGATTTGATTTTGGTGGTCAAAGATCAATGTCATGGTGACTTTATATGAATCTAGAAAAAAAATATTAGAAATATGTAGACGGGAAAGGCACTGGTTGGTGGTGACATACAACCACATTGCAGTGATTCTAGTCATATCATATTTCCTACCTCTCTTCTGATGTCTTTCTCTGTATCTCTGATAATTGTTCTCTACACAAGGTGTATTCAAGCTTTTCATTTACAAAACAAACATGCATGCATCAGCTTCCTTGGGCCTGTGTGAGTTTGTGTAGCCCTGATCCAACCAGGGGAAGCAAAGCCAACTTAAACTTTTCCACATGAGCAACAAACCATTTTTAAATAAAAATGCATTCAAAAGAAAATATGGAGCCATGTTTTCGTAACAAGCTCCACAGAGCATTAACTTAATTTGTTTGATATTCTTTCCTCCACTCCATGTCCTTGCCTCTGCCCCTCCACAGGTCAGCACTGTACAGAAGATGTGGATGAATGTCGTCTGCAGCCAAACACCTGCCAGAATGGAGGCACATGCAGCAACCTGATCGGTAGCTACGTCTGCGTGTGTGTTAATGGGTGGAGCGGCCCCGACTGCTCTGAAAACATTGATGACTGTGCTACAGCCTCATGCAGCCCGGGCTCCACGTGCATCGACCGCGTTGCCTCTTTCATCTGTGTCTGCCCTCATGGAAAGACAGGTGAGTCAGAAGTGAAACCACATGGAGACATTTTTATACCAAACCTTAAAATGCATTCAAGATATAATGTGAAACATTAATGCTGTGGCTCTCTTGTAGCTCAATACTAGTAATAATAGTTTATCATTCAAAAAAGTGATTATTTGGTTCTTACACTGACACTGTATATGTTCTTTGTTATTGATTACTTGCTGTTGATAGAGTTCTGAATAGCAGGCAGCTGCATTCAGTTGAGGAAGTCGAAGCATAACTAATGTTTTCCTTAGTACTTTTGGTTAACTAATAGTTTTCTAATTCATCAAAAGCTTTATTCTTGAAGAGAATGCACATAGCATGATCCATCTAAATCCACTTCCACTAATAAACAGAATAGATGGTAACTTTCACCCTGCTGATTAATGACCCATTCCTACTCTTGGATTATGCCTTGTAAATTTATTATACCTCTACCTAGTAGCAAAGGCGCATTGAAATAGTTTTTCTCTGAACTGCGAACAACCACGGAGATTCACTGGTGACATTTTTGTCTCAGCACAGATGGTTCTTTGCATTAGGATCCTTTTTTCAAACGGGTAAACTTATTTGTCATTATTGCTCAATAACACGTTATTCTTTCCAGGTTTGCTGTGCCATAGAGATGATGCCTGTATCAGTAACCCCTGTAGAGAAGGCTCTCAGTGTGACACCAACCCCATCAGTGGCATGTTCAACTGTAACTGTCCACCTGGTTATGTCGGCAGCACCTGCAACATTGACAGAGATGAATGCAGCATCGGTAAGAACAAAGGCTACCTTTCTTAAACGTCTGTACATGCATAATATACATTTTATCTCTTCAGGTTTCAAACATTTTCTCCTTACCCCCTTAGGTACCAACCCTTGCGAGCATGGTGGTGTGTGTGTGAACACTGATGGCTCCTTCACCTGTAACTGTGCCAGGGGTTATGCCGGGCCACGCTGTGAACAAGATGTTAATGAGTGTGCATCAAGCCCCTGCCAGAACGATGGCACTTGTCTGGATCGCATTGGGGACTACACCTGCATCTGCATGCCTGGTACTTTTCTTGAGGAATAACGTATTACCTTACATTTGAACAAATTTTACAATCAGACTAGAAGCTCTCAGAAGACATAACTCAGCCACGACGGTGCACTCGTCAACACTTGTGTTCATATAATTTGTTTTATTTTATAAAATTATGTTTAGTTGCACTTATATATTGCACTTACATGTAGCACTTGTAGTTTGGCTTTTTTGAAGATTAATTGTATTTACATGATTCTTGCTGTTCTGGGTTTGTACCCTTATTGTTAATTGCATGTATTGTATGTGGCTTTGGATAAAAGCGTCATCTAAAAGAATTATAATGTAAAGTATTGTAATGTAATGTACTCATTTGTTTCAATAATTGAATCAGTTTAATTTGCATCAAAATTTGGATGTTCCAGATCAGGATAAAGAAGTGCAGTTTCTAATGAGAAAATCAATTTCTCTCCTTTTGTGCAGGATTTGAGGGGACGCATTGTGAGATAGAGGTGGATGAGTGTCTCAGCTCCCCCTGTTTGAACCAGGGTAAATGTCTGGACCAGGTCAGCCGCTTTGTCTGCGAATGCCCTGCAGGTTGGTACACATGAGGCCATGCACTCTGCTTGATGTCTCAAAATGACAATGAATGTCGTCCTAACCATTTCCAAATGTTCTTTAATGTATTTAATGTGTCTTTAATTTGTAGTTACTATGTTCATCATTTTGTTCTGTGTTTGGTTTTTCAGGCTTCAGTGGTGAAATGTGCCAGATAGACATTGATGAGTGCTCCAGCACACCCTGTTTAAATGGGGCCAAGTGTATCGACCGACCCAACGGATATGACTGTGAATGTGCTGAAGGTAAAAGGGAATAACGTTATGTTTAAGTGAGGTGAAGTGACATGGTCTTTGTTCTGATTTGTTCAGCCAGCCCTTCGATTGCACCATAGAAACAGGGAAAATGTTGGAGTCCACCACATCAAACCCCAGTGTCTTATTGTACCCAGAAAACAATCTGAAATAGTCACATGATCCATGATGCATTAGTTTAGCTTATTAAGAAGAAATGTCCTTCCTCAGGCTTCACTGGCCTACTTTGTGAGGAGAACATCAATGACTGCGTACCAGAGCCTTGCCACCATGGTGTGTGTAAAGACGGCATTGCCACCTTCTCCTGCGAGTGCTATCCTGGATACACAGGCTCCATCTGTAACATCCAGGTCCAAGAGTGCCACAGCAACCCTTGTCAGAACCGAGGACGCTGCATCGACCTGGTCAATGCCTACCAATGCAACTGCCCACCAGGAACTACAGGTGAGTACTTCATGTGTTAAAATGAGTGCCTACATAGTGAGACTTGTCACATTTATTTGTATTCTTCAAAGAAAGTCTTGTTCGACATGTGGAACAGACATATTTCTGGAGACTGTTTAGGGGCAGTATTATTCACTGGGGAAAAAGATACCTCGTGTAAACCCAGACTGTGATAACAAATCACTCTGAAACACCCGTTAGACTGGTGTGGGTGCCGATGTGTTTGATGTAGACATGAATAAAATCATCATCATTAAGGCACTTTTACATCTGTTTTAATCAGCCTCACAAGTATGTATCTTCCACAGTGGGTTGCCATGTCGTCTGCACGGTTTGAGACAAAGCTCCACTCCGCTAGACATCTGGTTGCTATAGTAACCACACACACTGAACAATCGACACAAAACTAGTTTTGAGTTGTAGTTCCTCTGACACTTTGTCCCGCAACTGTTTTTTTTCTCTTAAGTGTAAATTAGCTCGACAGAATTTTGTTTTAAATAATGTGTTTACCACATCGCATTAAAGAGCCCAGGATAGTTTTGTCATGTTGGAAGAGCAACTTGCTCTTAAATGCTAAGACCCCCCCCCCCCCCATCCCCCACACTTAGAGCTTCCTGTGTAGCTCTCAGTGTATTGTGAAGTGTAGAGTATTCAACATGTGTGTAAGCCGTCACAAGTCTGGTTCGAGTGGTGCTACTCCACATTGCTCTGTGGATTAGTAAGTTCAGTACGTTGTGTCACCCTGAGGCCTGGTACCGGTGTCTGCACTGAGCTCACTTTACCAACACTGGCGTCAGGTCACCCTGTTCACTTTCAGGTTTCATGCCCTCATTTCCCCTTCTTTGAAGTGCCTCGTTCTCTCTCTTGTTTTCCAATTTTCTCTTTGTGTTGCCCTACATCTTTGTACATCTTGCTTTCCCTCTCTCTTGTTTCTCTTGTTCTTCTCTTGTCTTATGCATTCTTGTAGTATTTCTCTGCTCTATCGGAGGCCTGTCTCCGTTTTTGTCAACATTTTCACTTCTTCATTAACTTTTATATATGGAGTAGTACTACCCCCTGGTGGTTGACATTTTTTTTAATTCTTTTTTAACAGCTACTTGATATACTTCACCACAAGAACGTGGTTGTTGTTTCTTTTAAATATATAGTCAGATAAAATGATAGATCAGATAACCTGACTATTCTTACACTATGTGAGGGACCACATGTAATTTCTCTCCTCAGGGATAAACTGTGAGATCAATGAAGATGACTGTGCCAGTAACCCCTGTGACTACGGCGAGTGCCATGACGGCATAAATGAGTACAAATGTTTTTGCGCCCCAGGATACACTGGTAAGTTTTACTTAAAACCTGTTTATGTTTCAAAAACTAAATATTAAATCAATATTTGCTTGTAATACAACTTACTTCATTTACATTTCTCTGTAATAGGAGTTAAATGTGATGTGGAGATCAACGAGTGTATCTCAAACCCGTGTATGAGTGGGGGAACCTGCATGGACAAGGTCAACGGGTTCTACTGCCTGTGCCCGCCCACTACCCACGGCCCACTGTGTCTCTCTGGGACAGATCACTGTGCTCCTGCAGCCTTGTGTGCATGGGGAATGTATTGAACAGCAACATGGGTAAGTTTTATGTTTTGAATATCATTCTGTTTATCAAATCCAACCGTTGGATGTGGACTAACATACAGATTTGTGTGGGCTAGTTTTATTATATTATTTAACTACTATACTATATTTATTATAGTTTTATTTTAAAAGTGTTATCCTTTACCCCTTCAGCTGCAGATTTTCTTCCAACTTGCTTTACAAATTTGCCCCTGCTCAAAATTAAAACTGCATTATCACATAATAAGAATTAACCTGACTTGAACTGATGCTGAAAATAACCCAAGCATCTGGTGTTATTATTGCTTTATGGGTAATTTCCCATTTAAGCATATGCTTGCCTCTCCTTTGTGGAAAGGTACCTCTGTGAGTGTAAAGCTGGCTGGGTGGGACAGCACTGTGACCAGGAAAAGGACGAGTGCCAGCTTAGCCCATGCCAGAATGGTGGCACTTGTTTAGACCGACATAATGGCTACACTTGTCAATGCCAACCTGGATTCAGAGGTAAAAACAATCATGATAATTGTTGTAATTCAGCATAGCATTTTAAAGCTTTTAGTTCAGCAATCAATAGAAGGCACAAGGCTGTATTTTAACAAAGAATTCTTTGAATCACCCTTTTTCTTGTCATCAGGTGTAAACTGTGAGAAGAATTTTGATGAATGTGCAGCTGGACCCTGTCTGAACCAAGGCTTTTGTATAGATGGAGTCAACAGTTACACCTGTCAATGTAGTGCACCATTCACGGGTTAGTAATACCACATTTCCACCATATTAACCCACTTTCAGTCCAATAGCAGTCTTTGTAGCGGCCACCTGAATGTCATTTTAGCAAACATTTTCATTCACATGTGTCTCTCTTTATCTAAAATGTGCACAATGTCAATATAGGTAAAAACTGTGAGGCGGAGCAGGCTCCCTGTGCCTCCCATCCATGTGAGCGAGGGGGAGTGTGTCATCCATCTGCAGACTACACCTCTTACACCTGCAGGTGCCCCGCGGGTTGGCAAGGTGCATATGAAACTGCGAGTTGTGTGCCCAAGAGCAGTTTTATCACATTCTGTGTATTTGTATTTGTTTAATTACATTGATCCTGTACTGATATACATGTTTTTCAATTGTATAGGTCAGCGCTGCCGTGAGGATGTGGATGAGTGCAAAAAGAATCCTTGCAAAAACAGTGGTCGCTGCATGAACAGTCAAGGCAGCTACACATGTAAATGTCAACCTGGATACAGCGGACACAACTGTCAGACAGACATTGATGACTGCTCTCCCAGTGAGTTTCACTTCAGCTTTTTCTGTCACCTTGTTCGTAGTCTAACTCACCAGATATAGGCTGCGGGTGTCACCTGTTTATCTCCCCTTCTGATTGTGGTCTATACCTTTTTTCAAAATCCCCTCCACATACTCTTTTACTCTTTTTCGTGATGTTTACTTTGCAGCGGATTAGCTGCTGTAATGGTACTGATCGCCTCCAAGTTCCAATATTCCCCTATAGCCGAATGGTAATGAGTGCAGACAGACTATAGTCCAGGGCAGACACAGCCCTGTGTGTATAGTTACTAATGGAACCTGGACTTCTTAGTTTATTATGCCCATATTTTTCAACACGTATAATGTTTTTATAAAGTTGGAAACAGGAAATAACACCAGTAAAAAACAGCATAGAAAGTCTACTGAATTATTGGGTTAGACGTGGATACAAGTCTGTACACGATATTTCAGACATAGTCTTGTTAAAACAAGGGAAGTTGCTTTTTTACCCTATAAGTTCAGCCAGATACCTGATGGATTTCTCATTGATACGTTTATCTATAAAAAAATGTTTTCATAATATATTTATTATTCAGTAGCTGCTACTTAAATAAATGTTGTGATCATAGAAATCTTCTTCCCCTATCCTCTCTACAGACCCATGCCTGAATGGAGGCTCTTGTTTGGACGATGTTGGGAGTTTCTCTTGTGAGTGCCGTGCTGGTTTTGAAGGGGAGCGCTGTGAGACTGAGGTAGATGAGTGTGCCAGTCAGCCCTGCAGGAACAGTGCTGTCTGCCGGGACTACGTCAACAGCTTTGTGTGTGAGTGCCGACCGGGCTTTGATGGAATCCTGTGTGAACACAACATCCTTGAATGCACTGAGAGGTGAGAGGATTATTCGTTGCTTGATCTGGAAAACTCGCTTTTTTTGGCCGTGTCTTAATGTTTTCCTCATCGATGAATTGTACTGTATCGCAATTTCCTGAAGAAATGTAAAAATATTTATGCCTAAATTATCTAGTTTGGGTAAACAAGTCTTAATTAAAGCCTGTAGATTAATTAAATTGTTTTTGTTTAATAATAATAATTTCCTTGTTGTTTTTATACTGTGTTTGCCCTATCTCTTTATTCATTCATCAATCCCTACTTTTTTTTCTCCTTCCTTTCAGCTCCTGCCTGAACAATGGGATTTGCATTGATGACATCAACACCTTCTCTTGCCGTTGCCGTCCTGGTTTTTACGGAACATTCTGTGAGTATGAGCAGAATGAGTGCGACTCTCAGCCCTGTAAGAATGGAGGAACCTGCGCTGACGGCCTGGGCACGTATCGCTGCACCTGCCCCATGGGATACAATGGACAGAACTGCCAGGTGATTTGTCTTTGCATCATTGCAAGTGTACAGATGTTGTATGGTGTACAGATTGTAAACCCATTTTTACAACTAACTATAATAATTTTCTTCTTTACCTTCTTTGCGTACAGAACCTTGTAAACCTGTGCAGCAAGGTGCACTGTCACAATGATGGTGTCTGCTCTCAGACAACGACCTCCTGGACTTGCCACTGTCCAGTGAGATGGACAGGACTTTACTGTGATGTTCCCAACCTTTCCTGCCAGGACTTTGCTACCACAAAAGGTTTGGAACTACTTCTTGTTGAGTTTGTTATCAGAATAAAAAAATAACACAATATTCAAAAGTGGGACTGAGATGACCTGTAATCACATATACGTTGATTGTGGATTCTTGTAAAATAGAAACAAAGTCAAGAGATAAGTCTCATTGTTGCTATACAAATATTTTTCACAGAGGTGTAAACAAGACAGTGATAATACACACACATTTTCACAGTATTCACCATTTCCATGTCCTTCTCCAAATGTCTGCAGGTGTGGAAGTGGAGAATGTGTGTAAGAATGCCGGTCGGTGTATAAATGTGGGTAATTCCCACCAGTGTCAGTGCCAGCCCGGATACATGGGCAGCTACTGTGAAGAGATGGTCGATGAGTGCCGGTCAAACCCTTGTCGCAACGGAGCTACATGCAAAGACTATCAGAGCACATACGAGTGTATTGTAAGTCAAATTCTCAACTATTTTTATATGATGGTTTTGTACTATACTTTAAATGTTATGTTGAAACCAAGCTAGCCACGATATTCCTGAAACACGCATTGAGCTATCGTCTCTGTTGATTCATTGCTACAGTGTAAACCAGGCTACCAGGGGGTGAACTGTGAGTATGATGTGGATGAATGTCACTCGAAACCCTGCCTGCATGGAGGGACCTGTATCAACCTCATAAACCTCTTCACCTGTGCCTGTCCACCTGGAACACACGGTAAGACTACATATAGCATATCCACATAAATATACACACAAGTTTGAAATGTAATGGAGGATAAAGGTCAAAAACCTTGTGGAGCAAATGACAAACATTATTAATTTGACTGATTTCGTATATTTGAAAATGATTGACTGGTGATATGATTAGCTGAAAGCATCTAAAACGTGACTTGATGTATCTTTCTGTTTTCTGCTCTGCAGGGCTCCAGTGTGAAGTGAATGTGGATGACTGCGCACCCAAGCTTGACTCCTGGGAGCCTCGCTGTCGGAACGGAGGACAGTGTGTGGACGGTATCGGCCGTTACACATGCTCCTGCCCTCCAGGATTCGTTGGAGAACACTGTGAGGGAGATCTCAATGAATGCCTGTCTGGGCCCTGCCACGCCCCTGGCAGCCTCGACTGCGTGCAGCTGGTCAACAATTACCAGTGTCGCTGTCGTCACGGATACACGGGTACATTTATATTTAGCTGCTCAAAGGGACATAACATCACCAGGATCACTATATCAAGTCATTTTTCTGTTACAAAATCAGAATGGCGTTAGTGTTTTTATGTACAAAGTTTCATGTATGTAAATGTCTTGATTAATTCTGCAAAGTATTTCAGTTTTCTATTATTATTTCTTTTTTGTGTAACTTTATCTTTTTCCTGACTTTCGTCTCTCAAGGTCATCATTGTGAGTCCATGGTGGATCTGTGTCTATCTAAGCCATGTCACAACGGTGGCGTCTGCTCCATGAACATGAGCTCAGTCCATGGCTACATCTGCTCCTGTGCTTCTGTAAGATTCTCCTATGTCTTTTTCTAACATTATAGGATATCACTGTTTCAAACAGTTATTTTACAGTCACAAACAAGCTTTACAGTCATTGTGTTTCCATGCACTCTCATAATTTGATCAGTGTAATGCAGTGCTCTCCTTATTGCATGTGTGATGTAATGCATTTATTTGAGGTTATTGTCTTGTATTGGTCAACAGCACTGTGCTCATCAGTCTTTCAAATAACCATTGGCATGCCACGTATTTGCACATTTTGTTCTCTGTTTTGATTGTTTTAAATTATTCAACACAAAAACAATTGATACCAATGGCATTCCTCCTTTTTTCTGCTACATGCTCTTTATTCTGTAATCTTCCATTTTCCAGTTATATTCTTGTCTTGATTGGCCACCACACATTCTTCCAATAATACTATCACACAGTCAACATTAACTTTGGTTAATAAGAAATAAAGAAATAAATATAATTTAGAATTGTATTGATAAAGAAGTTTGATAAGGAAAGTTTTACATTCCTTAAAAATCAAGAATACAAACAAGGTTTCAGATGTTTAATTATTACTTAAATCTTAGAGGATCATTTATTTCTTTGTCAGATTACAGTAGAGTGACACCATAGGCTTATAAAAGACAACTGGATACTATTACTTCTGTGTTTTCCTTTCTTTTGTTCTTATTGTGGAACATAGCTATATCACTAAAAGCTTGTTTTTCTCTGCACTAACATCTCGCTCCCTCTGTTATTCTCTTGCTTGCTTCAGAGGGCCACACCATGGCTCAGGTATAGTAGACAAGCAGCAAATGTGCAGGAGAACATAAATGTACATTAGAAATATGTGTAGCCAAGCCTAACTTTTAAAATAACTCTAATTGCTATCACACTTTAACGACATGTTGTGTTTTGTAGGGCTTTGCTGGGTTCAATTGCGAAATAGAAAGAGAAGGCCACTGTGCAAAGCTACATTGTCAGAACGGTGGACGCTGTGTGGAGTCACCAGTTGGCCACGTGTACTGCCAATGCCAGCCGGGATTCACTGGGACACATTGTGAGAATGAACAGAGGTGTCAGCGGTTCTGCCAAAATGGAGGAACCTGCGTCAAGGACCCGTCCAACCCAAACCAGTACAGCTGTCGTTGTCCCATGTACTTCTCCGGACGATTCTGCGAAAACAAACTCCCCGTACCACCCACTAAGACCTGCCCCTATGCGCATTGTGAGATGCAGTCAGGGGACAGAGTGTGCGATGATCAGTGTAACAACCACGAGTGCCAGTGGGACGGAGGGGACTGCTCGCTCAACTGGCAACAGCCTTGGGTGAATTGCACTGCCAGTGTCCCCTGCTGGGATCTCTTCAAGAATGGAAAGTGTGATAAGGAGTGCGACAACGCCGGATGTCTCTTTGACAGCTTTGAGTGCCAGGAGACTGCGCCGAGCCCCTGCAAGTATGTGACCCTTTTTATATCTAAAGTCATAAATGTTTTGAGGCCACATCACCGAACATCTGTCCTTCTTGTTCTCTGTACACAGGTATGACAAGTACTGCGCAGACCACTACCATGATGGCATCTGTGACAAGAGCTGCTACACAGAGGCTTGTGGTTGGGACGGCCTGGACTGTTCCACTGACACTCCACCTAAATCAGCAGTTGGCTCGCTGATCATCGTGGTCCGGCTGCAACCCAAGGAACTGCTTGGAGACCTGAATGGTTTCTTGCGTGCCCTGGGAGCCCTGTTGCACACCAACCTGCATGTGAAGCTCGATAAAAACAATCAGCCAATGGTGTATCCATATTTCAGGGAACAGGAGGAGCAGGGACGATACACACAGAGGAGTAGAAGCAAACGAGAGCTAGAGAGCGAGGTTATTGGGTAAGGATTGTTCCTGATGGCACCGTCAGATAGTTGGTCCTGTTTCTAGGACTCGTATACGTAATACTTAATCACCAATTGACTGTGGCATTAACTGTCTTTGTATTTCCACATCTGTTTGTGCAGCTCGAAGGTGTACCTGCAAATTGACAACCGTAAATGTGCAGAGAGTTCAGCCAACTGTTTCTCCAACACAGATGAGGCTGCGGCCTTCATCGCTGCAGCACACATCAAGGCTGGACTGCCTTACCCATTAGTGTCTGTTGACAGTAAGTCGTCAAGCAGTTAATTGAATTCAACCTTTAAATTAAAGTTTAAATAAACTTTACTTCCATTACCCATTTGGCAAAAACCTAAATCAAAAGAAGACACAACATCTGGTGTGTGCTAACCAGTGTTTGTATCTTCCAGGTGACCCAATAGTGCATACTGAGACGCCGCTTCTCATGTACATGATTGGAGTGGCGGTGGTTATTATTCTGCTTATCCTTGTGCTGGGGATGCTCGCAGCCAAGAGGAAGCATAAAAATGGTGTTCTGTGGCTGCCAGATGGCTTCTTGGCCACAAAAAATGACAAGAGAAGAGAACCTGTCGGACAAGATGACTTTGACCTGAAGTAAGTGGGTGCACAGACAGCTTGTGTTAAAGAGTATCATGCTCACATTCAGGTTCATAATTTTAATTTGTTATGTTTACATGCTGTTAGGGAGCATGGCAGACTAGTTGCTAGACATGCATAATGCAAATACAGGGAATTGTATATCTATATAACATTAGAAGAAAAGGGGAAAACATACAAAGCACATTATGTCTCCTTTAAACAAGATAAATGATACCAACAGCTAAGTGAGACTTCATACTAGAGTAATATGTGTCTCAGGTGATCCGGGTACCATTCCTAATGTAAAGATGCTTTTTTGTGTATAGATACTCTGGTTGTTCTGATCAACTCCCACTGAACAATACTGGTGTTAGATGGCGTTATGAAACAGAGAACAGCTGGAATAATGTAAGAAACAATTATAGCATTACTGAAATTGTTTTCTGTCATATCAGGAATTTCAAGACCCAGGATGGAGGTCAGAGTCAAAGATGGATGGATGAAGATGTCCCCTCCAAGAAACCAAGAGTAAGTGAAGTGAGAAAGAAAACAAATACTCCAAATAAAGCTGATGGATTGGAGCAGTTAAAATTGAAGTTGGGTGAAACAAATGTTTAAAAATTGTTTTTTGTTGTTGGGAATTTAGTTTCAAGTTCTGTTGCTTCTTTATAGACTGAAGATAAGCCTTTGCTGCCCATCAATATGGATGGTGGAATTGACCAAAGGGAGTGGACCCTGCAGCACCGCAAGGCTGCTGACATTATGCTCACTCCCCCACAGGCCGACTTGGATGCTGACTGTCTGGATGTTAATGTCAAGGGACCTGGTGAGAAAACTTAACCTCAAAACTTTTGAGACGCGACTCATTTTCAGTCGTTTCTCTTTATAATAAATAACTCCTCTGTCAGATGGCTTCACTCCGCTGATGTTGGCATCGCTGCGTAACGGTGGAGGCCCAGACTGCAGCCTGCAGGGAGACGACGAGGAGGAGAGTGGCGGAGATGAACCAGGGCCGAGCGTCATTTCAGACCTGATCTCTCAGGGTGCTTCACTAATGGCCCAGACCGACCGCACTGGAGAAACGGCCCTTCACCTGGCTGCTCGCTACGCCAGAGCTGATGCTGCCAAGAGACTGCTGGACGCTGGAGCAGACCCCAACGGCCATGACAACATGGGCAGAACTCCATTGCATGCTGCTGTGGCAGCTGATGCCCAGGGAGTCTTCCAGGTGAGATGACTGTCTGAGCTTGAATTTGATTTATAAACTGATGTCTAACTCTGACAGCCGCTTCACTAAAGACTTTCATCATTATTCATCATCTCTGTTGTGTCTGTATCTTTGTCGTCTTCTAGATTCTGATCCGTAATCGTGCAACAGAACTAGATTCCAGGATGAATGACGGCACAACTCCCCTGGTCCTGGCAGCCAGGCTCGCTGTGGAGGGCATGGTGGAGGAGCTGATCCACTGCCACGCTGACATTAATGCTGTCGACGACCACGGTCAGGAACCGTAAATTGTTTAGTGAAATGTCCTTGTGTTGTACTGGATGTCTGGTCAGCAATACAGCTTGTACTGAATTCAACCTGTGGTATCAGCAAGATTAGCCTGCTTGTTAAGCAGGACAAGTATCCAAGTCTGACTGTAAATTTAAATTTAGTTGAACAGCAATTTTTTATAAAGTTCTTGACCACTACATTTTTTTATTATTTCACTCTGGTTAACATGGATGTGCTTCTTTGTTTTTTTCTCACTTCTTTCAGGCAAATCTGCTCTGCACTGGGCAGCTGCAGTTAATAACGTGGAGGCCACTCTCGTGCTTTTGAAGAACGGAGCAAACCGTGACATGCAAGACAATAAGGTCTGTTCTTCTGTTTTCATTCATGCTTTTTCAAACCTTATGCTCATTTTGATTTAAAGTTACCTCACTGGAAAAGTGCTAAATTAAAATCTATAGCAGTATAAGTACTATATTAATGCTGCATCAGGAAGTAAGTATCAACCAAAAAGACTTTCATTCACAGATTGATTTCCTTTTGCTTAAATGTAAAGTTTTAAGTGAAACCCCAAACAAAATTCAGCTTTTTGTGTATCGTGTTTGTTTATTACTCAACACTCACTTCACACAGGATTGACTGTCACTTAAACATCATGTCATTAACCAGATGTCCTGTTGTTAAAGTTAAACTGCAGACCTAAGTCTTGAAGGTTGTATTGGAGAAAAAGTAATATATAACTAATCAGAAGGATGAGTAACTGAATAAAGGGCCAATTACTAAAATCTCTGTAAGCACAGTAAATTCAAATGAATACATTTGTTTGCCGTGCACAATGAGAGAAGAAAGTGATCTGATATGAATGAGAGATCATGTTGTTCAAGGTGAAGTTGACACTTGACCTGGAGACTGGAGGTGACTGAGGAGGAGGAGGGTCTCAGTGAATCACTGAAACGACAGCTGACAGCGACAGAGAGGAGAACAGATTTAAATCCTGACAGCAACAACATGATTGGATGATTAAGATCTGATTGGATTACTGCAAACACCAAACAGTCAGCTGATTAGAAGAGGTGGAGAGGGAGGAAGATGATTGGGAATAAAGACAGAGAAAGTTTTCATGTTTGCACTGAGGCTCCTTTCTACTTTATTACTGCACATCATTGAATAGACTGAATGTACTGAACTGATTACCTACATGTTGACATTGAATTTGTACTTTATGACATGTGTTGATACACGTATTATTTTGATTATATATGTATTTATCCATTTGTGTGTTTCCTACAGGAGGAGACCCCACTCTTCCTGGCAGCCAGAGAGGGCAGCTTCGAGGCAGCTCAGGTTCTTCTCGACCACTATTCCAACCGTGACATCACCGATCACCTGGATCGTCTGCCCCGTGACACTGCCCAAGAACGGATGCATCATGACATCGTTCGCCTGCTGGACCAGTACAATCTGGTTCACAGTCCACACAACGGGCCGAACCACATGGGTGGAGGAAACTCTGTTATGTGTGGTGCCAATGGAGCGGGCTTCATCGGCATGAGGCCTGGGCCACAGGGAAAGAAGAGCAGGAGGGGCGGAGCGAAGGTGGGAGGTGTTGGCGGGGTAGCTAAGGAGCTGAAGGACATGAAGGCGAAGAGAAGGAAGAAGCCTGCGGGAGGCGAGGGGCCGGGTGTGGCTGCGGGAGGAGGAAGTGGGGGAGGTACAGTGGGAGGAGGGAGTGCGAATGGCGTCAAAGCAGCAGGAGGACTTCCAGAGAGCTCTGTCACCATGTCACCTGTCGACTCACTGGAATCGCCACACTCATACACAGGCGACGTGTCCGGTGCCGTCTCCTCAACAGCAAACTCTCCTCCCCTCCTGAGCAGCCCCACATCCAGACCGATGCTGCCCCCCGTCAGCCACATGCTGGGGCAGCAGCAGGGCTGGGTGGGCATGGCCAAGCACGGCTACAGCGGCCACATGTTTGGCCTCGTACCGCACCAGATGGGGGGATCTCACCCAGGCATGGGCCAACACCACGGTCAGGGTGCGATGCTGACGCCCATGAATGTCACCATGAGCAGAGAGCAGCTGCCGCCGATTGTCACCTTCCAGATGATGGCTCCCGGAGGAGGCCAGGCGATGATGAAGCAGCCTCAGCCAGGCCAGGTACAAGTCACACAATCCCAGGGGCAGAACCAGAGTCAGGCTCGCCCCCAGCAGACATCAGGCCACCTCCACTGCAGCCAGGGAATGATGTACCAGATGCCTGAGCAGATGAGCATGACACATGGGCTCTCCCACACCCTGCAGCATCCACACAACGTCGGCCACGGAGGGATCGAGGGCCAGCCTCGACCACTGCCCTCCTATCCGCCCATGCAGAGCCCTGTGGATAAATACCCCACGCCCCCCTCCCAGCACAGCTACGCCACCGCCGGTTCCGAGGGTACCACTCCCGGCCACTCTGCCCACCCGCCCAGCGAGCACCCATATCTCACCCCTTCACCGGAGTCCCCAGACCCTTGGTCGTCCTCTTCGCCGCACTCCAACTCAGACTGGTCTGACGTCACCACCAGCCCCACCCCTCTAGGGAACCCCCACCACGCACTGCCGTCATCCCGCCACACACACATTCCAGAGCAGGTGCAGCCGCAGCCGCAGCAGATGCAGCAGGCCTCTCAACAGCCTCAGCTTGGAAACATGCAGGTGTTTGCGTAGGCCAGCCGAGAGGAAAGCACAAATAGACGAACTTTAGGGTTCTCTGTAGTTTGAGTAACAACACATAATAATTCATCCAGTGCTTTTCTCACCTCTCGTTAGTTCTCCTTGTATGTTCTTGATTTTTATTATCGGTCACCTCCCTCTTTATTGTTCTTCTCCTCTTTGCACTTAAGAAAACTGTGTGTATAGTTTCTAAAACGTCGAGTATTATCAGCTAGATATCCAACTTTCTCAACACCAAAAATTGTGGAGTCGATCATGAGCTAAAATCATTTTTTCTGTGTAGTTACTTCAACCCTCTGCTATCTGAGTCAGGACTTTTCTTTTTGGGCCTTGGCACCAAACACAAACGTTTTATCGAGGGATCATCGCGGAACTGATGACCGCTGATCAGCTGGAGTTTCATAAGAGAAACAGACTGTTGAGATGGACTGCAGACGTTCTGCATCGACATTGGAGGACATTGTTATTTCTTCCTGCTATGTGCTATCTTTATGTTGTTTAATGTGATGAGCCTGCCGATACTAACTCCTAGTTGAAACCATTCACTCTACTTTTTTTAATACGATGGGTCACATTAAGTTAAGCTTTTATTCTCAAAGCAAAACTAACTTGTTTTTTGCCTGAAATGTTTTTTATACATGCATTTTTTTTTACTGTGCTAAAGGGCAACTTTTATAAAAGACTGTTGCTTGCTAAGAAAGACAAACACAGAGGAAATGACACAGTAGAAAGACCTGCACAGAGGCATCTTTTTACTACATAACAGGCAATGTATTATATATATTGAAGACAGTTACTGTTACAGAAATACAGAAAGAGTTGATTTTAAAACAAAATCAGGATTTGTCACAGATGGTGCCACTATAGGCTTGAGAGACATACAAACAGATTTGCTCCGTCACACTCTTTGGTACTGTTGTGCCACCAGGTTTAGTTTGTTGTATGATGAAATGTACATAGACTTTTTTCTTGTTTTTTTTTACACAAATACTGTTCGCACTTCTTCAATGATTCTGAATGTTACAGAGGTGCATGTTTCTAACTTTAAACTCCCTCTTTTCTAAATAGTTTATCTTTCAAAATCATTTAACCAGTTTTGCCTTTTGCTTAACTACAATCAGTGTAACTCTGCACCTTCTTAAATTCTCATGATTCATAAACCAAGTCTGGGGGTGAGTACAGTTATATCATGTTTTTTTTTTTATCTTTCTTCTTAAAGTAGATGTTGAGCATAGCTTTGTGTGACTGCTCGGTGAACACGGACAATCATTCACTGTTTTACTTTTGAGACTTAAACAAAGAACGTCAGTGTCTCTAAGACCAAATTTAGTTTGATTCAGCCAAAAATGTACATCGAGTCCAAATTCCTGTTAATAATAATGATCTATAAAAAGCGACACTCAAAGCACAAGCAACCTGTAGCAGGAAAGGTTCCCTTTGTTTTGAATAATGACTTAAATATCTGTAAAGAAACCGAATTATTCATCTTTCATTGATATTCCCAGTGGCTGCTCAGGCCTTTACTCTCTGTACTAAGGAAATCCCTGCAGTTTCACAAACACATGCTGTACATGGAGACGTCAGTCAGCAGGATTTTTTTCTCTCCAAGTATCAAGCGTTTTAGCTCCGTACATATGCAAGGCTGTGTTTATGTTCTGTATATAAAATGTTTTTTTTGTACTTTCTTCTGTTAACCAAATACCCTATAATATACATGTCATATGAAGTAGTTGTCACCATGTTTGTATACGATAGAAGACTAAAACTGATGAAATAAGTTGTCTGTTGGAAAAAAATAAACCAAATGATCAACCAAAGATGTGCTTACTGAAATAAAGCCCAGATCCTCATAGATTTCTGCTCTTCAGTCTTATTTGATGTAGCTACTGTGTTCTTCTGTTAATTTCTCATTGATTTTCCATCGTTTATCAATTAGACCTTTAACGGATGCTGTTCAATCACACGTCACGTGGAATTCGTGCTCAGTCCTTTAAAATATGAATTTTTATTTCAAAGGCATTTAACAACGTAACACCTTGATTCTTTCAGTAAATAATGTTTTTCAGAGAAGTATCTGCTTCCTCGCTACAGTTTTTTTTGTTACTCCAATGCAACACATTAATATAGGGTTGATGGGTAGTTACAGGATGTAGTTTGATAAATTGTAAATAAATAAATGTATATTTCACCTATTTAGTCTTGATGACACATTTAGACAGTGCATCTATGTACAGCATTTTCTGTGTCTTACAGACCTCATACACTGCCGGCACAATTTTGGGTTCAGAATCTGTCATAGTGAGACAGAATGGAGGACACTGGGATCGAACAGCCAACCCCCTGGTTATTGGACAGACCGCCTTATCTCCTGAGCCACAGCTACCTGGTGTATCCGACATGTTCTGGTGTAAATTGGGTCCATGGATCTGAAATAACCTGAGCAACATGAGGAACAAATCACCTAAGTCAAAATCAATAGTTTGTATTTTCTATAAATCAGCATCACTCTGACATTTGAAATGTGGGTCATTGGTTCCATGTTGCACATTCGGCAATGTTATCATCATATCTTCACACGATAATGGTCTAGTATAATACTAACAACAACACTTACAACACATTAGTACAGGAGAGCACAAAATGTTCCAGACAGAAACACCCCCTGAGGCTTTTTGTTGTATTAAGTGTTCTCACTGAATCATTTACCACAAGATGATATTATTCTGTACACGGTATTCGATATTTAATATAATGTTTCTATTAAATACAATGATTTTAGTGTTTCAGGCTTTTATTTTTTAAATTGGCTCAATAAGACAACAAAACAACTAATGAATAAAGATGAACAATTCCCTAATCGTCAATGGTTATTAAAGGGATAGTTCACCCAGAAATGTTCAAGTGTTTGAGTCCACAAAACACTTTTGGAGCTGGGGGGGGGGGGGGTAAACAGCATAGCAGCCAAATCCAATACAGTTGAATTAAATGGTGACCATGTCTTTTCGTCACGTTGCCTTTTGGGCGAGAGAAACATGAAGGCCACCCCGGGCTGAGGATAACTAATCGAATTTGAATGTTGGGGCTTCCGGACACATGGATGACACCACAGGAGCAGTATGGAGGCATTCTATGTTTCTTTTTCTGTTTTATTACGTTTGAAGAATTGATCCCCAGTTACCTCAGTTGTTTGGGATTTGGCCGCAACGCTGTTCTCCCTTGAAACTCCAAAAGTGTTTTGTGGACTCAAACCCTTCACTCACCCCTCCATCGGCACAGTGGTGAGTGGATAACTATCCCTTTAAGCCTCCTATTACTTCATTAGTCAGCTGATGATCAGGAAACAAAAGATAAAACACTGACTGTAAATAGAAGAGGCTGATACGAATGAGCAGTGCAGTTTGTTTCCGGACCTGTGGGTGTCGCTGACCCCCACAGGGAGCTTTGATTGACAAAAGAAGAAGAATCCTGTACACGGAAGTTGTCTTGAACTTTATGTATGTCAGAGATCTTCTCCTTCGCTCGTCTCTGCCTCGGTGTTTAAATCCGGGTTTTGCTGTGACGGTGGGTGACAGCGGGATGGCGGAGCGAGCTGTGGTGGTGTGTGGGAGAGCCCGGGCCGGCGGTGAGCTGGAATGAGCGCACATTAGATCCGCGGAGCTCAGTGGTCAATGGACACCAGGAGCTGAGGTGCAGCTGTTTGACACCTGGGTCGAGCCTCCAGTACCTGGACAGAGACAGAGACAGAGACAGAGACAGAGCACAGGAGGTGTTTCCTCTAGAGACGTTTGGCTTCGTCTGTCAAGTTCCTGTCAAGGCACCAAGGAAGGAAGGAAGGAAGGAAGGAAAGAGAGGAGGGTGAGAGCTGCGACTAAAATCCTCTTGCTGTCTAAACACCTGCTTGCATTCCTCACTGTGGTTCTGTATTCATCCTCCAACATGAAGTATATCCCCAAACTACACACACTGCATCTTATGAAGTCTTATTTCCTCCCTCTCTGTGGCCAGCGACCCACCGACCTGTGGCCATGGCTTCTTCCCGGCTGAAGTACCTGTCTCTGGGCGTGCTGGTGTTCCAGACCACCTCCCTGGTGCTCACCATGCGGTACTCCCGCACCCTGCAGGCTGAGGGCCCGCGGTACCTGGCCTCCTCCGCTGTGGTGGCGGCCGAGGTCATGAAGATCATCGCCTGTGTGCTGCTCGTCTTCAAGGAGCACAGTGAGTCTGCATCACCTGCATGGCTGCAATAACCCACTGTTATCATATTCGATTGGTCCATTGATAATGTTATTTAAAGAGTGTCAGAATTTAGTTAAACTATTTATTTTGATTGGTTGCTATTCAACCATGCAATACTGTTAAATAGAATGACACTGCATACTCTCGCCAAGGCTCAACACTGCCCTTAAATCTAAGAGACATATCTCATAGATATCAGTTCCAAAAACATGTCTTTTTTTACATCAAGATCCATGAATGATTCCCTTGGAAATCTGTGATAAAGTCCTATCCACACCTAAATTTCATGTTTTCTTTGATCATTGAAATCAGTTCCCGTAACATGTTTCATCAAGATCCACGAATTTCACTATGAGAAATCTGTGAAAATGTCAAATAACATCCGATCACAATGTTGCAAGCAGTGAAAACAAATCCTGGATTTGTGCCAAAATTAAAGTTGACCTCTCTTTGCCCATGTCCCATCCTTCCACCAAGTTTAGAAGAAATCCATTTGGTAGATTTAACGTAATCATGCAAACAAACTAACCAACTGGCAGGGTTGAAACCATAACCTCCGTGGTGGAGGTAATACCACAGTGAAAACATTTCAGACGCTCTGTCGTCTTTCCTTTATTGGGAACATGCAGAAATCTACAGATGTACATTTACAGATCACGTACACACAGACTTGAGTCAAATTCTGGATGACGTTGTTTTCACTCCTCAGATTACAGCTTCAGAGCTCTGAACATCATCCTGCGCCAGGAAATCATCCAAAAACCCATAGAAACACTGAAGCTGGCGATCCCCTCGGGGATCTACACACTGCAGAACAACCTGCTGTACGTCGCCCTGTCAAACCTCGACGCAGCCACATACCAGGTACAGCATGAGAGCAGGTTGGGTTTTGAAACCACTGGTTGAAAATGAGATGACCTGCAACACGCAGAAGAGCTGTAGTCTCTCAGAGCCTTTTAGCAATAAGCACATCATTCTTGTACATGGATTATTTTGTTATTGTGTTGTTATTGTTTACAGTTTTCCCACTTTGCCTCCATCAGGTGACGTACCAGCTGAAGATCTTGACCACGGCTCTGTTCTCTGTGTCCATGCTGGGCCGCAGGCTGGGCATCTACCAGTGGCTCTCTCTACTCATTCTTATGGCAGGAGTGGCTCTCGTGCAGGTCTGGTACAACTTCCAAGTCTATTGAATGTTAACTTCTGTCTTCACTATCGCAATAAACACAGAATATCTTCCTAATGGAAAAATAGTAAACACATAGACGTCTGTCAGTGCTTGTTATGAGCAGCAGCATTTAAATTAAGCCTTTATTTCCACTAGTAATTAGTGTATGTGTCCATTTAAAGCAAAAAGGTAGAGTTTGCCTCAGTGTGTTACAAAACAGAACTTGAATGGCGCTTGGAGAGCACATAACTCCACCCTGACTAATGTCCTATCTTGCCATGTTAAAGAAAGTACAAAAATAGTCATAGTTATACCCTCACATTTCATGGAAATCAGTCAGGTAGTAAAAGTCGTCAATTCACACAGTTTAGCCGTCAGCATCTTGCCCAACATGGTGACATAAGGAGCCGAGGATCGAACCACCGGCTCTCTGATTAGGGCACCACCCAGTCGCAGCCTTATGAAGAACCAGGAGTTTTCATAGAGCTGGACACATGACCAAATTCAGTCAGGTGAGAAGAACAAGAACTCAATGGTCACTCTGTCAGATCACTCCAAAGATCCTGTGTGGAGATGGAAGAAACTTCCAGGACAGCCATCACTGCACTGATCTCACTTCTCTTCTCAGGCCCTTCTCCCACAGGAGCTTGGTTTGGCAGCCAGCTCTAGGAAGTTAGAGTTCACACCACAAACCTTCAAAATGAAAAGTGAAATGGAAATTCTGCATTCATGAAACCAACAATTTCTTAGCTTATCTGTTGCTTATTAGCTCTTGTTTGTTTGTAGTAGAGCATTTTGCAAACAAAGCAGTTGCTCTGGCTGCGTGATCACGTCACGTCTTGATGTTTTATCTGTATATGTTGGAGCCTTGAGGAGGTGTCATGGAGGAACCAGTCTCATTCCAGCATTTGCACTGAGAGCAGTGTATGTTTCCAAACTCCTTCCATTGAAGAATTATGGAGAACACTGCTGTTGGGAAACGTCTTTGTTGCCTTTTCAGGTCAGTGTCTCTGAGCTCAGCAGGCAGCTCCTTCGAGGCTCGCCTGTAGCTCTGATATGCGTCATCAGCTGTACAGCACAGACAGCTGTGTGGCTCTACAAATTATAAATCATGCTATTGAGTTTACCTCGGCCAGAGTACAATCAAGATGTGCAAGAGAAACGGGTGGTGCCTCAACACCTTCTAAGTGCACTTAAGTAAATACTGAAAACAAACAGGGCTGGACTTGATGAATACATATTTGCTCTGTGTTAATGGTATGTTGATGAATGATGAAGTGTAAAAAAAAAAATAGACAAACAGTTGTACAATCACCTCCTCCTCCTCCTTGGCAAAACAATGGAGGTGCCAGTCAGTTGATATGATACCGGACATGATCTTAATGCTGTGTGTGAACTCGCACTGACACACAATGGAGGAGGAGGAGGAGGGGATGAAGCTACACCGTCATAACAGGATCAACCAGAAGGAAACACTCGTTTTGTGTTCCTGGGCAGAGTGCAGGAATGAGACTGGTTTGTCCTCTCTGGTCTAACAACGAAATTGGGCGTGAACACGCAGCCAGAGTAACTGGTCTGTTTGCAAACAGTATCACTTACAAACAAACAAAGAGCCAATGAGCGACGGATCTGATAAGAAATAGTTGGTTTCATTAATGCAGGGTTTCATTTTCATTTTCTAGGTTTGTGGTGTTCATTTTCACTTCACTTATCGAAACAAGTTTTACAACATCTTATTTATCTATATACATAAATATACACAGCTAGCTCTGAGATCATTTTTCTTTCTTTTGCATTAACGCCATGTTTTTTTGCTTACTGCTGAACATAACGCAGGAAATCACACTCTGCAGCATTTTTACAAATCTGCAAAGTAGTAAAATGCTTGTGTGATTTTCCTGTTCCAGCATCACAGACTTCTAGATCTATATCTCGGTATCTCCATCTGCTGAGGAAATCCGAGGCTACAGTTGAAAAGACAAAATCTGGAAAATGAAATAGATTAAACCACTTCAGAGTTGATAATGAACTTTCAACCTTGTGTTTTATTAGAATCTACACATTTGTCTTGTGCTTGCAGTGGCCCTCTGAATCTGCTGCTCCTGCAGCCAAAGAGGAGGTGGAACCGTCCACTGGCTTTATCGGTGTGGCAGCCGTCCTGGTGGCGTGCTGCTCCAGTGGCTTCGCTGGCGTCTACTTTGAGAAGATTCTGAAGGAGAGCAAACAGAGCGTGTGGGTCCGCAACATCCAGCTGGGTCAGTATTAATCAGTCAGTCTGGTGTTGGCAGGTATTTGTTAGTGTAAATCAATATACTGAAGAGTAGTGTTAAAATGCTGACAACAGAAATATATACCTAACCTTTACAAGCATTTTAATTTGGTTAATGCACATTCATCCACGAGGAAGATTGAAACAGGCCCCTGCACCATGTTTCTGCAGTGAGCTCTCGTGCACAGTTTTCTTCCCTGCACAGAAATCCAGCTGGGCTGGGGTTTTGTTTTTGTTTTTTTTTTAAACCTGCGAAACATTCCTGTTAAGATGAATGTTCCCGTCTGATTTATTTTTACCCTGGAACGTGTGAGGCATGTGTTCAGTCTCCTGCGACTCCTGGTGTGAGCATGGAGGTTTTTCACCTGCATTACAATATTGGAGCCAAGAACAAGAGCAGTGAAGAAAATGCTGTGTGTTATCTTAGTAGTTATAAGGTGACGTAATCAAATAGGAAATAGGGATTTAGAGCTGAATCGAGTACTTGGCAAATCAATTAGTAATGTTGATAATCTTATCGATTAAATGATTTGTCAAACCTGTCTCTGTTTTGTCAGATTGGCAACTGGATATTTTTGGGGTTTGGCCTGTTGCTCCAACAAAACAAGCAATTTGAAGGTTATTTTCACAGTTATTTACACAATCAAAAATGATTTTAAATGAATCGTAAGTTGAGGCCTTATTAGAGACATAGGTGAGAGAAACAAAGTAGCTGTGGTATGACAGGAGTATAAGGGCAAATTATTGGACATTTCAAGAATAAAGTTGTAATATTATGAGAAAAATGTCTTAGATTTACTAGAGTAAAGTCATGATGATTTACTTTTTAATATTTTGATGTTTTTCTCATTAAGTTATGACTACATTATCATAATATTAAGACTTTCCTTTTTTTCTTCAATATAACCCTTATAATTTAGTTGTATTGTGTCGAGATTCTGCAGAAATAGAAAGCTTTGACTGATCTTTAGCTCACTCATTTACTTGTGTGTTTATGTGTCTATCCAGGGATGTTTGGTCTGGTGTTTGGCCTCGTTGGGATGATGGCCTACGACGGAGAGAGGGTGAAGGAGTCGGGAATGTTCCAGGGCTACAATAAAGTCACCTGGGCTGTTGTCGTGCTGCAGGTAACTCTCACTTCACTGCAATAAATGTTTCTCACCAGAACTGTTCCTGCCCCTGTAGCAACAGACTCTTTATTCGGCGGAGCAGCCTCCCTGTCGGCCTCTGCAGATCGTGCCTTCGTCCATCTGTGTCTGTGTGTTTGTTGTTTCTTCAGGCCCTGGGAGGTCTGGTCATAGCAGCAGTCATCAAGTATGCAGACAACATCCTCAAGGGCTTTGCTACGTCGCTCTCCATCATTATGTCCACTGTCATATCGTACTTCTGGCTGCAGGACTTCGACCCCACTGGGTAGAGGAAACAATCACTCTTTCTCCCTTCTGTGTAGTTTTTTATGATCTCAGTTTTTCTTTCTCACAATCACAACTTCTCAAGCTGATTGAGACGTCTGCTCTCCTCCACAGCGTGTTCTTCCTTGGGGCCATTTTGGTCATCATGGCCACTTTCCTGTATGGCTACGAGGGCAAGTCATCCCCCAACCCCAGCAGGGCGTAGTAGGACATTCACGGCTGACACCACCACAGCAGCTGGAGGTCCTGCTGAAGCGTGAAGACGAGGAGGGGAAAAGAGGACAGGGATTTTAAAAAAAAAAAAAAGAGGGGGGGAAAGGTCTTTATCTTATGTTGTGATTGCCAAAAGGAGGAGCGGAGGAACTGGAGGTGAGGAGGTAAGCAGGCTGGGACAGGAGAAGTGAAGGGGGAGATTTAAAAAAAGCAAGCACAACACTGTGATTGGTTTCAAACACCAAAAGTGCCTCAGCTGGAAGAGTAACCAGTGAGAGAAGTAAACTGTTAAACAGGATTGTACGTTTTTCTGTCTTTAATTAACTGCCACTGTAGAGATAATCACGAATCCCCTCCAGAGCTGGAGAGACCTTCTCGACTGAACCGACTGATTGTGTTTAAGATCCTGTTTGACTGCCACTCACTGATACACCCGAACAATACAAGATTTAAGAGGACAGACAGGCAGGAGTTTCTCATTCCGCAGTACAACATTTAGATGTCGTGTGGATGTAGCTGTCGGCTCGTTCCCCTCACGGTTGTGATATCTAACATTCTGACAGATGAGTTGATCCTTCCCAGCCGTTGCTTTCTCTAAAGCTGTGTACGATACTGCAGCAGTCTCATGGTTTAGGGTGCGAATGGTCGAGCTTAGCATTGGAGCCGCGGTTGAGGTGGATTTCTGTACATCTGCCTCTGGGGCAAAAACCGATCAATCACACAAAGATGTTGGCATTGGAAGTCGTCAGAACCAGTGTTATCTGAATTATGGTTCGCACGCTGCCCTTTGTTCAGCTATTTTTGGAAACAGTTTTTGTTGCCAGGCAACATATAGTCACTGAGGCGTCTTTGATAACATATACAGATCAGTGTGTATGGCTCCGGTCTGTCTCTAATCTGGGTGTGTGAATAAAATGAATAAATTAACTCGATGCAGTTGGAGGTCATAACAAGGAGGTGAATTATTATTTAATGACAGATTTTTGACGTGAAAAGGACGTTTTGATTAATGCGGTAATTTTTTACTACCTGAAATGATGTTAACCTTTGATGTAAATATTGGCACCATTTAAATCATAATGAATTAATAAATCTAAATTAATTCTCTGTTTAACTTATTCGTTAATTAATTAAACAAAAGTTGACATGACTTTTCAAAGCATCTGATTATCGACATCCACCTCATGTCCTGTGCTTGTGTAACTTTATATTCTGTTGATTCGAAGAACAGGAATCTAAACGTTACTGAATGTGGCTCAGTAAAGTCTGAGCTATTGAAACTGATTACATCCGATTACCAACCTTACATCAAAGGTTACCTGGGACTGTACACTTTGATTGGAGTATTTTGTCTTGAACTACTTTCTTTGGGATAAAGCGGGTATAATTAATAACTCCATGATTTTAATCACTGATATGTGAATCTTTTATAAAAGAAAAACTTAAAATTCTTTGTATATATATTTGTCTGTCTCCTCTCTGATGTTTTCTATTGTACCACCCTTACATTCACATCTTATACTTGGACTACAATGCACTACAGTGAAATCATCTGGGTAGCATTCAATCCCATGGTTAGAGCTGCAAACTGGCAGGACATGAAATAACTTCACACTTTGACATATTTGGCATTTGTTTTAATGAGTTTTAAAAACACTGCATGCAAAAGCCAGACAGTCTGAGAGAAAGGACTGTACCACGGCAGTTTCACGTTCTTCATGTTGTAACACTGTAAACCACCTTTACCCAGTCGTGTTTTTGAACAGTTGCTGCATTAAACTCCAGTAAATCAGCAGAACAAGTGGGATTGAATGAGTCGAGCTCCTCGTGAAGGGGCCGTGCACCTGCTCTGCCCGAGTCCTCAGGCACATCTGTTACTGTAAAAGACACTTGAGGCCCTGATACACACAGACTGCAAGTGTGCGACTTCATAATCAAGTAGAAATTTATTTTCTCTGACACTCTTGCTTTAATCGGGGCAACTTGTGAAAAAGGTTTTTGTTTTGTTTCCACCCTATAAAAGTCTCTGAATAAAATCAAAAACCACCGAGGATCACCCTTCTTAGTTTCTCCTCCTTAAAGGTACTTCTCTAGATGTTTCCCCTTGATTGTCAGTGTGGGCTCTCAGACGCACAAACTGCTCCCGTGTCATGGCTACAATCGGCATGTTGTTCAAATGTCCACTGTCCACGCTGAGTGTGCTGCAGGTCGGAACAGTCCCTCCTGGTGATCATGGCTCTAGTGTCGTTCTAGATGAGGTGTGTGCGTGAAGGCTTGTTCGGTTTTGCACCAAGAGTAATGAACAGCAGGGGTAAAATAACATGGTTATGTCCTCCAGTCTCTCTTCATCTCTGTCTCATCTACACCAGCTCAGCAGCTCAGCATGACCTGTTTTACTGCGGGCTGAGTGCGTACCAACAGAAAACACAGCATGTAAACCTCTTGGAAAACAGTCAGCAACATTTTACTCTCCGACTCCTGTTCTGTAAGCTGCGCTCTGCTTTTTTATTTTCAAGGATCGTCGTCAAAACACATTTTATAAAAAGATCATAATGGCACAAGAGACTGAGTTGTGTAAAACAAATACCTAAAACCATCTTTAAAGGGTTAGTTCAACCAAAAACTAAGAAAACTAAGTCTAGCAGTACGTAGTGATGTATTTTTTATTCAGGTTTTGAAATATCTGGGATTTCTGACTCTATTCCAATACTTCAAATGTAACCAGTCAGAGCTTTGACAATGTATATTTTCAGATATTGTGAATAATGTAAATACTTTCTTACCTTAAAATCAGTGCTTCTTAAAACTGCTGGTAACTAAGTCTGCGGATTATGAGGATTATTTGTTACTGGTTTTGGATAGTGGTTAATTTCCTAGCATAGCACCATCTCTGTGTCTCTCCCATAGACTGTATATAAAGATGGACGACATGACCGCTCCCCAAAAGTGAAACCAAAATGTCTTTACCACCACCTAATGGCTTGCTGCAGTATAGGTCATAAATCCTGCCTCATGTCAGTGGGTGGGACATGGACCAAAAGTCAAAGTGCATCAAATATCATTTTCTCAAAGAAGCTTTCTGTCCTTTCAGGTAGTTCTTATCACACTGATGTTTATTCAAGTGCTAATTTAACTACTAAGTTTGGTTTTGATTAGTTACTTGATGCTATGAAATTGACAGTTGAGACTGACTTGTGATTGTTTGAGCGTGTGAAGTCGGGACTTTGATTTCGCGTCTCCACCTACGATCACTACAGCACATACGCAGCATCATAAATTAAATCAAAGCAAAAGCGCAAGATGGCGGCGCCTGTATCCAGGATGTTTTGCCTTCATTTTTGCACAATGGGAGGAAGTTAAGAAGCATCATCCATCTTTGTGTAAAGTCTATGGCCAATCCCCCCCCTGATAAATTGTAGTAACTTCACATGCGTCAACATCAGTTTAATAATATAATACTTTTTAATTAGCTAATGTTGGCGTGTTAAAATTCTAACCTAAGATGATAAGCATTCTTATGTCGTGCAAGTTAGCATGCAGTAGCTCACAGCTGTGATCACTAAAGAAATGTATTACTGACTTCTTTTGTTTGAAATCTCACAGATAGATTCAGTATTTCAAAGCTTGCACAATTACGTTCCTAAAAAGTGAAAATCTGCATGGCTGGATGAGGGCTATAAGCTAATTAGAGACTTGTTTTTTGTCATTTTGGCTGAACCAATCCTTTAAGTATAAACACAGTTCTCTTTCACCACAATCTCTGTTCTTCAACAACAAATATTGACCGAATGAAGACGTACAGCGGGGCTCCGTTTGTCTCCTCACGCAGCCACTGTGGACAGACTCGTTTTATGACACGTACAAAATCAGCTAACCTCACAAATGGGATGGGATGGGACGGGGGAAATGTGAAACCTGGTTTCTACTGTCATCAACACAGGCATCGCTGGCTTTCTAAAGGCAGGGAGGGAGAAGCTCTGCAGCTCGGATGAACTGGCCATTTGCGATTGAGACGGGGGGGGTGGGGGGTGGGGGATCCTGCTGCAGGGCTTCGTATACGACTCCAAGCTGTGATTTCTACATTTTCTGTGATATGTAAAAAGCAAAATAGCTCTGAAGATGCATGTACACAACGTAATCACCCCCCTGGTGTGTGTGAGTGTGTGTGAGGCAGTCTGGTGTGACAAAGCAGCAAGCCTGGACCTGACCCTGGGGCTCCATTATAGAAAACACACAAACACACTCGCATCATGCCTGAAATCACATCATCCAGTATCATCTCAGTTGATAGTCCAGTTATTTATGTCTGTTATGAATGAACTTGTTTACACTCTTGCACCTCACTGTGCAGGTCAGGGTTGTGTCGACGTTAAGGCCAAAACAACCTTTCTAAAACTTGTTCTTTCTGGACCAGAGTAGCTACAGTACAGGTTTGTGTTACCTCCCAGCACCGGTGGCAGATTTTCAGTGATACAAAGCTTCGCTCAGTTGTGCTGGGGCTGTTAAAGTAAATCCTGAACAACCAAACAGCTTAACAGCACCTGAAGAAGAGGCCAACATACTTTCTGGATCGTCAAAGGCAGCGGTGGGGAATTAAGGCAGCTGTCCCCCTCAAGATTTAACACGCACACAACTCTTATTTGTGCCAACGGCAGTTTATAAAAATCGCGACCTGCTTATAGATCTCCATTTGTTTTTCAATCTCTCTGATTATCTTTTGAGCTGTTTCGCTGCAGATGTGGCCAACTGTGATAGGATTCAGCCAATCAGACGCCCTCAATGCTCTTATTTGGGTGGTATGACGACAAGCGGAGGCCCTCTCCTCGGCCTCCACATCAAAACCTGGGCGTCGTTGGCGTTGGGCCTCCCCATCGCGTTGAGAGGGATGGGCTCCATGCGGGTCAGCACCCGAGGCTGGTCCTGATGCACCCGGCCCACCAGTCTGGCCCTGGAGCCCAGGGGTAGGGTCGGATCCACCATGATATCGACCCTCATCCTCCACTTGATGGTGTGGAGCAGGATCTTTTCCCTGGACGTGGTGTTGAGCGCCACCAGCCACGTGGTAAAGCTCTGGTCCCTTTTGATGTTAGTCAGTAAGGGCGTGTTGGATTCGCTGACCGGCACAGCCCAGGTGACGCTTGGGTAGAAATTGTCGTTCATGCTGACGATGAAGCGGGACGGCTTGGAGGTGGGGCCCACTATGGTGACAGTTTCTGTTGTATTTCCGTACCAGGGGTAGCTCACGCCGTCTGAGTCGCTGATGGCCCTCACCAGGCCCTCGCGCAGCTGAGGCAGCTCCCAGCTCGACCTGGAGCGAGACAGGAAGTATGAGACTGGAATCAAAGAGGATTCAGGGAAACTGCAGTGTGCATTTAAATGATACGTCTGATTAGATTCTGTCTTTTCCTTCCTGTCAACAAATCATATAAAAAACACAAAACAACAACCATAAACTGATCCTTGTGTAGCTTATTCCTCTGTGCCTTAGATACCCAGCTACCCAAAAACCATTAAAACATAATGAATCTACATTGATGCACTGGGTGACTTGTTCCTTCAGTATGATGAACATGCACTGTGGTTTATTTTCAGTTGATTTCACACAGTCCTGGAGCCATAAATACACATTAGAGCCTCATCTCTGCAGCTGAAAACCACCTAATCCTGTTTGAGTAATGTGTGCTACAAATTACAGTGCCCAGCTGTTTCAGGAAAATGTTTTTTTTTTATTACTCATATGAATAGCATATACTATGTAAGTACTGTGGCTCAGGAGGTGGAGTGGGTCGTCCACTGACTAGAGGGTTGGTGGTTTGATCCCTGGATAGAGTCTGCATTCCGAAGTGTCCTCGGGCCAGACACTGAACCCCGAATTGTTGTGTGACAGAAAAAGTGCAAAAGAGAAAAGCAAAATATGAATAAAGTACATTTATCATTCTTTGTGGTGATTCATGAGTTGGACCTGTGGATGATGGAATTTGCATTTTCTATCTCTAAAAATATTCCTGATCAAGTCATTGCTGGCACATATTTGTGTCTGTAAAAATGTTTTGTTCACAAATTTCATTTAGACTTTAAATTCCCATCTAGACACCAGCTTGCTAAGAGTACAGCAGGCGCCTGTAAATGGTATCTGGTGGTCGTACCAGCGGATTATCATCATCTCTTTGTTGCACCAAACAGTTTGTCTTCCTGTGGCCCCCTTCCATCTATTTGGATGACACCCCACCCTATATAAGCCACCATCCTCTCAGCCTTACACCCACTCTCTATAAACCCAGCAGGATTAAACACCCCCTCATGTGTGCCCTCCAGATAATGTGGGGGTGTTGGGGGAGGACATGCCTCCGTGGGCAACAAATTGAGTGTGTGTGTGAGAGAGCAGCAACTGTTGTTTTGCTCCTCTAATAGCAGCTTTCCTATTTAGGGGCCAAAGTCACAGGAACAGAATCTGTCGGTGGGCGTTTGAGTGAAGGAGGCTGACGAGCACAGTTAACCTGCTGCGTGCACAAATGCTCCTCTTGTGCTGCTCAGTGTGTGATGCACGAATATGTTGTTGTGCACAAGCATCCAAGCCCTGCACGCATGCACGGCCATATCTGTATGTGAGAGCACAGGGGTGCTATGAGGACGCAGGTGACAAGAGGTGTGAAACTCACATGCCGACATCTCCGTAGGTGTTGTAGAACTCCATCTGGGTGCACGCTTGGATCCAGCCCACCACCCAGGTCTCGTTGCGCGGAATAGGGGGCATGACGACCCGCGCTGACGCCTTGAAGTAGGGCGTCTTGTAGCGGAGCACGATGGGCGAGTTCTCCTCGATGACAGTGGGGCAGTGGTCGATGGTGGCGGACAGGTCGTACACCACGATGTTCTCCCGCTTGATGCGCGACTTGTTGCAGGCGATGCTCTGGATGCAGCCCATGTCTGTGCAGGTGAGGGAGACGGTGAGGAGCAGCCAGGTGAGCCGGACGGGCCCGGGGAAGAGCGCGGCTGACTGGGACTCGACCAGTATGAGGCTGTGCATGAGATGGGACTTGTTGTAAGGCAAAGGTGGGTGCTGTACCACACTATAGCCCCCGCTCAAAAAGAAATCAACTGAATCACAATAAAGCTCCAGTGGAGGGCAGGGGGATCCAGGTCGTGTCAGCTGCTGTGCATGTACGGGGACACGAAGCGGCTCCTGGGGGCCCCCGCTGACCCCGTGATCTGACCCCTCTCCAGAGAAACACCCTGCACGGATTAATACAGTGTCACAGAAAAAAATCCACAATCATATATCTTCTCTGATTCCGAGCTGTGCCCTCTCCTCTGGGATCCGATCCGTCCGCTCCCTCTAACCCTCCTCTTCCTTCCCCGAGCTGTCATGTCACAGGAGCCGCCGGGGAGCTGATGGCGGACGGCGGGGCGCTGGCGGAGGAACCCGGTGGTCGCCCGGCGAGGCTGACGGGCACGGCTCTGTGCACGGGACGCTGCTGCTGCCTGTAGCCGGGGTGTCACAGCCCGTCATTGCCTGGCGACCCGACGGAAGAGAAAGCAGGTGAAATAAACCGACCCTGCGAGTCCGAGCATCAGTGATGGTGGAGGGGGGAAAAAAACACACACAGCTTCCTCCCGGAGAGTTGGACGAGACAGACGCGGCTCTTCACGGTCACAACCCAGAGAGATGAGGATGAGAATAAACACCCGACACAGGCGGAGAAGACAATGACATTAGAGGTAAAAACAACAGTCAGATGGATATCGTCATAGTAACCGAGCAGAGCAGCCTCCTCTGGTGGAGCTGCCCGGCGGACTGTCGCTGTTCAGTCTGCGTGGTGCTGAAGAGGCTGAGCCGACCAATGAGCGGCGGAGGGACGCTGGAAGCGGAGGAGTGTCTGCTGCTGTGTCCTCCATGTTGGAATAATGCTTTGTAATCCTATAAACACACACAAGCAGCAGATAAGCCCCCTGATGTTCAGTGTGAGGATGTATTTATGCTTAAGACTCAACAGGTCGACTATCACATCACTCTGGTCATTTCTGAAGTCACATGGTCCATATGGTCTCCTCACAAAATATCACTTTATTGTCTTACATAGTTACAGTTTGATTATACACTCTGTAATTAAATATAAGAGATGAAGAGACTGTTGTACAGGAGGGCATGTGATTGGCTATAGGCAGCCATTGTGATACTTTTCAAAATAAAAGCAGCACCAACTGCATGTTAAGACGGGATGGATGGATGGATTGAGTTTTTGAAGGACTTTAAACTGCTTTGATATGTTTTTTATTTTAAAATAATGTCCACCGTCACAACACTTCTAAAGCACATGTTTACGATCTGACAATACGGCACAAAGTACGGCACTATCTACTGTATATATTGTTGTTTTATGTCCGATTGTTGTTTTATGTCCGATGCACCAACCACACCAAGTCAATTTCCAGTATGTGTAAATATACTTGGCAATTAAAAAAAATTCTGATTCTGATTCTGATTCTGAGATAGGCCTGACAGCTGGGTAAATATATTACAATTCTTTTCATTTAAAGATGCAACCCACATCCTGGATTGCTTGCAAAACTAGATTTAATATAAAAATAACCAAACTTTACAAGCATCACAATGTAGGAAATAATAACGTTTTTTAAATCTACAAACAAGATATGTTCTGTTTATGGCCCAGCTTCGTTTTTTAGGCGAGAGAAATTCAGTGAAATTCATCCTAGGTCCTCAAGGTTTTTTGTTCAATATTATTGTTGTATTTGAGTTAATATGAGCATATGCTAACTGACTCAAGGTCTTTTGAGTTGATCCTATTCTTCCGTGGCGCATATCCCTGAACTAATCTATATTTAATGTAATTGCCACACACACAGCAGATCTGTGGCCATGTAATGTTGCAGCAGAGATAACTGAACACGTCACAGAGGGAAGGACCCATCTGGCTGATTTGACCAAGGTATGAGCATATGCTCCTTTTACACTGTTGAGACAAGCCTGTCTGTGGAGGCCTCTCCCTGCAGGAGCCTGACGGGAGGCATTTAGTCAACGGGTAGATGCACCTCACCTGGTCCGGCTGCACTCTATAAGCTCAATTCAATTTGATTTATTTTGTGCCAAATCATAACCAGACGTGACAACATTATAGACAAACCCAACAGTTCCCACAACGAGCAAGCACCTCTAGATTACGTTGAACTGGAAGAGACCTCTGGCAGAACCAGACTCAATGTGGGGGTTTCTTTAACGAGTACAAGACTCAAGCTATTTCGTGTTATTGGGCAAAATTGTATCAGTCCATTTCAGCATCATCGTCACCAAATCCTTGAAACATAATGCATCAGTTCTACTGTTATTTCATGTCAAACCTTTATTTTGAAGTCCACTCCTGTGCGCCGTGCTCTTTCGTCATTTCCGGGGTAGGCGGGGCCTCAGGCTGCTGATTCACAGAGTGGAAGCAGCGAGTAGTTGATGGAAACCCAGATCATGTCTCTGTTATAGACTCTGAAACATCATCAGCGCTTCCCCCCCACAGGTCGTCATGGTAAGAGCTTGACTTTGTATTCAGCAGGAGACTTACCGAGGCGCAGAACTGACACATGTGCTAAAGTAGACAGGAAGCTAAGCTAATGCTAACCAGGCTGCTCTTTAGAGTCAGAGGTGTAGTTTCCTTTTTACTGTTAAGCTCGAACTTTAACGTGATTCTAAAATAATAGAGACAAACACAAGTAAAGTTCCAGATTGCTTACAGTTATTCAAGGCTTATCATAGGCTGTTATATTAGGTTTAAAGTAAAAGTCGTTTTTAGATCAGTGAAGTCTCATAAAGGTCAATAACAAATCGTAAAAGCTCAAAGAGATAGCTTGAAAATACAAGCACAACAATATAAATATTTAGAATTAAAATACAGATATTTGGGTTGAGCTGTAACATAACCTGATTTTACATTTCCACCTGAAGAGATGTGAGATTCCTCTCATCTCTGTAAATGATCCCTCTCCACGTGTGTAATGTTCTTCAATGTGATTTCCTCTGTGCAGATCCCTACAGACTTTAAAACCCTAATCCAGAGGTTTTATCATCTTCAGTCCGAGCGAGTGGAGGCATATCGGCTCTTTGATGAGTAAGTACGGATCCAGTAATGAGGCAGTGGTTGTTACTGTGAAAAGGATGTATGGGATCCACTTCCTGCACATTAACAGAGAAATGTGAATTATATGCCTCATGTATATGCGCCTCACATATTCCTTCTCTTGTTGTTGTTTTGGCTGATGCTTGACCACCTGCCAGAGGACATGAGGCCTACTTGAGGACCGGGCCTCAGTACGACTTCGACCACTACAGGCAGCTGGTCCACGAGATAACGCAGGCCTTCTGTGGCATCTCCGCCGAAGTGCTGGAGATCAAGGGCAGGCTGCACCATGACTTTGACAGGGCAGACCTCTCTGAGCACATGGACAAGCTGCAGAGCAAAGAGAAGCAGAAACTGGAACTGGTAGGAAATGCTACCAAAGAACAATAGACACCAAGAAAATGTATAATATGCACAGTGTTGCTTCATTGCATGCACTGTTGCATGGTGCATTGATAAAATGTTACCTGGTGGTACACCTGCTTTGTGACACTGAACGTAATACACCCAGCAGAACTGTGATATTCAACAAACAAACATAACATTAACAATAAGCAACTCTGCACTGAAGCATTCATTTATTGACGTTTTATTTTACTGTATTATTAACTGATGATATTGCTTTATAACAATTTTTACAATCATCTGTAATAATCAATATATAAACGTGTCTCAAACATTCTCTTTACGTACCATGACTAATGTTTCAGGTTTCTTTTAAAAAAAAAAAAGAAGTCATGTTACATTGTGTAAAAGTTCACAGCATTTTATCACTGTTTGATAGAGTTACTCTGTTTATACACAAGGGGGCAGAGTTCTTCTGCAAAACATTTCATCAATCTTCAAGGCCCCTGCTGCCATTAAAAGACCATTTCCTGCAGAAAATATACAAATGTGTTAATAAATAATGAACAAGGTTCTAAATGGCAAACCAAGATTCAAACAATAGCCAGACGTCAAAATACAGAAAACAATACAGATCCAATAAAAACCCCTTATAAAAGATCCAGCCCCCATCCATCAGGATTAACTGCTGTATCCGCTATGAGGGCCTCTGAACCTCCTGCCTGAGGGCGTCATAGCTGGTACTCGGCATGTAGAACGTGGGATGGGTCAGTTATTATCCTGTTGGCTTGTCTTAGGGCAGTCTGTTCGTTAATAGACTTTAGGAATGTGTGCTGTTTAATGTTTTACCCCGACAATCTTCCACACTGTCTGCATCACTCTGACCCATTTGGACTTAAATATACTGAGCGAAGCTGCGGCGCCACATCTGATAACGCTCTATAAAAGATCCTGATAAAAGACTTACATAAATATGGGAAGTGCAGTCAATGTTGTATTCTGTAACAACTGTGCACAGGGGTGTTCCAGGTCAATGTGATGAAAACACCAGGTTATTTGCATGAGGCCGAGCTGTGAGATAGTGATGTTGATGCCCAACGGCCTGTGGTCACTGACTGTCTTTTTTTTAACATATTTTATTGGCATTTTAGGAATCATTACAAAATATTGCATCACCATGAATTATTCCAGCAGCCCCTAACCGTCCCTCTACTCTGGTACATTAATGAGGAAATTAAAATGTGTTATGCAGTCTGACCCAGTCATTCTGGTTAACGGAGCTCAGATTCTTAAAGTCAGTGATAAGAGGCTCACACAGAACCCTGTATTGAAAACTGGAGTTTTTTCCCAACTTTAAAACATTACATCATGTAGCCACAAAGTAGGTGATGGGGGTTCATCCATAATAGACGTATTCTACAAGGGCTATTAATGAGGTAAATTAAATTAGGTTTCTATGCTTTCTATTACTGGTTACACTATCACTGAAATCAGACTTCCCTGGTCTCAGACATGATCAAAGTGAAATTATATGGAGCCTGGGAACATCTGTGACACGTGTCGGCCATGTCCGGGTACATCTTAGCGGGTCTAGATTTACTGAACTGTACAGTGTGAACTATTTTGAGTTGGAGGAGTTGAAATCTAGGACCTCCTCTGTCTTTTTAACAGTCAAGATGAGGGGGTTGTCCTCTCACCGTGTCACAGCCCTTCGTATCTGAAAACATAGTCAGTTAGATCACTGTCCACTTGTCATTAAAGCTAAGATGGCAGTCTCCTCTGGGAATGTGAGGATGTGATTGTCATTGTTGTAACTTCACTCATTAGTATATTAAGTGGAAAGGACAGTTGGAGTGACACAAGAGGCTCAAGGTTCCAGGTTCTCTCACTTGATTTGGGACCATTAATAACGAGAGGGTGGACATTGAGATCACACAGCTTCCTAAATAGTAGATGCAGCTCTACTGTATTAAATGCTCCTAAAGCAGCGTCTGCCACTGTCATGTTAAAGAGTCCTATAATGATTTCATGCAAATGGTTGAGTCATAAATGTTATTAAGTATTCAGAGGAAAACAGTGCATGGTTGTTGGAAATAGTCTTTTGTGCAGACTGCCCAGTAAACACTGTCTCTGTTTAGTTAGAATCAGACAGTTTCAAGTCTGTGACATTAAACGTGTGTGTGTGTGTGTGTGTGTGTGTGTGTGTGTGTGTGTGTGTGTGTGTGTGTGTGTGTGTGTGTGTGTGTGTGTGTGTGTGTGTGTGTGTGTGTGTGTGTGTGTGTGTGTGTGTGATGCTCATCATGGCTGCGGAGACAGTTTTACTGTGACTGGTGTTAAAAGGTTAACAGCTCCGGTGATTCCCCACATTCTTGAACAGTTAGCGTCTCATACATCTGGTGTTGATGTGTAGCACTTTTGTATAAAGTTTTACACTCCTTTATAGTATTAAATCAACTTCCTTTCCGCAAGTAACGTCATAAAGCTTCTATTATCCCAGAGTCCATCCTCTGTCTCCGCTCCGTCCTCCGCTGATGAATGGTTTGCATAAATCTTTTTCTGATGTGCCTCCTCAACAGACGGCCAAGCTGCAGCTGGCCAGGCAGCGGGCCCAGGATCACCCGGAGGACGAGGGCTGTCAAGAAAAGATTCAGGAGATCAAGCACGAGTAAGAGCAGCTATCGCCACCCCTGCGTTTACTGTGTTGGGCTCCCCGCTGAACGTTTCCTCGCTCGCTTACAACCTGCTGTCAGCGGTTGAGCTGCTCAGGGGCTCATGAGCTTCCTGCTTCTCTGTAATTTAACAACCTGTCCTCAATCACCTATGTCGTTTGATTTCATTGGAAAATAAACTGTCACAGAAGCAAGTAATTAAACAACGCTTTGTGTTCTTCTCTCGTCCAGAATCATCAAGAACAAAGAGGCTCTGAGTGAGATCATGCAGGACTTGAAGTATGACTCAGAGTGTGATTGACAGGTGACCCCCCCCGCCCCTGGGGCCTGCTGCCGCCCTCTCACATCACCACACAGTGAGGCTGGTGGGTCAACCCTGCTGCAATTTCCATCTTGTTCTCCTCAGCTGCAATTATCGATTGCCCCCCCCCCCCGGCTCCACCCTGGTCTCTGCTGCAGTCCTATTCCACCCAGAGGGCTTTTCAGTGTGAGTGTGTGTGTGTGTTAATGCATGCCTCAGCAAAAAAGATAAAAAGGCTTACGTTTCAGTGAAATTGATGAAATGTGTAAATAGTTCAAAGTAAGTAAAGCTAAAAAGCTCATCCATCTTTGTTTACTTGATACATTGTATTTTTTAAATAATAAATTCTTGACAAGACATTTTCCATTCTCTGCCGTTCATTTAAAGACATTTCATACACAGTATATAACTTAAAAAATCCATTGTTTAAATATATATTTATAAAATATATATATATAGTATCAAAATGTTTGTTCAGATACAGTATATACAGTTTACAGGTACCAGGGCTGCCATTCAGTATATTTGAAATGTCAAAATTGAATTACACTGATAGTAAAAATAAACTGTCTGATGTTGATTACTCACTTGATCTGTTTGCTAACAGAAGATTAAATACATGAACAGATACTGATACACTATCTTAAAAGCCATGTGATGCCATGATCGAAACTTTGCTAGTTCAGATTTGTTTGATTTGATTTTGAAAAGAGTTTGTGTTTCTTAGCCTTTTAAAAAAAATACTGAATATTTCTTGACCTGGAAACTCATCTGTCATAGTTATTCCACATTTTCTCATGTTACTGTCACTGAAATACATTTTTCACATGCTGGAGTAATGCTTTGTTACCGTTTGACTTTAAAGTAGCATCTAACTCTTGCTTGCATCTAACATTAAGGCAATAAAAAGTCCTTATTTTTACATACATAGAATAAAAGTGCAGTTACTGAAGGCCTACATATTGGTGTTTGATGTGCAAAGACAGATTTGTCTGGCGGAAATGGTCCAAAAAGGCTGCTTTGTCTCGCTTCATTTATCTTCCACCCGGGCCCTTTAAACTCAAAAGTTGATGACCAAACACTGCAGCCTCCCTGAGCCGGGGGGGTGGACCTCTCCCACAGCCGGGACGCCAGAGGCCAGTTATCTGTCAGTGTTCCTTCAGGCTGTTATTGAATCAAACACCGGTCGTGCTGAGCAGCGCTGCTATGAATTATCATCGTGTAGAACCTGAAAAGACAAAAGCAGATAAGTTCATGTTGAGATGATTCAATGGGAAAAGCGTATAATTTATAATCATCAGGATAATTGCTCTGTCTGGCTTCCACTTTTTCCTCCCTCGCCTCTGTTTGCATCGTCTCTTTTCTTATTCTCTGTGCATCATTCCCAGTCCCCTGCTACCTTTCTCTCAAGGTAATCAATGGGAACCTGTCACACTTTGAGAACAGAGACATTATTCAAAAGAAAAAAAAAAACCCACAGAGACTGCTGAGCTAATTGAGTCAGGTAGAGTGAAGGTTTCTGGGAGTTCAAGGACTGAGCAGCAGAGGATGTGGCTGAGGGCTCTGAACTCTCCACAAAGTCTCAGACGCGCACAGAAGAGATGCCGCGGCTCTGCGTGCCATTGGGTTGTGAAAGGGGGTCCTTCGTGCCAAGAGAGAACAAAACACAAACGGAACACATCACAGTGGGCTGTTAATTACATTTGCATGCTCGTGGGTCTTTGTTGTGGGCATCAGCTGGAGATCAGAAGTCTACGTCGTTAGAATATGTAGTAAAATCAGAGAACATGACTGAGAGCAAATCCACTTTTATGCTCCCACTTCAGGGCCAGTAAAGTTAAAACCGCACATTTTACCTGATCATAAAGCACAGACTGAAACTCCACAGAGCCCGTTACAGAGAAACCAGTTCTGCTTTGTTGACAATGTGGACCACATGGCATGACAAAGGGCCGGGTCAGAAATTCAGTGGAGGACATCAGGGCAGCCGTGTGTGTGTGTGTGTGTGTGTGTGTGTGTGTGTGTGTGTGTGTGTGTGTGTGTGTGTGTGTGTGTGTGTGTGTGTGTGTGTGTGTGTGTGTGTGTGTGTGTGTGTGTGTGTGTGTGTGTGTGTGTGGGAGCTGAAATAACGAAAAAAAAAAGATTCTTCTTACCTACCTGGTTGCGCGTTTTGTGGGATTTCTGCAGCCACACCCTCCACTGATCATACAGTTTGATTGACATGCCACTGCAGCCGTATGCGTGCTTGCGGACCCAGCCGAAGAACTGCTTGAGTTCCCTCCGCAGGGTGGAGTTCTGCTCACTGGGCTTGGATTCACAAGAGCCGCTCTGCAGGCGCTCTGGGAGCAGTAAGGAAGGAGGGAGGACGGGAGGATGGAGAGGAGGGGGAGAGACAAAGGAAAGAGGGTGAGGGAAGAGGTGAAGCAGAGGTGGGATGAGAGAGAGAACAGCGTCAAGGTTAAAGTCAGGACAAGTGTTAGCAGAAGGTGGTGTACGGCCTGTGTGAAGCATCACGATGGATGTGACTGAGGTGTTTTATCTTTTTATGCATTATTTCAATTACTATGAATTCAATAAAAACAAATCTAATGAAAACCCATTCATGTTTGTACTGAACTGTCAATGAAGATAATTTTAATTGTAAGGAAATATATTTTGTCTATCTATTGTTATATTGTTTTTGTCTTCTCTGGGAAGCCGTCCTGAGTGAATTAGCTTGGTTAAATTTTGTAATTGAATTGTTTTGTAGCTATGCTGACAGCGTGGCTACAGGGATATTAATATTGGTCCATCAATCACTTTGGCCCAAACTTAATATCTTCATTACATTTTGTTCACATATTCATTTTCCCCAGGGGACAGATTCTAATCTCCTGTCTTCTCATCCAGTGCCACATTTACAGAATTCCACACTTTGATTATAACGACCAGGTAACTGACACCTATCAGCCTCACCTGTACTCTGTGTTTAGTGCTAATTTGCAAATGTTAGCATGTTAACAAGCGGCGCTAAGATGGCAGCCATAATGTTTTTGGGTTGTCGGTTCGTCCATCATGAGACGACGAACACTTTGAAAGAATTTCTTAAAAGTTGGTAAAAACATTTAATCAGACAAAATTAGTTTTCATCAACAAAATATGAATAACTTACTAAAGAACCAGTCTTTGGCTACCAAAGCTTTGACAGAGCAGAGTTCTCAAGAGAACATTTGTGAGAATTCATGTTGTTTAATTTCCCAGAACAATATGAAACAAGGAGAACAGTTTTTTTATATGGCAGATATGTTTCTCAGTTAAAATTCCCAACGTGCGGAGGTGATGTACCATACGAGGGTTTCTGTGGAGGCCGGCTACTGAAAGTCTGCCACAATCACTTCTTTATGGCAAACAACAGAGCCCGATAACAACTTCCTCCCTCTGGAGAGTAAATACCACATAACCTATGTAACTCATTATGTGCTCCGCCTGCTCACAAACCTGCTTCCACTCAAGCTTTATAGGCACTGTGTGTGCCTCCAACAGACAACCAGCTTCTTAACTTGATCAATCTTTGAAGCCAACAACAAAAATCTATCAAATGTCCCCCTGGCTCTTTGCAGTTCTCTCTCATCCACTGCTGGGAGATCTCTATCAAGGTACCAAGCCCGTTGATGTTTGGTTTGTCTTGGGTCACATGCGGTTTAGATCTGCTTGTTCAGGATGTTGGATCAGGGATAAGAACTTTGTTTGTCTGAGTTAAATTGGCAATGAAAGGTTGATTATTAGGATGGAGAGAATGATCAAGATTTGTGAGCACCGCGGACATTTGGGAAACATTTAAAAGCCACTTAAGCCGTGAGGCAGCCAAGGAAAGGAAAGACTATGACTGCTTAAGGTAAATTGTGTCTGGGCTCCCCGAAGTAAAAACACTGTTTTGTTCACACAGTTTTGTATGGCAATTTCTGATTTAGTTCACATTTTCCCGACGATCAAAAAGCCAAATCCTGAATTTGGGATTTTATTTGGAAAGGTTGAATGTGAGATTTTTTTTTAACATCTTTAAAGGACTTACCACTGGGAGAGGGAGTGGAGGCAGCAGTCGGGTGACTCCAGTCGCTCCAGATGCCAGCTTTCTTGGAGCCATAGATGCCCACTGGGTTGCACCTCACCTGGACAAAATAGACGGTCCCAGGCTGGAGGCCTGCCAGCCGACACGATGTCTGGTTACCAACATCATCCACCACCTGAGAGAGGGCACAACATGACAAAGAGGATGAAAGAGATAATAATACTGAATCTGTTCTGCATCTTTTCTTTATTTTATTTTTATAGTTTCTATTTCTTATAATCGCTTTTTAATTATCAAATGTAGTCTGGATGAAAGTGGTTTTACCTGCGGCAGTCAGGGGTTTTATACAAGAGGGAGATTTGTCTTATGATGAAAGCACAAACAAGAAGCTGAAGATGCAGCAGGAACAACTTATATGTTCAAAGTTTAATGTATCAGGTGTCATAGCAGTAGTACAGTGCGTGTATGTGTGTGTGTGTGTGTGTGTGTGTGTGTGTGTTTCAGTGTCTCAGAGTTTAGACCACCTTCCATTCAGTGCTGTCCTCCAGTCTGTAGCGGATCTGATACTTGGCCTGAAACAGGATGTCCCTGAGATCGGGGGGGCTGGACCAGCGGACTGTCAGCTGATCTTCGAGGTCGCCAACACGACTCACCTGCACGTTGGACGGAGGGTCTGTGGTCACTGGACAGACAAGGACAATTGACACGGTGTGAGTGGGACGACAGCAGATGTACAGTATGTAGAGGGCAGGAAGTGACCTGCAGAGGAAGTCGTAGTGTAGACACGTATCATCTTAAATAAAACATAGAGAGGATAATCAGTGTTATCCAGACCATAATATATTTGCCTCTGGTTCTTACATTTTGACCATTATAAAATACAGAAAGGATCATTAGGTGGGTTTTACTACATGATCAAACAAAGTAATGTGCATCCCTCAAGACACATGATTTCCCTGTTTAATATCTTCCTCAAACATTGTGCAGGGGAATAATCCGTCCGGCTCCGTTTTTTTGTTATAAACTCAGTGTCGACTTGTGTTTGTCTGTGTGTATAGAGTCTCTGTGTGTCTCTTTGTCTCGGCCAGTTTGTCTGTTGTTCCTCATGTTTTGGTTCAGTTTTCATTCAGGAATTGACCTGATGTTTTTGCTGTGATTGCCTTACCACCGGACACTGTAAGCCTGTTTCTTGTTCGATTCATCACCCTGAGCTTCAGTGCCTGCACGTGGGTCCTCTCAGCTGAACAGGACCATATTTAAAAACTTGACAGATCCGTTTTGGTGGCTCCTCTTCTCTCCTGCAGGCTGACTGTCAAACTTTGGTTCAGGTCACTCTGTCCTTCCTGTGCTCGGCATTATTAAACATTTTACCTACTACAAACATTGAGTGCTTTGAAGTTGGGACGTAGGTATAAAGATAAAATGAAGTAGACAAAGGAAGGAACTGATTATCTTGTAAAAGTGTTTCCTGTTCTAACCCTTGGCTTCAGACATCCTTCATTGCCGGCGTGTGATGCAAACAGCTTATTGTTTCTGTTGAGGCGGTGCAATGCATCGTGCACATGGCATCGCTCCCCCGGCTTTAGCCCGCTCTCAGTCTCCCAGTTATCTGTTCCACTGTGTGCAGGGACGATGAATAGTGGGGAGAGGATGCTCAGTCACGGACGATAAACACTGAGTTCAGAATGTGGCACTCGCTGGAGGCCTGTTTAGAGCCGCAGCAATGGTAAGGAATGGCTGCTACGACTCGTACATCACTAACTACATTTGCCACTGAGGAATCTGTGAAGCCATTGGAGGCAACCGCCGTGTTTTAAACTTTTCAAAAACAGTTTATCTTAGGGAGCCGCAGCCTGAAACTCTAATGTTGTTACAGCATCGGGCCAAAGGGAGAGAACCATAAAAATAAATCCTCTCCAGCCGAAGAAGTGTGTGAGCCATAGAGAAGGGGACAAGAGAGGAGAGGAGAGGAGAGGAGAGGAGAGGAGAGGAGAGGAGAGGAGAGGAGAGGAGAGGAGAGCAATAGGAATAAGAATAGGAATAGGAATAGGAAAAAGGAGAGGAGACGAGAAGAGAGCAAAGGGAACAAAAGGAAAGGAGCGGAGAAGAGAAGAGAGGGTAGGAAAGGAAAGGAAGACGAGAGGAGAGGAAAGGACGAAAAAGGAAAGGAAATGGAAAAAGAAGAGGAGACGACAAGAGAGGTAAGGGAAGAAAAGGAAAGGAAAGGAAAGGGAAAAAACTGTGTTGATTAACCTCCAGGAGTTGGAATGCACAGACGCAGTGTTCAGACTCACCTACATCCAGGATGTCCAGGGTGGTGACGTCAGAGGTGGCGGAGCCCAGCTGATTGGTCGCCTCCACCCAGATCTCGTAGGGGGTGAAGAGGGCGAGGTTGCGGGGGATGTAGCAGGAGAGACGCTGTTTACCTGAGCTGTAATTCTCACACTCCTTCTCTCTACTGTACCACCTGGACAGAGGCAGAGTTTAGTTTAGTCATGGTGTTGCTGTCATTTGTCTCTGAAAGGGCAGCGTCTACTTTTAACACTTAGTACACAAGGAGAACAACACACCACAGCCTCTGAGTGGAGCATGTGATACAGATGACAAACTATGGGTCACGTTCCATTTACTGCTCGTCTACCTGGGTGCTGTTGGACGAGACGGTCACAGGTCTGGGACGCTCACCTCAGTTTGTACTTGAGGGTGTATTTGGTTCGGATGTGGGATTCGCCCCGACCCCCCGGGCTCCACCTGCAGCTCAAGTCCTTTGCGTTGCGGGACCAGCACGTTAAATTGACCGGTTGCTCTGGAGACGCTGGAGGAAAGAAAAGAAGAGCAACGAAAAGCTTCATTTCTGGGGCAGAACATGACTTTTTAACAAGCTACTGCCGACATATTGAAATCAAATTAAAAAAGTCAAATATGTAACAATGTAATTTTAAATTGACATGACCTTGTTTCTGACAAATTGAGAGAAAAGAGCATTTGATTAATTTCTTAGCCTTTGAAGCATTCACTCTGTTTAGCCAATGCATTATAAAAGCAGATTAGTTATGCAACAGGTTTTTAAATTATTACAGACACATAAAATAAAATAAAAAATCCTTCATGAAGAACCAACTAGAGAGCGCATACCTCCACCAGGGCTGATTGTATCTGTTCTCACCATATTGTAGATCAGATGTACCATGTACACAGAAATGTTCCTCACACTGTTTACATTGGACACAAACAAATTATCTATTCTCCGGAATATTTGTTACAGCACAGTAACAAAATAATGATCACCATATTTATTTTAATCGAGGTCTCTGCATTATTTTCCAGGATCTGCCCTTTCATCTCATCCACTCTAAGAGGTTTTCCTTGGCCCATATCCTACCCTTCCACCGGATTTCAAGAAACTCTGGTGGAAGGGTAGGTTCACTAGTTTTTGCATAATCTTCCTAACAGTCAGACAAAAAGAGAAACAAACAGCAATCCAAAAATAACCTTGGCGGAGGTAAAGATGAAAAAATAGTTTGGACCACTTGTCGTCTGTGTGTTTTGGAAGATTTCATACATTTCTCATAGATCTTTAAATAGATAAACAATAGAAATATAAATGTTATTAGTTATGATTCTGTGCCGAATTTTAAAACTCTAATTATTATTGGATGGATAATAACCATGTTTCTAATATTCATTTTTTTTATATAGATTTTCATAGTTGAATGTTTTTCAATTAATACACAAATTAATCCAAAGGGGAAACTTTTTTTTTATTCAACCTTTTAATTGAGAAATCTTTATGTTCCAGTTAAGTTGGATTTTAAGGTTTTTGTCTTGAAAATTGGGAACAAGAAACTATTGAAGGGCTGAACACAGCTCAAGAAGAGTAACTCTGTCTGTGTTGTATTGTCGTTCACAAATAAGAAGTGAAATGCTAACTTTTTGTTTTGTAAAATAAATCAACTAATGGCTTTGTCCTTGTCAGACCTGTTGCAATTTAACTCATCTGTTTTTCAATGTCCCGTCTTCTCTGTCTGCTCCGGCTCTAGTGTTGATAGGAAAATGTAAACATTAATTATGAGCATTATTTATGCTTGTGTTGAATTTAAAGTCCATGGTGCTTATGTTTTAATTAGATGTATAAATATAGTTTTTCCACTTAGTAGATTGACAGCACAGCAGTTTGTTTGATGCTCAGTGTTTCTTACCCTTGGACTTCACGTTATTTCATTGAGTTTGATAAACATAGTTTTTAAAAACCCATTCAGTCTTTACCATGTGATGTAATCACACTAACACAGCCCCCTCATCATGATACAGCTCTGTGCTCCACTTACTGCCCACATAGAGACAAGAGCCGCTCAGGACATGGCCATCTGCTCCATGACACACCAGGTTGTCTCCAGACTTCTGCTGGGAGCCATTCAGGTTGTGGAGGGTGACGCTCAGTGTGTCTGAGGACACCACGCTGTAGGAGCTGATGGGCAGACGCTTCCCATTAAGTGTCCAGTACAATGTGCTCGAGTGGAGGCCGAGCTCAGGGCTCAGCGTGCACGCGGCTGTCAGGTTAGAGCCAATACGCAGGACTGGATCCTGAGGGGAGATCACTGCTATATCTGGGAGATGGACACACACACACACACACACACACACACACACACACACACACACACATGTTTATTGTCCATCATCATGTTCAGGTCTTAACATGATGCCTTCAATTTGCTAGTTTAACAGTAAAAGATATTCGATTTAAAATTATATACAGCAAAGAAAAGTTAAAGCTACTACATTTAGCACTTTTAGCTTAATACATTGCTAAAGTTATATTTATCAAAATTGTTTTGATAGTATTGTCTCTGAGTAATTTGCTGTAACCGCCTGACCTGATCTATCAGCTGTTTATTTTAGCACAAATCTGATTCATTATTGAATGCGCATTTGTTTTTGTTCTTGTAAATTTTTTAAATCTCATCTCATTGTGTGTGTGACCAAAATGTAATAGATATAAATTCACACACATTTGAGATAGTTAAATTTGGGCTACAACAAATTTGAGAAATATACAATTGAATTTAATAAAGTGCTGACAGTGTGCAGAAGTCATCTGCTTTTTATATTACGCTATGAATCATTTTGTATATACATAATTTCTGTTCTTCTATTAACAAAAATGTTCAATCCATTTCTATTTCCTTCCAGACATTCAATCAAATTTACATCTTAGCTCCTCTTCATCCTTTAACTTCCGTTCATTAGTCTCCTGAATAACATCATGTTTGTACAGTTTCATTTAAGAGCTGGACACATTTCCAGTGAAGCTTGAGGTTCAATTATAAATTTCTCGCTTCCCATAAGTAAACGCTGTAAGTGCAGCAGCAGCAGCAGCAGCAGCAGCAGCAGCAGCAGCAGCAGCAGCAGCAGCAGCCGCTCAGTACATGTTTATGATCCTGTGATGAAGTGGATTTATGGAGCCTCAGAAAGGTCACCCTGGTTTGTCAGTAAAAACCTTGAATGCTTTTCCATACCGCGACCCCTCTTAGACTCAGAGTTTACCTTTATGATTGATGTCCATGAGAAACCCTCAGTGTGTGTGTGTGTTTGAATGTTACTACAAGGCTCCTTCTACACAGAGATATGAGGCTTAGTGTGTAGAGTGTTATTAACCGTGCTGTTGGTGGGCGGCGGACAAGTTTTCTAACACATGTGCCACTACGCTGTAGCAGTGAATGTGAAGAAAATCGATGAAAACTACAAGAGGAGCGAGGCCTGACATAATCACTTGTGTGAAATAAACTCAGGAATTCTAACCAGCATACATGTGTTTGACATGTTTTTTGAAGAGGTTGCGTGTGGACGACTTGCTCGGCCTCATGAATCTCTGCATGCTGATGTCTTGGTAGATTGATCTCCTTCATGCAACAGAGCTAATGAACAGTGATTATCTCAGTTACTTCCAACTCCATTCTGATTTCTGCTGCTCTCAGTCTAATTCTCCATTAGACGCACGGTCACATCTAATGATTACTCTCATATTAAAATGCTGCCACTGCATCCACATTTATTTCAGTGGAAAATGCAACAATTAGTGGATGATTTGATGATTTTTCATCATTTTTGTTGACACTGAAGCATTAGTTGGTTACAGACTGTGCAATCAAATTAAAATTTTGCTATGACTTCGAAGTTTTCCTCAAAAAAGAATGATGTGATATGATAAAGAAAATTGTCAACTCTCATTGAGTTTGCCAAACAGCTTTTAACCATTTTAAAACTTTGCTTTTATTGTTCAGGTATATTTATATTTATTTATATCTGGTGATTTTATCAAAGTGTTTCACAATGGATTGATGATACAAGATGTAACTCACTAGTGTTGCAACAGACAATTTTAAATACTGCAAAATAGGATTATCCATATAGCCTACTTCTCATGAAGCAGCGGACATGAACATTGACTAAATAAACAAGCAGATTTTTGTTGATTTAAAATTCAGTGTACAGCGATAGTTGTTATGGGTGGTGTGTGACCACCTGGGGAGGAGGAAATTAATCATCATTTAAACTGATTTTAATGAAGCTAAATAACTGATTAAAAACATGAACTGGTTTGGAAGGTTCAGAGCCTCCAGAACACTGCTCACACTGGGAAACACAGATCTAATCTTTAGGCAGATTCCACCTCCTCCTCCATTCTCCTGCAGTCTGAGGAGACATCCAAGTAACTTACCGTCTGTCTGTGAAAGTTTGCTACTTACGTGTCGAGGAGAACCACACATGTGGAACGAGGAGGAGCAGAAAGATGAAGGAGAGCATGTTTCTCTCTGCTGTTTTTCCTTCTCGACTTTCCACAGGAAGGAGACAGAGAGGTAGAGTTCAGGAGGAGGGTCTGTGCGGCGTCTCGCTCCTGCTGCTGTTCTCAGATCACATGTGACTCCTCAGTGAAACTCAGTCACAGACCAAAGTGACTGCACACACACACACACACACACACACACACACACGACACACACACACAGACAGACAGAGGGAAACACAAGGTTTTCTTCCTTTTAAACTCCAGAGCGGCTCCACTACTGCTGTACCACTCCTCCCTTGTTTGTTAGTGGTCCTCAGTGTGTCCCCTCCCAAGCGCACACACACACACACACACACACACACACACCCACACCCACACACACTGATTGACTCTAACTTTAACCATATGTACCACTTGCCCAAACCTTACCCTAAACTTAACCCAAATTAAACCTTAACCTAACCTAATGATCTATGTTATGTGGTCAACACAAAACAAAACACAACTTCACACACTCTGTTCTTTAACATTGTTCAGTCATTTAGGCTGTTTCAAGTGAGCTGGTGACACCCCCTGTGGTGCCACCAGACATGTTTAATAGGGTTGGCCAGATGAGGCCACTGAAGATGTTGGGGTGGCACATCAAAACGAAAAGCAATTACGGAATTTCATGTATAAATTCTATGCTACTGATATACTTTGGTTTGTTATTTTATGCTCAATGTTATTATCTGAAATCCATCGACAAGAGTAACGCCTAACTTCACTCGAGAGATTATCCTAAGAAAAGAATTGGGGTGAACATACAGTCAACTAATAACATTCATAAAGGAAACGGATAAAATAAAGAGTACTTAAGTTTTTTCTTCTTCTTTTGTTTCCCTGCCCTAACCCTAACCCTCCTCTGAGCCACACTCCAGCCCAGTAGATGGCATTAATGCACCTAAAGTTGTTTGGAAACTGCCTCAAACAAATCAGTACAAGAAGCGCTTAATTAAAAAAACATCTCACCTGGCTGGAGCACATCTGGCTTTAAAGTCAGCTGCACATCTGTCTACAGGAGGATCTCACTTGACTCTTAACTTTGAGATTTCTGCTTCTCAGATCAGGATGTGATCTGATGTGAGGTTTTTGTTGAATTTATCTCGGCTCCTGTTGACATTGTGCAGCACTTACAATGAAACCTGGAGAGCACGTTGACAAACAATGCAGGTGGAGCTAATAACTACAAACTCCGATAGATCTTAACTCAGTAACTAGAATGACATTCTAGCATTTAAATACATTTTATATGGACTCTTCTTTTTCCAACAAGATGGAGGCCCAGGCTCCGGTGAAGCAGCCTCCACCAAAGAATGGGCCGCAGCAGGCGCAGAGGAGAAAGGTAATTTTCACAATAGATAATGTTAAGACTATTAGAAACATTACCATTGACTCAGATTCACGTTTACCACACATGACCACTCAAGAAGGAAATCTTTGATTTCCATGATATTTTCTTGTTAATCACTTTATTGCAAAGATTCCAATATCATTTCCGATACGTCTGGATGCTTATTTACTTATTGCACACATTTGAACTTTTTATACCTTTTTAAAGTTGAAAAATAACAAAGAAAGACAAAATTGATCGACCCAGACAACAAAAATCTAAAACAAAAACAAACAAAAAAGGGGGGGTACCTGTTTTCCTATTTATCTATTTATCTATTTATCTATTTGTTCTATTGTTGAAAGCCATGAAGTAAGTTTAGGTGAGTTTGGCTGTTTGTACTTATCACAGCAACTTTGCGAATGCACTACTCACTTTCCTGGTACGTCTCACCTCTTACAGTAAGTTCCCCTCCAACTTAAAGTGTGAGTTTTTAAATTATTCTCATGTGTAACTTCACAAATGTTATTACAGGATACTTTCCAAATAGAGACAGAGAGTGACGCACAGCTGATGCTGAAGGTGACGCAGAGACTAACAGATGTGCTGGTGGCGTACAGACTGAAGAGCTTATCTGCTGTACGGAAGAAAACTAACAGCAGTTCTCAATAAGGCTGTGAGTTTTTCAAAAAGTAAAGTTTAAAAGAATTAAACATGACGCACAATTGTTCAAATATATCCAAACAATCAGCATCTGGTGTCACTACTGTCTGCTCAGGACGGCTTTACTTGCTACCTTCCTCCATTTTCATAGCGAAACAAAGTCAAGTTACTGGCTCACTTTACGGATAGGTCAAGAGGGCATGATTTAGGTCAAGCTGACAGTGATCGCCCCCTGCTGGATCAGGAGACAAACAACTTCAGACTGATGGGCTGATGTGTATCTAAACTGCATATTTCCAATTCGAACTTGTCATTATAGGTCTAATACAAAATTTTCTCCACTTTCAAATGAATGTGCAAATTTCGAATAAAAACATTGTCAGCCCTAGTTTAAAATTTTTAAAACATTATTTTGCATTTAAGATCCTTCACTGCAATCAAGTGGATCTATCCCATAATTTAGTTTCACTGTATTTGGAATATTGGAACATTTTCTATAGAGTGTCCATCACTCTGAAGCTGACAACTGCAGTATCTGCTGTTATATTTGTATATGTTACATTCAAGTGTTCAGACTTTTCAGCTAATTCACTGTCAGTTGAAAGATGATGTTCTTGGGAACATGTGTATTGTCTCGTCGTATGTTTCCTGTCTTCCTTTCATCCCCATGGTTCTGGTCTTCAAGTTTCTCCTCTACGCCTTCCAGATTGTCAAGTACTTGTCTCTTGGGTACTCACGCACCAAAAGATCATGTCGCTGATTTTTAAAACGGCTTTGAAATCAAAATAGGAGTGAAGCTCATTTCTTCCCTTTGTCCTCGTAGTGTATTTCTATGTTGTCTTTCTACATAAATCATATTTTTTTAAACTTTAATTTTGATGCAGGAGTTTTTTCCACTTCCTCTAACATTGCGAGATAGCATTTTTCAACATTTGTTAATTTCTTATAGAATAATTCATGGATCTTGATTTTAAAAAATCTGGCATATGTCCAGGACTGATATTTATAAGTGTGTGCAATTTGGTGCAGATCCAAATATGTGTTTTCACAAGGGGACTGTTGGGTCTTGATGGAGGTAAACCATCTACTGAGTGCCATTCTGTTTCGTATTGGTATGTAAAATATATAGATAATACACCTGTAATATTTACTATATTTATTTATTTATTTTGCACTTTTCTAAGAGTTTGAACATGCACCACAAGACACTGACAATAGCTTTCTTTATTTCCCACTAAATGTAATTTTTTTACAGTTGTTGGTTCTTTGTCCTCAGCTGATACACCCTGCTGGTGTTGTGGCCCCCTTGTGTTGCAGCAGGATCTTCATCACCTGATACCTGTCACATCGATTATGGATCATGTATCCATGTTTGATCAAACTGATCATTTGCTCCGTGTCTCCATCTTCTCCACAATTCAACTGCAGCCTTTTTTATGAATGCCATCGCTGCCACAGTATGCACTGCAGGTTTGTGTGTGTGTGCGCGCGGGTGTGAGGGGTGCGCGTGCACGATGGTGATGATACGCGTGACGCCATGAGCAGATGCGAGCAGTGGAGCAGACAGGACCGGGGCTGAGGCAGCAGCAGCAGCAGCATCATCATCATCATCCTCCGTACCAGCAGCGACTCTCACCGGCTCCTCCTCCACCTCTCTCCCGGCTTTCAGATGCTCCGGCTCGGCGGCAGGATGTGCGGCTTCTCGGCGCTGCTCTCGGTGCTCCTCGCGGCGGCGGCGGAGGCGGCGTCCTCGGATCTTTTCGACAACCAGCTGGGCGACATCAGCTACTGCAAAAAGCAGTGCCAGCTCACCATCAAAAACAAAAGCCCCGCTAAAGTAAGTTATTCCCGTGCGTCTCTGCAGGGAGCGCGTTGTTACCCGAGGATAAAATCCGTCTAAAATCCGCTTCTTTGCTAGAGAAATGATGCGTTTTATATGTGTGCGCAATGGCAGGTACCACACGCTGGCTCCGGGCTTTTTCTTTCCGCTGCAGCCTCCGGGATGCTACAGCCCCCAATCAGGCCGAGGAAAATGGATGCAGCATCATTTCTTCTGCACCTCAAAGACTCGTCCAAGTAGTGTTCTGCGTTCGAGCGCATAGCGAGAGGCGCGTGCATCAAGCTGCGCCAGCAACATACCCGCAATTACAAGATGTAGCAGGCCAGACGTGATTGGGGGGGGGGGGGGGGGGGACTGTTGCGAATCGTGTTATTGACAGTTTGCGCCGCAGCCTCCTGCTCACACCAGGCCACACTGCACCGGAGCAGGGCGGCAGATCAGGCATCACTCTGCACGTCTATGTCCAACGCTTTGATTTCCAGTGGCGCGTGTTTTGCTTCCTACCACCTCTTCATCCTCCTCATCATCCAATCGCTTTCTTCAGGTGCGGCGGTTAAACACATCCTGCAGGGCAGCTGTTGTGCACTAACAGTTCAGGGTCATCCTACCGGAAACATGTAGATTGTACAGTCACTTTGTAAGTATAAGGTGCTGCCTCATGGTTTGAGGATGAACACACATCTCTGCTGTCTGTGAGCAAACAGGGAAACGCAGTAAAGATGATGACAGACAAGGCTGTAATAAACCATTGACGGTCAGGGCTTCTCTTTGTCTCTCCTGTTCTCTGAGAGGTCACCAGGGGGCGCTGTTTTTCCACTTTGAAGTCATTACGACAAGAGAAAGCAGTAATGTGCACCCTCCCTTCTCTCTCACCACCTCATTTCCCCTGTTTTATACAAGTGGCTGCTCATCACTGGGTTCCCTCAACAGTGACTGAAAGCTTCTTATCAACTGTTGGTGACAGGCTGCAATAAAGCAGCTGCTCTGTGTCATTAAGTGACGCCACAGCCCATCTCTGTCATCCAACCCCATCAAGGTTATCTGGAGTTTATCCCAGAGTGCAGGAGACATTTCAAATTTTTGCACCCCTCTTTCTGGCTGCTACAGGACTCCATAATGAACGCCTGTTACCGTGGCTGTCGCCTCTACTCCATCTGCCAGTTCGTCAACGGCAACGCCGGCTTCAACACCAGCAGGGAGGAGTGTCAGGGAGGTGAGTCAGTCTGTCGACCCTGGGTGTCGAGCTGTTTGGATGAGGCTGGTGCTCTCAGCTGAGGCCTTGGTCTGTAAGTGGTGTCAAAGTGAATGACAGGACGGAATCCTCGTAAAATTGAAAAGGCAAGGAAGTTTTATGAATAAAACACATTTCATATACAGAGGTGGATTCAAAGGGACATTAAAAACAACCCAGAGTAAAAATTAAAAAAAGCAATATAAGTGGTTTTAAAGAGTCAAACAAAAGAGATAAAGAATACAAATAAATTAGATAGAAATGGGTAAAATAATAATGTGAAAATAGAATAAAATACAATGATACAAAGGTTTTCAATCTAAGACCATCAGGAAGTTGGTCCCAGCGCTGTGCTCCATAATGACTGTAAAAAGTCAGTCATGAATTTTAACCTTGATCTTATGTGCAACTTGGAAATGTCTTATTCCTATAAGGGTAACTCGGATGACGTCTCGATGACGATTTTTTTTTTTTTTTTTTTAAATATCTGCTTCCAGGTTTTTAAGGCAAAATGACATAAAAGCTACATTCCTGATGTAGGGTAAAAGGTAACATTTCCATTAGTGGTGCATGTGTTCAACATCAAAATGTTGGACACAACAGCTCTTTTGCTGTAGCCCCAGTGGATATTTTCGCAGCTCTTTGAAGCTCTTCACCCTGTTTGAGCTGCCATATTGGAAATCAATGGTGTGATTTGCCGCCCAGACAGCTGCCCCCTGTTTCAATAATGGCAACGTGGAGTGAAATGTCTCCGCAGGAGCCAACAGATGCGTCTCATGTGCATCTTTATCTTTCCTCTTGGATAAACAGCTCGTACCTGCATTTCCTCTTGTCTCCTGCCCAACTGACTGTATTGCTCACTCCTCCTCTTCTCCAACTTTCCTACCATCATGCCTCATCTTTTTCATCTCCGCAGCGTGCCAGGAGGCATACATTAAGCTCCTGGAGCAGGAGGCCTGCAGCACCGGCTGTGGCAGCCAACCCTCTGAACCTGAGATCAAGAGGAGGAAGGTGAGGAAGGCCACTCTGCAGTCAGGGACGCACACACACACACACACACACACACACTAACTGCAGCTAAAAGATCGAAGTTGTTTGAGTGCTTATATCACTACTAAGGATACAAGTGTGCACACTATCTGAAGGTTATACACATAAAGAAAATACTTCCCCTCTTAACAGAGTGTCCTGCTCTCTTTTCTCTCTGCAGCTGAAGGCCATGACTCTCCGCCCGAAGCCCCCCTCAGTGATGGAGGCCGTGTCCAGTTGGTGCAACGAGATCGTCAGCTCTGCTCAGAGCTTCATCTCCTCCACCTGGACCTTCTACCTGCAGGCTGACGATGGCAAGGTGGTGGTTTTCCAGGTCAGTACAGATTTTGTCCTGGACTGACGGGCTCTGCATTTTGAACTGTGACTTTTATTGTTTTCCAAAAAAGTATTTATCTCTAATGTGTCATGGTTAAACATTCAAAGATAAAGTTATTTTCTGCAAAAGGTTTTGCTGCACTGTTGATATATTCATATTCATATAACCTGATTGGGTTTTAACCAAAAATTTGTTCCTAAGTTCCTCTTTCTTTCATTCCCTAGCAGTAGCAACAGCAGCAGTATGTTCAAAATAATAATTCATAGTCAAGCTATATATTTAGTGGAAATGCTTCCCATGGCTGAAACATAGCAACAAAGCCAACTTGAAGATATTAAGAGAAATCAAAGTCAGTCCTCTTTCAGCATTGGTCGAATTTTAAGTTCATCCTTAACATTTTCATTGGACAAAGTAGAGGCACAGAATAAGTCTGATTAAATGGTATAAATATATGTACTTCTCTGCTTTCCTTGTATTGTGTTGCATTAACGAGAATAACTAGAATGGCATCAGTACAGCAAATTGCACACTGATGGGTTTTGTTTTTCATCAAGATCCATTAATTATTCTCTGGAAAATCAGTGAAAATAAAAAAAAACATTTAAATATAAAAAACTCCCTAGCTCGCAATGTTACAGTAAAAAATGTCTGGATCTGCACCAAAATTCTGCACCAAAATTCTGCACCATCTGCACCAAGGGTTGCTGACCCATGCTGCCTCCTTCCACCAAAGTTCTTGGAAATCTTGCTTACAAACAAACGGACAGGAGTGAAAACAACCTCCTTTGCAGATGTGAAAAACATATGGTGTGGCAAACCCACATAGAGACCTGTTTATTAAAGCTGCTGCACTGCAGAGTTTCCCTCTCATCCTCTTGAACATCTGCACTGACAACACTGCACAGAGACTTGATCGCTGCAACGTCTTCATACAGTATAAATGCTCCACTGAGACATGATGGCACATAATCATAAAAAAGAATCTCTACAAAGCTTTCTCACGTCATATGTTTTCAATTGGAGGTTAAAAGCAAGCCAGTGGACCTTAATAGTGTAAAATATATCCTGTGCTATATGATGCCGTGGAGCCTGGTCCGCTGCCAAAACATCTCACAGTCCATTTCTGTGGCCGTACATCTGTGACGGTCGAGTGAGCAAGGGGGCACGCAGCAGGGGTGAGGGAGGGAAAAGGTGGTTGGATTTAGAGCCCTGCAAAATTTCTTCTTCTTCCCAGCACTTTAATTGTTTATAAATGTCCTTTTTAAATTATGTCACCGCCCTCAGCACCATGCATATTTGATAAGCAGCAGGGCAAGCTGCGTTGAATTTGCCTCAGGACAGAAACTCACTGCAAGATTTAACAGAGAGCGGACTGTGCTAAGGAATAAAGTTATTTCTGAGGGCGGCTTGATGGACTCGTGCGTGGATGCTGTCCACCTGCAGTGGAAGTGCTGTTTGGTTGTTGGTTGGTTGGCAGGATGTCTTATTAACAATGCCAAGGCGGTTATGATTTCATCTTGGTTTGTCGGTTAAGTTATCAGAGTTGTGCCAAAACTACTGGACGGGTTATCACGAATTTGCAAGATAGGGCATTGATTTTTGTCAGAGGGTAATCCATGGATATTGATGATAAAAATCGGGCATGTTTAGAGGTGTGATTGAGCGTGTGAGTCGAAATAATAATCTAGATGCAGAGAATTTAAATGTGGATTCATAAGGGCCTTGGCTGGGGTATGAGCTTGGAGAGTTCTTTCCTGTCAAACTTAAAAACACACTGCCAAAGTCAATGCAGTAGCCACCTATATATTAAAGCTATAATAAGATTCGGTCTCTCTAACCGCCACAGTATCCAGTCGTGTCCTCCGAATTTCAAACACTTGTCAGAAACTTGCGTCTCTTTCAGGGGTTTTCCCATTCGCATAATGGGACTTTGATGGCATCTTTAGCTGCATAATTAAAGGGTTCAATGGAAAATTATAGTATTTTAAGCACCCTCACCCAAACAGAAGGGCTTCTGTGGAACAGAGGACTCTTGTATACTCTCAAATTCACTAATACGTGTAAGAAACGTGTGCGTTATGGCCTGTGAGGTTCCGCCAAAGGCAGAAGCCACAGAACATGAAAGTGCCAACGTTTCTGTCGGACCTCGGTGATGGATGTTTGCTCTTCACGGCCGTGACGTGCCGGCTGTAGCGGCGAGCGGAAGCCAGGCTCCACGGGGCTGTGAAAAGACTATCAGGCCTGTGTTTAGTGGGCAGCTGGCAAACCGCCACCGACTTGACAGATTGTCTCTGCGAGGGTTGAAACAGCAGAAAAAGTCAAGCTTAGTTGAGGAGCAGCAGAGACAGATAAACAGGCCAACGGTGCCTGCAATACAAATTATGTGGATATCCATAATAAGCTGACTGTCGATATACATCCGTCTCTGTGGTCATGAGTGTATTTTGTATGAGCTCAAGTGTGCAGCCTCGAGTATCATCGAAACCAATCAGGAAGCTACCAGTAACCGATCAGTGGCAGTAAGTATTGTGCATCCAAGTGTTGGAATAATTGGAAAGTTCCTCACTGGCAGAATTGACCTGAACGCCACCTCAAGGCGGAACTACAACCCGGAAAGTCAGCTCTAAATAGTAGCTTTTAATGTCTATTTGTTAAATTTTACACTTGTATCAAACTGCATGTCTATCCCTCACAACCACTGAACATCAGACCTTTTAGCCAATACAGTCATTTTTATGATAAATAATTCAGTTATTTGTATGGCTTTCACACCTGATTTTATTTCTTTGGTCCTTGTTATAATGTTGAAATTGGAGCGAGGTGTCAAGATGTTGTGTGAAATCACATAAACACACCGAAATCAGACCTTCTGGACCATGTGAATGCACAGTGAGTGTGAATCACAAGTGTCCCTGAATGGGGTTACACCCCGTTGAAGAAAAACAGAGCTACTGGTAAGGCCCCACCCTCTACCTCTGTTATTCCCCTCTCACCGCCTGCTTGTGATTATAACAAATCATTCACTGACCAAACAGCCTCACTGTGCGACACTCAGAGGATGTTTGGGACAAAACTGAGTCGATTAAAGATTTCCTCCTCCTTGTGTTAGCGAGCTGGCCTGCAGAACAAATTGGACTTGAGAGAGAGAGAGAGAAAGAGAGAAGGCCCCAACCCATTTCATCTTGACAATTACATTAGTCATTCTCCCTGAATGCATTTCAAAAAACCCTCCTGAAAGGAACAGAGGGAACCGGTGATATAACAGTGTTTGAAGGAAGTGTGACTTTGACTTATGATGCTAACACTGAAACAGAAGTCACTGTATGTTCCCAGCTTTGTTTACTCACCCACGCACAAGCTTCTGAAGTGACTTAGTATGAACTTTTCTTACAGTGTTTATATGAGAAGCATTTAACAAAATAATTAAATTGGAGAATACAGTTTCTGCTGAAACTAATCTGAATTGCTCGCTTGAATTTGTACTTCGAAGAGTTGAAAATATAAAACAGGGATGAAGAATTTAGCTTACTATAGTACAGTGTACAGTGTAAGTAACTACATTGTATAATTGAGGCCCTCCCGATACACCTGCCTGACCAATCCTAAATCAATCTAGCTCCCAATCATTACATCCCAACTGTTTTTAACACGTAATAACAAGGATTTTCAACCATTGACCAATTTTAAATATGTGGGAGACGACAGACATAATGACAGATTTCCCCAATTTTGTATATTATAATCTCCAGAACACACACTGGGTGATTTGGCCAGAACGTAGACCACACACTTTCACAGTGGTGATTCCAAAGACTTTGAATCTCACAGAAATGTAGAGATTCTTCTTCAGGTTTTTTATGATGGTTGGCAAACAACCTTTAGGTGCGTTACCGCCACCTTCTGAACTGGAGTGTGGAACACTCACTTGATTGAACATGACTGAATGTCATTTATTCCCAACTCCATTAGTTCAACTGACTCAACATTATTCCATAAATTTAAACCCACATCATCCGAGTGAAAAAGTTATTTTCCTCCACATGTTTACATGGATTTGTTAAATCACTTTACTCTTTTCAAAAACAGCAAAAATACCTTGTTCTAAAATCAAACCAAATACGAGACATTTCTGTCTAACTGTATTCACCTCTCCTCTGCCTGAATCCCTCCGTCTCTTTATGGCTGTCATGTGTCTGAACTCTCAAACCCCTCTTTCATTTGCTCTCTCTTCTTTCTTTCTTTTCTCTTTCTCTCTCTCTCTGTTAACAAGAGCACCTTTTGCCCTCCCTCTCATAATGCATGACAGATGCAGATCAGGCTCCACTCATTCTGATGGTTAGATCTCTGTAGTCTGCAGCCAATGAGAATTATCCGTCTCACATCTCTCCTCGCCTCTCCCCAGACTTTACACTAATAAAAAAACACATCTGGTTTCGATGCACTTTGTCAGAAAGCATTGATGGCGAGGTGTAACAAACTTGGCTCTGAAATAACCTCAACAACAAACGTTTGAAGGATTTCAAGTGTTTCAGGAAGAAAACTGTCTCAGTGTTCTGTTCCTCTGGAGAAGTGATTAAAATCACTTAGTAGAAAACAGATCAATAATTTTATAGATTAAGAAATGAGAACCAATAAACTGAATTTTGCTTGTCTCACATTATAATGTATGACACAGCAAAAAGTTAATTGATCTGGTTAAATGTCCAAATCAATAAACACTGGAGGTCGACACGACTTCCAGGGATATACTGTGTGTGTGTGTGTGTGTGTGTGTGTGTCTGTGTGTGTGTGTGTGTGTGTGTGTGTGTGTGTGTGTGTGTGTGTGTGTGTGTGTGTGTGTGTGTGTGTGTGTGTGTGTGGTTGCTGAGGCCAGCAATAGTATCGTTACATCCAACTACAGCTGCTGTTGTATTGGAGGGAGGGTCAGCAGTGGGGAACCAAATCCTCTTTTAATGAGTTCTCCAGGGGAACCAGGTGTGTGTGTGTAGCAGTTGCTTTAAATCATTGTTTCAGAAGTGCTGTCCCACTAAACAGTTGTGTGTGGGTGAGAGACATATTGTGAGAAACACCCAGACACATTGGACACGTTTCATCATTAGATCATATTAGAGGCTCCAAATTGGATGAAAACACAATTAGAGTTTGCTAGTGTTCACAATATGATCCTGGATATATATTTAAAAACAAAAAATGTATTTCAATATACTTATAAATCCCTATCTCCATGCCCTTCTATGAGTACAAATCTCATAAGTCTATAATTCTGCTGCCTCACCTTGAAGTGTTGTGCGGCAGGCAGAGTGTTGTTTTTAGTTTTCAGACTGTTACTCATCAGGACAATTCAGATCCTGTCTTATAAGGCTGAGACGTCCTTGAGTAAAAATCTGATTCACTATCAGCTCAGAGGTCGTACATATTTGGCTGAATGTGATTATGATCCAAAATTAATAAACAATACAGGGTGAATACTTTACTTGGCCTTGAGTTCTCCTGTTCTCCTGTTTTAGTTCAGACATTAATGTAATCAGGGGTGGAGGATTCCAGTGTGTGAAATAGGGGGGGTCAACAGTTACAACACTCTTTGTAAGATGTGGCCTCTAGGGGCCACAATGTGATACAAAACTGATACAAAATGATACATCCACCATTGGCTACAATGGAAGGTGATTTAATGTTTGATTCATAAATAACCTAATTGTCTAAATTGTTATATTAGTAATATAGTGTTAAAGAAATAGTTTGACATTTTTGAGAAATAAGATTTATTGCTTTGTCACTGAGAGTTGAGAAGACCCCACTCTCATATCTATGTGAAGCTATAGAACAGCTGGTTAGCTTAGCTTAGCATAACATTTGAAAGCAGGGGGAAACAGCTGGTCTGGCTATGTCTAAAGGTGATGGACAATATTCAAATCCAACTACCTCTTTATGCTAAGCTAGGCTAACAGCCTCAGGCTCTGGCTCCATTGTTAATGCACAGACAGAACGTCTTTGTTCCGCTTGTAATCAACATCTCAGCGAGCAAACGAACACGCACAAAATGTCAAACTCTTTTAGAGTTTAAATCCCCTGACATTTCTTGTATTTGACTCATCTCCTGTTGCTGCTTCTCGCTTTTCTTTTTTCTTCACTTCTCGGCTACAACTATATTTAGTCGCAGCTCCTCTCACTCCTTCCTGTCAGTTCTGCTGGTGAATCACGGTGGTGAATTTGCGTGTGTTTTCCTCCTCAGAGCCAGCCGGAGATGGAGTACTCTCTGCCCGAGCTGCAGGCTCCTCGATCCAACGTGGCGGACAAACCCTGGCCTCAGGTCCACTCTCACACCCAGCGACCTCATGGTGAGAACATAACAGTTATTAGAGTTTATATAGGAGCTTGTGTATGTCGCTTCAACTGAAATCTCTGTTTCTCAACGTGTGGTGTTGCAGGCGTGAGGGGACACGGAGAGAAGGGAACATCCAAAGCGGGAGGTAAAGGGAAGCACCCTGTCCAGCACACAGACGACCCCACAGCGGAGCACGACTTCCTCGGCTGCATGTCAAGGTGAGCTGCAGCTGGAGGTTGCCCTGCTTTTGGTTTTTGTTGTTGTCGCTTTACAATAGTTAAAATGCAAAATACTGATCTGCTGCTACGTTACAAACCATCGGGACCCCGCAGGAAGCCTGGGACAGGTCTGCTTTCTGTTGACAGAGTCAAAACTAAACATGGAGATGGAGCATTGACTTTGTGTGCTCCACATATCTGGAGCAAACACCCAGAAAACTGCAGATCTGCTGACACTCAGTTCTGTTCACTTTTTTTACACTGCAGTATAACTCTTACCATTGTGTTTCTTATTTTTGTCCTAATTAACAATTTAATTTCCATCTAAATGCCTTTTCATTGTCTGTTGGTGCACTTCACACTTAGTTTTGATGCCTTTTATATTTTATGTAAAGCTCTTTGAATTGACTTGTTGTACAAACTTTGAGGAGAATGAAAAATAAATGATAGAACTAGTGTTTTCCACATAAAGCTCCTTTTAAGGCTGTTTGGTATGAAAATTGTCTTTTTGAGACTTCATACATCTCATGTGACTGATAAATGCAAAATTAGACCTGATATTCATGAAGGAACTCTGTGGTGTTTGTGTGTATACAAGCTGAATAAACTAGACTGTAGAAAAAAGGGTCTTAAAAAAAGAGTTTGCTTGTTTAACGTTACTAAATGAGACTACAATGTTATGCTTGATTATCTGTCCCTCCCCCCCTCCTTCTTCCCTTACCTTTTCCCCTTCCTGTATCCCACACCTCGGTTCTCCAGACGTTCGGGTCTTCCTCGGTGGATTTTAGCGGCCTGTCTCTTCCTGTCCATTATGGTCATGTTATGGCTCAGCTGTGCCAGCCTCGTCACCGCACCAGAGCAGCACATCAAGACGCAGGTACACACACACACACAGATGAACACACATGCACACAAGCCAGAAGCAGAGACTTAATGAGCTCAATGTTTCAAATGCAAATTTCTTCGGATTAGGTATAAACATGCTGTGAACCGTGAATTAATGTTACTGTTGAAGTCTGTGTCTGTGTGCTCTCATGCTTTGGGATATTTTCATGTCTTATTTTAGCCGAGGTGTCTGATTCTCACCAGCATCTCTCATTCATGTGTTATATCATTTCACCTCAGTTGATTAAATCCTTTTACAGTCAGTCAAAGGTGTTTTTCTTCTGCAGTCTCTAATTCGACTGACGTGCATTGTCAAACCATAGTTATGCAGCCTTCATTTACTGTGGTTACCCAGTGTAAATGTTGTTCTATAGGCTGCAGCTTAAAAACACCTGCACGTCTGGGAGCTCTGCTGCACATCACTGTAGTCGGTTACTGTCTTTTTGCAGTATTCTAGACCTTTTCGTAGTTCATGCAGCAAAAACCAGCAGCAGCAGCAGTTCACACGGATCCATGACAAATCACTGAACCCCCTCCGTGATGCCTGCTCCCATCAGTCCTTTGTAATCTCTTCAAAGACACTGGGTTATCAGAGCATCTTCATAAAATCACTCCAAGGACTGTCACTTTGTGAAACCATGTAAAGGCTTAAAGCTGACTCTGTAATTCTTTCACGCAGCTAAATCTCAGTGAGCTCATAAGTCGAGACATGGTGCGGTAAAACACTGCAGGATTCGTCACTGTCCTCACGCGTTCTGTCTTCATGTCTCTCCAGCTGAGCATCAACGGAGATAAGGAGTTTCTGGACAATGCCCACAAAGTCAACCCGTACCACCTGACTCCGGTGATTGCTGTCACCGTGAAACAGTCGGATGACAGCCAGGAGGCGGGGCCACTGCCGGTGAAAGTTGACCTCAACAAAACATGTGTTTAGAAAGGAGCAATGGGAGAGGGTAACCATGTCTAAAAGTCTGTGGCCCATCAGCAGAATTTTTAAAAACATATTTTTAACAGCATGGCACCCTACCTACTGTCTTTTGAATTTATCTTACTGAAACATCTAGCTTGTGTTGATCAGACGGGGTTTTTCCACTTAGCTACGCCTGTCATTTCATTTCCTTGTACAGTCAAAATATGTCCATCCTCAAATTATCCTGCCTGCTTATTGCTTATTGATAAGACAGTGCTCTTGTCTCGCTGGAGACGAGTAGAGAGGACAGATTACAGCTTCATAGAGAGCTTCATCTCTAATTTTTCATGTCTGGTGTGAACGAGAGAAGACAAACACAAAGATTAATTTTAGATTAAATTTTCCTCATTCTCACAGGGAGTTTATGTGAATTAATGGATTACGGAGAGCAAAGACAATTAGTAGGAAGTGAGAGGAAAGGGGGATAAATTACAGGTGAGCACTCCGGGACGCTGCAGATACTGTAGCTCACAGTTGATGCTGAGTTTACTTTATCATCATTGTGAGATATTTAATAACGCTGTCTTTAAAAGAAAAAAAATGTTATTGTGTTTTTGCTCGTCACACAACGGAAAACAGTTCTCTGGTGAGCAACACGTTCTCAAAGTTCAGAGAAAGAAAGACGCACTTGCTGAAAAAACTAAAACCACAACTTTTATCACCTTATTCATCTTTGTGTGTGTGTGGGTGTGTGTGTGTGTGTGTGTGTGTGTGTGTGTGTGTGTGCGTGCGTGTGCGCGTGTGCGCGCGCATCTGCAAGCGGCACACATTCATTTATGAGTAACAATTTCAGAACTGCAGCTAGATCTGGATTCAAACTGAGACGAGACAAAAACGACACCTTTTTATTTATTTTGTCTTCTCTATTTATTCAGAGTCATCGACACGAGTTACTTGTTATATAGTGTTACTGAAGTGCCATGTACAGTTAATTCATCACGACATGTAACTGCTCTGTATGTAAAATATACTGTAACACAGAGTGGAAAGAGACACATAGAGAAGGGAGATTGCACCTATTGCTGTATTATTATTATTATTATTATTATTATTATTATTATTATTATTATTAATATGATTATCATGTTAATGCTCTTATATCACTTAGAGTTCTTAGCTGTTATATGCTCTGTGCCATGTGCTTTCTAATAGCTGTATGTCCTCGGAGCACATACTGAAGGATAGCCTCTGTAACAACGTGTAATGCAAAGCTTTTAACATAGACCTTTGTTATTGAGCAGAGTTGCACAGTCGTAGAGACGAGTTTATGTTTTCCTCTCAGTGCTTTCTGTGTCCTGTAACGCTCTTTTAATCCAGGCTGTGTAGACAACAAACCGTGCATGCAAGTGACGCTTCAATAGTTTATATCTTAACCGCCTGCCATGACAGCATGGTACAACTTCTACTATAGACGTGTGATTTTCTTTATTTGTGTCATGTCATATTTACCGTAACCATTGAATAGACTGTGTAATGACGAATGATTATATGCTCCCCAAATTTACAGGAAGGACTCTCAAATCAAAAAGCCATTCAATCAATATCTGTGCTGATTCAAACTGAAGGTATATAGAATATATGACTTTCAAATTGTATTGTTTCCTTTTTACTGGTCTGGTCATTTTCAATGAAATGATACTGAGGACATAATGAATAAAGTGTTTTCATTGTAAATAAATTAGAGACGCAAGTGTTTGTTTTTTTCTCACACAACAAATGACTTATAGGGAATCTTTTTCTTCCTCAAGGATAAAAATGACGTAGAAGAATAACAGCTCCCAATGGAAGTATATGAACACCTGAACTCTTCATTCATCTTACAAACCCTTATTTTTATGGACTGTGTTTTATGCACAGAGACGTTTCCTTTTTGATGACAATAGAATGTAGACATCCACATACTTATCTCCAAAAAGCACTGGTAGCAGCACTTGTAATAAAAATGTTATTTAGATCTCACCAAGGAATTTCTTTGTCTCCCAAAATTCTCTTGTGTGATAACTGTTACGATGCACTAGGTGGCAGCAGAGTTTTGGTTATAATGTATTATGTGATGTATTGTCGTAGTAGTAGTACCTGCAAAGTGCAAAACACAACAGTCTTGAGTTCACCTGAGTGACTTTTACAATGTTTATAGTATTCATGCATCAGGGAAGATCAGAGATTTGATGTAATTGGATTTCCCTAATGTGACTGAGATAACGTTTCCTTTACCAAAGTCAAAGAACAGAAGGACAGTCATGTGGAGAAAGCTGTTTACTGCACCTGGACCATCACAGACTTCCTGCGGAAAGTGAAGAATAAAGAATGGGTGGCATTTACAGCACAAATTAATCACAAAGTTTATTTCTAAAGAGATGAAATGCAACCAAAAAAAAAACAAACATGACAGATGAGAGCTGTAACATCAAGTGAAGGCAAATGTTCTTGGGAGAATAAATGAAGCATTTCCCTGTTCTCACCTACAGGAGATACTAACATTTAATGAAGTTCTAACACTGAGTTTTCACTAGTGTCTGCTTCCTAACTGGCCTTACTTACATTTACCATGGCAACTAGGAACAAGTTAAACGATACTTGATGTGCTTGTGTCATTTGTTCCTGTCTCCACTTTATTAATTAGTTAATATAATTAAGTTCCAAACACTATATATACTAAAATTCTACCTTTGACCCCCCCCCCCACCCCACTTCAGTAAAACAGATTGATAAATCGTGTTTATCAAGTGTGTGTGAGCATGAAACAATTAAAAATTGACACATTTTAGGTTAGCATATACTGAAAATATGCACTATTGCAAAATGTCTTGTAGCTGAAAGAGTGACAAAACTAAAAACACACCTCTTCCGACTATACCTTGAATAACATTTTAAACAAACAATTTAGTAGCACTTAAATGGCACTTACTTATAGCACTTTGTAGTTTTGCTCTTTTTATTTGAAGAAATTGTACTTTCTTGACTCTTGTTGTTCTGGGTTTGTACCCTCATGGTTGAATGCACTTATTGTAATTCGCTTTGGATAAACGCGTCAGCTAAATGAAAAATGTAAATGTAAATGTTTGGATTTATACAGTAGGTCCTTTAAGTATCTTTAATATGGATTTGAAAATTAAGGACTTGAAGCCTGAGAGTGCCCGGGCAAAACCAAGATGTATTTGCTAGTGTTTCAAGAGACTTTTTACATTCATAAAAATTATCATATATATATATATGGATACATCTATGAATAAACACTGGTAAATGATCATTATTTGCAGCTGCTTATATGGCTGAAAGGTCCAGGGAGTTCAGAGGCTGAGGTTTCCAATCTCAAAATTTACAAATCAATCCAATAACATGTTATATGATAGATTACAAATTATTCTTTCTGAGCATGTAGATAAAAAGAGGTTTAAGAAAAGAAAAGAAAAAGAGACATCGATGGAAATTTGCTTTGGCTTCTCTGTCAATACATCAAAAACAGACTGGATGTCACCAATTCATAATCAAACACCACCAAACAAAGGCAGCACAAAGGAGCCTCCAGTGTATGTGTCCAATTAGCATAACATGCCGGTTGTCTGTGAGAACGACAGACAGAAGGAAATATCAAAACATGCCTCCCTTCTCATCAGCGGTGACACGTAATCAAAGGGAAGAAGCAACAAGAGGACTTACGTTACATTACCCTCTGATGATTTGGCAGGAAATAAAATAAGCTGAAAGTGCAGCGTGGAAGAGGGCGGCGCTGCCAGTCACCATCCACACAGGTCTGTTAAGGCAGCACTGATACACTCCATTAACACTGCAGCGTCTCTTGACAGGGGATGGAAGATAATAAGTATTACACACAAATGAAAAACAAATCTGCAGACTGCTCATTTTGTTTTCTTGTAGCGGGGTCAATTTGTCACGCTGCTGTGTGGGTGAAAGGTGCAGATGTGTGTCTTTGGCTTCCTGTTGACAGGAAGTGTGGGCTGCGTCAGAGCTCTGACTTGTCTGCTATACATTCACACACTTTAGGTAAGGAGAGAAAAATTGCCCACTGTAGTGCCACTTCAGTAACTTGACCAGGCTGGCCTTCGCTCTGTGCACTGAATGAGTCTGGCAGCAGCAGCTGGCGTCCCAATGATAACAAACTGATGAGAGGGAGGTTGGGGGTTTTATGCATGTGTGTGTGTATATTTATATATATATATATATATCTGTGTGTGAGACCTTGTTCTGAATAAAAATAGATCCCTTATTTGTGTGTGGATGTAGTGCATGGAGGAAGAATAAATAAATAAAAAGGAGTAAGAACAGATTTTGCTTTTCATGCTGACACGTCAACTCGTTTAATGGAAATGGGACTTGTTGTTTCTTTCTTTCTCCGTCTCGGACAATCAGCCGTCCTCTGTTGACGCAGGGAAAGATAAACTGAGGTTTTATGGGCCTCTGAGCCTCAGGCTCAGACAACACACATGTCACAAATGCTGACATTTATGACCCGATGAGAGCCGAGTCCCTGCTTTGAACACAGTGTGTGGACGATCTGTGAGTTTTAAAAGCAGCTTCCCGCAACCAAACCCAGGAGGAATCATTTCAGAGTGATTCTGACTTTTTCCTGCCATGCCAATACTCAGGTCATGAGTCCAGATTTAGGAAGAAATAAAATATATGCCTCACTCATGGATAATAACATGATCTTAAACTGACACTAACACTTAAAACATCCAGAATTATTTTACCGTCCTCTGCAGACAGGCCGCATTCTGTGTGTCTTCCCCCTCGCCCGTTCCTCTCCATAGCTTTTAATCCAGAGATACACTCCAGATGATTAACCAGTTGGACATCTACCCTGAATCCGTTAGCCTCTTTTATCTCTCGTCAAGGAGAAAAAGCCAGACCAATATTGCAGTGTTTTCTCTTTTGCTCTTCTTCCATTCCTCTGACAATTTGCTCTACGGTTTCTTTGCTGGCTCTGCCATGACATACGTACTAAGAATATCTAGTTCACTTTTTCTATTAGCCAGCTGTTACTTCCGACTCATAGCTCCAGCTCTGGTTGTTGCAGTTGTGATGTTTACTGTAAACTAGACTTATATTGGGCCATTCCAGGCAGCGCTGTGGCAATGGCAGAGACAACACTCTACCTATTATAAGTTTGGTAATTATTATTTCAAAGCCATTATTTTAAGGTTAACATTTTTTTCATTATGTTGCTTTAATGCTTTTGAATCCTCTTCACACTTTAGGAATACAATTACAGAGAGAAATACTAAATCCCTTGGTTTAGTCCATACCTTATCTTTTGTAGTGAAAAGGGCTAATTCATGTATTAAGTGCAAACATTTTTAGAGAGGTGGTTAAAAACTCCATTGGACCACAAGCAGCTTCAATATGCCTTGACAGCGATTCAACAAGTCTCTGAACTCTTCTGGAGCGATGAAAAGCCATTCTTCCAAAAGATAATACCTCATTTGGAGTTTCCATAGTGGTGGTGGAGAGCACTGTCTAACACATCAGTCCAGAATCTCCTATGGGAGCCCAACCAGGTTGAGGTCTGGTGACTGTGAAGGTCACCCACATAGTCATCATAGTAACCAATCATGGACAGGTGTATTATCATCCTGGAAGACACCTCTCCCGTCTGGATTGAAATGTTCCATCACAACAATTTTTTTTTATTGATTTGCAGTGACACTGTCTAAGGAGATAAGTGATCGAAATGCCTCTTCAGTATAACAGAACCACCAGATATCCTCACAAAGTAAGACTCAACTGACCGTAGCACTTTTTTTCCACATCCCTGTTGACCAATTAGGCACTAAACTCTGAAAGGTGTGGATATCAGTGGACTGTTCTTGCTGACGTAGTCTGATCACATCCTGCATTCTGAGTCACCTGATGAGGAGGTGCTCTCCTGATTTCCCTCACATATCACACTGATGCAGGAGCATCACGGTTGTCAAATGAGCGCTGTGAACCACAAATTTGGACAGATATTATCTGACGTCCTTCCAATAGATAAAACACTGATCACTGTTCTTATTGAAACACTGAGCAGTAAGCGTGTGAGCCCCTTGTACTGTACTTCCTTCCTCTGACGGACAGACAGAGATTCCTCCAGTCAGATGCCACACGGTAGTATTGGATGCTAATTGCTTGCATGTACCGTGCAGCGTACCTGTGTGTGCAATTATTATGTTTCTCCATTCATTTCTCCAGGTATATCATTTTTTTCCTTTCTTTTTGTCAACGTCTGTACATCCTCTTTCCCTCTTTGTCTCCAATTGTTTATTTCCCTCCCTTTCCTCTCTACCCATATAACCCTGATCTCAGTATGCTCCATTGCAAAGGAAAACGGTTGTTGCATCTTTTGGCTAATTAACTTCAAACAATTGTCATGAGTGTCTCATTCAGCAGTGGGGAGCACAAACACAGGAACATCCAGTCTCAAGGACCCTGGCACTTTGGCTGCCGCTCAGCTAATCACCCACAGAGGGTGCTATGGATCCAGCTTTGAGCGTTGGTGGCCCCATTATTACAATTTAATGGTTTATGTGAGTGAGGAGGCAATGTTTCTCTCTCTCTCTCTCCTCTCTCACTCTCTCTCCTCTCTCTGCCCATCTCTCTCTCTCTCTCTCTCTCCTCTCTCTCTCTCTCTCTCTCTCTCTCTCTCTCTCTCTCTCTCTCTCACTCTCTCTCTGCCCATCTCTCTCTCTCTCTCTCTCTCTCTCTCTCTCTCTCTCTCTCTCTCTCTCTCTTTCTCGCTCTCTTTCTCTCTCCCTTCCAGCAGAAAGCTGTGTGCTGGTCTTATCTGGCCAGACCTGCTGCAGGAGCCAACCTGCACTGCATTAAACAAGCCACCACCACTGACACACACACACACACACACACACACACACACACACACACACACACACACACACTGTAGAAATAAACAGAATAATGAGAGAGAGAGCGACAGTTAAGGAAGGGAGGAGAGTTCATCAGTGGGATTGATTGGCCACTGGTCTGTTGTAATGTGTTTGTGAATAATTAATCTAAAATATAACAGTCAGAGAAAATTATGCACATGTAACATATTCTATAAAAGGGTGGAAGACATGACAGCTCCCCTAAAGTCTCTTGATCACCCCCTGGTGGCTGGCTGCAACACAGGTCATAAACCCTGCCTCCTCCATGTTAATGGGTTGGACATAGACCAAACTAAAACGTCAACGCACATGTCAAATAAATTGGCTTCTGTCATTTTAGGTAGTTCCTCTCACACTGACGCATGTTCAGGTGTTTATTTTCCAATATGTTGGCTTATAATTAGTTATTTGATGCTTAAACAACAGGGTGAAATGTCATGATTGACAGCTGAGATTAACTCGCGATTGGTCCAGTGTGTGCATCGGCGGGAACCTCGCTACAGTGGCCACGTCCTCATATTGCTACTGCACAGACCGCGGTTCCAAATGCGCAAGATGGCACTCGTATTCTGGATATTTTGATTTCATTTCTGGATAGTGTGAGGAAGCTGAGAAATGTCGTCCATCTTTTTATACAGTCCATGCTCTGTTCAAATTGTGCACGAAAGTGACCTGGAGATGGGAAGTTAAAAAAAGGCTCCGAGGGAAGCAGGGGAAATGGGTCTTAATTGAAATTCACAAAAGGTCATTTAAAACTTTTAATAATATAGATCCAGCCGTGTTTAAGAATCATTTATCTTCCTCATCCGGCCCGAACTATGAGGGCCGGGTTTTCTTAAACGGGCTGATGTTGACTATAGGTGATCTTATTGAAAATGCAGATCTGCTGACATTCTGCTGTTATGTTTCTTTGTGCACGTGGACAGATAAGAGTGGAGGCACGGCTCCATGGGCAGGGAACCTGTCAACTCTGCAGCTGTCCGAGTCTCAACAACTGTGTGTGACAAGTGTCAGAATGGATGTGGGTCTGTGTCAGATCTGCTTTATTGACATGGTGGAAAGTTTTTGATCATGAGGGGAGGAAGAAATGTTGCACACACACACACACACAGAGGAGTGTATGTGTGTTTGTGTGTGTGTGTGTGTGTGTGTGTGGTGGCTTTGTCTCTCACACACACACATGGGGAGAGACAGAGGGAAACATCAGCACAAGCAGCAGAGCGGACCTGCACTAACTTTTATTTCACATCTGTCATGAAGCCTCAAAACAAAGACTCAATCAGAGCTCTAACAACATGTCACATCAGAATTCACTGCACATCTCTCTCTCTCCCTCTCTCTCCCTCTCTCTCCCTCTCTTTCTCTCTCTCTCTCTGTCCCTCCTTTCCGTGTCTTTCTTCTCTTTTCACAGCCGTGCACGTACACATGGAGAGACAGACATGTACATACTGCACGGATGCTACCCGGACTATTAAAGTGTGAGCTGCCCGACACGCCACTCTCTCCAAACCCAGCGCGCAGAGGCTGGAGCCGGTTTCAAGCTTCCCTCTGTGTGAATTGATTCTACTATGAGCCTACACGACGCGCCGCGCTCAGGGGCGGGGGGGCGCGCGGCGTGTGGGTCCGCGTCCGATCACCTCCACACACCGCCGCATCTCACGCGCACGCACCCGCCCGTGTCGCCAGGTGGCCCCGCGAGTGTGCGCGTCGCGAAAAAACCGAGCCCCGACGCATTTTAAACAGGAGCCGTGGTCTCTCCCGTGCTCGCACACCCCCTCGCCTTGAGGTGGAACGTTCCACAATTTATTCCAGGGAAAGACTGACAGTTTTTTGGGTCATGAAGCAGCTGTTCAAGTCAGCGGCCGGTCCCCCCTCCGCTGGAATAAGAAATTAGTCCATTTTAAAGTAAATAACTAAAGCCTCTGGCCGATAAGAAGGAATTATAGAATGATGTGCAGGCTCAATTTGACGGAGAGAGAGAGAGAGACCCCCTGAAACAGTTACATCCAATAAATATGATTTTTTTCCCCCTTTCCCCCTTCCCTCCTTTCTCCTCCTCCATCAAATTATTATTAGTGGTAGAGTTAGCCCAAGTTATTACCAACACAACACAGGAGAAGATGGGACGCTATAGCATTACGTACTCCCATTATTCTTATTATTATTTGCGCTTTAGCGTTTGCGATAATAAAGAACAGCCTGTTTTGAAAGTGGGATCAGTGAGAACTGTTGGTTTTCTCCGTCATCTTTAAAGGTCTTGACCTTCTATGCAAAGTGCCTTCAGATAATGTATATTAGGATTTGGCGCTATACAAATAAAATTGGCTTGAACTGAGAAGTGACGTGGTGTAAACGCACACACTATGATGGGATTTTTGGGGGGGTTGTGGGTGTGTGGGTGAAAATGTTGGCCCCTGCAGGTCATGTAGAGTATCAGTTTTCTAATTGTGAAAAAATAATTCTCAGTGCTACTGATTATAAAATGTTTTATTTCTGGAGTTGGACAGTGATTTGATGTACAGGAGGAGTGTGTTACACTGATACGAGATCTTTGTATCCACCCGGAGTCATTTTCCCTCTCTTCTGACTTATTAGACATCGTTTCACAGAATTAATAAAACCTCTGTTTGCCGTGGTAAAGTCACTTATCTTTTTGACCTTTCACAGCAGGTGTAAGGTGTTCTGTGTAATTAATTCTTCACACTTTCAACAAATGCCATCTAACACCTCAAATCTATTAGTTGAACATATTCCAGCGTTTAAAGGGCCGCGCTTTGAGGCACTTAGGTAACATCCAAGTATTATGTCAACATATAATTAAGCTTCATGATCCATAGTACACGGTGTATCAGATTGAATCCTGAGCCAGTGGTTGTTCATTTCACTTCCATGCGAGATAAAGTGTCTGAACGTTCTCCTTGTTGTGGAACTAATGTGTGCGCGTGGATCATAAGTTTCACTGTGATACTTGAATTGTGAGGGATGTCAGTTTGAGTTTAAGCCTGGTATATGTGGAAGAGATAGTTTTATAAACCTCTCCAAAAACCCAGTATCAGTGGCAGTGGGCAGGGCAGTACTGATAACTCCAATGAAGCTTATGAATATTTAATCATTTTGCTGAAAATACGTCTTTATTTTCTTTAAGCTAAACGGCTGTCACATGTGACTGTTACTGGAATGGAGCTGAGTTTGAAATCACTGGACGTGGGATTTCTCTGGCTTCCTTCAATGGTCCAAAGGCAGATTGGAGTTTGGTTCACGCAAAAGTGAAAAAAACGTATAGTAATACAAATATCTCAGGATGAAAAAGAGGTGCCAGATATTTAGAAGATGCAGAAAAAGATATCCACTTGGAAAAACAAGATCCGAGAGCTTTTGGTGATAAGGGCCGACGCCAGATTTCCACAACAGAATTTATATGCCTCCTACATCTTCTATTACCAGGTCCCACCTCTTGCCTGAATGTTCTGGACATTTACCTGTTGTTGTCAACGTGTCTGAGCCGGACAATCTCCTGCTGAGTTCTTCATATCTGAAAAGCAAACTCTCGAAAATGTTTGGAGTTCATGTCTGAAAACAGCTTTATTATTTAGTTTTTGTATGAGCTCATTTACACGTGATCAATTTTTGTGTGATGTGTGACCCATGAAGGATTAATTGTCCTCTAGTTGAATATAATGATGTCAGGGCCTGGCTGCTGTTGAACTGGTTACTATTACACTTCAAACACCAAACCACACTGACTTTGTTTATGTTTCCCTTCACATCTCATTCATTTCTTCCTATTCTTTCCTCCTCTACTTTTCCTGACTCGTCCACCTGATCCATTTGTCTCCCTTCCTCTACATTTCTCCGTCCCTCCACACCACTCTCCATCTGTTGGCTTCCATCCATCTCTCCTTCCATCCCCCTCTCTCCTGTCTGCCCCGAGTCACCAGTCATCCACCAGCATGCGTTCCTCCTCTGGTCATAATGGAGATCATATGTTGAAGCCGGCACTGAAACCCAACACGGGACATCCACATCAAATAAAACCTGCTGTCAGCGGCGGGGCCTGACTCTGGCAAGGGGAGTGAAACCATATCTGCGTCGGCCTCACCAACACGCCATAAAATGGAAGCCCAGAAGACCAACAGACAGACAGACCACGCCTCTCTGGCAGACATTCCAGTCTCTCCCTGCAAAACGACGTCTTCACATTTTGGTTGAGAGGTTTTCAGTGTTTTTCACTTGTAGCTGTCAATCACAAAAGAGTGAGACGCGCGGCGGACTTCCTGTCGATCGATCTGTGTTTGCATGACAATTCAGCGCAGGTCATCTTAAGACGTTAGAACAGTCTGTGCAGTTAGGTCATCGCTGTGGCTTTTTCTCGCAGGTCATCTGATACTCTTGTTAATTGCATTACCTTCCTTGCCTGAATACATGGATTTTCTGTTCTGCACATGGAGTCATGTTGCTTATCCTGCTGCACTTTGTTGTCTTAGAAAGGCTTGGTTCTAACTTGAACTACACAGGCTGATTTCAACCTTGATTTATCCATGACCATGGATTTTCAACTTCATAGAGACGGATGTGCAGAAAGTAGGAGAGGTCACCATGCAGGGCTGAGACACGGACCAGTCAGAGCTGTCACTTTTAGCCTTCATCAAGAGTGTTTGAATAGGTGCGCAGACTTAACACAATGCATGCTGGTTAGAGAATTTGCTGCGAAAACGTCATCATGTCACATGACCTTAAAGCATCATGTGCAGTGACTGACTGACTGCTCAGTTGTTCTGCTCCAGCTGCTGCACCTGGGGAACCACGTCTGTGACGACACAACTCTGCCCTGAGTGGCTGAAGACGTCACTGACACGCATGACATGTTTCACATTTCTATTCTGAGAAGTTCAGATTATGTGCTGTTTATTTCTCTCCAAAGAGGATGAGAGGAAGCCTATTTCATCTCCCTGTGACAGTTAAGCTGCTTTCAGACATGCACTGAACTCCGCAGATCCTCCACATTTTCTCCTGAGGAGGTGCATGTGTGAACGCAAATGTCATAGTGAGAGGCTCCAGATTATCTTCGGACTTAATCTGCCTGGCCCACTAGTATAGAGTCTGTAGAAAGTCTGTAGAATTGAACGTGAGAACACCGCAGGAGATCACCCACTGGATTCACAGCGAGCGACTGGGAAGTTGATGACACTTCTAACGCGCGACAAGTGGTGTCATACACGGAAATGACACAAACGAAGATATCAAGAGAGTTTGTGGTGATAAGAACTGACGACGGCGGCGAGGTGTAAACATGATCACATGATTTCCGCAACAGTATTTATATGTGACTTCCTGCCTCTGCCTGCTGCACCTTACAGCACTACCCCTTACCTGAATAATGCAGAGAATTTGTTGCTGTTGTGAATGCATTGGCGCATAAAAACCTCCCGCTGTGTTGTGCATAAGTTAAAAGCAAGTCCAGACCAAATTCTTCGACTTTACCTGCAGGTTATGTCTGAAAATGGCTTTAGTAATATATATATATATGCATATATATCATATATATATATATATATATATATATATATATATATATATATATATAATGCATATATATATATATGCATTGACATTGAGAAGATTTTTTAAAAGAACAATTTAGGAGATAGGAAGCAAATGAAAACGGCAAGAAATGAGAAATATAGTTTTAGATTTTTATTTCGTTATAGACAGTTTTCTCAAGTCTCTGGTTCTCAAAGAAACAGAAAGCAATAAATGTGTTGTCTCTCTAACCGTTTGTCTCTGAAATATCGCATGGGTCTATGCCCCCATATATGTTAACCCATCATCATGTAAGTTTTCACGTAACAGTACTTTGATTCGTTGAGATGTGAAGACTTGAGATTGGTCGTTGTTGTCGACTCACTGACGCGCCATGAGTAGAGAGTGTCCAAATAGATGTGTGTCTTTTTATATTCTACCCCTGCAGCTTTCAGCCGCAGTGAGACCAAATCCATCGCCAACACACCTATTTTTACAACTGGAAAAGGTTCATGTGGAAGGAGAGGTAACAGGAAGTCCAGGTAAAGGGGCGGAGTCTATAAAAAGGGGTGGGAATGCCACATAGAGCTTTGTTCCTGCAAGACACACCTGAGGGAGGTAGCATGAGGCCATCTTTTGTTTTGTGTTTGATTTGGTAGGTTCCCTGTTTTTTTTTATATAGATACATTTTAAAATAAATTAATAAGAAGATACTTAAATTCTTGGTATTTCTGCAATTCCAGATTCCAGTTTATTCTGGATCTTGTGCATTGAATATTACCTGGGTCACAAGTCATGAGTCGGATCTTATTGTTTGGAAGCACAAAACAACACAGTTCTATCTGTGCAAACATGGTGAAAACATAACCTCCTTGGTGGAGGCAAAATACAAAAATACATGGATACAGTTTAACACAAACCTAATGTACATGCATATTGTGGTTCTGTATCTGGATGCATTGTCCTTGATTTTTGTAATGGTATCCTTTTGTTTGTGTGGGTTACTTGTTTTTTAATCATACACAGTGTTTTAATGATGGTTATGTTGTACATTTAACTTGGGTAGTTTGCATTATTAATGCACATGAATGTTCTATAGAATATTTGTAAAGATATAAAATGGGTTACTGTACTTAAATGTAGTTTGTCTTCTAAGAACTAGCCAGGGACAACAGATGGAAATTGTCCTTTTACAGCTAACTTTGGCTCATTCCACTATCCTTAAAATGATTTAAAAAATGTAACTTAAAAATCTAAAACTGTTCTTTTATATGATTTTAATCTGTTCAAATATATATATATATATATACTTTGTGTGGAACCTCCTGTGTAGAGCATGAGGCCTGTCCACTGTATATACGGTGGCGACAGCCTCACCATTTCTCAGCATATATGTGACTGAGATTGAATTGCCCTTCCAGTCCCTGTGTCTGAGCCGTGGAGACAGAGATCCAGAGTAAGAGCAGGAAGATGGATGGAGGGTTGGTGGTGATGGTACTGCTGCAGGGGGGAAGGTGGAAGCCGGAGTGTCCTGTTGTTCGTCAAGTAGCTGAGAGATCAGATGCTATCGTTCCAGGAGGTGTCTGCTCTATTCGGCTCTGTTCTGCCGGCTGAGCACTGCTCACAGCAGCTAGTTTACGTTAAGGATAAACACTGACCCCGGGGTTGTTATCCACCAGCAGGCTGAGTAAAAGCTGTGTGGATTACTGGAGGCTAACTGAAGCCTCTCCACTTGTTTTACACCTCAAGAGGATCCTAATTGAGTTAAATCTCATTATTTATGGCCGGCTATGGAGACGGCAATCAGAGTGGCTGGTGTGTCTTTAAACAGATCATCCAGGAGCTGTGTCTGTTAATGCCAGCATGTGTGCATGTGTCACACACACACACACACACACACACACACACACACACACACACACACACCGGTTGAGTTTCCATGATGCTCTCATGAGAAGATTTAGTGGTGGGAGGAGAAATGTTCTGTGGCCATTACCAGCTCCGCCACACTCATCAGTGTTGCACATGTAAGTGTTTGTCTCATGTGCATTTGAGAAAATAAGAGGAATCACATGGAGGCCTTTTAGCAGAAGACTAAATGCACCTGCAGATATAATGTAATAATTTAACATTTTCATAAAACAGTTAACAGATTTTTCTCTCATCTTTTATTTCTTCAGCTTTTAATGAATCCAGCTGATGCAGAGCCAGAATATTCATTGCAAGCACCTACCTAGACCAGCAATTTCCCGTGTTATTAAAAGGCAGGGATATCGTTGATATGAAGATATGAAGTTTCATTGCTGGCTGATATGAGGATTATGAATGGCGTCAGAGGGCATGAGCTGGCCCTGTGTGGAGCCACTGTGCTGAGGGGTCTGCAGCTCCGCTCAGATACGATAGCAGAGGAGAAACTCCACGAGCAGTCACACATTTCTGGACTGCTAATAAAAAAAAAAGGACAGGGCTCACGATAAAAGCGGCATTTAGAGGAGAAAAGGGTAGATATTAAGCAAGAAAGAAAAATATAGACGGAGTAAGAGGAGGAGACAGGAGTTAATAAATTTCAGACAAAAGAGAAAAGAGATATCACACAAAATGGCAGTGGAGAGAATTTGCAAAGATTTTTGAGATGGTTGGGGTGAGGTGATGTAGCGCTGAATGCAAAGAGAGAGGAGAGGAGAAGGATGGTGTTTTGGGAGTATGGAAACCGCTCAACCGTATGCATTTCGATGTCGGCAATATACATGCAAATGACGGCATGCACGAGCAATATGAAATCAATGAGCAGAGATTTTTTATTTTCAGAGCCACATTATCCGGATTGATGCCAAGCTTCAGCCATCAACACACAGACGAGCACACAACAGTGGACGTTTAAGATGCATCCATATGTTTTTGTTTGAAAGTTTTTAAGCTAAAACGATCTCTGTTCATGCAAGTTTTTGGACTCAGTTTTAATCCCTGTCCATACTAATTGTTAGTTGCAGAATTGTAGCAGAATTGTCAGAATTCAAATGCAAAACAGCTAATACCAAAGACAACGGGTTCAGCCACGCAAAACTGATTATCAATGTTGCGTTCTACACTCGCTTGTTTTCTTCTGGAAGAGGGTAATGCAATAGGAACTTGATGAGTCAGTGAAAGTTACGTCATGACCGAAGAGACAGAATCAGCAAGCTGTTGTGAGTGTCGGTGTCATCGATTCCAAACATGTCGGTTTGTGTGCCTCTATACTAAAAACCAGCCCAGAGTAAAACGTGACAGGCAGCATTTTCAAACTTCACCATTGTAGTGGCTCTAAAATTCTGTAGTAGGGTGGACGTCATGTGTATCCATAGTAGATTTCATCCAATTTCAAATGAAAACCTAATGTGAATTTAGCCTAAATCTTATATTCAGCAAGGGGGGTTATGCACAAAAAACCTGACCCCCTCCAATCTTCCTCACAGCAAACCCCAGTCTGTATTCATGACTGTAGAAAGGTGAAGTTGTTTTAACATGAAATTTGTGTCAACAGGCAGCATAGGAAAAGGCATTAGATAAAAGGAGATGTAGAGCATGGGGGTCAGACAAAAAACAGACATATCCTTGTGTCTGTAGGTACAGAAGCTAAAAAGAAAAGAAGCTCCAAGAGAAGTAGTTTTCTGGTGCTGATCAGACTTCTGAAGGAGCAAAACCCACCTGAAGCAAATGTTTTTTTAAGGATTTATCCTGTAGTCTGGATATGAAGAAAGCTTCAGGGTTTCAGTATGCCAGCTTAAAAATGCACAAGAATAGATGAAAATAAAGTTTAGAGAAGAGAACAGATCTCCTCTATTCACTTCTACTTATAACAGTCACCCAGTGTGCTCTTTGTCTGTGTTACAAAGTGCGTAACATGGTAGTTTGCCATAGGATACATGCATGAATGCATTTAGGCTACTATATACATTGGTGAGTGTGGTGGTGGTCATGGGAAGGTGCTGCCGGACGGGGTGTAGAAGGCGTGGAGGGAACAAATCGTGAACACTAAGACAAATCCTGGAGGCCCCATAGACTGTTTTTAAAGATATAGACTGTATATAAAGATGAACGACATGACAACTCCCCAAAGGTGAAGCAAGAGCGTCTCGCTGGACCAAACTGGATGTGAACTGAGGTCAAAATACACATCAGATAAAAGACGGTTCAAATAGAGTTTCTGTGGTTACACTGTTCAATTCTTCATTTTAGCTTGGGTTTAATATGTTATTTGATGCTACAAAAAGGGGGGGGAACATCATGATTGATGACGGAGACTAACTCGGGATTTGCCTCGAGTCTGTGTCGACGGGACCTCGATACTGCGGCTCCATCCCCAGATCATTAATGTGCAGCCTCTGGCTCACAATGGCATCAGTCATATCTGGGATATTTTTGGCTTCTGGTTTGTTGTGTGTGATTGTTTAAAGACGGAGCCATCTAGTCATCCCTGAGCCAGTGTTTTGACACAACCCTGATATCCATCACATCCATACAAGTTCTTTGTCGCCAGAAGATGAATCCCCTTCACATTGTTGATCTCCTAACTTTTAACCCAGCTCTCATCATCAGGTCAAACTGTCAATTGTCCACATAATTTACCTTATGACCAAATACATATTCCCATCATCCCCATCTTCGCTTTGTGTTTCTAGTGCTTAATGCAATATGCTTATTCACCATGTTAAACCTACACCTATTTTACAAAGTTCTATTTCAAACACGGGTCTACCCACGAAATAAAGGCAATCGACTCACTTCCTATTGCCAGTAGAGAGGTTTGCCTTTCTGTTTAGTTTTTTGGCTGTACGACATGAAACTGAGCTCATCTCACTGTCTCGCCTGTGTTGCATTTTGCATAACACGACGAAAAACATCGCTTTTGTTCATCGCTATTAATGTGCCAAGGCCAGATGTTGAGTCTGCATCGCAATGTCGCACAGAAAAAGTCAGTTGTCATTTTTCCATCAATGCTGATCCAAGCTGGAGCCGATAAAAACATGTGTCTACTGCAGAGTCATTTGTATTCATTCCCATTGCAGACAAAAGCCAGATGGTAGAAGGTTTTTCTGAGCAGTGGAAAAGAGGCTTAAGATGGTGAACATTATACCTGCTGAACATCAGCATGCTAACATGTCGCACATCCAGAACAGAAATGTGTGTGAGTGTGAAAAAAGGGTTCAAATTTGTATGGTCAGCATTTGCTGGCTGTAAATGGTTCCATGACAGTGTGTGACATGGCTTGTACAGTATATGAAGGGTTTGAGTGTGTGTGAGCGTGACTCCATAAACACACGGGTGTTAGAACAGGAGTTTAAGAGGGCAGAGAGGTGTGGAAGACTGGGAGTCAGTGTAAATGTTTTTCTGAGAGTAGGAGCTGTAAAAGCATTAGTGTGTGTGTGTGTGTGTTTGCTGTGTGTGGCTACAGATCTACTGATCATATCTCTGCAAGTGAGCATCTAATTTGTGTATGTGTGGTAACCCGCATGTTCTTTTGTCTGCATTAGTACATACAGTTGTGCAGCAGACAGCAGAGAGATTTATTGTTTCTCTCTATATCTGTGCATGTGAATTTGTTGCGTGCATGCATGTGTGTGCACGTCATTGTGAGAGAAGCTGGCAGCAGCCTCCTCTCTCCTCTTTTCTCCTGCAGTAATCAGTAAGAGTGGAGGCCCGGCCATTCTCTACCTCTCCCTGCCTGTGGTTTGTTCACATACCGTCTCAGCCGAGCGGGTAGGAATGTGTGTGTGTGTGTGCGTGTGTGTGTCTTACAAGTTGTGTGCATGGTAATGTGTTACTGCATCTTTGTGTGTGTGTGTGTGTGTGTGTGTGTGTGTGTGTGTGTGTGTGTGCGTGCGTGCGTGCGTGCGTGCGCACATCTGTGTGTGTATGAGAGCTAGAGGGGACTAAGGAGAGGGAGAGATTTGATGTGTTTGTGTGTAAGAACAGGGGGCGGGGGTTGAAGAGGCCCTGTAAGGGAGAAGACAGAAAACCTGAACGTAGTTGGTTGGCCTTTTCCCTGCAGTAAACAGCACATGATACACATGAATTCAAACCAGTCTACTGAGAAGTTCACACACATCATATAAACCTGACAAACATATGAATCAAACTGTAAAGTAGGTGGTTGAATGTTAGTCATAAGAAGGTTAATATCATAATAAAAAATATTGAAAACAGATCTGTTTTGTTTTGCGTTTGGGATTTGTTCATCGGAAAGTGAAGGACGCGCGCGCACACACACACACACACACACACACACGCACTGTGAGCTGTGGTGTTTTGTAGTCAGATGAGGACAGAGGAAAGCATTAAAACGCTGCTGTGTACGCCTTGTCCCAGACAGTCTGGTCTTGGTGAGCCTCTGTGCTGTTTTCCAGGAATGGCCAAACACACACACACATACTCACACACACTTTCATGCAAAAACATATATTTCTCTCTTTGTCAAGCCACATGCACATGCACACACACTAACACACACATACCTTAACCCTCAAACAGCACTCTGAAGATGAAATGTCCTCACTCTGTAAGGTCTCAAACTGGTCCTCACAAAGATAGAAGTACAAGTAGACACGCACACTCTACTACAGAACTATCTAGTTCATTAATGAATTTCTGCTCCTGCACAAGGAACAACGCAGGGTTTATATTACAGCGGCTTGGCATGATCCCTCAGCTGATATAATCACGACGTGATGAGAGGTTGTGATGACATGTGAACAGAGAACATTCGGTGCCTCTTCAGAATATGTCACTGTTACGATAACCTACTTACCATGATGTCATGGCAATGATGCTTAGTTAGATTATGCTGTGCAATCCAACAGTAACAGATACTAAGAATAAGAAGTATTTGGCTCATCTGTTGATTTTTTTTGTGTTTAAGTTACAAATGATTTATTCTACATTACACTCTTCAGAACAGTGATTCTGTTGGTTATTCACTCTCTAAAAACGGATGAATCATTTGCAGCTGTTTCCAAACATGAACTCCTGAGATGTCCCGACAATTGGATCCAGACTTTGCTTTACATACATGGATGGATGGATGGATTGATATATGGAAATGTTTACAAGGGCCACTCAAACAGTCACTTTGTGCTCTGTTGCTGTCAGTGTTGAAGGTGAAGCTGAACTTTAATTTGTTACATTGCTGAAAGTGGTGGATAAAAATCTCAAAATAGAATTTGTTTTTTAAAACTTAAGACTTATCATTTGTCAGAAAATGTGTGCGCTGTCCACTGATCTTGGTGATTCCACTGAGTGTGGTCTTAAATTTAGAATATATATATTAAAAAGCTGCTGCAATCGTAACTCTTTGAAAACACATTCAATTTCAATGAGAACGCTAATCACTGCTGATCTCTGCAGCCTTATGTGTGTCTGTCTCAAGTCTGTTCCTCGTGTGTTTTTATATTTTTTACAACCAATAATCACAAAGCGATCCACGTGCCGTCTCTGTAATGGGATCGATTCACAGGCTGTTAATAAACTGTCAGTGGACAAACTCCTGAGATCTTGATAACATCCCAGACTAGTAGCTTTTACACAGAGTTGTTCATAACCCCACAGGGTTAGGTTGGATTAGCATAGTAAGTGAGTATTAGTGTCAAATTGTCTGTGTTTTAATTACGATGAGAGAAAGATCACCGAGTCTCTTGTACAGTAGAATCCATATGCAACAATGATCAAGCAGAAGAGCAGTACTTCATCGCTGCCCGAGTGGAGTGGCAGCAGGTCACCTGGAACATGATGTCAAATCTATAATTCAGTGTAAAGCACAGCTGGAGTATCAGACGAGAGCTATGCACAAAGACGACAGGGGAGAGCAATGACAAAAGTGTCTGAGAGCAAAATGAAAAACTCTCATGTGTTATATTAAAGATTCAGTGTGTAGGAATTAGTGACATCTAGTGGTGAAGGTGCATGTTGCAACTGAATGCCCCTCACCCCACCCTCCCCTTCAAAGCACGGAGGAGAATCTATGGTGGCCTTAAGGTATCACAAATACTCAAAAGGCCATCTCCAGAATCTGTGCTTGATTTGGCCCTTTTGGGCCACTGTAGAAATATGGTGGTTCAACTTCAGACTCCGTAGAAGAGGTCACATTTCCAAAGTAAATATAAAGGGTCTTGGGTAATGTAAACATAACACTTAGTAAATTCAGCTGATTATTCATTAATTAAGACATCATTATGATTCAATTATTTGCTATTCCATTTCTGCTAATAGAACCCTGTAACCCAAATCTTACACACTGATCCTTTAAGTAAATATCATTTATATTTATATGCTTTAAGATAGTAGCATTCTATAAACTGACAAGTTACGGAAGATAATTTAATATTGCTGGGGATAAAAATATGCACAATTAACACTGAGAAATAACTATATGGGTTAATGGAGTAATTTATTTGACACCTACCCTCTCAAACGTTTTTGTACTGGGAAGGATTTCTATTGCAACAATACATCACCAGGGTAAAACTAACCTGTCTATATAAGTGTGTGATCCATCCAACGCTGCTGAATTCTGTTTCACAATGATGTGAAGAGCCAACATCGAAGGATCAAAAGGCGACGCTGCCACAAGCCAGTTCTCCCTGTGGTAACTTTTCTGACAAGATAATGAACATTTGATTTATTGATTTTAGGGGTTATTCACACCTTGTTCCAGACTGTCCATTGTTTCCATCTGATCTGGTTAGTTTCGGTTTCACATTCGCAAGTCAGGGAGCAGACGTAAGACTTGAGATGCTTACTTCAACTTGAACTTTCAACTTTATTTGTCCCCAAAGTACAAGTTGTGTTTACAGCAAGGAAGTACAACACATAGGACACAATAGAACATGGACATATGGCACAGTACGTCCTGGTGTCATCACCTACGTGGGCTGCGTCTACAAATACTTCACATTGATTGGTTTGTAGACAGCCGTGTGTCTGATGTCAATTCGTCTATACTGTATTCAATACATTTTTTATCAAAGTGCGTATAAAAAAGTATTCTTTCCAGTTAAATGAAGAAAAAGAACCAGTCCATTGTGTTGATTTCATTGCCACTCTAATATCATTATTGTATTACTACCAGCAAAATGAGTGTCCTTGTTGTTCATCAGAAGCAAAGACTGCAAACAATCCTGCTTCTATTTCTTCGTCTATTGTTTAATTCTGTCTCAGCTTCCTGCAATAGGCCCGAAAGACCAAAATATCCCCCCAAAAACCTTTCACACTGCGAACAAACCGAACCATGGTTCAGGTTGATCTGGACCAAGACCTCCTCTGTTAGTCAGATTCCACTTTGCTCCATTGGTGCAGTCTGTTGTCTGAGGCACCTACGACACCTAAACCGAAAAGTCCGAAGGGCTGGGCCAAACAAGGGAGGTGTGAAAAGAACCATTAGTCTATTAGACTCGATTTACCTGATTTTTCTCTGGAGAAAGGCAAATACCTTGCAAAAGAACGCGTTAGATTGGGAGCAGAATAAACCTTTTCAGCAGGTATTTTTTTTAATGTCATCTTACATACAGCAAATGTGTAAATGATGAAATGAGTATGGCTGAATTCCATTTAGCTGCTTCAGTTTCAGGGTCCTGGTGCATACTGGCTCATTGTCACTCTCATTGACCCTCGATCCAAACAGAGCCACTGTAAATGTTGTCGGTAAAACCTGTGCTTTTCCTATAGTGATAAATCAAAATGTCTGCTGTGAAAAAGGCTAAAGTAAAGTGACTGTACATGTAATTTACTAACGTACAGTTTGGATTTCCCTCCATGGCATTTTTTTTTCTTACTGTATATAATTGGAACTTATCTAACCACCTCTTTATTGTTCGTACTATTTCTCTGGTTAATGATTACAGGACTTTAGTGATTCAGGCTCAGGTGCTTCTAGGCGCATCTGATCTCCCCAGCTCAACCCCCACTATACACACATGAGCAGTGCTGCATTCTGGGTATAAAACAACAAGGGACAGTACAATGTGCTCCCATCGCACTGTCGTCTCTCGTCTTTTTGAGCTCATCCTAAGCCACTGCCCAGTCTAATTCCAGCCTGCGTCTCAGTGCCTGGGGAAAAAAAGGAAAACACAAAGTCATAAACACACCAGATTAGGTCAGAGTCTGTTTCATAACCACGCCATGACCTCTTTACTCTCCCTCTCTCTTTCTTTCTCTTTCCCTTCCTGTCTCCCTCACTCTTTCCTCTGTCCTCTCTTTTCTTTCTTCACATCCCCCTGCTTTCCACCTTTTAGCCGACCAATCTGTCTTCTATTTGGCTTTGCTCTTTTCTCCCAATCTTCTCTATCCACCGCTCTTTTTATGTGCTCTTCACACTCTTTGCCCACTTTATAAGGTCCCGTGCTTCTTGTATTTTCCCTTTTTCCATTTCTCAGTCTTTTCTTTTTATGTTTTCCTCGACCCACTCGTGCATAATTTATTTTTATTTTTCCAGGCTACAGTCATCTCGAGTCTCTGCAGCACGATGGCTCAACATTGCAAAAAGACATTTCATGAGAGCAACTGTACCCTAGTCAATATATAGATGACTTCCAGCAACCGTAAAGCAAATGGAAAGGGCATTGTAGTTCAGTGTCATGGTATACAGGGGGAATGTTGTGGGTAAACTGTAAATTTTACACTTCCCTTGTTGTCTCTTTATGAAAATCCCTCTCCAGTAGCTTATCACACCCCCTAAGAATCGTATCTTAATCTTCCTCAAAATAAGATATTCAAACGTTTCATGAAAATATTCCCCTCATGACGTTAAATGTACCACCAAACTTTCCCTCCTCATTTCGTGACAGACTTTTGGTCCAGTTTCTCAAATCTAACAAATTTATGGGGGTTTTGGCAAAAAACATTCTCTCACTTCCTTCATGAGGGTATTTGTCTGAGAAAGGCGAGTGTCAGCAGAGTCACCAGAAGGTGTCTGAGGTGTACGGCAGAGCAAATGTCACACAAGAGACCGATGTTTGCATCCTTCATCCTTTCTGTGGTTGGTTTAGGCAACAGAAGCACTTTGGTTGAAAGATGGTTAAAGACAATTAAGTATTCCCGGCCCTTAAACCCAATGGAATTTAGAAAGCGTCTTTGCTGGTTTTAGACTGACACAGCTGTAATTTTGCCTACCAGTATCCCGTTGGCTTAATCTGAGCACCCATGGGTGAGAAGATATCTACCCCAAGCTTGAGATTGGTTAAAAAGGTTTTCTGAAAACTCCTCCTTTTACTTGTTCGTGCTTTCTTTTTGTCTTTCCTTGCACACTTATCCCTATTCCTTCTCAACATCTGGATTCAATCTCGGCACAAACGAGGGACATGCCCACTCCAACACGCGGCAATCTAACACAAATTATTGAAGAATGGCAAATGATTAAAATGCAAAAACACGTACATCCTGAGAATTCTACAAACTACTCCAATCACACACATTTCTAATTCAAGGCTGACACGTCACTCAGAATGAACCAGATCAACCATCTGGACCAATCGATGTGAGGGAATGAGGGATAAAACCATGGGAATAAAACCGTACAGCGTAGGCTAAGCTGGAATAAGACAGGTCAACTAATCTATATGTGGGCCAAAGGACAACATGTACTAAATCAACAGATTGAAAGGAGAATATTGGAATACACACCTGCAGAAACCACAGTGCTCCTCACTATTTAAGATCTATTTTTTTCAATCTTTGTCACCATATCGAACTCTATTTATATGTAACACAAGAGCAGGGATGAGCAACATGGAGAAGTATGTATGCAATGTGCAGTGTATATTTCATATTATCATGAGCATATGTGGAATTTCACAATCGAGACCATCTGTCTTGCATCATGTGTGCTGACTACTTGACTACACTGGTAGATGTTTGACTACTGAGGGAAATGTATCGAGGAATTCTTGTGTGAATGTGTTTTTAAAGCTTGAGGAATGGACCTGGAATGATTTATCGGCCATAAAATTCATTGATCGCAGCTTTTCAGAAACAAGTAATCTGACAACAAACAGTGAAGACCGCTGCGGGCACGTGCTCGGCCAAATATTCTGTAATCTGTTGTGGTAATTTAATTAGTCAAGAAAGAATGTGATTAATCGAATCAATTATATGGCACCATGAAACAGAAATCATGTTTTCCAAGTCTCATTATCAACCTGGAGGTGGACTGACGTGCATGTAAACATATATGTGTGACAGTGAGAAAATGTGGATCTCCTTCCATTTTATCTGCAGAGGGTTGCTGTGTGTGTGTGTGTGTGTGTGTGTGTGTGTGTGTGTGTGTGTGTGTGTGTGTGTGTGGCTAGTGTTCACTAGAGACTCGCTGGAGAGGAGAAAGAGAGGGGATAAGCATTTGCAGGCTGCAATTATGGGTAATTTTCCAACAACAGCAAAATTAAAGCCCCGAAAACAAAACAAAGAGGGCAAATTTACTCCCTGGACGAGTCTGTCACTGATGCACAGACGACTGTTACACACACACACACACACACACACACACACACACACACACACACACACACACAAACACACAACTTCAGATAGCACCTACAAAACAAATATTGACAAGTGATGTTCGTCATGTTGTCGTGTCACTTTGGTTCATACAAAGACCCGGGCAGCTTCATCGTCTCTCTTTGGATCCAATGGGCCATGATGAGGAGGAACATTTCTCAGTTGCTATGGCACCACCATTGTGCCGTATACACACACATCCACATGTCCTTGTGTTTGTATAACAGGGGCATTGTTTTAATCAAACATATAGATTATGCAAAGTTCTAACAGGCTGAATACCTTGATCACACATGTAGTGTATGAGCTACATAGTTGTTTTTTCTAAAAATTGCATTTCTGACACATACATTTTAATGTAGTTATTGTTGTTGTCGTGAGCTGCTGCTTCAGCTCTATGAAACAAATAAAAAACGCAACATTTACAAATGGCAAGCCCATGTGAATTGTTTTTGTTTCCATAAGTCTACATGAGGAGGGAAGATTTGTATAAAAAAAGTAGCATAATTAAATATTATATATAGTATTAAATATTTGGCCTTTAATGATGAGTCTATGAGCAAGTCAAGGATTGGCAGTGTATTCGGATTCATCTACAATGACAATAAGACTGAGAGAAATGATAATTGTTGATAATTGAAAAAAATCTAATTAGAAGCGAGTATATGGAGTTATAATGATATAAATGTATGCTTAAAGATGAATGATTGTTAACTTTGTTTATATTACGCTTCAATTTAATAATTTTCTATAATCATTTATTATCTTTATCTTTCTATATGGTATGGTAGACCCCAGGACCACTTCTCATTTTTGTCGAGGCCGTACTGATTTATTGAAGTTTTTTTCTGAGCTTTCTGGCTGTTACATCTGGAATTGACTGATGGAAGCAAGGTTTCCAGCTGTAAAACCAAATCATTGAGGTAAAAGACTAAAAAGCAGCTGGAAATTCTCTGTGGTTGGTCAATACAGCTGTTTGCGGACATGAATTCTGAAAATATTCAGAGTTTGCCTTTTAATATATGAAGAGCGCAGCAGGACATTGTCTTATTCAGACACGTTTACAACAACAACATTTAGGCGAGGGGTGAGTAGAGCACGCAGGAGGCAGAAGAGAATCTATACATTCTGCTGCGGACACAGATGTCGGCCCTTCTCATCAAAAGCTCTTTTTATTGTTGACATCTTCTTGGTGTCTTCTACATGTATTGCACCTCTTTTTCATCCTGAGGTATTTGTTCTTTTTGAGGTTTCACTCGAAACACGATGCAAATTCTCATGTTGCTTTATGTAAGTTTGATCATTTGTGTTTAGTTCGCGAGTATTTGCATGTTCTCCACTGGAAGAGAAGAGAGGAAGAATACTGACTAAAGTGATTTCAGCTGCAGCGTTGTACCTGAATCCAGCGCCATCGTGCGAGTGTCCACATCTGCACACAGCTTTGATGACCTGCTAGCTTAGGTCGGTGCCAGGACCTTTCTCCGGTGAATGTCATTCTCAACGCTGATTGGCTTTGGCAAAAAGTGATTTTTTTTTTCACTGAAGCAAGTGACGCAAATAGCGAGAATTTCGCATCTATTGAATGTTTACATTGACTTTGTGTGTAATCTCATTGTGTGAACATGTTGCTTCAGATTTGGTGCAAGCACAGAATTAATAATGTCATCAACAAGTCCACTTACTCGCTGTAAATTCTCCAGACATTTTCCAGACTGTTTTCTCTAACGGGCTCAGTTGGACATTTATTGAGACAATTTACTAGGTGGTTGACAGGGAAAGTTCCAGAAAATGTTGGGAGCAACTGACTCAGACATTTGCCTTCACATACAATTTCAGAATGTAATATTTCTTGATTTCTTTGGATCAAGCGTTGATTTCAAAAACACAGATGAGTGGAGCCCCATGTGAGCGTTTGTTGTTGAAGACAGAGAAATGTTCCAAACTGCTGTTTGGGTTGAAAGCATTTAGTTAATAGTTTGTCTTAGTCTAAGTGCTGTATAATTCTGTCTCAAGTTCTCCCCGCCGAGCTCAGAGAAAGAAGAGTAATAGAGGGTGAAGACCGGTTGGTGTGACTCATCCTGTTCTGAGAATCACCAGAGCTGAAATTATAAGCTGGTATGCATATCAATGAGAACTGAGCTACCATGACACTCCCGATGAATATTTCTCACAGCATGTATATTTTTCTCTCTGGTGTGGCTGTCGCACTTTGTTGGTGAGGGGGATGTCAGCGCAAGCTTTGTGTTAGTATTCTTACAGCGGTGTTTTCAGTGGAACACCCCTTTAATGCTGCTCGTGTTTCCCAGAGAGAGGTGATGACGGACTGAGAGAGCAGTTTAGGTGCACAACAGAGGTTAATTAACTAAATCTCACAGTCACTGCACATCTCATTTCCTTCTCCTCTCCTCTCCTCTCATTTCCTTTCCTTTCCTTTCCTTTCCTTTCCTTTCCTTTCCTTTCCTTTCCTTTTCATTTCATTTCCTAAAATGTCCTTTCCTTTCCCTTTTCCTAACATTTCCTTTCCTTTCCTTACCCTAACATTTCCTCTCCTCTCCTTTTCTTGCCTATCCTAATTTCCTATCCTTTCCTTTCCTTTCCTTCGTGCCGTGGGCTGCTTTATGGCTGGTGTTGTTTTCTGATGACAGCAGAACGACTATCATTAAGAGCCAGCCAGTGTGTAGCCCTCAGCATAGTAATCCCATCAAAAGGAAACAGGGTAACAACCTCTGTCTAATCCTTCATTAGCCTAGCTCCTCCCCTCACATCCCAGCTTCCCCCTCTCCTCTGCCATAGCACCACTAATTAGCTTAGCACTAACGAGTCGCCAGAGGTAGCAATAGTTCATCTCAGCTGCTAGAACTCATGTTAAAGTTCAAAAACACTGCTGGAACAATGGTAAAAGTCTTTTACTCAGTGTCACGTACTCCCCAACAGAAACTAAATATCTTTTACACACGGCTGAGTTTAGCTGAGTAATGACATCATACAAATTTAAGGCAATATTATGTCTTATTATATTGATCATCTCAAGTCGGTTTTCCTGACTCAATGTCAGCTGCTCAGTTGGAGGAACATTTTGCATATATTTAGGTATCAACAAATTGCTAAATTACAATAGTTTAATGAAAAAGGCTTTAATAATTGCAAGGCGGTATTATATTGCAGCCATGGATGCACCGTGGCTCTAGGGAGGTTAGCCTATCATGTTTTGTACAGATATGCATGGTCCCCAGAGCACGACTCCCATGGGGGACCCACTAATGTTGGATGTTGGATCGACTTGCACCTCGCTTGCTTTTGAATTGCTGCATCCAGCCATTGTGTGTTCTATTACATCTGCCACGTTATGCTTTTGTCTGTGTTTGTTTGTTAGCAAGAATGGAATTATGTAAAAACTCAACTGATTTCCATGACATTTTGTGGAGGGGTGGAGCTGGACCTAAGGACAAAATGTTTGATCCAAGAATTGTTTTTTAGCATAGAGAGTAAGGGTGTTTTTCAACATTTACATTGAAGGCATGTTTAAGGGACTGATATTTATGATCTAGTAAATCTTTATATGGTGTCATTAGGCGGCATGAGCTATATTAAGTGCATTTCTGTTTCTGTTTTTCAATTTACATTCATTTGTGCTTTCAATGGAACCTGGGAAGTTCTTGTCAGTGATTAATTAGCCTGTAACTAGAAACAACACATGCTTAACACATATATAGTTAATATGTGTTAAGCATGTGTTATCATCAGTATGGCAAACAGTGAAGATTAATGTATTGATAGAGAAGACATACACTTGCTCCCTGAGAACATACCATTCAGTATGGCCCCAGCCACTCTGCAGTCTTTTTCTCTTACATATGCATCACACACAAAACACACACACACAAACAGGTTGGACTTGTCTCACGCTGTGAGTTGAGCAACTGAATGTGACAGATCTGATGAGAGTGACTCAGGTGCTGCTGATGAAAAATTGACAGGCCTACATTTAAGTGTTGGATCATATAGTGTTTATTGTGTGTGTTCTTGTGTCAACACACACTCAGTCATGAGCATGAATAGAAAAGCGTAGGCGTTCACTCTGTTGTGCAGCAGAAAGATGTTTTCATAGAACAAAAAAAAAAAACTACAGAAACACAACTTGTCAACAAATGAGTTCAGCTGAAGGGGAGAACAGTAAACTGAGCAGTAAAACACTTTCAATGGCCGAGGTTCATCACAGAGAAAAATAATTATACTCTCACATTTATAGTTATGAAGTTTAAAACTGCATTTAAACGACCATCTCATTGAAAAACATTAATGATTTATTATGTGCAAATATTCCCAAACCATAAACACTCTTGCATAATACATTTATTGTGAAACGTATTGAGATTTAAAAAGCTGGAATGTATTCTTTCTGTGTCCATCTCTCAGACTTGTTGAAAATGTCCCTATGTAAATGTAAAATTATTTTAAATGTTAATTACTAGTTAGTATTATATGACAGAGTATTAGGGCCACATTAAAGAAAAAAAATCTGGACATTTTCAGAATATATTTGTAATACTACGAATTTCTGAATTTTTTCTCTTTCTCCTGCTCAAATTTTATAATTTTATGATTTCATGACTTATTCTCATAATGTTACAACTTTTTTTCTTGTAATATAACGACTTTATGATTTATTATTCCTACTATGTGGCCCTGATACTCCACTGTGCTAATACACAAAATATGAATTTAGTAAATATTTCTAAAATTTACTACATTTTAAAATATTTTTAGGTATATATTTTTCATGGAAAAGTCTGTGTCCTACCTTGAAAACCAGTGGCCCATAATTATATATATATTACCAATAATAAAGTGGTGATCTGCCAGTGTATCATCACAGCCTCCTTGCTACTATATTGACTTCTGCTAACCCTCCTTCTGTTATTTTAAATATGGATGAGAAAAGCATGATGGTGGCCTGCACTGTGCAGACCCAACCTTTTCGCCTGCAGGTGTTCACACTATAAATTACTCCTCTAGTAACATACACGGGGAGGATCACATCCCTATACACTCATAAATCTCTCTCTGTGTGTCTTCCTGTCTGCGTCTCTTTCACTTTGTTGGGCGGAAGCCAGCTGATCTGTTCAATCACCCAGGAGCCCTGAGCCAGGACCCTGTAAAAAAGTGATTCACTCCATTTCAGCCCGTCCATACACCATTTGCCCTGTTTCTCTCATCCTGCCGCCCCTCTGTTTATGCTTCACCATTGTTGACCCAACACTGATGTGTGACATTGAAAGAAAGAGCATGAAAAGCAATTTTCTTGCATGGATAGTGCAGTTCATGTAACTTCAAAAAGGGTGCGCACACACACACACACACACACATACACATACCATCATTTATTTGCCTTGTCTTTACTTCTGTTATGCAACTGTCACTTAAAGTAGTTTATTCTGGTTTGTTTTCTGAGACTTATCTCTCACTTTTGAGTCATTTTTAAAAATGTTGACAGTTGAAGAAGCCTAACAGGCACAAGGTGTCTGCTACCAGCGTCTTGTTTGCAACCAATGACCGACACCAACTTATTGATGATTCCAACGGGTTCAAAACTTCCGTACATGTCATTATTACACATGAGGTGCCTGATAGGTGAGTCAGGATGAGCCAAGAAAGAAAACCTGATAAATAGGTCGAAGAGTTCCCTATTTAATCCTTATTTGGACAAAAAGAAAAAGGAAAAACACGATCTTTGTCCAAAAGGAATATGGTTAACAGTTACCCTATGTTCCCTATTGTTTCAGCCACTGACCCGTGAAGGCTGAGAAGTGACTGATGTCTGATTGTATTGTGGCGTGGCCCTTCATCTCCACTCAGTGTGGCCAGGAGATGTTGGGGAAACGAGCAATTATTTCTGATTTATCTACTTGGACAAATCCTGGCACGCTGAGCAAGAGCTGCGGAGTCTAGTCGAGGTTTGTGTCCTCATTATCGATACTCTCCATACTGTTGGTTCACTTCGAGCTCTGCCAAGACTTACAGTTTGTTGTTGGGGTCCATGGTGCATGACTGATTTTGAGAGGCATGATTTTCAGTCATGTAAATGAGGTTCATGGGTGAGCAGGTCATTGAAGGGGGAGGTGCTGGCCTAATTTTGTCTGAGAATTAAAAGTAACTAACCATTGGCGAAATCAATATATTGAGTGATGGTATGGGTTGGTCTCAATATTTAGTTTAAAACCCTTTACAACAAACAACACAGAGTTATTACAACTGTTAAGTATCATGAACAAGGAAATTGCTTATTAAAGTTTGAAACAGAATAAACAGTAAAATAGGACCAACAATCCCCTTTTCAAACCACATTTAAATTCACTAGCTCCTGATTTTTATTCTGCACCAAATTGCATTAACTCCTAGATATCAATGCCCTTAACATGGCAGATTTTTATTTCATTAGCATCCATGAATTATTCTTAGAGAAATCAACGAAAATGTTAAAATTACACAATGCTAAAGCAAGGGAAAATAATACTGGATCTGCCCCCTATTCTAGATCTGCATTAAAATGTAATAAGACAGATACCACATCATTCCTCCAGGTTTGGTGGTATTCCGTCTGGTAGTTCTTGCATAATCCTTTCAACTAACTGACAAACGCAGATGAAAACACAACCTCCTTGGCAGAGGAAATAACTGTATCTGGCCCATACACACCTTGTACTGACATGCCAGACCACATTCGGAGGTTGTCTGGGCCACATGCGTCCACGTTCTTTTAGCAGTGTGAATGCGAATCCATCCTGGGCCACATATGAAGGACTGCCTACTCAGCTGACGTCCTCTGGGCCGCTGCAGTTTCACATTGAATCAAACTTGTTTTTTTCTCTTCTCGTTGATTTGCTTGTGACCACCGCTACAATTTCAACACTGATCACCACATAATGATCGATATTTTCCTAAATTTATCAAATATTTACAGCACAGCTGCAGGAGTTCATTCATACTCTACTGACTTGCCTCTCCTCTCTGTCACACACACACACACACAGTGACATCGGACACACTTGTGTACTCAGACTGGGTAAAAACAACATAACTTGGTCTTCTTGAACAGAAATGACGTACGTGTTTGTTTTTATAGAGCGGGGAGGTGAGATCTGACCTCGAGACGGCTGTGGGGCCACATTTGAATGCCAGGTGTTCACTAACACACTTGTCCACTTGTGATAGGATCACAAAAATGTTAATACCAGATGTGTACGAGTCAAACGGAATGTGATTTTGCCGTGATCACCAAACTCATTGTCAAGTTCAGGAAACTAATAAACGGCTGTATCCGAACTGTCAAATATCCACATCTATGTAACACACAAGGTGGTTGATTGCTTGATAAAGTTAAATATAAATATAAATATAAATAAATATAGTTGTTTCATTGGATTCAGATCAGGTCAACCTTTTGTGGTGATGTGGTCTCTGAAGTTCACTGAATTCGTTATCGTGTCCATGAAACCAGTTTGAGAGCTTTGCTTTGTTACGTGGTGGAAGTAGTCATTAGATGGTGGTACATTGTAAAGGAATGCACACGTTCAGCAGCAACAGTCAGACAGGCTGTACTTAAATGATGACTGATTGGTAATAAGGGGCCAAAAGTGTGACAAGAAAACATTTCCAGCATTATTACACCACCAGCAGCAGCCTGGACTGTTGACGCAAGGCGGGTTGGGTCCATGGATTCATTCTGCCGTTGCCAAGTTCTGACTGTACCAAACCAGCTCATCTGACCCAACAGTCATGCCAGATTCACAGTCCTACCTCTTAAACTACTTGTAAAGTTTTTTTCCCCCCTGTGCATAATTTTTGACGTCACAAACACCCTGAAAACCGCAAAGCTCACTCAGCTCGCTGTTTTGCCAAATGGCGCGTTAACCTGGGTGTCTGGTTTCCACCGCTGCTGATCAGAGCTGGAGCCGATAAAAACCTGTCATTTCACCCAGGGGTGGATGCTGATTGTATCCATTCACACTGCAGACAAAAGTCAGCAGAGATTACATATTTCCAACATTAACTGAAGCTACTCACCTGCAGCCGCATCATGTTGCACTGCTGCCATCACAGTTAATTCACTGAATAAGAAGGTGTACAGGTGTTCATGATGAAATGCTCGCTGAGTGTGGGATAATTTTGTTTGTGAATTGTTTAAAGATAAATAACCACTTGTATTATGATGTAGATAATGAAAGTCATGTAACAACATAAATCAGTCAGTACAGACAGTTTTATTTGAAGACTTAACAACCGACAGCAAAAAGCTTTTCACACACAACAGTTTATTTTACTACCTTGAGAAGCTATTAGGCAGTTTATTGTTTGAGGAGCAGTTTTTGTGTGGTGTTGTCTAAGTAGATACATAACTGAAATCATGCTAAAACAGTCAAAGAGACTTAGAAAAGGAATAAAAGAGAGAGAGAATTTAAATAAGATTAACCTGATTGTGAGGGGAACAGAATTAGGGACAAGCAGGAAGTAGATCTGCAATTGAAGAGATCCAATGACCCACGAGTTTTAGATATGAAGGTCACTTTCTGCAGATCATAGAAGGAGATGTGGTGATGAGGAATTGGAGCTTGAGGTTGGGTAAAGGTGAGTGTGTCAAGTTGTAGTTGGACTTAAGCTGCTTTCAGACACGCACTGAACTCTGCAGATCCACCGTATTTTCTCCGGAGGAGGTGCATGTGTGAATGTCAAAGTGAGACGCTCCACAGTTCTCTATTTTTCTTCTTCTACTGTGTAATGCTGTCTCCATTTCCTGCAATTGGTCTGAAAGTCTGAAATATATATATATAAAAAAAACATGGCTCAGTTTGAACCAACCCTACCTAGGTATTTGCTCCTAGTGTGATAAACAGTGAGTTTAGGATGCACAATAAAAAAAAAATCAAATTTACAGAACATTTAAATAACAATCATAAACTGGAGTCATGGGATGAGATCACTTGCTGAGAAATGTTGACGTTTTAGCCCATGAGTAATATATTATGTTGTCATTATTGCATCAGCTGTGGCTCAGGAGCTGGAGCGGGTTGTCCACAAGCCAGAAGGTCAGTGGTTCTATCCCCGACTCTTTCTGTCAGTCTTTCTGTCAGTCTTCAGAAGTTAGACACTTAAATAGTCAATTTACCAGTATTGAATCAGCACTGAATAGTTATAACTACATAGTTACATGAGTATTCAATACCCCACACCCATCTAATGAACTCGTTGAACTCTACACACCTATGAAGCTGTTGACAAAATCTGTCCACAGTCATAGACACCTGCCAAAATACTCCAAAGTGCTTCTTTAGTATTTCCTGTTACAGTAGTTGTTTCCTGGAGCAGGTCTTACCACCATGACACAACCACTTAAACAGTCAGAAGGTGAAAACAAATACCTGCCATGTGGTAACTGCATCGCTATTTTGACTAACCAGGAAGAACCAGGTAAACCTGGATCTCCCACTCCGCTGACTTATCGTGCTTGATCAGACAACAGAGATGTGAGCAGTGCTGAATGTCTGCTTGGTATGTCAGGGCCGTGCACCTGAATGTGGACACAGCTTTAGTGACCTCAGCATACTGAATGGAAGTAGGCTACACGTGGACGGCATAACAGTGTCACATTAATTTAAAGTTTCAGTGTGTAGAATTTAGTGACATCTAGTGTTGAAGTTGCATGTTGCAGCTGAATTACCCCTCACCTCACCCTCCTCTTCCAAACATGAAGGAGAACCTGTGGTAACCTTCAGTTGTCATAAAAACTCAAGGTGTTTGTCCAGTTTGGGCTGCTGTAAAAAAAAACATGGCGGCCTCCGTAGAGAGGACCTGCTCCCGATGTAAATATAAAGGGCCCATTCTAGGGTAAAGAAAACAACAATTCGTACAATTTAGATGAAACACATTAGTGAAAACATTACTAGGGTTACTAAGATCCCTTTCACCTAAATCTTACACACTGAACCTTTCAGTCAATAACATCTCTATAGAGATATATATCTATAGATATAGATATATAGATATAGATATATATGTGTGTATATATATAGCTGGTTGCTTCATTGTACCAGTTCACAGTGAAAGGAAAACTGAGAATCTGTGATTTTTCATGATAACATTACATTACATTTCATTTAGCTGATGGTTTTATCCAAAGCATGAGGGTACAAACCCAGAACAACAAGAATCAAGAAAGTACAATTTTCTTCAAGAAAGCCAAACTACGAAGTGCTATAGGTAAGTGCCATATAAGTGCAACTATTTACGCTATTTAAAAAGTAAAAATATTCACGGTATAGTCGGAAGAGATGTGTTTTTAGTTTGCGGTGGAAGACCATTTAGGAGCCAGGACAGCAAACAGTCGTGATTTTGTTCAGTGGTTAGCTCGCAGTGAGGGAGCAAGAAGCCGATTGGCAGATGCAGAGTGGACGGGCTGGGGTGTAAGGTTTGATCATGTCCTGGATGTAGACTGGACCCGATCCGTTCGCAGCACGGTACGCAAGTACCAATGTTTTTGAAACGGATGCGGGCAGTCACTGGTAACCAGTGACGGGAGCGGAGTAGTGTGAGAGAACTGAGGAAGGTAGACCTACCAGGAGGGGGTTGCAATAGTCTAGGCGTGAGATGACCAGGGCTTGGACCAGAACCTGCACCGCCTTCTGAGTGAGAAGGGGATGTATTCTCCTGATGTTGTACAGCATGAATCTACAGGCAATCTGCAGCAATGTTGGCAGTAAGGGAGAGTTAACTGTCGAGTGTCACACCCAGGTTCCTAGCAGTCTGGGTGGGGGCTAATACGGAGTTGTCAAAAGTAATAGTCAGGTCGTGGGTGGGAGAGCCTTTCCCTGGAAGGATGATACCGCAGACAGTGAATGATTCATATCAATAGCTGGTTAAAGCCTTGTGAAACATATTATTTATAAAGTAAAGTTAACAGTCCCTCTGACTCACTAAGGCCTTCTTTTAAAGACTTTTTCAGAGATCCTGTGCCAACTGTGACCACAGTGTTCATTGTGCTACTTAATCATTGGTGCGCTGGAGGAGCTGCAAGGGGCCATGACACACGAAAACTAAGACGGTCAAACAGCGGAGGGAAACCAAATGTAGAGCTGAATGTGGTATATTTAAGTCTGCATTCTGCGTCACTGTGGTAGAGGCTGTTTACAGAGGAGCAGAATATAGATGTGTGTGTGTGTGCATTTCTTAATGTTCAAATATGTGTGTTATTTTGAGCCAGTGTTTTTGTGTTTAGCAATAAATATGCATAGCACATCTACTGTTTGTACTTAGGCAAAATAGATGGCATTGCTGGTGAGCAAAACATCTATCATTTCTGCCTCTGATTAATAGTTGTCCTGGGGACGGCTGCTCTGCGGAGAGAGAGAGAGAGAGAGAGAAAGATGAAGTGAGGGATGAGAGGAAGAGAAAGCGAGAGAGAGCAGAAAACAGAGGCAGAGAAAGACTGAGAGAAGGAGAGGGAGAAGGACTCCTGTTGCCCAGGGGTCTGAAACTGTTTAACAGAGAAACAGAGAACTGAGATTTCTGAATATCTCCTGTTCTGTTGCAATAGTGTGATCAAAAGTGTTCATGAATTAAATCTGTTAAAACAGCGGAGCCATTGTACACAAATCTTAATGTTGGTCTACAGTTGTAGGCAGATTCATTTACTCCAAATGTCCCATTTTTTTCTCTGATTATACAATAATCTTGTAAGTGATTGGTTTTGCCTTAAATTAACCTTCTACACTCTGTTGTCATATACTAATTTGATATCATAGGGTCACGTTGGCGATCATGCTCACTGGAATATGAGCATCATCGTGTAAATTGTTTGTCAGGAAATTGTCGGCTACAGGATTTCTCACATATTCATTAACAAGTACTACAGACATGACAGTTTGTGATTGGCTCCCAGATCGACCCTATCCGGCGTTACAAACAGCTTTGACAAAAATGATTCCGCTGACTGTTTTGTGATCTGCCACTGCTATGGTTAAGGCTTGGTTTGGTTGAAACACAAACACAACCCCTCCCAAGGTTGTTATGTTGCAGTGGGTCCATTTGATGAAGGAAATCAAACCACTTGGTTTAGGTTATTACAAATTCACAGTTATGGCTCAGAGTCAACAACATTAAGAAAATAAAAAAATACTGATCTCGTTCGTCAAAATCACATGTTTTGTTGACCAACCCAACCTCTTCATCCACAAACAGGTATTGCAACATTAAAACCTTTCTTAAGGTACAACTGACATTATTTCCATAACCGCAGCTATTGTTTAAATACTAATTTGTATCACAAAATAAGTTGTGAGAGAAATATAACACCACAGACATTGGTCTAGATTTATCAATAGAGGCTACATCCATACTACTACATTAAAGCGATCTCCGGCCACACGATCGTTTTGGCTCCGTATCAGTTTTAATCCCCTTCCATACTAACATGCAAACGTGAGTCCTGCACATTTATGTTTAAAAAAAAGCAACAGTTATTAATGTGAGCTACATGGGTCATCAGGAAATATCTCATTGATCTGGGAGTATGAGCCCAATTTGTTCATTTGGCGTTTTACCACCTTATAACCAACGTATTTGACTCAGGACTCAAACCCTGAATACACCTTCTCAGCTTAGTAATAGTTCATAGACTGTAAAAATGTGAGTGAACATGGTCCAGATAGACATTACTTTTCCTTTAAAACTTTTTCACATATTAATGTAATAGTATAGAACTCACACCTAACTTCTACGAGATGTGGCTGCCAAAAGAGATTATTGTCAACACAGCTTTAGGTCGATTTAGGAGAAATTATCAATGTCGTCTATTTTCTATTTTTCTGAATTTTTTTCTGTTTGTTCCTAATTTACTGTTTGTCTGTTTAGGTTATTATAGGTTTATTTCGTTTGCCTTCAACTTTACCTTCTACTCCCTGTGGTATCACATATTTGTTTATGTTTATTGGAGTGTATATAAGCATCATCATGTAAATCGTCACAGTTCTCAAAGTGGAAATTGGTGGCTACAGGGTTGACCACACATTTATCAATGATGGCTATCTTCTATGTGCATTGCGCATATGTTGTGTGTGTGTGTGTGTGTGTGTGTGTGTGTGTGTGTGTGTGTGTGCGTGCGAGCGTGCCATCTGCTCTGCTGATGAGACGGTTAAAGGCAAACAAAGGACACAAGGCAAATAATGTAAATAGCTTTCTTGGCTGTCTCTATGACACAAGTCACTGTTATTATCTGGAGTGCGTGTGCGTGCGTGTGTGTGTGCGCACACATGTAGGACTCTGTCTGTGCTATGCTAATAAGAAGCCACATGGATATGTAGGTCACGTCAACCTATTTTCTGCAAGACTTACACCCCCTTTCTGTGTAACACACATGTAGTGACGCACGCAAGCACACATGCAAAAAAACACAACACAAACACACGAAATCCCACCTGACTTCTTAAAAACCCCAGTTTTTAGTTTGAGCCATTTAAGAGTGAAGATGAGGTAGAAGGAAAAGGAGTGAGAGGAAGTGATGCCACATTCCTGACACACACACACACGTATTGACACATGCACACACTCGACAGAATGCTCTTCTCATATAACAAAAAAAGCCCTGGTGAGCGTCTTGCTGAGCCTCCACCTCAGCGAGGAGCCTGCGGTGGCGTTCGCCGGGCATCCCATGGCATCGGCTCGGTTTTGATGTCACTAAGCTGAGTGAGCCGTCCCTGCTGCCTTCTTTTAGAATAAATTTTGTTTTTACAGTGCAGTTTCAAGCGGGAGCAGGGTTCACGTGTTAGACAGGCTTCTGTGAGTCTGTCTATGGAGATGTTTAAGAGTAAGGAAGAGCGGAGGAGAAGAGAAACCAAACAATAACCCCCCATCCTACTCTCCTGACAACACAGGCAGCTCTAAATTCATCATCCCACTGTGGCTATTCTGGGAACTTAAAAAAACCCAAGAAATTAGACAAACTTCATGCAGAGGTGTCTCCTGATCTTTTTCTCTGTGTCTCCCTCCCACCGTCTCTCTCTCTGCCAGTCAGCTGCTGTAGGTGTAAAGAACGTTGAGAGTGGCTGTTTACTGTCTGTGTGGTACTATTCATATCTATGAGCCCTCCAGCACCCTCCCCCCCCCACACCCCTCCTCTGAGCGCTGGCAGGATCACAATCCACTCTGCCCGCCCTCCCCTGAACACACACCTCCAGCTATCATGTCAGCCACTGTCCCCTTGTTGACCCCATCCTCGCATCACACTCAATTTAGCCAGGTTAGTCGAATTTTACACACAGCCGACAAATCCGTTTGGAACTAAACGCATCTGGCAACTTGTTAGTCTCCCTCCACCAGTGCCACCAATCATATCACAGCATTTTTATACATCTTACGTCCCTGTATACTGCAGAAATTAATAAATGATATGTCATTGTGAAGTGTCAAGACCCTGAATCTGAACTGCAGTGATTCCCTAGAAATACGGTGAAATATTTAATGGCTGTAAAAGTTGCAGTTTTTTTTTTCCCCCTGTGCGACTGTTACTGGAGTGAAGGCTTCTGTTGTGTCGTGAAGCTCTGGGATTGAATGATGTTCATAATGGCACCAGTTCTCTCTTGTAGGGCACAGAGGAGCAGACAACCGTCTCTCTCTGATTCCCTGGTGTGACAACCCCCATTACCCGTCTGCTTAAACCCCCATCCCCCCCTGCCGCACGCACACACACACACACACACACACACACACACACACACACACACACACACACACACACACAAGCCCTCGGGGCAGTGGGAGGTCACAGCGCTCTGTGCTTGCTGGCATTGGTGTGCGAGGGAGTGTGGGAGACATGCAGCAGAGACAAACTACTGAGATGCCAAATTTATGCACACGCTAGTGTGGGCACGCATGCTGGCAAGCGTGCTCCTGTGCATGTTTTGGAACAGAGAATTAAAAAATGTGACAGGGCAGGGGGGAGCAGGGAAATTAAGGGTGGTATTAGAGAGAGGGGTTGCTAAACGGAGAGTGGGGATGGTAGAGGTGAAGGAGGAGGAGGCACTTGGCACGGCATATTGTCACGGGTTCCACCGAGGCATGTTTTTGGCGTGGTGGCTGCCTTCATGCTGATGATGCAATTTCACTGCCTGCCTGCCAAGTCGCAGGCGGCGCATGTTCCTCTGCTGCTGCCAAGCCCAAGGAACCTTATCGGAGTGCGGCTGCAGTTCGCCGTGGCCCCTCCAGGTCTAGCTTATGGGATGGGGGTACCACAAAGCCTGTCACAGAAACAGCTAGATGCCACTCTCACTTCCTCAGTCGCTCCGGGGTCGAACAGTGGCCCCACCGTCCTCCTCAGCACTGTCATGGTAATTTGATTCTGTCTGAGGAGGGCAAAGCCAATATGTTGTGGTGGTAGGGAAGCAGAGGATGGCAGGGTGATGCATGCAGGACGGTGGTGCATCATGGATAATGGAAGAGAGAGAGAGTGAGCAGACAGGATGTAACCACATGTTTCAGTGTGGCTCTGTTGGGTCGGGCCTGTAGTTGTTAGTGGTTCCCATCTAAAAACTGAGCAGGAACTGGACTGATCTAGAGCAATTCTTCCTCCCAGTTATTAATAATGGGGATCGACTAGTGGTGACATTACAGCCATGTTCCTCTGTGTTGTATCAGCTGGAATATATCAGTGCCGAGGGAATGGAAGCCAAGGCACGACTTTCTGTGTAGTGGCACATCTGGGCTTTAACAAACAAAAACTTTATTCATAAAAGTCTTCTATTTCATCTCAACCACACTTTAAATTCAACCTTGTTTATTCTGTCAAACAACCAACCCAACTAACCGACTGTCTCTCAGTGTCTCACTTCCTATACGCTTTCTGCTTCCTTTTCCATGTCCACACAGTATGACGGGATTACAGCCATGGAATATGGTCGTCAACACAACTCTCTCTTCCCTGATTGTGAGTGGATAGGGACTCTCACCCACACATCCAAAAATGTGTTGCCTTCCTGTGTGTGTGTGTGTGTGTGTGTGTGTGTGTGTGTGTGAGCACATGGGCAGGCGTGTGTTCATGCATGTGCGTGTTAATGCTGCGGTGGGGCTGTGGCACTTCCCACAGGAGGAAAACACATGAGAGCCTTAACACCACCTCCTTCTCTCTCTCTTTCTTCCTCTCTCTCTCTCACCCCCTCCCCTCTCTCTTCCTCTGGTTCTTAAAGGTACAGGAACAAAGCGATCAGATAGAGAATACAAGTGAAGGAAAGAAACCACAGTTCATGCAACACACACCACTCTCTGCGCTGCACAGCGTGTTTGAGTTTAGATGATGATCTAAAGACAAACTGACTGTTATGATCTGTGTGTGTGTTCTTAAGGACAGTTCATGGTTTCTGTGTCTGCGCGATGTAAATGTTCTCATTTGCACAAGTCAGCAAGAGTCTGTCCACACAAAGAGACCGAACTGGATGGGTGTTGCATGATCCGTATACATGCGCCACATTTGTGGAGCGTGTGTGTGTGTGTGTGTGTGTGTGTGTGTGTGACCGATTTTAAATAGACCCCATGGTTTGTCACTAAAAGCCCCACACTGTGATATCGGACCATCATTACCTCCACCAAAGAAGTTATGTTTACATCTGTGTTTGTTTGTTTGTTAGTTAGCAGGATTACGCAAAACCCACTGGATCGATCCCCATGCGTTATGCATCAGGGAAAATACTAGATTATGGGTTGGATCCAGAAATTCATTTTTGTCCAATTCTATAGATATAATAGATTTTACTGATAGAACTAGTGGCATTCTAGTTTTTTTTAAACGACAGCTAAAGATTTCACCATGTTTCTCATGTCTCTTTCTGTTCATACAGACATTAGCAGCTGCTTGTGATTAACACAGAAACACTGGTTCATTTCCAAGAGGCCACTGCACTGACAGTGCACACAGAGATGGTTGTTGTAAACCACTGTGTAGTTATTGTATATGAGAAGGCTTCACTCACCTCATCTCACTGCTGCTTGAAACTACAAACCGGACCATCATTTCTTTATTTAAATTTATCACAGTGGTGGTAAGGCCTCATCTATCCCGGGTAGAAGGCTCCATTGATGGAGAGGTAGCTTTAGCTGCTGTTAAATCTGAGGTAATGGCACATACAAGTTGAAAAGAAAAATTGGAAAATGTAACACAGATGCGTTTCGGCCATTAAGGCTTTTGTGCTGTCAAACGCAATATGTTGAATAGTGTTTTTAAAGTTTGAAATAACTTTGAACGTTTTTACGAGGCGGCCTAAAGAGATGTAGGGGGATGGATTTTATTATTTCTTTCATGTGTGTCTCAACCGGTGTATGAGGAGGAATCCGCGAGTGCCAATGCGCTCCTTATTTCTTTGTCTCTAATTATGGGAGCGCTGTAGAGCACAGAGTCTTTCTTTATCGCAGCAGAGGCCCACAATAGCCGCTGGGTGTCAGATGCATGAAGCGAAGCGAAAGGGGGGTGCATCGGGGCGGGTGCATCGGGGAGTTTGGGAATGGCACAGACGAACCTGGTGACCAAGTGGAATGATGCAAATCAAAGCAGACAAACGGACAGGAAGGCAGGCGGACAGACGTAAATACTGGTCGGTAGGCACGCAGATGGACGGACAGACAGACACAGTAACAGACAGACAGGTTCATATTGGGGATAACAGAGTGAAGTTATGTAAGCAGTTGGCTTACGGCTTCAAAAATCTTTCACCAGCAGTAGATGTTCATCCAGACTATTCTGTGCAGAGGGACATCATTTTTTTATTGTTATGTCCACCAAGGAGTTTAAGTGTTTTTGTTGGTTGGTTTGTTTGCTTGTTAGCAAGATTATGCAAAAGTACTAACTAGAATGTGGTATGAGTCCGGGAAGAATCCCAATAAACTTTGGACCGGATCCGTATCTGTAGGCGGATGCAGGATTTTTTTTTTTAGCACTGTCTTTCACTGATCTCCCAGGAAATAATGTAAGAATCTCAATGAAAAAAAATCTGACATATCTTTTTAAGTGGTTGTGGGCAATTTGGTGCTGCATGAATAAATGGAAGGGAAATGTTGGGTAGGGTTGGTTTAGTAAATCTGTGTTAATGTGTTGAATTTCAACTTCCAATTTACCTTAGCAATAAAAGAATGCTGTATTATTATCTACCATGGTTTTGGTACTGTTTTAAAAGCACCGATTGACCACCGGTGTTGGAGAAAACCCAAATGATACCAAACCCTGCTGTTGAGGTATGCACTGTAACGCATGCCATTCTCGATACATACATTTAAATATATTCCCAGTGTCTTCTGTGAGCTTTGTAAAAAATATGTAAATTTTGGAATTGAAATCTGTAAATATAATGTAAATGTTATGATGATGAAGCAACAAAACCAACAGAACCTATTTCTTCAAGACATTTGACACCTATTAATTTGACAGACTGACAGAATGGGTTGAATATGTTTCATCTTAACAATGGCTGAACAGTTTATTGATTGATGTCCCGACTCAGTTTCCTGTTTGAATTTCACACTTAAACAAATTAACAGGGATGACTTTGCCACATGAGCGATTTGAGCAACTCATTCATGCACATGAACTTCCTGCAAACTGTTGACCCAATCAGGGAGATAAAGGGGGGGGGGGGCAAAGAGGCATCTGAGTAAAGCCAGCCTCCCTCCAGGAATCCTCTTCACCACTGTGTATGTAAAAGTGCAATTTCTCTTCAATAAGTCAATGATGACAAGGAGGAGGATAGAGAAACGGAGAGTGAAAGGATGTGTGGCTGTGTGTTTTCCTTTTACTGGCCCTGGGAAGCTCCTCCACCAAACACACACGCACACACACACAAACATTACCTACACATGCACACATGCAGGCCCCGGGGACGCCTCCCGAGGCAGGTGCAGAGAAATGGGCTGAGAAAGGCATCCATTCGCTTGGCAATGAATTATTCAACCTGTTATTAATTATAATTTGGCCTCACAAAGGCAGGGGCTGGGGGAATTCCTCTGTTGGTCTGGACCGCGGCTTATTGTGTTTTTCCTTCCCGTGCAGGCCCATGTCGGGGCGGAGCGGGGACCTGGTGGGGTTACTGGATGCCTGCACGTCTTATGTGGACCTTCGCTGCTGGTGCTGTTGCATAACATGAAGGGAAGAAGCTGCATTCTGCAGAATGGCGCAGAGCAACAAGATTTAAACACACATTTCCGGGTGAAGAAAGTCAATGTGGTCGGTGGTTGCTCAAAGGTTTTGCATTGTTTGCCTGAGTGAATGAAAGGCCACCCAACAGAGAGAAAAGGTGGAGGAAGACGCAGGAGTAAACTGCTCCTGTTTTGCAAAAGGTTCCTCCCAAAACTGATATGGGCTGTCCATGTAACAACACGTAATCATGGCTCAGGTTTTCATATCTCTAACATTAATTCCTTTTGTTAACCTGACGCTGTGTAAGTACATACCAGTGATAGATATCCTTCTACAAGGTGTAGTACTTGAAATTTGACTTTTATTGCACGTATCACTATTATTACTCTAGCACCTTTGACGTCAAACCCGTATTACTTTATCAGATGGATTAACCTGTGGCATGTCACCAGAATAAAAAATGTCTCTGTTGGTTGTCTTGACAACTTAGCTTCACTGTTTTCTAAATATTTTATCTAAGCACACAAGTGAAAGCATAAAGCATTGTTGTAATGTTGAAGTGATACAATTTCCCCTACAACTACTACATAATGATTCTTTGTTTTCCAACCATTAACAAAATAAAAACTTAAACTCTAAACCGCATATATGAAATAAAAAATATTCAGCCCCTGACTTATGGAGTTTCATTATTTTACTCTAAATTGCTGTTTGATTTATCAAGAATCTAGCCACTGATCAATACAATATCAAATACTTATACTTCAGACCACTAACTGTATATAAAGATGGACAAGATGACCTCTACTTATAAGGGAAGCCAAAGTGTCTTGATCCCCTCCAGTGGCTGGCTGCCGTATAGGCCATAAACCCTGCCTCCTCTGTGTTAGTGGATGGGACATGGACCAAACTGAAAAGTCAAAGTAAACGTCCATTTTTCTCAAACAGTCCATAGCAGGCCGAACCAAAATGAGATGGTTTGGTCTTTTTATTGGGTCACCAGCTTGTCCCGCCTTTACAGTTGTTGCCTAGCAACAGAGCTATGGACAAGAAAGTTCTTCGGTTGGTTAAAAACACTGAAAAGAGATTTTTTTAAAGCATGTGTACTGTTAGCTGTTCGGTTGAGTTCACACATTTAAAATGTCACTTATGCGCAATGAATCATGGGATATGTTGGGCCAGGAAGGATCCACCTGGTGCAGCCTCCATTTCTCAGGGATAGAAGGATACATTTTTGAAGGAGCCTTTGACTTCAACAGTCTAGTCGCACAGATGTGAGGCAATTGGTCCTCAAAGGCAGCCTCTTAAGGAAACAGCCCCTGGAGGCCCCTGACTTGAGATATTTTACGTATCATATACTGATCAGTGTGAACAGCAAACTAACCTGATGATTCAACATGCTATAGGTAATTAAAAGTCAAACACTACAAGCACGCTCTGCCTTTAGGCCGACAACAAACATAAATGTGTCTTATATTTAGGATCTAGCAGCTAATCTGAGATGCTCTTATATGAGCTGGTCCCATTCGATGATATGGAACGGCCGCTGTGCCACCTCCCTGCAGCGTTTTTTTTTTTTTTTTTTTAATTGGAGTCTGAGGTGTAAGAGCAGCAGGGAAAGCAGATTGCCTTCAGGTCACTGTGGTGTCAGAGTTGGAATGAGTAAGAATAACCAATCCCCTTTTAGCTGAAAAGAAATCAGCTGAAAAGATCTAATAATGACTGAGGCTGTGCGCATGATGTAAAATGTTGAGTTGAAGCTGTGCTCGAACTGTGGGGTGATCGTGTCAGAACACTGAGTCTGACTTGGCACCAGAGACTGCTGCTTAAGCCTCCTCTGTGATAACCAACAACGCCCTTGATTAACTCATCGCTTCTGGTTCCACATTCAACCTCTTCATTTTGGCTTGTTTGATAATCAGAGTCACTAAAGGTTGTGTGTACTTTGCTGCTCAGAAAGATGATTCAGGCTGCACTTGACCAGAATACAACAGTTTGAAACAAATAATAATTAATAAAATGCTGCATAAACTATGACCTGAGACACTGATTATCTATCATCAGACAAACACCCACCAGTGGATGTTCAAAACAAGTTGTATCTGAAATTCTATTCTTAGTTTGACAGCACTTCTACCAGTGATGAATATTTCAAACATTTCTCAAGCAGCTTCAAGTGTCTGGTTTTTTCACATTAAGCATAGTTTAAGAGTTGGTGAAAATGTGTTTTCCTGTGTCCATTTGACCTGTACAGACAAACTCCAAGATCTGAGCTGTGTGTGTAACATGGGTTGTTTGATGAGCACCAGTGAGGAGACACAGATTGCCCTTGTGCAGGAAGGTCATGAAGTTAACGGTCACTATGATACATTACATTACATTATATTACATGTCATTTGGCGAACACTTTTATCCAAAGCGACTTACAATTAGTGCATTCAACATCTATGAGGGGCTATTTAGGAGTTCCGTATCTTGCCCAAGGACACTTAGGCATGCAGATGGGGAAGACTGTGGATCGAACCCTAATCTTAATGCGATACTGAATAAGATTCCGCGAGAAGGTAAACAAGGAAGTGATGATGCACAACAAGCTGTTCTAATCTACAAAAATAATGGAAGAAGTTAATGATGCCATGGAAAGCACATGATAATGAAGCACAAAACATTACTCGCACTCGTTCTTGACAATGTAAAACATTGCACAACAGGAAGCAGAGGTTCTGTTACACAGCACAAAGTAACTGCACTCATACAGATGTTCCTTATAGGCTACCTAGCTATCGTAGCATCTACAGGTACATTGCATAGACTGTATGGATGCAGCCTTATACTTAGTACACTTCCTATTTGGGGCACATAGGAAAGTGGAGATGATGCAATTTTTATAAAACAATTTCTTAATATAAGATATCTGTATGGGAACAATGATGCACTTACATGTCAAACCCACTTAAACCTGAAGAAAGATTGTTGTTATACTTAATAAATAATAATAATAACTGCCATATGTGACAGCACAAACTCCATGTCCTGCATGAAAGTCAGATGTGCAGCTCATCCATCCACTAACGTCACACTCACCTTTACTTTCCGCTTTACTGTACGTAACATGCTTACTCCTGCAAAACACACAGACACCATCTTAGGTGTATTTGACTTATACTGAAACTGCTTGGACCTATAACGCAGCCCGCCACATGGGGGCAAAGTAGATGTTTTGGCTTCACTTATGCAAGGCTGTCATAACACCCATCTTGATATAAAGGATGGTGTCCATTTTCATTCCTCTTTACTTTACATTTCCCAACGTGGAGGAATTCCTCCACTCATGGCGGTGACAAGTTTACAATGTCATCCATGTGATACCATGTCCCTCTTTAACGCAAACTAATGTCACACCCAGTACCCTGAAAATGTCGATCTGTAGTGACCTTCATATGTGATCTTTTTGACTAGAGCCTAACAGATTCATTGGTTAATAAAAAAATCAACCAGTATGAGCCTTTATGGATATAGTGGTATCATGGTATTTATATTAACATTTCACATTTCACATTATTTAAAAGTTCTTTTTAGTTATGGTTATTTGCGATAAAGTTTATAGTTAAAATATCCGCCGATACAGCGATATCAGCCCCCTAAAATCGGTCAGGCAATATTTTTTTTTACCCCACCAACCACAGAAGTATTTCTCGTGGCCATGTTACGCTATGAAATAACTGTTTGTTCTTTGACATGGCAACATGTACCGCTTTTGTTAAGCTCATAAGATGCTTTCGATATTTTAAATTCATCGTTAACACATCACAGCACAACACAATATGGACACAGTATTTCCACTCATCGTCAACATGTATGTAACATGTTAAAACGACGGTGGTGTCCTCATTAGTTTGAGAGTATCATGAGTCAAACTCCTGGAATTTAAATTATTTCTAAAGGAGTAAAAACAAGTACTTTAACCGGCCTCCCAAAAAAAGGAGCAGGGGCCTGTACCCAGCATGCCTTTCTCCATCTCCCCTCCCTCTATTCTTTCCTCATGTTTCTGAGGTCAGCAAACAAGAAGTGTGCGTTCCCCTTTAAGAAGCCCCCTCCGTTTGCACAGCGGCGGGAGGAGCGGCTGGTCTGCGGAACAGCGGCTGAGGAGAAAAAAAAAAAAAAAAAGAAGAAAAAAAAAATCCAACAGCGGACGGTTTCAAGTCCCCCCCCCCGATAGAAACTGTGCCTGATTTGTGGCCAATGTTGGAGATGTAAAAAAAAAAAGAAAAAAAAAGAGAGAGAGCGAGAGAGAAGAGAGAGAGGGAGGGAGGGAGGGAGAGAGGGAAGGAGGAGGAGGAGGAGGAGGAGGGAGTGAGAGAGGGAGGGGAGGTGAGGGGAGGAGAGGAGGGGTGGGGGGGCAGGAAAAACACTAAAGGGGTAGCTATGGAGATGGAGCGTTTTCCTGGCTGCTTTCTTTGACAGGTGTTGAGTGGGACAAAAGTCTTAAAACAGAATCCAGCATGTACGCCAAAGGTAAAGGAGCCGTCGTCCCTTCCGACAGCCAAGCGAGAGAAAAGTAAGTGAGACCCGGACACACGGACCGGACTTTTTCTTTTTCTCCTTCTTTCACCTGCTTTTCTTTATCACTATCATTATTTGTATTATCGTTGTTATAGTTGCTATCACCATGCGAGATCACCATCGTGCGAGAGAGAGAGAGAGAGAGAGAGAGAGAGAGAGGAGGGGAGGCAACTTTCTGAAGTAGCTAGTGCAATTTAAAAAACAGCGTAGTGTACGAAAAGTGCGCTCCTGCGTGCGCTTTACCCCCCTAACACTGCTCCTCCTCCTCCTCCTCTTCCTCGACCACCTTAAAGGTGCGATTCTTAAACTTTTCTTTTAATTTGATTTCCACCTCTTCATTGCACTTTTTTTGGTGCACGGGATATCCACGCCAACACGGTGCATTCGCGCAACAACGTGTTTTATTGTGCAGCAAAGTGCTGCGATTACATGAGGAGATAAAAGAAGAAGAAGAAGAAGCAGGAGCAGGAGCAGGAGCAGGAGCAGGAGCGCCTTTTCCTTTTTCACTCCGGGTGAAACATGTCTCTGTGGGGGTGTCTGTGCTCGGCTGTGGCTGCTCATGCTCCGAGGAAACTTTAGGGAGGTGAAGCTGCTGGATGCTTGGATCATCCCGTGTATATGTGTGTTCTTTAAAATGTTGTTAGAAATGGAAAGTGGCAGCTGTACTCCGGAGATGCTCCTGTGTATTTTTTGAGGCGTTGATGTTGTCGGCGGTGAGGGGGTAAAAGTTTTGTCCCAGTCCACAGTCCTGCAGCAGCAGCAGCAGCAGCAGCAGTGATGGTGCTAAAGTTTGTAGCATCCACTCGCCACGAAGGAGACTCATGCTGCTCCGAACATTATTCTGTTATTTATTATTCTTATTATCAAAATCCGTTCATGAATGTATAGGTTAGTGTGCGTGGAAATATCTGCAAACATGGCTGTGATGCGATTTGAAACATAATGGACCAAAAATGCTTTATTTATATCTTTATTAAATTAAGCAAAATATTATAATGGTGTTTTATTTAGTTTTCAAAAGCATTCGTGGTGCATGCATCCTCTCTTTTGTTATTATGATTAAAAAAACCCTTCTAAATATCCCTCTCCCCTCATAGACCCCTTCCCACGCCTGCTCTTTTATTTCAATGCTGTCCTGATCATTTCTGTGTGGGACCATCCAGAGCTGGACCTCCTTTGCATCCCAGCACTACCGATCAGCACAGTCTATTATCATCGGTAGCTATTTTTAAAAGCATGAAAACGGTCTGAGGCGAGAGGAGTGAGCAGGAATCCCTGCTGGGATGAAGTAGTGATCTGAAAAAACACTGTCAGGTCCTGGGAGGCTGTGCGTGTTACACAGCACCTCATACATCTGTAATAGAAAACCAAATTTCTTTAGAGACTATTGCATTTGTTTTTTTTGATGCATTGCTGTGTCACATTCAATTGATTAAGCTTTGGAGACACGTTGGCTCGCTTATTTGCTTAGTGTAAGCCTCCTCAAATAGGACTTTGTACACGTGTAGTGCCACCAGCATTTAATTTCACCCTGAAATCACATCAGTTTATTGGAAAATTGAGCAGCTCTCCGTGTGTTTGCGTCTGCTGCGTTGAGGTGGAGTGTGTGTGTGTGGGGGGGGGGGGGGATCCTAAATGAAAACAGTCCCATGTGGTTTTATGAACAGCAGGCAGCGTGACCTTTGAACCGGCGTATGATGCTTTAATATTGCATATGAACCGCGAGCACGCACATCGATCTGCTCTTACACCTGTTTGTGTGCCATTGGAATGAAATGTGTTCTTTAAACACTGTGGGGTTTTTTTTTTTGACATTTTTTTTGTTATGTTCCATGTGTTATTTGGAGAGAACTCAGTGCACAGTGTATTCCAAATGATAGTGTACGAGGATGATTAAATAAATAAATTAAATTAATTAACTCATAAGAAATACAAGTCTTTTTGGAGGTGAAGATGATGAATACGTCTGTGCTGAGGCTGCTCATCTTAAATTTAGCCTTTTCCAGTCTGTTTGCATCAGAAGTTCCACAGTAAACATAATTTTATTTATTGTATTTAAAACTGTGTATATATTTAGCAATTGGCTTGTGTGCATCGTTCTCTGTGTCTGTGTGTCACAGGCTGATAGTCATTGTCCAGGCGTAATGGCCGATGCTTGCCCTCTCCCCCTCACCTGTCCTGTCACCCTAACCTGCCCCGCAGGGCCAACACATGTTTCCTTGTAAACGTGGAGTTCACGACAGCTGCCTCAATGCATCACTGAATGAGCTCATATTCATATTTACATATTCATATGGCTCTTTACATATTCAGATATTGAACAGAGGGTGCCCCGGATGGACCTGTATCCAATCTCTTGTGCTCAGAGGGCTGATAATCGCGTCATATACTTAATTGAATTAACAATAAATTAGTAGCGTGACCTGTATATCTGTCTCTCTAGGTTTCATAAAGTATATTTGGAATCAGTTCTGGAGAGAAAATACTTACAACACTGTGCATCAGTTGGAATCAAGTGTCACACTGTTTTAATACATAAAACCTGTTGAACGAAAAGAATCAATTAAAAACTGGTGAAAAAGGTAGTTTGTCCTCGTTTGGTACATGAATGCATGATGATTGTTATGAACTGCTTCTTTGTGTAGTTTCTTCAATGAAGTTTGGTGGTATTAATAGTAACAGTTGACAGTGCTGTATAATTTCATTCTAAACACACTTCAGACGGGGTTGCAGAACGTGTTTCCTTACGCCACACTTATTAGTTAGCAGTCGGGTGTCGTCGTGAGTGACAGCAGCAGCTGAGGGGTTTCAGGGAAAGTGGGTGACAACCTCAATCTGGAAGCTCTGGAACAGCCAAATATACAGTATCTATATTATTAATGATAATAATAAAAAAACAATTCGTTTTCTGAAAGATCTGACAGCTGTAGTTTACTTAACGTATGTGTTTCAGGTGAACTCCTGTTGCAATCCTCCCCATAAAACCATAGGAAACAAAGCTAAGTTTATTTCGTCGTTATAAAGCTGTTGCCTTAATAAATGTGACCTGCTGTGCACAGGTGTGCAGCTTTCGACTCTGAATCCTCCAAAAGTAAAAACCCTGTAGAACAACACATCCTTTTGTGGCACTGAACACTTAAGTTAGCCACCACCTGAATGCTGTACAGTCGTTCTCAGGTTTAGTATACAAAATGTTCCAACATGCCGGCTCAAGTGTGTATTTAAGCTTACGACATCGGACAAATGTGTTTTCTTTACATTTTCTGTAAAACCTTGAAGCCAAAACTTGAATCCCACCTGTTCAGAAGCACAACATAGAGGCGTCACACGTACATTTTGCATTATGTGGATTCTTCCACACAGCCAAGGCCTCGCCATACAAATGGAATCAAGCTGCCTGTTCTCGCTGCTGTAAGATCACAGGTTTCAAACAGGAGGGGCGAGTAAAGTTTTTCCTTTTCACATCCTTGAGAAGCATTATTGTGAATAAATATTAAGTTTAAAAAAAAGAAAGAAAACATGCTAATAATAATTATGCAGATAGAGGAGAACCTGGTGCCCTTATGACCAAAGAAATTAATTACCCTTCACATTTTCTTACCAGTGTTTTATTACATTTAATTTGAACAGGGGGTAACACAGCAGGTTTAATATTAATGTGACCGTATTATTTAGTCAGTGTAACCTCTTTGAAATGTGCACTGATGAATCTGGCTTCTTAATTAAATGTGCCATTCACAGAAATACTTCATTCATGATCAAACATCTCATTTTTTAAAAGCATGTTCAATAGTTTCTAAAATATTCCTGCTCCACACGTTTGTTTTCTAATTCCCTCTTGTTTGTTTGCAGACATTTTTTATGAGTATTTCTTGATTTTTTGGGGGTGGGAAAGAAACTTCAAGTGTAAAGTTAATCAGTTTGTTTTGAACATGGGCTTCTTTACATCCTCTGCTCCTCCTCTGGCTCCGCCCACGTGTTTACATGCAGTCTAATGGGGATCTTCAGCTCTGAATGCATGGTTTTGATTCTACACAGATGGCACTGCCATCTGCATTTTAGTCTTTTGATGGGAGCATAAAGGGCTGTGCACTAACATAGGCAGGAACACTGCACTAAAAGTAAAGAAACCCCTGATTTAGCCCCGGCACCCTTTGGCTCACTGTGCTCTTCATTCAGACATGTCAACAGTTAATTAATGTTGCCTTTCGTCAGCCGCTTTGGGTGCATCCGCACAAATTTGGTAGTTTTCTCACTTGAAATAAGGAGACAGTATAAATATTGAGGCTACGTGCCTGAAGTTGTTAATCAGTCTGGTTAGAGAGCAAAAGTGTGTGTGTCTTTTATTAGAACACAAAGAAAAGTATGTGTCTCAACAGACAACAGATAAGAAGGACTTCACGTTGTTCTCTTTGGACACATTCTCCCTGGTACATTACATCACATGCAATGAAGTTGCATGTTCCAGAATTTTTATAAAGGAGTTGTGTCAGAATGCAAATATCCGAGTCAATTTGCAAAATTCTAATAATAAAAATATGTCAGGATGAAAAAGTGTGTGGCCCATACATGTAGAAGACACTGCCGTCATGTCCTGCCTCCTGCCCTATCCAGACACCACCCTCACCTGAATGTTCTACATATCGTCCTGTTGTTGTGAACACGTCTGATAATCTCCTGCTGTTTTCTCCAAATGTGAACGTCAAACTCCAGGAGAATGTCCAGACCCAATTTTCTGGACATTTTCCTTTTCATGTCTGTAAAACGGTTTCTGTAAATTGTTGTCCTGCTTGACTGCTGTGGTGATAACAGAAGTATGTCAGCTATGTCACTATAATCTCTTATCACACGTCAGTATAAATCTCTGTGCTTTGCCTCCTCCTCTTAAATAAAAGTGTATTTGTGAGTGAAAATCAGTTATTGTTATTACTTGAAGTGTGAGGTTAGAGTATATTTACAGGTGAGTCAATAGGTAACGTCTCAGTCGAGCACATGTGAGAGGAGTGTGTGTGTGTGTGTGTGTGTGTGTGTGTGTGTGTGTGTGTGACCGACCGTGTGTGGATTAACCCATGGCTAAAGCCATGCATGTTTACTTGCTCATAGACACTGATTTGTTTTGACATAGGAACTGCCATCACAAAGCCAAGCAAATATAAACAGTGTGTGCAGTGGGAATAAGCTTTAGTGCAACAGCTTCACAGCATCACAGGCATCTCGAAGAGACACCCAACCTTTCATTCACCTCCGAGTGATACATCATTACGTTCACACCTGTTCACCGCCACTGTGTCAGTTCTATACTGCTTTTATAAGGTATCCATAAATATTTGATATCCAGGAAAAAGAGCGTTTTCTGTTTATACTCTGCGTGCTACGTTAAGGACGCCGCTGAATCCATAAATGATGCATGATATGTATCTTCATTCTTCTCTGAAAAGGCATAGATTGTATATGAAAGCAGACCCGGTGACGGGCACAGCTTAATCCTCTGCCATCACTTCCTCCGTGCATACCTTACCTCACCCTGCTCCTGCTCCCGCTGCTGAATTATTGAAGCCAAGACATGAAAGTTAATTTGCTAACTGTCTGTGCTTTAGCTGGCTAAACTCGGCTGAGAGGCCCATCGTCTCTGGAGGCGGGTGAAAGAAAAGGGGGGAGGCTGGATGGGGCAGCCCGGGGCGAAATGTCAGGTGCGTTTCCTGGGGACGAGGCGATGGGAGAGAGCGCCTTGATGTGTGGACATGGAGCAAAGTGCTAGTTAGGCCACATGAGGTTAGAGGAGAAGATCACAAATGGTGTGGTAGATTTTCTTTTACAGCCTCAGCTAGAGAAAAAGCAGGAAAACTGCTGCAAATGATCCTGTAGCTTAAGAGCGGGAGCGTGAGAAACACAACAGATGCACCGCTTGGCTTTGTGGTCTTTTAAATGTAAACTCACACACCAGCTTTACATCACCAGCCTTGATATCCAGTCAGCGCTCAAAGCAAAGGTCAAACGCTCTTCCTCCCACTCATCTGTGTCATTTGCTCCGTTCTCCGTTATTGTTAAATTTGCGGACGCCCAAGGAAGGAGAGAGTGAACTGTGTACAAGAGGAAATGTGAGATGTGAGGTGCATGGACGGCCGTGCGGTTGTGGTTTGCCTTCTTGTAAGCATCTCATCTTTTATTCCTGAGTGACACGTGTAGCGAGCGCAGGGCTGGCGGGGGGAAGGAATTCAGGTTTACAGTGTCCGCAGAGGGAAACGCCGCGGCCGTGACCTCCAGTTTCCCTCTGACACAGCTCTCCTGCGCTGAACATTCACCTCCATGTCTCCTTTATCTACCTGCCCTTCCTCGGGTTCTGCTCTATCAGCTTGCAAAAGAGGAAAAAGTCTCCTCCTCAGCCAAGTTACACTTACTGCTTCTGACAGAGTAACAAAAGGTGTCCCCTGAAGCCTGGATTGAATGAGTGTTTTTAAATAATGCATAGCAGCTGGGGCAGGTGCCCATCGCTAGGGCATAGAGCCCCTCAGATCACGCCAGGCTCTGCCATGAAAATTTCATTGCCGCAGTGCTCATGGGAATCTCTGTTCGATGCTGTACAGTGTGGACAGGGTGTATAGGAGCTGACGCCTGCTGCAGGGTATTTCACAGTTGTTGTTTTTTTACATTTTACACCAACGGACTCCCCATTTTACTTAAACGCCCCTTAACTCTTCAGGGTGGAAAACGGAGGTAAATATTTACGTCAGCTGTTACAGTAACAATGAAACAAGGAAAAAAAGACTTTAAATGAAGAAATGCTACATCCAGCCTCATTTCTGCAGTTTCAGTTTGATTTACTCACTAAAATGCAGGAAAATACGGCTGCCAACATCCTGACGAGAGACCAGAGGACCTGTGGACACCGCAATTATTACCATGTGCTCACAGCTTTTAAGTTTATGAGCACCAGCGGAATATATGTGGACGTCTTTTGTCCTGGGTTTTGTCCCTCAGGCAAGAGGCTGCTTTAACTTCTGCCAAGAGTTTGTCGGGGCCCGAGAGAAACTCTGCAGCCACTACTTCACTACTCCTATATGTTTTTCAGTTTAAAAAAAACAAAGTTCTTTCTATTTTCATTTAAAATTTAACATCAGCAGTAATGGACAGCTTCTGTTTGTTGGACACTGTTAGTTATTGGCCTTCTTCTGAAAAACACATCAACTTATTTGATACTAATATGTTTTATTTTGGAAAAGTAGGAAACTGCTTTTCTTATTTGGTTTGGAAGAAAATTCACTTCTGAAGCAAAACTTTAGCAAATTACACTGATCAGTTTCACTTGTTGATCCCGGGACAACTGCTCTTTTTTGAGATCAATATTAATCACAAGTATGTTATCTTTTTGTTGGTTTGTTTGTTAGTTAGCAGGATTACACAAAAACTACGAGACGGTTTATGACAAAACGTGGTGGAAGGTTGAAGTATGGTCAGGGAAGAACCTATTAAATGTATGGATGCGGATCAAGGGGGCAGATCCAGGAATTATTTTTCACGTTCATTGCGAAATAGGGCTTTTTCAATGTTTTCTGAGTGCTGAGCTTGTTTACTGATTGTCTATTAGCAGTATTATTCCATGAAACTTTGTGGAGGAGTCGGGCATGACCAAAGGAAGACTTTGTGTCGTACCTGGAGACGACTGTGTGTGGATGATTGCTGGATGTGTGGTCTGTCCAGTCTCCATTCAATTGCTTCTTTGTGCTGGCAAAGGTCTCTCTTGTCAGAACTAATGTGAGTGAGGGGTCCGTGTGTGTCTCTCTGCAGGTTCAGTAACTGAGCTGTTGATTATTTTGCTGTAGACACAAAGAAGGGAACAATATGTCATGAAGTACTGTAGTTCTTCAGTTCAGTCACTTCTTGTATTTTCAATCTCTTGTCTCTCTCTTGTTTACTAGAGTTAACAAGGAGACAGACATGAGAAGTAACAAGGTCCAGAGTCCTGTACTCTGTATGGGACCTGAACTGTTACCTGTCCTTATCTCCAAGTCAAATCCAGACCTGTTAACATACAACCCCCTGTTATTAACCACACATACAAAGTCTCTCACATCAAATGAGTTACGGCCGCCTTGCCCTCCTGTTGATTTGTGAATTTTCTCACCCACTGCCCACCCACATTTAGGTCAATTTAAACCTTACCTATGAATTTATATTGATATATGTTTTTTTACCTGTTATTCAACTTTCGTACCTGACTCTATCAAGGTCCCCAGTCAATAAATATCATACTGATTGAGAAGGAGATTGAGTGATTGTGATTCATCAAACTCAAAACAATCTTTTCGAAGCTTCCTGTTATTTTGCTTCTTCAGTTAAAGAAACAGGCCTTTGTTCAGTCTGAGCTACAGTGGGTTAAGGGAATAGTTCAACATTTGGGAAATACAAGTAGATTTCTTGCAACAGAGTTAGATAAGTATATTGAAAATCAACATTTTCATATCTTTGAAGCTATGGGCTATCTTAGCTTAGCATAAAGACTGGATATGAGGGGAAACAGCTAGCCTGGATCTATCCAAATGTGACATCAGCTCATCTAAAATTTATGAATTATCATTTTGGATCTTGTTTGTTTAATCTGCACAAAACTGAAGTGTAGGAATGATCAGGCAGAGATCGCTTGGCAGCAGTGACTGCATGGAGTCTTGTCATCTTGTTGCCATGACAACCAGACTTTTACCTGCTACGCGAAAACGAATGAATGAATTTTACTCTGAGTGCCTTACTTTTCAGATTTATTCATAGAGAAAGTTGTGTGTTTTATTCTTGGTCCAAATTTCGGAGAGAAATGGCAGGGTCAAAAATTAGTGTGACCTGTTTCATAATATAAGGAAGTCAATACAAATTATTAGATAAATATGATTTGTTGTCACTATGTGTTAATTGTTAAACTTTTCAGATTAATTTCTGCTTTTTATCAAAAGTTTTCACTGTTATACTCTTACAACTGTATTGGGTAGAATGCAGAATAAAGGGATAAATCTATACAGCATATTTTCACTGTCTACACACATAAAAATGACTCCTTGTCATATAAAAGGTTTGTTGGTATAAGCTCATTGAGAGTCAACTCCAAACTATTCAGCCCTTTGCGTCTTGTAGCAGCTATGGTTCTGTTGTTGTTATAGCATGTGGTTGACTCCCAGCAGTTTGCACTAACACCTTAGTTTACTGTATATGAGCCGTATTCGAGGTTGATGGACCAAGTCAGAGCTAAAATGTGAGTATTTGTCAGAGCGTGAGATTTATGGGACACTCAACTGTTCCTCTGTGTCTGCTTTTTATTTTGCAAGTTATCTGTAAAACCTCGATGAGCTGAAAATGTTTATTTTTCAGCCATTTTTCCCTGTCTGCTTCTGATGCATGAATAAGCATCAATCCCTTCAATAACAGGAATCTGGCGCGCAGCGCGGCAATACCTGAGAGTCCAACTTCAGCCACATCAGAGGATGTCTCTTGTCTCCTCTTCGCTCCGTGTTTCTCTCGGTGTCGACGCTGTTTTGTTTTCAGCCTCGGTGCCTCAACAGCACAGTTTCCTAAAACCACAGGGATATGGCCGAGTGCCACTGAAGCTCTTTAGCTCAGAGCTGCAAAGCTTTACATCACACGTTTACAACCCCTCCGCAGTGAATATGATCTTCATACTGTAAAATCTTGTTTATCCAAGCTCCATCTCAGATGACAGAGTGATGATTTTCAGCCAGTCGAGCACATTTGCTGGACTCGAGTTGGTGGGTAACGGGGAATGAAAACGAGCACGACACCTTTAGGGAAGAACAGAGAGCGTTAGTTGTGAAATAATCTTTCAAATGAGCACTGTTAAGGTTGGATCACACGAACTGAACTATGTAGACTCATAAATATCCTGTTTTCATGAACATATGAACTTTACAAAAGGGGTTAGGTTAGTTTTTGAATCAGCAGGAAGAGCTCTGTGTTTTATATAATCTGTCCAGAAAGCAAAGATCCCTGCAGTGACCAGCTGAGATCAGGTGTTTTACCTTTAACGGTGCAAACTGGATGATGCATTCATTTAGAAGATGAAAAGCAGATCTGTCCGATGTGCTGTCTGAATGATGATGAATGGGTTTCATTTCGTTTCCTATTTCTTTTAGGTCTGTGTTTACATAGCACTTTTCTAGTCTTGATGATGACTCAAAGTGCTTTACAGTACAGTTTTTTGCCATTCACCCATTCCCACACACAGTTATACAGTGCATGTATGTGCAGAACTTTCTCTATCACACATCACTCATACACTGCCCAACCCCTACTACTGGTGTAATGCTCTGTTTTTAAGAGGAAAATTATTTTTTTACACATGGACGTGCAAAGACTGAGTTGGTTGTTTACATATGAAACATATAAATCAGCCAGTTATCTGGAGAAAACTCGGGAGAAGAGGAAAAAGCTCATTATCGACTCAATTTAGTTTTAATGAGATAGTTCTGTGAATTCATTTGGAAGTTCTTTAGATTTTTCCATTTTCTTTTTTCACATGCTTTGTATTTATAAAAAGAAGATTTATGTGTTCGTAAATTAGGGGATGTATTTTAATCCCCAAAAGTGTGGAACCAAATGCATTGGAATGAAACATAAATAAAAAAAATACATGTATGTAAGTTATCTAGAGTGACGTGAAAAGATCTGAGGAGGAAGTGGAATATAAAGATGTGATATGATAAATACGGAATATAAAGATGTGATTCTGAACACTGAACACTGACCCCTGCCCCTCTCTCCCTCTCTTCTTGTTTTGCAGGTTAGCTTTATATGTGTACGAGTATTTGCTGCATGTCGGCGCACAGAAATCAGCACAGACCTTCCTGTCAGAGGTAAGAAGTTCTTTCAGTCTGACCTCCTGTTCATGAAGGACGAGTGATTCCCCCTCTATTGTATGAGCAGGGCTGGAATTCACATTATAGGTTGTTATGAGTTCAAGCAGCTGTTGAATAATATCACCACAAGCTGAGAACTGTAACAGTGTTAAGACCTGTTTTTTTTTTTTTACAGTGGCTGAACAACAACAGTGTTTATTAATTTGGGACAATGTAAACATGCCATCGTTTGGGCTACTTAATGTGATTAGCCGCCCCTTGTTATAAGCTCTAATTTGTAATCATAAACTCTGTATAATTAGAGCAGTTTGACATATTGTAAGCATGTGTTGCTGTTCGCTTTCCGCTGTGACATTTAGAAAAACGAAGCCAGTCCCTGCTAAGTTAAATCGAATGCACCTTCAGTGTCTGAAACTATTCCAAACATGTCCATTTGTCCCAGGTCTGCTAGACTTATTAGTCTCCTATCAGGGCCCTGAACCGTCCAAGACGTGCAAGCTCTAATGTGTTGCATCCTCTTCCTTAATGGACATCCTCTCTGCTAATGGTCCCACGTCCAGGCCTTCCCCCTGTACAACACCTCCCCTCCCCACTGGCTTTATTCAGCTCCACTTAATACAATCCCCAACACTGAGAAAGGGCTGTAATGGCAGGCGCGGGCAGGTCTATATCATTCAACATTAATACTGAAGTCATTCATCTGCCTTTTCATCAGGTGAGCTCGGTGCAGAAGCCGCTTTCAGACAAGACCATACATTATACAGACATGTGAGAATACAGCAGGAAATGTTGAAGACCTTTCTAACACGCAACAGATGCAAAAAAATTAATAATAATATTACTATCTCAGGATTAAAAAGACAATGAGATTCAAGAACTTTTGGCAATAAGGGCCGACCGATGTTCTGTAAACACCAACATACAGCTTTTCCTAGTTCAGAGCACTGATTAAATTATACAGAGATATTACAAGAATAGTTTGACATTTTGTAAAATATGTTTATTTGCTCTTTAGCTGAGAGTTTTAATCATTTAAAAACTTTGGGTTTGGGTTGACTTGAAGAGGCTTTGGATTCTTGCAGGATTGAGACAGACAAAATAACTCAGAAAGAACAGAAACTTGCTTTTAATCACACTTCCTGCATCAATCAGACACAATCACACAGGAATTGTTTTGCCTTTGCTTTTAGCGCGCAGGCAGTCAGGCAGTCAGTTGGGTGAGCATTGCTGCTGGAAACCAGCCCAGCTGCCAACAACCAGGAGTGGACGTCTAAAATATGAAGCAGAGATAGGGGAGCAGCACAGTGAGATAAAGTGGTCGTGCTGCCGAGAGCCTCGCTGATTTCAGAGCCCTTGTGGGTGAATCTTCTCCCTGAGATTGAGTGTTAGTGGTGAGCTGTTGGAAAGGAGTGGAGCTCCGGGTCGCACACACACTCATAGATCCACACACACTTCTGACTCAAACAGGAATTAAAACAACATGTACGCCGACAGGGATTAAAATAACACACACACAAACCGTCCATGTCCACAAGGCAGGCACGCGAAGACCGAAAAGTCCCTTTGACACTATACTTGTCTCAGATGTAGGCCAATGGTTGTGTTTATTTCAACCACAGCTTCATTTTGAACCCGTTGTCTTATATGGTCAAAATCAGTGGACTCGGATTAGAGCGACAGTAACGGGTACATCCGAGCAAACACTGCAGCTTGACCTTTGACCCTTTCGCCTTCATGTGCCTCTAGCTGTAGGCTTTAGAGTGTCGAGGGGATTCCTCACGAGTATTTGAAGAAAGTTTGCAAACGGACAGATTCATTAAACTCATCTACATCAGCTCATTGTTGTGCGGCTTCTTGTGAATTACACAAGACCTGACCGCCCTCCTCTCGCTTTGATTTTTTTCTGCTTTGATCATCACCTCTTTTTCCCTAAGTTCCCTCTCTATACATCCTCCTCTTATACGTCCTCTCTGCTCAGGGGCTCCTTGTTTCCTCCTCATTTTCCTGCTTCTTTCTTCTCACTGCAGTGACCAAGAGTGCTCCGTACATTTTACTTAGACCGTCCTGTAAAAAACAAACCTCTGTGCAAGCAGCTTATTACGACCCATAGTTATGTTTTATTACAAGCCAACCTCTAGTAAATTAGCCCCATAGTAACTGACAGGAGGTAAAGTGGAGTTGTGGTGGGGGATGACAAAAACAACACTTTTCACACTTTTCAGCCAAACCTTTGAACATCCTTCTGGTATGCTCCTATAGGTCATATCCGTGGGTTGGGACGACAAACTAATATAGACATGATCTCATACAAGAAAATGAAGTAAACATCTGTACCACTTTTACATCACATACTGTATGTGCCATTAATAAAGAAAAAATTAAAAACTGACAATAAATAAAACACACATACCAAAAGACAACAGTAAGGTATACTAAATCAGGTGGAAACCTCTCACAGTTAACAGGAGAGGATAGCCAAGACCACGTTGAACACATACATGTTTCTTTCTTAATCCAACATATGTTATTAACGGGTTGAAGATGTTTTCAACAGCTGCAGTGCATTCAGCTCTCTCAGCATCAGAATGTTTACATGTTTGTACATCCGTCTTAGTGAGGACCCTCATTGGCATAATGCAATACCCTAACCATTAAAACTAAATGCCTAACCCTTACCTAAAACTAATTCGAACACACACACACTTTTATAGTATAGACACCACACACTTCTGTCCCCGAGAGGACTGCCACTCCATGCTCTCCTGCACAGTGCAGCACTCAGCTCTTTAGCAGCATTAAATCAACAGGGCTACACCCACATACGGCACATCACATCACTTTAAACTGCACTGGGGAAATCTATAGAATAGACACTTTAATAGAAATCTGAGGCCTGGATCTCTTTTTCTATATATATATTTCGAAATAGAGAAATCTTGCTGCTCTCATGCTGTCCTCAGCAGACTCTGGTGAATCATCTCTCAGACTGACTGCACTGAATCTGTGTACTGTGTACTGTGTTCCGTGTGTGTGTGTGTGTGTGTGTCGAGTCACGTTAGTAGTAGTGTGTGAAGCAGGCAGCAGGTCTGCTATCTCTCACTGGATCTTATCTCAGTGTCCAGATACAGGCAGGAGCTCTGCTGGTTTGTGAGGGCGATGGAGAGGGCTGCTGCTTCTAGACAGTCACACTGTCTTATCCACAAACTTGGCTCTGCACTTCACTGCACCGCGCTGCCCGACGGCCTATTTCTCTGTCCAACTATTGCTCTGTCTGTCTAAAGTTGGGGGGACGGTTGAGCAAAATGATTACATTATGCATAAAACATGCTGCGGCGTCTTAATTTTTAATTTCCTTCCTCCGTCTTCTGCCCTCAACCCCTTCTCCCTCCATCCCGCTTCTTTTCTTACAGATCCGATGGGAGAAGAACATCACACTTGGGGAACCACCAGGATTTTTACATTCATGGTGGTGGTATGTATACATTGATCCTGTCGCTCTTTTTCCTTTTCATGACCACATGCACACACACACACACACACACACACACACACACACGCACACACATGTTTTTTCAACAGCTCACATTCATACTGTAGAAGTACTCTTGATGGTCTGAAAGAATGTGAAGGGGTGGAGAGGCACAGTAATTGCAGGGAATGCTAAGTGTATCATCTCACACGTGTTTAAGTGCTGTACTCCTGGCCTCCCTCTGATTGACAAGTGAGCTAACTTCCTTTTGCTCTGTTATTTAAACAGTAAAGAAAATCTCACATTGATGTGTGCACTGTCCAGTCAAAGTCAAAATCAGGGACCGTCATTGAGGTTTTAAAAAGTTGTAAATCTCAACACATGCACTGCAAACCTGAATTTGTCGAGACAGTGCCCAGAGGAGCTGTGGGTCTGAACGCAAATGTCACTGTCAGGCCATTGTCCAGAGAATATACAGAGGCTACATTCAAACTAATGTGTTTTTGTGACACAGAAGTGTTAAGTGCACATCAGTAATAATCCCCGTCTATAGCAACACCTGAAAAAAGAGATTTTCCAATACTTATACCAGCATTGGAAAAGCCTCCAATACTGCCAAAAATACCAAGTCGGGCATCTGCAGACTTCTTTTTAAGTTTTTTAGTTTCACCTTGATGAAACTGCAATTTTCTGTTGCCAGAAATCCCTTCTTCTTCACTGCTCCAAAACAGCAGTTGTTCTGTCCTGCCACAGTGCATTCTTAAAGTTTGTCTGTATTTGTAAATTGGCACCATTTAAAGCATCCTGAATTACTAATTACCATTCTTCTTTGCCCTGTGCCCATGGTTGTACTGAAGAAAACCTCAGTTAAAACGTAAAGACTCTCAACCATTTTCTGGAGAAATAAGTAGCGTCTCTTCTCTGTGATTTCTAAGAGGATTTATGGGGATTAATATTTGCGATGGACATCAGAGATAGTGACTCTCTCAAAGTGTAAGTCACATTGAATCTCAAGATACGTGTTTCATGTGCGACTGAATTGTGATGATAAGGAGCGGCAGTTTTGATGTAAATTGCAGCTCTGAGGTTTTTAATGTAACTTAATTGCAGTTTGAAACATCTGCACCACTGTAAAGTTTTTGAGACTCTCTTTTAAACCTGATGCTCCTTTGAACAGAACCAGACTCTGATGTGGGTTTTCCGTCTTTCCCTTCAGCATCGACATTCAAATCTGTTAATGCTAGATACAAATAACACAAAGCAGTGTTTTCTATCCTGCTGGAAGAATGACGTCAGTGGGCTTATTGCCTGATACAATACTCTGTTTTTCTCCATGTGTGAATAAGAGGGAAGGGGAACACCCAAATGTAGGATTCCCCCGTTTTTCTTGTTGTCAGGCCAAGAACTAGAAAATCCAACTGGAAGTCAAAGAGAGGGGAGCAGAAAGGCGAGAAGCAGAAAGCTGGGCAGCTGGGAAGGATGGAGACAAAGAGACAAACAGGCAGGCAGACAGGGAGGCTGAGACGCTGAATCCTTAGCAAGGCAAAAGCATGAGAGGCAACGAGAGCCGGGATAAGAGGTTTGACAGGGCCCGCTTTGTTTGTCATTCATGCTATCCCCCTCATCCGCAAAACCCCCTGGCTGGCCCTGTGTAATAAACCCGGACATGCGGCTTCGCTCATTCATCCTCTGTGGCCTCAGCATGTGTTGTAATTGTGCAGCCTGTTGACACAGTTCATAATGGTCCTTTAAGAGCCTGGCTTCTTTCAACCTGACAGCTCTCAATTGGACAGCTACCAGTAATACTGACAGAATGACATACACAAACATACAGCGGCGTGTACGTTTGCTCTCGTCTCCTGCCCAAAACCTCGGGGAGTGTGTTTGTGTGTGTGTGTGACAGAGAGAGAGTGAGAGAGAGAGAGAGTGTTTGAAATTGAAAGGGAAACCATTCTCCCTCGTAGTGTGACTTCTGACTGTATTGATGTACAGTATTTCAGCAGAGAGTGGGAGATGACCTTGTGTGTGTGTGTGTGTGTGTGTGTGTGTGTGTGTGTGTGTGTGTGTGTGTGTCAGTTGGAGAGCAGGCTGATGATTAGCCAGACTGAGCAGGGCAGGGCTCCAGTGTAGTATGACCTAGCTGAGGGGCGTCTGTCTGGGCCCACGCAGCACGTGGACGGGAAGACTCACTGGGGGGGAGCGGGGTCTGGGGGTCGGCTGGGAGGAGCGGTCCTCCGTCCACCCCTATGCCACCCAGCAACCCCCCCCCCCCCTTTCAACCTCCAGCCTCCCCCAAAACAAAAGCTCCAGATGGTAGGAAAGCCACCAACCTCCCTCGTCCCTCACCCTTTTTCGCTCCCCCCCTCCCTCAACCTTTGTCTGGAGGCCTGTCCCTTTGTTTGCGGAAGAGAGAGACCCCTGAACGGATTAACTCTTTGCATTCCAGCTTTCTTTTGTGTTAAACAGCCTAAATGTAAGACCCCGACCCCTCCACGCCCCCCCCACCCAGCCCCACCACTGTTGGGGTTTTTCTTCTCCCCTCCTGTCTCTGCCTCTGCGGCTGCTTCCTGTAGGACGCCGTTGGTAGGTGGTGGAGGGGGTCTCCAGAACAAGACCGTGGCTGTAAGAGGGGGAGGGGGAGGCAGGCTGGCGGTGGGGGTCACTCATCCACATCTGTTGTTATGGGTGGAGGGATAAAGAAAAGGCTCAGCGAGGACTGCAGGTGTTGATTGTGTCATTAGCTCCCTCTCTATTGGCTGCTGCTAGTTGTCTCCTTATCCCAAAAATCGATTGCCTTAACCAGTTTTCACTGGATGGCCGATGAATCCTCAGCACCCCCACCCCCATCACGGGAAAACATTAACACGCACATGAAAACCTCAGCACAACAACAGTGTGTGGAGGGATCCTCCTCTGTGTGATAGCCTCTGGCTGAAATTCTTGTTTGTGAGGGGGAAAGAAAACAGTGAGAGTGCAACGATCCTCTGTTCCTAAATGTCTGGACTGCTCTTTGTAAACACAGGCATCAGACTCTTCTCCACCCTTCTCTTCTCTACTACTAGTCTAATTTTCCTTCTTTCTTCACGTCATATCATTCAGATCATAAATACGAGAGGCCGAGTTGGAAAAAACATTCACATCTGCCTCCTAAATTGTAAATCAGAGTCGAAGACGTTGGGGATTTCTGACGGAGATGATATTTCCCACTTGGTGAGAGGGAGTACAGTGTCAACAACATTGACTATAAATATAATCCAACATTAATACAAATACAGTCCGTTCTGCTGATTTAAAAAGAGCGATACACTGACTGTACCAGGTTTCTGTTGTTAACGAAAAGTTATACAAATGTACTTAAAAAATAGAAATGGTTCATTTAGACTTATTCTCTGATGTGACTACAAGGCTCGCAGTGGACATGGTATCTTGGATTAGTGCTTTCAAAATTTGAGTCTGAACCGAATTAACAGGTGTGAAAGGTTCCTCCAAACCATTGTCTGGACCAACGGACCAAAGTTTAGAACCATGGTTCAGTTCATTTTCAGTGTTGGATGGTTCGGATTTCGAACGAATGCAGGAAACACTTGAGTTGAGTACTGAAGTTTGTGATGCTGGTAGTAATGCAATAATGATAATACATTGGCAACGAAGTTATCGAAATGAACTAGTTCATTCATTTTCTCCTTTTATAATGTTATTATTAAAAAATAATTCCACTAATGCTGATACAACAGCTGAAATGACGACACACTGATGTCAGGTGCCCAAACCAACCAATGTCAAGTATAGGTAGACACAGCGAATGTATGTGATGATGGTAGGATGTACGTTAAAGGGATAGTTCACCCAAAAATGAAAATTCACACATTATCCACTCACCGCTATGCCGATGGAGGGGTGGGTGAAGTGTTTGAGTCCACAAAACACTTCTGGAGTTTCATCATAGTGCATAGCGACGAGAGCTTGTGAGGTGAGTCCGCACGAACGAACACGGCTCTGAAGGAGAGTAACAGCGGACATTTAGGCTGAAAACATGGTGCAAATGAGTTATTTGAATGTCGGTGCTCACGGACACTTGGAAGATACCACAGGAGCAGTGTGGAGGCATTTTCTGTTTTTTTTCTGTTGTTTTTTTACGTTTGAAGAACTGGTCCCCAGTTACTTCAGTTGTATTGGATTTGGCTGCAACACTGTTTACCCCTGAAACTCAAAAAATGTGTTGTTGACTTAAACACTTCACCCACCCCTCCATCGGCATAGTGGTGAGTAGATAATTTTTGGGTGAACTATCCCTTCAAATTTTTTTGTTTGCTCCCTAATTTGCAATGTGAAACCCCAACTTACTGGATGAAATGTTCACAAAGAATGATTATTGGACTTTTAAGTGTGGAAATGCCCTCAGCCTTTAAGGCGTACACCAATCTCCTAATGCAGACATCAGGTACTTTCTGAAATTGCAGACACCAAACAGCTGTAAGTGGTTGAGTTTAGAATTAATCAGACTCGTTTAAATTGCCAGTCTTGGCTGTGTAGTTTCAGATAAGAATCTTTTCAACTTAGAGCTGTTGATGTGATTAATGGGTTAGTTTGCAAACACAGAATTCAACACTGCAGAGTTCAACGAGAGATTTTCCTTGGTCGACCACAAGCCCTCTTGTCACATTGATTGAGGGAGTTGGCACCCTGAATGAAAGTCAGCTGCTGTGTTGCACCTTTATATCACCTCTGAAATGCGGCAGGGTTTGTAGTCAGTCATGAGCCAAGAGAAGATGGTGCAGGTTTCTTTGCAGAAACAACACACGGTAACTCAAGATGCCAGCACTGCCTACGCTGGAATTAATTTTCCTCTCCCACTTTCTGGCTGTCCAGAAAGTCTTTCATGTGCAGTGTACCTGAGAGCCGGAGTACACTCCACCTGTATTATACTCACAGTACAACTTCCTTTTTTTGTTTGTTAAGCCGTTCATCTTCTTGCAATGACAGTTGCTGTATTTATTAGCCACAGTCCAAAGGGAGTGTTCCTGATTTACATGGCACAGTGATGTTGTTGTCTCCTCCTGCTCGCTGAACGCACTGCTGCTACCAGGAGAATAGCTGCTACTTGAGTCAAGGTAATAAAGACAACTGGAAGGGTTGTGCTTCTCCGCCTCCGCTCTGTGATTGCAGCATTTTGTCCCATTAAGAAGAGTCTGTTCTGATAAGACAGGGGAAGACGGCAAGGTGGGCTCGGACTCTGGTTCTTTCACTGATGCTCTGCAAGCCCCCCCCCCCCCCCCCCCTTATCTACATTCGTCTCCATATCTGTCTTAATTTCTATTTCTTCTCTCTTCTGACCGATTTACAGGCTGGTTAGATGTACGACCAGACACACACGCAGGATTATCTTGTAGACCTGCCATCAGCAGCCTGTCTTTTCCGTCCCTTTGTTTACTCTCCTTATTATAATGGAAAAGCACATTGTAACCACTGGCTTTGTCAAACCACAGTTAATTGCAAATAATTATCATGATGACATTTAAATTTAGTAATTGTCTTCTTCTGGACGGCTGGACGCTAATCCTTCCCTCCTCTGTTCTGGATACAAAGTGCGTGTGTGTTTGTGTGTGTGTGTGTGTGTTCTGACAGTGCCAGCTCGTGTTTCTTTTAGCCTTTTTTCTCATTTGAATGGATAAAAAAAATACTTTGCACTGAGCTGAGATTTAAATCCCTCCTGTGACCACTCAAAGTAAGAGCAGTTAAAAGTTTCCCTCTTTATGGAGTTGTGTGGCTCAAATACCACCAGTTACTCCACATAATACCATAAAGAGCTTCCCATGATGAGGAGATTAGATGGAAACGATTAGATAATTGGATAGAAAATTTACTGTGTGCAGAGAACAAGATTTCCCGCAGATTGCTGCTGCTAATTAACCACGTTTGTTGACTTCCCAGATCTTTTCTGAAGATTAATCTGAAAAGGAAGCGACAACAACTCTGTCACAGGCTTTCCCTCTCAAAGTGGGTGGGACTGTCAGACCTGCGCTAACAATGGTCACATCCAGATTTTGACGAACAACACATGAGATGTTACAGTAGAACAGATAATTTCCCCCCTGACTTCATCCGGACCCTGAAAATTAAGTTTTAAAATCTGCTTCCCTATTCAAACGTGGTGTTAACGTCCATCCTGAGACATCTAATCACGAGTGTTTAATTAGTCTGTTCATACCTGGAATTAAAATGTTTCCTGAATGTGTGTCCTGTGACCTATTGTGATTGGATATCACTTGCCTGCTCTATATGCAAATAAACAGGGCCACCATTTCTGTCCACGAAGACCAAATTATGTTTTTACCCAGTTTAACATTCATATCCAATGACATTGTGTCAGTTTGTGTGAGCGAGAGATAAAGGAAGCTTGCAGAGACAGGAGGGGCTGAATGAATCAATGAGCCGCACCCAGATCGACTCTGAAGAAAGATTGTACTCGTTTGGAAATCATCATGTGGTGCTCAGTGTTGATATTGTAGCGGTGAGCACAAACAAATCAAGTATTGTCACTGAGAAGCGTAAAAACACATTTAATTTCATAGTAGAACTGTAGCGGGTCAGAGAACATCAGCTGAGTAGGTGGCCCAGGACGCATTTGTACGGCAGCCGAGACGATTCACACGAGAATTAACAGAAAACACGAATGAAACAACAGAAATAAAACAAAAACGGAAATGACAAAGCAAAGACAAGCATCAAAATGTTATGCTCGTCTATTTGAGGTGTTGCGGTACCTGTGCGTTCTTCCTTTTTGGGCGCTGCAAGCATGTTTACCGTAACACCTCAAATAGACAAACATCACATTTTAAACAGCGACTGGCTTTTCAGGGTTTTCACAAACTGCTCATTTGACAGCAGTGGGTACTTCTGTTCTGATTGTGTTTCCGCCGTTTGACTTTTGCAGTTATGCCTTGGCTTCTGCGGTTGTGTTGTGGCGTTTGTAGTTGTATTGTTGCTCTTGCATTTGTGTTTTCCGTTAATACTTTTTTGTGTGACTTCTCGGTCAACATAACTTTGCGTTCAAACAGAGAAAAGAATGTGGCCACATGTGTCCCAGACCACCCCTGAATGTGGTTGGAGTGATCGGATCTGAGGGTGCTTTCAGAAAGCATTTGTGTGCGTTCAGACCTGATCCTGTGATTGGATCACTCAAGGGTCTGTGTTTAATTAGTATTGTAGAATTATATTTTGCTCTTGAATGAGTCACCTGTTGACACCTGACGGCCTGTTTCATTTCCCTTTCGTCACACTCTAACTCCATGCAGAAACATGCATCCTATGTCATCCACCTAAAATAATATCAGAATAATGAAAGTCTTTAGTCCCGCCTACCTGCGATGCTGCCTCAGATTATGCAGAGAGACACAGAATGAGATTTCCCTCCGCGGCTCAGACGCAGGTCAGCTGTTCAAATCGCAATATATTTCAGACGTATGGGGCCAGGAGATGTTAGATCACCTTGCACCTACACCCCCCCTGTGCCCACACCTGGTTGTGTGTTTTGGTAACAAACAGTAACCTGCGTCCCGTTTCATTTCCCTGAGAGCTGATTGGATTTGCGATGGTTGCGCCTTCTCTCCATCGCCGCTCCTCTGACGGAGCGGCAATCTCTTTAGTACCATCCGATAGATATGATAATGTACACAGGCTTTATTGTCAAGTGACTGAAGGGCAGCACAACACACACACACACGCCATATGTTTTCTGCGCCATCTTTGCACTCCTTGTCTGGAGGGGACCCCAGGGCTCCCGTCGAGGCCTCGGGGCACCAACTCTGTCTTTTAATCTTTAAATACTTTAATAACACATTTCTATTTGAGCTCATGTGCTTTGAGAGGTTGGCGCTGTGAGCTGTTGGGTTGTAATTTATTGTTCTTTTTATTTTTAGGACATTTATTATCGCACTCTTGTTTCCTTGATGCCCAAAAAGGGAGAGTGTACATCAGCGATCACCAGTGTTTTATAATAACCGTATTTTGGAGATAATAACATTAAACCGTGAAATCAAACATTTAATTGTGAAGGGGAAATGACCAACATTTGACAAGGGGGCTACTGAGCCGTTCTCTGACAGTTCTGGGCAATCAGGTAATATTTTCTGCTCCATTTTGCAGACTGTCATATCAAGTATCACGGCTGCTCCCAACATCAGCACAAAGAATGCATGTAACAGTTTATTTGCACCTTTAAATGGCAGCAAGCATTTCCTCTCATGAATTCAGCAGCATTTTTTTGTATGCTGCCCATGAAATCAATAATCTCGAAGAAGGAGAAGTCCTTAATGTGGACTGGCTTACCAGGTACTTAATTTCAGTGCAGTAATTAAGGGCCTGCTTGGAGTGGGACCTAGTGGCCCCTGCTGCCCTGGAGGAGTGGGGATTGGTCTAATTAACCAATATGAGTATGGCTGATTGGGCAGTAAGTAACATAATCACAGCTGATTGGTCAATAACCTGCAGGTCAGCGGGGCAGGCTGAGAGGAACATTTGGGGACAGCTCCTTCCTGAGCTCCAGGCTACAGGCTGGGCTGTACAGTGGAGTCTGCACTTAATCTGACTGGAGGAGCTTCTGGGTTTTACACTGCTTTTTAAAAGAATCTCACTACTTTGTGGAAATGTGTTAAAAACAGTAAGTTAAGAGTGTTTCGTTGTGTATATCAAGCTGAAAAGGTAAAGGCAAGGCAGTTTTATTTATTAACTACATCATGTAGTTTCAAGGTGCTTTACAGATCATCAAAAAAATTAAAATATATTTTAAATCAGGAAGCACAATTGTCAAGCAAAAAACAGAGATTTATTTGCGAAAAAGGAGTAATACATTGTGCAAAAATAATAACTTCAAAATAAAATATAATACAATGATGGTATGACCTTAGATTTTGTAAAATAGTAAAAAAAAATCAGTGGTTCCTGCTTTTTGATGTCTTGTGAAATACTTAGGGGTTTATGGACTATGTTTGACAAAACAAGCGATTTAATGATGTAATTTGTACATTAAAACTTGTGTTTTGCTCTCAACAGACATTTCCAAAGTTATAAAGTCAAATAAAGTGGTTGTGCTGATGCTTATGTTAAGATGCCATTAACCTCAGCTGTCACATTTGTACTTGGACTTGATAAATAAAACGTAAGAATGAAACTGACACGAGTCTCTCAGTGTGTCATTATTCACTTCAGTTTTGTCCCTAAATGATTCTTATCATCATCATTCACAAAAGCTCTTCACGTGAACAATGAGAATTTCTTATAAATGGTGTTTAAGGTTTGTCAAAGGAACAAAAATACGTGTTTTTATTACCTCGAAATATACTGTATATAAAATGAATGATTTCTTTTATTTCTCCCATATTCATATCACTACTGAAACATTCCAAACACAACCTGCTTCAGCTGACTGTGCAGATTTGTTCATCAGTTCACACTTGCACTCAGAGCACTCAACACAAAGTTATCTCCATCAGATATTTGCAACCTTGTCCACAACAGAAACACAAGAACCAGGTGATGTGTGTTTGGATCTTGCAGCAAAGTGTTTAACCAATGTCGCTCTGTCGTCCTGTGTGCACAGTGTATTCTGGGATCTGTACTGCGCTGCCCCGGACCGGAGGGAGACATGCGAACATTCCAGCGAGGCCAAGGCTTTCCATGACTATGTGAGTGAACTTAACCAACCCTCGGGTTGTGTGCGAGGGACGCAAATACACACACACACACACACACGCACACACAACCACACGCTTTCACACGTGGTTACGAGCGTATGCGAGCACATCAACATGAGTGTGTGGGACGTTTCTGACTGATAATGCTGCTGGTTCTTGTTTTGACATGTTTCTTACTGTCTGCTGCTGCAGCCTCTGGTTGAGGTGGGACAGTCTCTGAGGTAAACATCTGAAATAGCCTGCTTTTAAAAATGCAGCATCTATGACCACCAGTTCTATATTTTATGGCGAAGCCCATTGACTTCCATGTTTAAACTTTTAACGTCTGACAGAGCTCTTCATGCCATTCTTCCTCGTTTCACACAATCCATCTTGGTTGCTTCCCTCGACTCAGCTGCCGGCCACACTTCCTCAAACACCGCCCCCCTGACCCCTCAGCCAAATTGTCAGTGTGGGGTGAAAGGTTGCGGTGCTGCCTGGCTATTTATTGGTCCACTCACTGTTTCTGTAAAGGTCAAAGCACATAAAGCAGCTGGCTGATAACACGAGCACATTAACACACACACATACGCACACAACACATATAAACACACACACACACACGCACACACACACACACACAGAGGACACTTTTGGAGCTGGGCGAGCTTTGCTGGTTGTGGCTGCAGGGGCTGGATGGGGTGATGAAAGGTAATAGTCTGCAGCCCCCTTGACCCTCTCATCTTCTGAAGGGCTGAAGTAGTCGACCAGTAACCTACTACACACACACACACACACACACACACACACACACACACACACACACACACACACACACACACACACACACACACACGCACCAGAGCTGGCTGATGTGTGAGAATTGAGTCTTTGTTGGCTTTCATTATTGCAAATGACCATATTGATGTGAACATGACCCTCGCAGACCTTACCTTAATATGTTTTAGAATTGATTTATATCCTTTACTATGTTAAATACTGTGTATGTATTACATTGTTTGATTCTTCTATTAACTCAATCCAGCAGCATAATTGTAAAATACAGAATTTAACTGCAGCAGTTAGCAAAGACAACAGAGTAATAGCACTTGTATTAGATTATCCATGTTGGGTTCTACACTGGTAGCCCAGGCTTATGCTGGTTGTTTTCTTCCGGGAGGGGGTCATGTGAAAGGAGCCTGACAAATCAGCAAAGGCTACGTTCTGGGTGTCTATATCATTGTTTACAAACTTCTTCAGACGTATTGGTAGAGTCGTTATAATTTCAAATGAAAACATAGTAATGTGGATGTAATCTGTAGCAACGGCGGATGGACCATCTATGTAAGTTGATCATGACAGAGGCAATGACAGCTGATTCCCGGGGTTCTGCATGCTAAGTCGAGCTTCACTGAACCTTGAATAAACAGGTGGACAGCTCTTTGTGCAGCAGTGGGGGTGCAGCTGCAGGGTTCTGTGGACTGAGTCCAGCAGCAGGTCTTTACTCGCTGCACCTCAATTACTGCAGGTCACTTTTACAGTTTCAGAACCAAAGCTGCAACCAGCATCGCCACAGTCCGAGCAAATAGCCCATTCCAAAGGTAGGTTTCGAATCTACCTAGCTCTGCAGTACCTTTTAAAGAAAGGTTACTGGGACAGGAAGTTGACTGGACACGCCGCTCCGGCTACTAGATGATGGTTCCACCTGGGCAGAAGTGAAAGCTGAAATAGATTAAAGTTGCTATTCTTACCATTTCATCATTTCATTCAGGCTGTTTTAGCCCGTAGCCACTCGCCCATTCAGTTGAACCCTCTTATGAGGTTTGACAGCAAAAGTGTGAGCACTTGTCAGCTGAACAGATTACATTTGTTGTGCATGTACTACGCATGTGTGTGTGTGTGTGTGTGTGTGTGTGTGTGTGTGTGTGGGCACGTGTTGATGTGTGTGTCTCCGTTCCGTGCCTCCCTCTGTGTGTGTGAGTATGTTGGACAACCATAAGATTAATTACATGGTTAATTAAACCTAGTAGTTAATTAAATCTGACAACTGTGTCTAATTAATCTAAATGCCATATAATTTCCTACACCTTTCTCCAGAGGTAGGCCAGCTGGATACCTGTGTGTCAGCTCTTTAACAGCTCCGCTCTGACAGGTCTGGTCAATGTAAGGCTGTGGGAGGGTTTTTCAAGCTGCAAACTCTTGCCACTCTTAAAGACGCATTTTAAAAGTCCATATGTTTCAGCCTGTGGCGACGTAAATCAGTCGGGAGCACTAATTCGAATGGGGTGTTAATGAAATGAACTTCAATTGGAGTGCGATATTTGAAGTGTGGGAGTAATGGGAGGCTACGAGGTGTTTTTTTTTTTTTTTTTACAGACAAACACATGACTTTGTTCTGGTCCAATGATTCAGAAAGTGTGGTTTGACCTGGCTTTGAGCTGGCACAAGTTCAGACAGCGAGCTGTCAGACGAGGGCGGATTTGTTGTTGACGCATCAGGAAAGAAATCGAAAGAAGTCTTTCGCTTTTGACTCCTTTTATATTGTTTTAAGATTTAAAAAATCCCTTTCTTTTCAGTCTTTATTGACGCTTTTTAAGTTCTTACACTAAGTAAAATATTCAAATCAAACACTTCAGATATTCCAGTTGTCTGGTGCATCATTCTTTGGAAAATTTGGGATTTCCACTAGACTTTAAAATTAAGTCTTTCTAAACAGTGTTTGGCTACACTATAAGGAATAGTATAAAATGTTCTTTCTTTGATTTGGTCTGTTGGTGATTATAAATGTTGGAACTTCAGATTCAACCCAAAACCAGAGTCAATACCACAATGTGTGTGCGTGCACAGAGGGTGTGGCTGGGACTAAGACGAGGTAAAATGCAGGACTAGGTGTGAGTGAGCACATGTGCTGTGGTGACTGTTACTGTGTGTGAGTGTGTGAGTGTGTGTGTGTGTGTGTGTGTGTTTGTGCGACAGTAGAAGGAGAGAGAGAGTGTCAGGGTCAAAGCGTGTGATTCCCCCGGGTGATGAAGGGTCTGTCTGTCTCTGATTAACTGTGGCTCCTCGGTCCCTGCAGACCGACGGCCCGATCAAGTCTCTATCACGGCCCCTAGCTGATAACGGCTCCCTCATTCCCCCAAGTCTCCCCGGATCACAGAGTGAAAAACAACACGGCTCCCAGGAGTCACACACACTCCGCTTTGCGTGTTGCTCAGCAGGAATAGCGAAAGAGGAATCTATGAAAGATAAACCAGGATTCATTCGTTTACACTTTATTTATTTTTTTTACATAATTTATATTTTTTCTCTGGTATCTATGCCGTTGGTTTATTGTGAGACAGTGAGAAAATATTATCCCACTGCTGTAAAATTTGTTTTAAAGAAAAACAGTTTGCTTATTTGTTTCCTGGAACTAATTGGGTTGCTAGGCAACATTGAGCCGGAGTCGAGTCTTAGTTACAGATTTGGTTTGGCTTGGCTCAGTTTGGCTCAATTTGGCCCAGATTGAAGGCAGCTCTTACTCAGCGCTGTCCTACTGGCCCTGTTTGAGAGCGATGATGTAGACTTTGTGGACTCTCCAGTTTGGGGAAGATAATGGAATATAATGTGCTAATCCTCAGATCTGGGGACTGGTTGACAGCTAATCCAGGGGAATGTGGTGGGATTGGAGCCCTGGCCGCACTCCCAGAACTGGAGGTCTCTGACTGGCTGGATTGCTGGTTGGCTTCACCCCTGGATGGTGAATCTGCTATCATAGCCAGGCGTAAAAAAAAACTTGCACATGCCGACACATTTGTGTGTATATCACACACCCACACTCGTATGCAAATGAGCGGCTCACTCTCAGAGAGATGATACTGTATCATAAAGAGACGGAACAGCCTGAAGTCTTGTACCTCTGTAAAGTAATTTAAGTTGCCTCTCTTGTCGTCTTAATTGTCTGAGTTGTGTTTCTGTCCTTCCTCTTCACATTGCCGTTTAATCATGTTTATTCCCTAAAAGAGCTCTGCACATCTTATAGTCATCTTGTCTGCGGGAATGTGGATGTTCCTCAAAAGAGCACTTTGTTGAGGGAACGTGTTTGATTTGAAGAGCACGGCACATCTTTATTATCTCAATATGAATGATTAAGAGACTTGAGCTTTGGGAGGAAGAAAGAATACATATTACACACACACACACACACACACACACACACACACACACACAAATGCATTATTTAAATTTAAGGAGATATAACAATGAGACTCTGTTTTCTCTGTGTCTCCTTCTCTCTCTCTCTCTCTCTCTCTCTCTCTCTCTCTCTCTCTCTCTCTCTCTCTCACACACACACACACACAGGCACACACACACACACACACACACACACACACACACACAATCACCCTTGCAATCACAGACAAACAGTCTTTCAGGAAGTGATACACTCCGGCCTTGTTGTCGCAGACATTTTGCTTCGCCCCAGTCAGAGGTCGCAACCCTGAACATCTGCGTTTCATGCCAACCCGGGTTCACTGCCTGCGGAGTGTCACAGATTTAGTGCCACAAGTGCGTCATTCATCGCAGTGCTTCACTGACTCCCCTCAGCTCTCGGCTCACTGATGACAACTGTCACGGCGGTGGCTGAGATGGAGGAGTCAAACATGGGCATCTGACATTTTCTATAGAAAGTCGCACCTTATCCAAAAATAGCACGTTAAACAAAGAGAAAAACCAAATGGATTTTTTTGTGAATTGAAACATTCTTTGTATTAGTGTCTTAAATAGGAACTAATGATTCTCAATAATTCTGTGCAATTTACCCATCACAGTTTCCCTAAGACCAGTATAACATCTAAAAATGTCTTGTTAGTCCAAAACCAAATTATATTAATTTACTGTCATCCTCAGATTTGAGAAGCTGCAACAAGCAAACGTTTGCCACCTTTGCCTGATAAATGACTCAAATAATTAATCAATTATCAAAACAGATGCTAATTAAATTTTGGTCTAATTGTTTGAGCTGTGAATCTATTAACCCACTTAAATATAAAATTAAAATAAGTGTTGCAGCTTTAATCTGATGTGTTCCCAGCATGCAGTGCACAGGCCGTAGATGGACGGAGGTGCACTGTTGGCTGTTGCCCGGGGATTCTTTGAGAGGGTTAAACATTTGTTCGTTTGGACCACAGTAACAGGTGGCACGAGGGGAGGAGCTGCGCTCTGTAAACAACCGCTGATGGCCGAGCCTTTGTCTGGACCCTCGTGTGTGATTTCCTCTATGTTTTCCATTCTCTACAACTCTCTGCGTCGCCATACCAGGTGCTCACTCGTCTAATTTAAGGCCACACGTCTGCCGGAGCCTTTCCTTCCCTCTCACGACCGTCTTTGTCTCTGTCCTTTTTCTATTTTTTTTTTTTTGCAAATACTGAATTTACTCATCCTGCACAGTTTCTCCTGCTTCAATTCCTCTCAGGTCTTTTTCACCACCAACAACCCCCCTCACTCCACTCCCCCTGCCGCTCTTTCTTTCCTTTCCTCCCCTCCGTTCCACGCTCTTACTCTCCCCCCCCCTCCCCCGCCTCCCTCCCTCCCTCCCCCTCTCTCTAGAGGAGATTGATTGGGTAATCTGGCTGGGTGCCAGCGGTGCCCGCTTTCTTGCTCGGGGGAAGGAGAAAAGCGGGGGCGACATGACGACATGCAGGAATAATAATAACATCCATAAAATAGGCAGAGTAGGTATGGATGGAGGGATGAGGTGAGAAAGAGAGAGAGAGTGAAAGAGAGAGTGAGAGCTGGGGAATGGAGTTGGCGTTGGCGCGGCGATATCTTCTTCATACAGATTGTTCTGGCCTCTTTCAGTAAACGTAGCCTACACACACACACACACATGGCGTGCCTAAACATTTTGCATCTCCATTTCTGTCCGTCTCTATCTGTCTTCCCATCTTTCTGTCCTCCCTCCCTCCCACCACCACCTCCGTTTGCACCCGTGTCGTCTTTTAATATCAAACAGCGTGTGGAGTGCAGACTGCAGGCAGATGGGCAGTCGAGAGAGAGGACACTGTCTTTGTGTGCCGTTTGTTTACCGTTGTTGCCGTCTAAATGAAAAAGGCCAGTAGGCTCCTCTGTCTGTGTATACCTTTCCTGTATCTGAGGGAAGCAACAAAGCCTGAAAGTGCTGCCCTCAAGCTGTGTGTGTGTGTGTGTGTGTGTGTGTGTGTGTGTGTGTGTGTGTGTGTGTGTGTGTGTGTGTGTGTGTGTGTGTGTGTGTGTGTGTGTGTACGTGTGTGTGTGTGTGTGTGTGTGTGTGTGTGTGTGTGAGACTGGAGGTCTGGAAGTGACAGAAGCAGGAGGATCAAATATTGTTTATGATTCCTCTCCTCGCAGGTTCATTCTGGGCAAGCTTAAACTGTGCTGTGGTTTTAGCATTTGATCTCATGTGGAGCACGGGCTCCTGGATCTGTGTCTGACAGAGACAGACATGGAGACAGACAGATGGAGACAACAAACCGGGGACAGAGTCAGAAAGATGGGTGACAGCGGGAAGAAGGAAAGGGGGGAGACGGGAAGCAAGAGGGAGTTAAGGAAGGAGGGGGGGAGGGAGATGTGTGTGTGTACAGGAAGAAAGAGGTGTCTGAAGACACTGGGGACTTTTTTTGAAGTCTGCGTTTTTCATAGTTTATCTTAGTTTTGGTTCTCGCTCTGCAGGAGCAGGGAAAATGCCACAAATTTGCCAGTGCAAAGTTATTGCAGAAGCCAAACCCTGCAGCGTTCACTTTCCCTCTTTGCATGCAGATTTCCAACCCAGTCCCATTTAATTTCCCTAACCCAGTTACCCATGAATGCCCTCTCCTTTGCAACATCATCATCCATAAAATTTAAACCAATGCCTTAAATGAATACTACATTCTGGGAAATAGTGGCATCTCCTTGGGGCATTTGTTCGTCTCCCTCGGCGAAAACTGTGAGAAAGCGGCCAATTTTATTTCAGCTTTGTCATTTTCAGGAAATTATGGTTCAATAATTAGAAAAACTAAACAAAAACAACATTCATCACTTATTTGCCTCAACTGTAACTGGTTTACTGTGGAGGATTGAAGTGAGCAATTTGTCGGGGGTTAGAAGTTCGAGGGCGACCTTCCATGCCAGAGGTGTTTATGTCTGTTGTCTGTGGTCTTTCTCCTGCCAAGCTCATGTCTCCTGACTGGGCACACACACACACACACACACACACACACTCACTCTCTCTCTCTCTCTCTCTCTCTCTCTCTCTCTCTCTCTCTCTCTCTCTCTCTCTCTCTCTCTCTCTCTCTCTCACCATCTTTGAAGTTCCCCAGTGACTCCCAAACCACATCCACTTATCCATTTATCTATTGTGTAAAAAAGACCCTGTCCTGCACAACACAGCATAAATTACTGCAATTATGATCCTTCTGCTGTGTTTGCGTTTACTTGAATGGAACTTTCCTCTGGTAACCTGTGCTGACTTGGTGTTTTCCTAACTCCGTGTCCCACGTTCAGGTGGTGAGGGCAGAGCAGCCTGGTAAAGGTTAACACTTTTGAAGTAACACTTTAGTGAGTATTTCACTGTTTTACACTGTAAGTTTTTTTTCCTTCAAAGTGAAGCAACGCTGCTCATCTCCCTTTCCAGCTGTGGTGCTCCCTGCTCTGTCCTCCCAGAGCCGGGCTCGGAGCAGCACTCCATTACTGCCGCTCCTCATTAGGTCTAAAGCTGTGACGATGGCTACAGGGATTGTCAGGCGGGTCCCAGGGAGTGAAACCTATCTTTAAACATACACTCCCGTTGGTTAACTCAGGCAGCTGAGGAGCCATTTCCTACTTCTTTGCCCAAGTCCGTAAATTAGATCAGCTCACACTGGAGCTTAGTTAGATTTTTAAGTCAAGCTTGATTGGTCGCTGTTGTGTAGGTCCACAAGTGCACATTAACTGTCTGCAGGGGAACTTTGTGTAAAAGTGTTTGACACTGTGTAATTATTGATTAAATGGGATTCAAAACAATTTATATTTAAGTCACAAAAAAATGCAAGTCTAAACCATCACTCATTGCTTTGAGTGCACAGTCATAACTGAAGGCTCCTCAACTCTTCTCTCTATATAACATATTTATACACCAACAAACCATTTAGATTGTTTCCTTGTCGCTATCACTTACATGGCCTTGAGACATGTATGAATTTCTCTTGACTCTTGTCTGTCTTGTGTAAGGTGACATTCAGTTTCCCCTTTGAGGGATTAATAAAGTATCTTGTATTGTACCATACCGTATCATATCTTACCTTACCTTACTGTATCGTATTGTCACGTATTGCACAGGGCTAGAGGATGTTTGTTTTATGCTTGTATTTAAATACAATACAACTAATCAGTTTTATGAATAGTTTGTTCAAATCAGATAAAAAGATAATAAAGAGAAATACATTTTGTGTGGTAACTTCGCTGCTCTTAGTGTGGAGCTGCTTTTCACCGTTTGCAGTTTCATCCTTTTTCTGTAAATCACTCCTGCCTTTTCCTTTTTTCACAGATGTTTTTGTCCACTCTAATAATCTTTCTCCTTCTCTCTCTCACACACACACGCGCACACACACCCTCCTGTCCTGCCCTCTCTAATTCGCCCCTGCTTCTCTTTGTGGCACTGGTTAGGCTTGTAGCTGGCAGACGTTTCAGCCTGGCACAGTGTTCCTGGCACAGCGTGTGTGTGTGTGTGTGCTGTCTGCGGTACAGCTCTGCCAGTCCACCAGTCTCAAGTACCAGCTGGGCACCCAAACTCTCAACCAAAATAAACTGGCCACGCTACCATTGAGCCCATGGGTGGAAGCGTGTGTGCATGAGAGTGTGATTGCTCGTGTTTCTGTGTGCACGCACAGGTACATGTCTGCGCGCGCTTGTGTGCTGCTGATCGGACACCACGCTTATTAAGTCCCATTGAAGCGAGTGGTGAAACAAACACAGTCTTTCCTCAGATGAATGCCTGAGATGTTCGCCTGTCTCAACTTTGCATTACACTGAAGCCCTCCCTGCTAGGATTAAGGACTAAAACAATTACAAAGACTTATTTGCAATTTAAATTCTCCTAAATGCAGACCTAATCCCCGTTTTCCAAAGGCAGCAATACTGAGAGGCAGAATAAATGTGTGAGAGAGATCCAATTCAAGCCTCGGCTGGGGTTTCTGTTGCTAAAATAACACTTTAAGTTATGGGGGGGGGGGGGGGGGTGCTTTGAGCTGGTTGAGTTATATTTGGAGAACAGTTTGTTTCTTGTGTTTGCAATGACAGGACGAACACACAGAATCAGCAGGGGAGTCAATTATTTTCACATCATTTGCGTGAGGAGATGGACACACATCTTTCAAAAATGTTGTATGATGTGTGTGTATTTACATATTCACATGTGGGTGCGTTAAGGTGTCCTGATGGTGGGGGCCACAATGAGCGTGCTTTACTGCTGCCCAGGGTATATTTACCGACAGTGACTTTAATGCAGTGTAATGATTATTTTTATTCCAGGTACTTTGGCAGCCCGCTCGCTCTGAGTGGAATGACTCCCCATTGGCTCACTGATTACCTCTGTGACTGCTGCCACACCTGGCTCCTTCAGCTTTCCTCTCTCTCCAACATTACACCTTCACAGCGTCCTCCCCTTTCATTACAGCACCTTGATCAGGCCCTCCCTCTCTCTCAGTATTTACCCATCTTCTAAAGTCAACAATGGGCTTTACCTTCAGTTTGTTTGGTCTTACTCCCCCTGCATCATCTCTTCATCGCTTCTTTCCCCTCCATCACTCCATCAGTTACCTAGTTTAGTGCAGTGATTTCAACCTGCTCACCTTATCTACCTTTGCACCTTCATAAGTCACCTTTCTCACAGCCTGCTCAAGGAGGAGATAGCATAGACTGTATTTAAAAATGGAGGTACACATAGGGTCTGAAAATTCAAGAAATTTGAAATGCCTGAAACCTGTTTCCTGCAGAGGGCGACTCCGCAGGTGGCAAAACAAAGTCAGTTTCTATAGAAATCTACGGAAAAATTTGTGAACATTTTCCCAAGGAGTTTATGTTCTTAATCGCTTGATTCAAGTCTTCTTGAATACAGCATGATGTTGACTCGGTGCAGGTGTAGGTGGGTGTGCATTGTGTCAGGCTTGTTACTTCTGGTTTAAAAAGTGTGCTGGGCCAAATGGCAGTTCACAAACCAATTGGTGACATCACAGTGGTTTGCCAATAGTCAATGAGCTGGATGTGTAAAAGTGAGCGCTGGCACAATGGACAGGACGCCAACTCTGTTGTGTTACACGTCATGCCTGTGATTCTGGAACGCACACATGGGGACAGTAATATGGTGGCTTGTTTAGTTCAAGGCATCATAACACAGGTCTTGGTCTTTTACTGGCAGTATAGTGGGATCTCTGTGTAAAAGGGGCTGCAGGTTTCTCTTTGCTCCCCCTGCTGTAACAACTTAAAGCATACAGAAAATGCTCTCACTTCTGCAAGTCTGCAAAGTCGTTCGCAAAGGTGGACATGAATGTTGGCCAAGGTACTTCTATTTAACCCTTAGGGCACCTTGATGACATTTTTGGCTTTTAACAGTTTATTGATATTTTGGTTGTGTTAATGCATGCACATTCCAATGTTTCAAATCAACATGTTTTAATCGTCTCAAGTTCTGTAAAAGAACGAACCCAATTAAAATCAGCATCCTCCTCTGACGCTCTCTCCGTTTTACTGGAATTTCTCTCAAGGCTCCTGATCCATGTGCTTGTCCTGCTCACGTGGTTCCTTTTACCATCCACCCTCTAATATTTTCCACTCATGGATGAAGAAAACTCACATCATTATATTCGGACTACTGTTAGCCTTAACGAAATTTAAGCTTGTTGTCCTACTAGTGCAAGTTACACCTAATCAAGAATGTGTCTAATGAGGTCAGTCATTAATATCATTCCTCTGAAGATCTCTAAAAACTGCTGACTATTGACTATTAGGAAGGAGTAATACGTTAATAACTGATGCTGCACTTTTTAACATACAAATGAACGATAAGCGTTATGGCTTTAAACCGGTGGCTAACTCTAAAACTCTGAGTAGATGAGCTAGTGCTCTATACACCTGAGCAGCCAATGGCCAGGAACACTGTGATTCCTATAGAGAGGATTTGTGTTTAAACCTGTGTTATCAAGAAGCTGCTCAAGACAATGGACGTTGTTGTGGAACAGTGGGTTTTACTAAAAACTACATAAAAAGTTGATGCATTCATCTACAGTATAAAGACAGTTATTGTCTTCATAGAATTAATTCTCTGTAATAGATGATAGATGGTGTATTAACAAGGAGTTTGTTGTTGAAACAGACTGTGAATAGTTTGTGTTCACATCACTGTTCATGCCTCTCTCTTGGCCAGGGTCGCAGTCAGAGTTTATCTTGTGTGTATTAGACAATAGAGCTATAAATAGTTGTGTTTATGTATCAGAATATCTGTGTGTGCTTGTGCGTATGTGACTGTTTGATGTTTTTCCCCTGAGCGAGCTGCAACGCGGCTATTAACCAACACTTAAGGTCAGCGCAGGGTCAGAGGCTGCCCCCGCTGCCGCTTACGGTTAATTCTTCTGAGAGGAGCGGAAAATCCCCAAAATCCACATTGTGTACTCGGTAACAATTGTAACGTGTGAGCTTCCAACCTCAAGTCCGCTGTCTGGTTGTAAGCCTTCAGATCAAGTATTTATATCTCTTATGATTAAGTTCAGTGTATAAATAGGGAAATCCGGTTCATCACTGACTGGATGTTTGGGCCTATTTAAGTTTGACTGTATGTTCACGTGTGCATCTGACAAGAAAGAACTAAACGTCACACAGTGTTTGTGCACATGCTCACATACAGTTCCTGTGTGACTCCTCTTATGTGTCCTGTCTGAACTGCTTGATCTGGTTTTATTACATCAGATTTTTTCTTGTAAAAGTGACATTTGGAATAGAGAGATCCACTACACTGCGCTGCACTCTGAAAAGGTCAGCTTTCACTGAAGGAGTGTGTGCGACCAGCCGTCACTCTGCGAGGGTGAGAGAGAGAAGAGAGAGAGGAGAGAGAGAGAGAGCTCTTCTGAACGGTCGGACCAGTTCAGTTTGGTTAGATAGACCCCTGCTTAGTTGGCAGGGGTTGGGTGACGGTTGAGTTTCTTCCTGTCAGTTCTGGACTGAGTTGTTCTCTTCTGGGCTGGATTGTTCTGCTGGATGCTGTAATCTCTTCTGTGCATGGCCAGATTACCGTCTGCTCCATATTGTGTGGTGGCGGGCTGTGGGATGGAGGGATGGCAGGAGGAGGGGAGAGAAGGGACAGAGGGAGGGATGGAGGAGGTTTTGCTCTGATCTGCTGCTACATAAGGAAGATTACCTTTTTATTAATGTATCCATCTGGACGTTTACTATATTTGGTTGTTTGTTCAGTGTGCTTGTTTGCGTCTAAGAACATTATGTTTAAACCTTATGAGATTTCAATCTCAATAAATCAAAGCTGAGATTAGACATATGTGTTATTTCCCAAGAGTTGTCAACCCAATGACTGAATCGCACTGTAATACAATTATGATTAGATATACTGTACATATACAGAGTATATATTCCCTTTGTGGGTAATATTGTAAATTCATTGTGCTATTTATCCAGAATATTATTATTTTTTAAATGGAATGATTTTCAGTAAAGAAAAATGAAGAAATTTGAGTATTCATTGTGCCCCCTCCCCACCACCACCCCTCCACACGTCTTCCTCTCCATCTCTTTCTGTCTCCTGTGCACTCCGTGCAGAAATGATTTCCATTCCTGCTGAATTAATGAGGTTCTGCTGAACTGAGAAAAGGCAAGGGGAGTGTACACACACACACACACACACACACACACACACACACACACACACAGACGGAAGCAGGGAGACACGCACACACTGGCACATTCTACTACAGCCATATTTAAGGATACAGACTCACATTTGCACACTGTGATTCACTGAAGCTTGGCCACTTTTTGCCATTTCAGAGCTCAAACACTATTTAGTTTCAGAGTAAATTTCAGGAAATGCAGACAAAGATTTGGCAAGACAATCAAAAAGCTGAACCAATTCTGAGGCTCAACAAAATCCACATGCAACTGGTGTATGTTCAAGTGCGCACAACACACACACACATGAATATAACACTCATAAACGTAAACATGCAGCCTCATGAGTCAAACCCCATAGCTGGGCCCAGTCACCATGGTAACACGCTGCTGTGTGTATTAAACACTACAGTGGTTTGGGACTGCTGAAGGTTGTTAAACACATCCCAAACCCCAACGCAATCCTCACACACATTTATTCACACACACATAAATGTATCTATACGTGTGTCAATTAATGACATTGCCTGTCTACTTGGACCAAGTCTGTCTGTCTGCAACTGCACTTTTTTCCTGATTCTCGTTTTTGTCAATTTCAATACATAGATTCCACATGTGAATATGCAGAATCTGTAGGCTACTGGTTTCTGTTTCTAGTTTGACCAATCACGTTTGAGAAGGCTTTGGTTGCCCACAGGTAAACAGCCATCATGTCAGGCCATGCATTGGCTATCGGCTTTTTAATTTATCTGCAGAAAAAACACCTACAAGATGGATTTTATGTGGATAAAAATATGTCCAAATATCAACTGTCTACACCAGAACACCCCAAAATATTGTCCGTTGCCCCCAAGCAGCTGCTGTTTTTACCTTTGGGCTCCGAGATTTTATTTTTCATTAACTGAAGAACTCGCACAACAATCAGATGAACACCCAAACCAGTCACAAAGCTCAAAGTCTTCTGCGTGGATCGCACAGACACACACAGTAGAAACGCACGTGAAGGAGCACATAGTCAAAAGGACGTAATTGCAGTGCAATTGGCTGTTGTTATGTGCCAACTTGCGCGCCACTTGAAAGCTCCATCAAGGATTGAATGAACAAAGAGAGGAGCAGATAGCAACCGCTGATTCTGGTGAGGCTTTTCCTTGTTGAGCTGATTTTTATTTTTTTTTGCTAAAGCAACACTAATGTGCAGAGTTTTCAGGTGTGTGTGAGGAGAGGCGTGAACACGTAGATACACAGAGATACAGCCTGAAACAAGTGAGAGCCTTCAGACAACACCAACTGTACACAAACTGAGCTTTCTTTATTTCCGTGTTATTTGCTTTTTCTGTCTTTCTTGCTTGCTTTCTTCATTAAATGCACATGATCAGGCACATTCAGGCGCACACACTCACACACACACACACACACACACACACACACACACACACACACACACACACACACACACACACACACACACACACACCTCTCCTTATCCCCGCTCTCTGCTGTCTCAGTGTTTTTCTTTCCCATTTATCATCACTGAAGCAAAGGAGCCGATTCCAATTTCATGTGTTTTCATTCCATCCCTCTATTTGCTTATTTCTTCACCCCCCTCCTCTCTCTATTTTGATCTCAGGCAACCAGTCAGCAGTCAATAATCTGTTAAATAGTATTGATCGCCACCATTTAGTTTCCTGGCCAGCTACTTAGGTTGTAAAGCTGATCAATGGCCCTGAATGGGAACCACCTAGATAGCGGATTGACTGCTGGGACACGCGCTGCAATCATATCATTTGTCTTCATTTGCTGTTCAATTATTTGTTGTAATAGCTGCTGTCAAAAGCAGCCCCATGCTGGCCCACGACGGCATGCAGAGCCTCAAACTGTAGAGGCTGCGCACGCATGCTCGACTTGCTACGCTCACCTTGACTATGTGCGACCCCCACCGCCCGCCACCCTCGCTTGCTCGCACTGCTGCTGTCTAACGGCAGAGGAAAGGCATTTTATAGTAAACAGCATGAGAGGAACAGTATCACATGTCGAAATAAGTATAGGAGTGTGTTCCTGTGTTTGTGTGCGCTTGTGTGTGGGGGCTGCTGGGCTTTTAAGTGAGTGTGTGTGACTTGTGAGTGCATGCAGATGGTGCCCACGCCTGGATGTGTAGGAGTCTGACCCAGACTGGACTTCCTGTGCCCAAGAGCACCTTCCTGAAATCATCAATCACTTCTCGTGGGACACAGACACAGCAGTGGGTGTCCACGTGTGTTTGTGTGTGTGTGAGACGGCAAAATCTGTGCCCTTAATTGGGCCAAAAGCTGATTTTGCTGCCTGTGGTTAAGGTTAGGGTTAGGTTAAGGGTTAGAGTCACAGCTTTGGTTAGAGTGGTTATGGTTAGTGTTAGGCTCCAGGAAATGAATGGAAGTCTATGTAATGTCTCCAGAAGTGACCTGAGTCATCAAAGTTTTCTCTTCAATTTGTATCAGCAGAAACATTTCTGAACTGTGACAGAAATATAAGACCGTGTTGAGAGTGTTTAAGTGAACTCCAGTGGTCAGCAGATAGAGCCCAACTGATTTTTGATATATCAGCTGATATATATTTAAAAAAGAAAAAAGTAAAACTTTTCATATTGCTACATATCAGCAAACATAAATGCTGATACTGAAATATCTGTGAAAGGCTTGTATCAGCTGATTATATCAGTCAGATCAGTCGGGCTCTTGTCAACATTTTTTGTAGAGGGAACCTCAACAACATTTGGATGCAGTTAGAAAAATCTGATTAAAAACGTTAAAAATTATCGAATTTTCCTCTGAATATTTTAATAGGCCTCCTTGTAAAATGAAAACATCAATATCAGATGCTCATGAGAAGCCACATTTCAAGTTTAAGTGTTTATCTAATAATACAAAACAAGTAAATGCAAATGTATCTGAGTGGTTGTGAATCTAGAACTAGAAATATGTTGATGTGCATTTTTTCCTCATGAATTAATGTGAAAATAATAGTTTTAGCTTTGGTTATACGAGCCTATGTATTTGAGTTTTCAGTCTAATTTCAATATGAAGATGTCCTCCTGGAGATTTGTATCAATAGGTCACCACACTGCAGACTGGGCCTGGTCAGCCTTTTGTTTTTTTTATTAGGCTGCTACAGGGGGGGTGGACAGTCCTTCATTTACATCCACCCTGACTTAATTGGCGTCAACTTCCCTCCAACTTTTCTTTTTTCTACTGTACCTATCTATCTCTTTCTTAGCCTCTCCTCCTCCTCCTTTTGCCTCCCCTGGTTTTATTGGAGTAGGAGTGTCCCCCCCCTCCCCCGCTTATTTGAAACGGCCTGCTCATATATCATAGTCTTTCCTTACAGGATATCCTCCCTCTTCCTGTCTCTCCCTTCTCTTTCTCCCTCTTTCTTTCCCTCTCTCATCACCCCCTCCTCTGTCAGCTGGGGGGAGGAATACCTGTTAACTCTATTTCTTTTCAGCACTTCAACACTCTTCCCATAATCCCAGAGGACACACTCCCACGCATCACACACACACACACACACACACACACACACACACACACACACACACACACACACACACACACACACACACACACATACACTCGGATGTCTGCACTTTACAGCATGGAGGAGCTCAGCCTCACATGATTTAGAGTTGGTTTGGTTAATTAGATATCAGTGGTGATGTTGATCGTTACATTTACACAACGTCATTAAATCCTCTTACTAAACTTAATTTTGTTAGGGAGATGAGACTTAAAGGTGCAGTAAGTGAAGTTGATGTTTGAATTCAAAAAGTGTGTCCCGCCCTTCATTGCTTCTACAGAGGCTCTGCCATCCCAAAATTCATGTTCATCTTTACAAATGCTACACAACGACTGGGCTAGATGACCACAAGTGAAATGTGGTGTTTCTTTATCAATATTAATTATTTGTATTAATCAATATCAGCTGATATCAACTGAACATTTTTATCTGGATGTAAGTTTTGGCCTTATCGCCCAGCACTAAAACAGCATACACACGAACAGAGCAACCTCCTCCAATAGAGGAGACGGCTGTAACTTTGTAGCTAAGGTAACATACATCTTAGGAATTATGTTTCCAACCAAATAGCAAACTTGTGTTTTATATTTAGAGCAAACAATAAGATAGCTGTGACAGTTGCTGCAGAGAGGACATAGCCAGTCCACCACCTGAGGACGGTGATACTTACCCCTCCTGCTACTACATCTTATGTTACAACCTACAGAGCAGCAGAAATAGAGCAACCTCCACATCCATCTGGCATCTGCATCACACTGGCCGTTGGGCAAAGAAGGACATATCCCAGTGGGCAGCCATATCAGTGGACCATCAAAAAAATCCAGAAAGATTTTACCTGCCCCATCAGTCTCTTCACTGGCCCTCTCTTCGTGCCTGTCATTCATGTTGAGCATGAGAGGCTGTTGCCAATCACAACCAAGTTCCAACCCCTCCAGTCCAGTTCCAGTAGGAGTTCCTCCCAGTCTATAATTGATATAGTATCATATACTACATACACTTAACTTGAAGTATACTTAATGAGTATACTAAATGCACTGTGCATACTCAGTGCATTTACATGCAATTGAACTGTGACTAGGAAATGGCACCATTGTGGTTATTGAATCTGCCATGTACTCAAATTGACTTGTTTATCTTATTTGCATTAGGGTCATAATTACATTATAACCTGATTAACATGGCTGAGATGCTCATTGAGACGTTCATCAGTGTCTCAAATGACTCCTGGCATGTGTTCAGCTTTCTTTGTTTCCTCTTGTTGCTCTGAATCTGCACAAACACAATTTTCACAGTTCAATACAAAGTGTTAAAGGTTTGAAAAAAGAGCATCAAGGTGAGTGGTGGCTGAAGGATGAAATGTTTTTTCTATTGTGGATATTTTCCTATTATTCACACTGTATGAAAGGGTTTGTTTGTAAGTGATGAACCTACAGACATGGCTGCATTAACCTTCAAGGGGGTTTATTGAGTAAATATTTGTTGATGGGCCCCTGTTGACCCCACTATAGTCTTGTTATTTCCCCAGGCACCTGCAAACCAACCAGTGCTGTTGAGCTGATATAAGTAGTCGATTAATTGAATAGATGATTGACAGGAAATTATCTGGCCACAATTTTATAATTAATAGATTTCTAACAATTTCTCAATTCTCCAATTTCTCAAGACATTGCTTTATGACCATAAACTGAGTTTTGAATTGTTGTCAATTTAGTTTTTCACTGAAAAATCTATCAATTAATAAAAAAAAAAAATCCTTTTGAGTTAATAATACAATATAATTGCTGCTTGCTTTAGGATTTCTGTGTGTTTTTCTTGGCACAGAAAAATATAAGTAATTTGATAAAACACAACATGAGCTCAATATAAACTAAAACAACTGATGCGTCACATCATGTAGGATAGAAAACCTGTTGATACTGTTCTACAATTGTCCACATTCATCGACATTTACAATCATTCAAGCCCTCAGTTTTGGTGCCTCTGGGTGGTTGCCCATTTCAGAATAAGATGACGGCTGTGTATCGAATGGCCGTGAGGGATCCTGTGTTATTTCCTACAAATTTCCTACAATCCATTACTTGAATACAAGGGCACATTTCAACAAAGTGTCCTGTTTGGTTCATTTTATTCGTCCTTCATCACCACCTCTCGTGACACCGTTTATTTCGCTGTCATTCGTTCTTAATATTTTTCCTTTATGAGATTTATTATTCCCTTCCTCCTCTTCCTACTCCTTCTAATTCAGCCCTGTACTACCATCTCTCTCTCTCCCCCTCTTCCCCTGCTTTCTTTCCTTTTTTTCTCTCTCTGCACCTTGTTTTTCTCTCGCCGTGCCCTTGTCATTTAGCAACTTCACCCAGCTCTGCCCTCCCTCTCCTCTCTCTCCCTCCTCTCCCTTGGTCTGTCCTCCTCCTCCTCTATCTCACATTTTCTCTCTCCATCCTTCTGCCCTTTTACCCACCCCCCCCCCCCCCCCCCACACCCGCACCCACCCACCCCTCCCTCTCTCTTTCCCTCTCTCTTTGGTTGAGGACAAGGAGGTGAAAGCCAAGCGGATTACAGTGGCAGTTTAATCTGGCTGACCCACCAAGGGATTGCTCTCTACTTTGCTGTGAGGCTGCGGAGCTGGAGGGCAGTGGGACTGGGTGGGTGTGTGTGTGTGTGTGGGTGGGTGGGTGTGTTGAGGGGAAGAGGGGAGAGGAAGGGGAAGGGCACCAGGTTGTAGGGGGGGAGGGGGGGGCATTAAAAGGAGGGAAGGGAGAGGAAGAGAAGGAAGAGGGAGGTGAAAGCATGGGAGCGGTTGAATTTGGAGAATTTTTTCCTGTTTGTGTTGAGTAGAGCTGAACTGCTCTCCAGGACAGGACTGTTTGTGCACACGTACACATGTTTGTGTGTGGGTGTGTGTGTATGTGTGGGTGTGACTGTGTGAAGCCAGAGGTGGGGGAAGGGCTTCGGTTGTTATTAAGAGATGGAATATTAATGCTACTTTGCCTCTAAATTCTTTCCATCTGTCATCAAGTTGTCCTCAGTGTGTGTGTGTGTCTGTGCGTGTGCGTGCCTGTCTATGAATAGCTACTCTTCAGATATTAACAGACAATTAGTCTGTTCTGCATTTCAAAGACAAATTAGAAGAAAAAAAATGTCCTTGGTTTGATTTTTGCTTTTCTTTATTCTGAAAACATCAAAATCTCATTTTACTCCATCTCGTCAAAGTCCTTCAAAATCACGCAGCTTTCATCCGCAGTTAACGCCCCGACTGAGGCTGCGCCAAATTTATCAGTATAACGAGCGCCGCACCAGATTCTGTCTCCGTCGGCTGCAGGTCATTCGTGTTTGGTCTTTACAGCTATTTTTAATCTCTTGAAATTTGAACATGAAGAGGGAGGATAATGCGGTGATTAACAGTAGGGGTGCACACAAGGACTTTGGTTTGGTTTCAGTGGTGGGGTGGTGACACATGAAGTTCTCAAATAAAATCCAAACAAATAAAACACTGAAAACAAGTGTGTGTTGTTATATACATACAAATATATATTTAATATACTGTGTGAATACTGGGTTATGAAATTGGTTATCAGGCTTTTCAAATTAAGGTCAAACTCATAAACGAAATATAAATGCCAGGCCTATATAAATCTACTATTAACTTTAAACAGGGCTTAACGATAAATATTGTTTTTGCATCTTTTCCAAGTGTTTTCCATTTTGGTGGCACCTTTTCACAATAAGAATAACATATTTAAACTTATTTCAGTTTGGTTATATAGATTGATTGGTCATGCCAAATAAATCATTTAGAGGCTTTTTGGTCCAATAGAGGCTCATTTAGTTGAGACAGTTCATTGACTGTGAGCAAAATGTGATGTTCCAGTCAAGGGGTTTGGCCTTGAGCAAACAGGATGTGGATTGTCAGAACACAGTGTGAACACAGTTTAGGCATGAAGTGCCTCAACCTGTGCATCAGAAAAAAGTCCGCTCAGACTAAAGTTGGACACCAGCCTTAAGCCTGAATTATGAAACAACTCGGACAGTGTTGTGCCGTTTGAATGTCCTAAATGGCTTGTTGTACAGTGCTGAACGCAGCATGGGGGTCTGAGGCAGGCTGTGTCTGCAGCTCTGTTTGCCTCCACAATGCCTTTCATGTCCCTCATATCAGCCTCCCTTTCATCAGTCCACCCCCGCTGTGCCGTTTCGGAGGAGGGGTCCAGTCAGCGAGCTGGATTAGCTTCCAACTGGTGCTTGTCCACATTCTAATTCTGAAGGGGGGGGTTTAACCAGCCTCGCCTCAGAAAAAGACGAGAGGAAGGAACAGGAGGGAGGGAGAGCAGGAGAGGAGAGGGGCTCCTGTAGGGTGGGGGGCTCCTCTTCAGTTGTTTACCTTGCAATTAATGTGCTGGATTGTCCCGTGAACGGGAAGAAAAAGTCAAGTGTGTAGGCTACAGAGCAATAGGCCACCATTGATACAGATACAGGAACTGACAGGGTTCATTGTACAGTAGGGAAGGCCCAGGGTGCTGCCCCACACCTGCGCTATTGGAATAGTTATGTATGCTTGTGGACGCACAGACACACACACACACACATACGCATGGTATAGCATTAAAATGTATAAAAGCGAACCCCCATGCTGAGAGAGTGTCATGGTCAAGGCACAGACAATGGCATCGACCAATCAGCAACAGATCCACCCTAGAGGTAAATGATCTAGACTGTGTGTCTGCATGTGTGTGAGTGTGTGTGTTGGGGGGGTTCAATGGCACAGTGGTTAACACAGGCCCTCCGAGCTGCTGTCATCGTTGCACCACCCTGTGACATGGCGGCAGCCCGGGGACCTTTTTTTAGGCCACACCAGGTGCAAGTGTGTTTGGGGCTGGTTACATGATCTTGGATGAATGTGTGTGTGTGTGTGTGTGTGTGTGTGTGTGTGTGTGTGTGTGTGTGTGTGTGCGTGTGTGCGTGCGTGCGTGCGTGCGTGCGTGTTAGTATGTGTCTGTTTTGGGCATATAAAGAGCTGTGTGCTGGGTCAGGCCTGTGTGTGTCTGCGTGCTGGAGTCCAGGAAAGGTCAGAGATTGGGTGGAGGTGCCAGGAATAGGAGTGTGAGATGCCTGGGTGTCTACAGGGTCATGTGAGACACACACACACATAAACACACGCACAAGCACACACATGCACGCAAGGCCTTCAAACCCGAAGACACAGCAGGACAAAGGCTGGTCAAAGCAGAGCAGTTTTCTCGTCCTCCCTCCTCCATCTCCTTCTTCTCCTCCTCTACTCTGTCTCTTGCGTCTATCCCCAGCACTCTCCTCCTTCTCTCCTCTCCTCTTCTCTCCTCTCCTCTCCTCACGTAAACACAATGCTGCTTTCTGGATCTGGGATGCCTGAGGGATAGAGCACAGACAGGAGCCCCGTCACCATGACAACAGCTTCTCTGAGCTGCCTGACACCCAGACACCATTGGCTGAGGGCTGTTGGGGGAGGGGAAAGTGGAGAGAGAGAGAGAGAGAGAGAGAGAGAGAGAGAGAGAGAGAGAGAGAGAGAGAGAGAGAGAGAGCAGAGAGAGAGAGAGCAAGAGAGAGAGAGAGCAAGAGAGAGAGAGAGCAAGAGAGAAGCTTGAGTAAGTTAAGCAAGGGGTAGAAAAATAATAAGGGGGGGGCAGCATAGAAAAGGAGATAACGGAGGCAAACGACTCCTCATTTCTCCTTGTGGGGCTAGTGCAGCCCGTTCGTCTTGGCATGCAGGTTTGATACAAAGAGCAGAGGAAGAGGGGGGAGAAGGAGGTGGGAGAGAGGACAGAGAGGAGGGGGGGTGAGGAAGAGCAGGAGGCCAGTGTGTTTTAAAGGCTGTAGAAGCATGTGTGTAAATTACCTTCTCAGGGTCGTATAATTATGCTGCTGGTCCAGGTTGTGTGTAAATGTGTGCACACAATCTTTGTGCTTCTTGTACAACCATGCTCTGTGCATATGTGGCTCCATGTTAGAGAACCCCATAAGCCAGAGTCTTCACTTCCAGTTCATATCAGTCTTGTCCTCGGGCTAATCTCAAATCATATTAAAATGGCTTTACACATACTAAACCCCTTCCCTTATGACCATGTTGAATTAAAGCTTGGGTTTTGCGGCTTCTGGGTCATGACATGAGTACTAATTTTCTTGAGCAGTTTGTTTACTACTAAACAAGACAAGAGTCCTATTTTACACCTGGCACCAAGCACAATACAAGGGTCTTTGCAAGTTGCAGACACATTTTTCCATCCACATTGTTAAAATAACAAATGCACTTCCAACCTAGCTTTGCAGCGAGCTGCAACATCAGACATTACGAAATCTTAACCCGAATCAGCTCAAAACTCATCATCATTACCAGTGTCTTTAACTGAAATGATTTCCTGATATATTTTTTATTGAATATACATGCTTGGAAATACCTCTGTGAAGGGAGAACTCCCTTTTCTGAGAAGAAAGATACAAAACTTCTTTAAAGAGAAACAAGGGAGAAGAAAACAGAATGTAGGGCAGAGAAATAAAAATAAGGTGGGGCAAAAAGAAATAAAACTTCCTTTTCGGTGATGAAGAGCAGATGAGGTCTTTGTAATGACGTTTTGCCTAAGAGGCTACAGCACTACCGCGCTAACAAGCTAACTTGTAAGTTAAAACCATTAACATGTTTTATAAATTCCCAAGTTATTAATAATGAAATATAATCTGGTTCTTTGCTCTGATTTGAACCAGAAAGGCGAAATACAGCAGCCAATATTTGATCCTTTCCCGTTTGATGGTAAAAGCATTAGAATTAAAGACGTCCTGGTCCAGACTGAAAGCGAGAGAGATGCTGATGTGGCTTCAACATTTCCCAGTGTTTGCACGCTGTACCTGCAGAAAGGCTGTGAAATGCAATGCACCATGTTTATGTGCAGCTTGGCAGCCTGCCGGCACGGCTCACAGGAGGGACAGCAAATGAAGAGTGTGTGTGTTTTGGAGCAGAGAGAGAGGGGATTGTGTGTCTCTGTGTGTGGGTGTGTGTGTGTGTGTGTGTGGGTGTGGGTGTGGGTGTGTGTGTGTATGCATGTGTGCGTGTACAAGGCCTTCCTGACATTCTGTGATCACTGGCATATTGAGACTAATCATTGAAGAGGGTTAGCATGTGTCTCCATGAATATGAGCTTGAACATTGCTTGCTGTTTGTGTGTGTTTTTGTACTTGTACTTCTATCTTTGCAGGGACCAGTTTGAGTTGAAAACCTGACGGAATGAGGACATTTTGGGAAAGAGGACATTTTAACCTTAGACTCCAGTTTAAGTCTTAAGTCTTAGTGTTTGGGTTAGGGGTTTGGAATTATGTCCTCATGAAGATGTGTTTGTGAGCATGTGTGTGCATGTATGTGTGTGAGTAGAAGTCCAGCAAAATGGATACACGAACACGTGTGCATGCAAAGCCTGAGACATTTATGCCCCTGTGTGAGTTGTGGTCCCACACGCGCTGCGCACACACACACACACACACACACACACACACACACACACACACACACACACGCACACAGAGGGAGGGGGAGAGCAGTGAATGAAAGGAGGTTGTTTCTAAATCAGAACCAGAAGTTGAGACTTAGATTGATGGAGTGTGTGTGTGTGTGTGTGTGTGTGTGTGTGTGTGTGTGTGTGTGTGTGTGTGTGTGTGTGTGTGTGTGTTCGCATGTGTGTGCGTGCGTGTTGCAGTGCAGCACAGTCTGGTCTGGTCTCTCTGGGGGGGGGGTAAAGAGGGAAGTGTTGCGTTCAGTATGTTAGAGAAAAGAACCCCCTCTGCCTGAAAACAGGAGTGGACAGTAAGCATTTTTCACCTCTACTGTTCATCCTTTCTACTGACTGGAGAACTGGACCAACACAAAGAGCAGATCATCTCTCCATTTTCTCCCCCTCTCTCTTCCTCTATGCTTCCCTTTTTAACGTGCTCTGTTTCCCTCCATCTTGCTCTCCTCTGTGTGTTGCTATCTTTCCCAGCCTTTATCTCCATGTCTCAGTCTGTGTGTGTGTGCGCGTGTGCCTGTCGTCCCCTGTATGGCTCTCTCTCTGCGTGCCAGTGCTGTGCTGTGCTGCCTGAGACGATGCTGGGGATATTTCTGTCAGCCTCTATTTATTTATTGATGGCGATGCTGGTGAGACTCCGCCTGCCTAGTGCCTACATGCTTGCTTGTGTTAAGAGAAAGTGAGGTGCTCTCTGGAAATTTTTTCTACCTCCTCCAACGTCCTCTCCTCCAGTGTAAATATTTGTCCACCTCCGTCCTAATGACAGTGCGTGGACGACCCAGGAAGTGTTGGCTCTTTGACCTCTGTACAGCCCGGATGTTGAACTTGCTGCTCGGTGCTCTCTGTCTTGTCTCGTGCTGAGGATGAAAGGCCAGTGTCACCGTAATGGAAGTTTAAATCATCCCTGAAAGAGCAGCTCCCCCGACGCCACTGTCTCCGACGACAACCTATCGGTTCTGCTGCCTGGCAACCAAAGTAGTTCCTGGAAGCAAGAATGCAAATAGAGCACATTTAATGTCAGATCTCATTTTGTGTCGGGCCCTGTTGAACTCTGGGATCCTGTTGACTGGTGGTCCATAGACCAGGGGGTCCTACCAAGGTAGTTTATCTCCCACTGTGTCTGCGAGAATGGACAGACGGGGGAGAAGTGAGGTGCGATGGCAGGGAGGGAGGAGGCAGGTATGGTTATCGATCTTCCGATAGATGGGTGACCCTTCTGTTCTATCCAACCTGGAATCTAAAGCTGGCAATGTGAGCAAAATGAGGAGAACTGGAAAATGTCCCACTAACTTCTCGTTGTTGTGACCCAAAGCGTTGCCCTCCTTGGTTGAGTTAGATTGGATGTCTGATGATGTCATTGTCTTTGGCTTGTTACTGAAGAGGAGACTGCTATAGAAGTCCTATCCCTCTTTTTACGTTTATTCTGTCATAGATTCCTCAACTTTCTCTCTGTCGTCTTCTCCGTCAACATTGACTGTGTCCATCAGAAACGTGAGAGAGAAAAGCCCAAGTAGTAGTTCTTCCCACCTCCCTCTTGTCTCCGTAGCTACTATAACCCTCATGTGTGCTTACACTTTTGAGGAGGTGCTAGTCAGCCATGGTGTAGCCTTAAGCAGAGCTGATGCCAAATAACCCTCAATACTAACTACTAACTATAAATCAAGCTTCAGGGGAAACACAGACTGGAAAATACTTTGATGTCATTTAAACATTATTTCAAGATGATCAAACCTTTTGTTCACACCACAAATTAGTTTGATTCATGTGCACATTAAACCAGATTATTTTTATAGTATTTTATAGTATAGTATAGTATTTTTATTGCACTTTTAAAATCAACTGACAGAACTGTGATATATAGGGTGGCTTTGGACGCAGTTCTCTGTCCAAACCCGGAGAAAACAAACCAATGCGTATTGAGTTCGACCCGAACTTGACACGCATTCTGTTTTTTGTTTCCTGAACCCGACCCAAACCCGGGTTGGGTATCCACACCACTGTGTTAGTGTTTTTTTTTATTGCTGGATGTTATTCACACATAGTTTGCAGCTTATTTTTACTTCGACAGTTATTTTAACAAAATGAAGCTGTCAGAAAAATGTCACATCTCCTACTTTAAATAACAACTACAGGGATTCCTGTGTTGTTGTTTTTTTTAGAAGAGACAGGAAAGACAACCTTCACTAACTATGATACAACATTAATGCAACTTTATGACACAAAAGATCAAACTTCCAATAAAAAGAGCAGTGGTCCTGTTTCGACAGCAAAAGTGTGAGGCTGTTAAAGACGTCAGTTTGACTTACAAACATGGAGCGTCAGGTCTGAGTGGCTGACTGTCGCTTTGACAGTTTTCTGGGGGAAACCCTGGAATAAGAGGTTGATATAAATGTTTTTTCTCCCTCCTGTCTGATCATGTTTATGGTTCATTTGATGTGACATGAAGGTAGCATAAGTTCACACCAGAAGAACTAAAGTAATAGCAATAAAAGTCTGTTTTTCCCTCCTTCTCTGTCTTGCTCTTTTTTCCTTGTGTTAATGGAAGGACCCTCTCTGTCCCATTTCCCCATATCAACCTTCATCAGTGCCAGTACTCCCTTTCTCTTACACCTACTCCCTTATTTTGCTTCTCTCTCTCTCTCTCTCTCTCTCTCTCTCTCTCTCTCTCTCTCTCTCTCTCTCTCTCTCTCTCTCTTCTCTCTCTCTCTCTTTTCCTCCTGCTTTTCTTTCTCAATTTTCTCTCCTCCTCGCCATGCCCCGGGGCCTTCAAAGTCTCGGCAAGTCCCACAGACTGTCCATTGTCTTGGGAATGTGGTTTTCTGTCTCCCCTCACCTCCTCCACCTCGTCTTCCTCCTCCTCCTCCTCCTCCTCCTGTTGGGCAGGAGACAGGGTTAGGTGCTGTTTGGCTCCTGGGTCCTCGAGGCCACTGGGTTTAAGGCTGGTACCTGACTAACACCTGGACCAGCTGAATGGACTAAACTTGGCTTTTAGAAATCTGAAAAGTGTTTTGAGAGGACAAATGATACTTAACATGTCTATATGTCAACTGTGGCAAGCATGTTCAATCTAATGTGCTCATTCTGAGTGGCTTTGTACGCTGGGGCGTGGTAGCGCTGGATTTAAATATAAAAATGTTTTGGTGTGCATGCGTGTAATTGTTTTGCAGTATGGGTTAGTGAAGAAGACTTTAAGTTTGAATCCGGATCAGGGGATAGAGAGAGGATTTCTTTTTCACTTGCATTAACATTGCACTTTCTCAGAGAACAATGTAGATCGATAGTGAAGTTAATGTGGTTTCATAAGGTATGCAGTCTACTGAGTTTTTTACTCAGACGCATAAAATCTGATCCTTTTCAATTGTGAAAATTTGCCCTAAAAGCAGGCATCTTTGTTAAAAGTTGTGTTCACTGACATGAAAGTTATTATTTAGATTTCTGGGCACTGTAACACAGTGCACTTGTAAAAGCTTCATGTGAATCTCTATATTTATCAAAGTAATTAAATCGCATCAGTCATGACTTTGAGGTGGACATGGTTCACATGGTGGTGCCACTGGGATACAAAATGGAAATTGGTAGTGTGGGTGAGTGTGAGTGTGTCTCACATGCCCAACCCCCAAATGTCTGGCACTCAGGAGGACTGTTCCTATGAGAATGCCTCTTCCTGCCTGGCTCGACACACACACACACACACACACACACACACACACATAGACAGACAGACAGACAAACACACAGACACAAACACACACACACACACACACACATACACTGAAATAGAAATAGGGTGAGTGGATCAGACTGGCGTGAGATGGTTTTAAATGTCTGGTCTGTTGCTGTTGTTTGCTAAACTACAGTGTCACACACACTGGGCTCAGAGTGGAAGGGGTGAGAATCTGGACTGAATGTCAAATGTGCAGGCGTTCATCTATTGTTACAGTAGCACAGAATAAAAATCACTTTTGGCTGTGACTGGACTTTTTATTCCCTCCAGCACGGTGTTTACTCAGCTCATTTTCAATATTACCACATTCTGCAGGATAATATATGGTAATTCTTTAACTGCTAAAGACGTCTGGCTACAGCTTTGAGGTCCTCCACGTTGCTTCAGGCACTATGGAATGTGTACATCCCGGCTGAAACTCATCCGCCTGCTCACTCCCTTTTTTTTATGTTCACAGTAGACGGCACCACCACTTCCCTCTCCTTTTCATCTTGCACCTTCTCTGCTCTGCAGAAATGAAATCCAGTTGTGTGAGCATAACACGAGAAAAAGAGAGACAGAGACAAAAAAAAAGAAGTGAGCGGGAGAATATGAAAGAATGCCAAAGAATAAGGGGGAGGTAGATATTGCTAACAAGGTTGCCAGAGACTCTTTTCATTTTTAATAGTCCCGTAGGAGGTCTGGCTGATAAAGTGTTATGTTATATTATTAAATCTTGGCAAAGTTTGAGCTGCAGCAGATTCCAACAGTAGCAAGTGTGAAAGTGAGTCTGTAGGTTTGTCAAACTGCAGCAAAACTATTGGGCATCATCTTTCCGCCAGCACAGATACATGTGCTGTTTAAGACTTAATGTAGGAGACATGTTGAAAAAGGTTTACAAGTAAATCCTAAATAACTGGCTCATAGAGACACTTTCACTGATTCCTGACAGTGTGTCATGCTATGGTGCAAAACTACTGAACACAGAACAGATCATCACTGACGGGATGTGACCTGGAGACATTGTAATTACGTGGTCAGTGTCTTTGCAGGCGCTCAGGCAGAAAGCAGCGTTTAATTTTGCAACATGACGTCACACTGATGTCAAAAGCCCCTTTCAAATGATTGTGACAGCTGTGAGGTTTTCACGCTGGGCTTAAGTCTGTCTGATCACAGCCATAAATACAACCACAGGTCATATGGATGTCCCCAACGTGACATGTTTCATGTCCACAGACATTTATTGATTGATTATTGCCATTCAACATCTTATTCTATGTCATTGTTTATATTTTTTACATATAGAATTGACAAACATGTCCAAACCTCCAACAAATGAATACAAACAGATATGTGGATGTCAGCAGGTATACTTGCAATTTCTGAAAAGGAGCTTAGCTGGTGTTAATCTCCGAGCAGTCTCTGGTCCATTCTGAGGACATGCCCAAGCTATTGTTTGCACCAACGTTGGATCTGTGGCACCACACTGCGACTTTCATTTGAGATCTTCTTGGCCAGAAGATGCTATACAGTACATACGCACTGTGTACGTCAGTGTGTGCATGTGTGCACCCCGAATCATAAGTTTAAAGGGAAATTCCACTGTTGGATCCTATTGCTGGTATTTACCATCAGTGTGAGATGTTCTGTGTATTGCTGGAGCCCTTTTTTGGGTGGGTGATGAATTGTTTGTGTTATTTACGTACCTTTTGTGGTATCTTTCCCACAACTTCTCCCAGAATGAAACATTATTCTGTCCCCAGATGTGAAAGAGTGAAAGTGACAATGAAAGCCGCGGAGGAGGTTGAGGTTTTGTTGCTGAAAACAGTGGGCATCTCGCCTGGTTGGCAAAATGCGACATGTCGTGTGGTGGCATTGCATGAGCAGAAGTGATGTGTGGTTCATTTATAATGGAGTTCTGCCTGTGGGATTGTTACGTTTGCTCTTTGATTCTGTGGCACTAACTTAAGAACATGTTATGTTTCCACCTTTCCTAAAAAACAATTGAATACATGTAGACATCCCATTTAGCTTGTCTGAAGTGTTTAAGTTTGACTCTGTGTGTGTTTGTGTGCCGTCACCTGTGAAGTGGCCTTTCAGTGGATGATCTACCCGCTCCGTCCTGATCTGCAGCCCTCTCTGACCTGCAGAGCGCTGTGGTGACTGAAGCCCTGCTGGATACAGATCACACTTCTTGATTCAGTGAATAAGAGCCGTGGTGGCATGACACCAGCCAGTTATTTCAGCGGACAAGAGGGAGATGGAGCATGATAAAATCACATCACCCTCTTCTATCCACCTCCCCCACTCCCATCCATCTCTCAGACAAACACTCACACACCTTTTATTCTTCTACTGTATTGTCCACATTAGGTTTTGTCTCAAAGCTCTTAGCTTTTTATTATTCCCTAATTAGCAGCATTAATAACCTTCAATTAGGCATATAGCTCTGAGTGCATGTACAACACTGGGTATGTGTCTGTGAGTGTGCATGTGTGTGTTTGTGTGTGGACCATCATCATCATCATGACACCCTGTCCTCTGGTTCTCTTGTGGCTTTCCACCCAACACCAACTGCCTAATGAGGGAGTGAAAGGCCACGGGTAGGGGGGGGCAGGGGGGGCCACATATCTGTGTGTGTATGTGCACTCATGTTAATGTGTGTGTGTGTGTGTGTGTGTGTGTGTGTGTGTGTGTGTGTAATTAAAGAGCAGTGCCAGCAGGGGGGACCTGTGTTAGAAAGGGTCACCAGAGCGAGCAGCAGGCCATCGCCAACCTTCGGTCATTAACCACCGACACTGCCAATAAAAGCTTTTGGGATATGTGTGTGTGTGTGTATGTATGTCAGGAGGCCAGCTACTACATTAGTTTACATCAGTGTGCTATTTACAGTTTATGCATGTTTGTGTCATTTTTGTTGCCTTGTTTACACAATTTCTCAGAACCAAATACAACCCTTGTAAATTTACAACAAAACAAACAAATTAGTTTCAACAAATGTCTAAAAAGCAAAGATTTTCCATTTAACAAAACTGTAAAATCTTCAGAAGCTGAAATATATTATGTAGACACAACATTTGGCTGCTTAGTCATGTTCGACGTCATGAATGTGCCCAAAGCTGAGATGCTCTCTCTCACATCGCCAGTGTAGCATTTTGCACGATACAAAGAAACCATGTTTGTGTTCTTGTTACCAAGAACACAAACATGGTGGCTATTTATGCAACTTGCTTAGAAATTTAATGGGCATCATATTGTTGTGGAGAAAAAAATGCAGCCTCAGCAACAAGAAGAAGCAATTAGCACGTTCACCCAGATGTTTCCATCACTGCCGATCTGAGCCGGAGTTGCTAAAAACTAGGGCTGTAAAAATTCTCGTGCCAAAATCGAAATCATGGTCCAGACGTCCACGGTTTCAGTTCACGATACGCAAAGATGGAACCGCGACACGTCTCCCTGCCCAACCCCACACGCTGCCACAGCAGCCGATGTAGCCTGTTGTGTTTGTCTGTATGTGTTTCTATTCACACTCCGATTACAACCCCGGGACCGCAACCCCACGTAATCTGAACCAACACACAGAAGTGACTAGTAGCTGCAGAGCAATGAGTGAGTGTGGAGGTCGGAGAGGATCTTCAGTTTTACCTTTAAAGAAGTGCGTTGTAAAGTCGGAGTCAGGAGGAAATCATCAGGTGGATTGTTTATTCCTTATGGATTTTCACTGGAGCTGCCAGCCAGTTTATGCCCGACTGACTGACCAATCTGACCATCGATGGAACCCTGTGTCCTGCACATATTGTATATAGGAACGCTGTTGTTCTTGTAGCGACACAGAAGCTTCTCCTTCTGTTTACTGTCCTGAGTTGTTGGTTTATGAAGATTTGTGGTAAAACCCGGAACAGATTATTTATGTTGCATCTGTTTTTCGTTGTTTGAACAGGATTGAACTGAACTGTGTTGGTCTTGTGGGGGAGACTGAAACAGACTTTGTAAATATACAGATTGAACTCTGGACGTTGAGACTGTGGGAGACACACACACACACACCCTGTCACAATCTTTCCTATTCTTTGGTTATTTTTGTTTATGTAGCTTTATGCAAAGCAAAGTCCAACATGTTCATAAGTCTCTATACTGTACAAAATGTTGGGATTTTAATAAAACCCAGAAATGTTTTTCTTTGCAGTTTATTTATTTCAGTATATTTGTCTGTAATGTGTTGCGTCAGCCCACAGCACTCGACAAGCTGAGTTGTCTGTGCTTCTGCATGTGGTTCTTCTCATCTCAGAGCAGTTTCATGTGTGTGCTCCTGTGTGCATATTTACTATATGTGCACAAGAGTTTTTGTTTCCCCGTCTTCACTCAGGAATGTGTTATCTTTGCTGTTAGGTCCTCTGCGTAAATTGCCATAGGCTGATTGGTTGGCCTAAGAGGACAGCAGCGGGAGTTACGGCAGGTGCTCTGCGGCGGCAGAGGGGGAGAGGCAGGGCGACATCCCCCAGCCACAGTGCCTCTCCTCTGGGCTTCCAGCTCAGAGCGGTGCCTGGGTAGCTGAGAGGAAGCTCCAGGGGCCCTGATGCTGGGAGGAGATCATTTGTAGGGGGAGGAGGGAAATGTGTATGTGTGTGTGTGTGTTTGTTTGGGTTTGTGCGTGTTCTGTGGGGGGATCCCAAGCAGATTTGTTTACTGGTAATTAATTCACCTGATTGACATAACAGCTGCCACACAGCGGGGTGTGTGTGTGTGTGTGTGTGTGTATAAAGTATGTACAGTACATTCCCAAGCATACTCACAGTGCGTATTGGCATGCGTGCATGCATGCATGTGTGTCTGTGTGTGTATATGAAGTATGTACATTCCTGCATAGTGACAATGTATATTGGGTGCATGTATTTGTGTGTGTGTGTGTGTGTATGAAGTATGTACATGTAAATTCCTGCATAGTCACAATGTATATTGGGGTGCATGCCTCTATGCGTATGTATCTGCCATTGAAGGCATTTCCATGTGGCAGGTTTGGGAGTCAGGTTCCTGGCAGAGCAGCCACGCTGCTCTCCGTCCTCCATCGATTAGAACCGTCTGTCGGCCGGCAGGCCTGCTTACACACTCCTGCCTCTCTGCTAATCTTTATAGAGTTGACTTCACTGACAGAGTTATTGGAGCACTTGAAGCTGAGGGGAGAGGAGGAGAAGGAGGGCTGTGACAGAGGGACAAACGAGGGAGTTGGGAGGCGAGGGCGATGACAGTCAGGAGAGGCATGGAGTGGAATGCCTGGTTTGGTTATGGAAAATACAGAGATGTGTGAGGCACTGCAGGCCTGATGAAACAGTTTATCTGCAAATCAGCCCAGAGAAACTACATGTTTAGACACACAATGGAGTATTCATTCATGCATGAACACGTTTCATGGTTATACCTTTACAGACCACATGTGTGTGGTTTAACAGAAGAATCAGTCTTCTTACTGAATGAGCCTCGCTCTTTCTCTGTAGCCCTCGCACATCAAGGACAAGTTCTTTACATCAACAGCTTCAACCCGTCTGCTTTTCAGCAGTAATCACAGTTTGTGCTTTGTTGTGCAGCTGTGGAGCAGACAGAGAGAAAAAGCAGAAATAAACAGAAGAAAGAGACACACATAGAGCCCTTATGTGAATAATGTATGCTCCTAAAGAGTTGGACAGGGCTGTGTGTGTAAGGACTTGTTTTGTCTCTTTAGGACTTTTTAAAGCATTAACACCGACCTTGTCAGGACCAGTTGACCTCATGGGGACCAAAGCCCAGTCCCAAATTTGGTGAATTAAGAGGTGAAGATGTAAGACAACATTTTGAAGTAATGATGATTCAGGAGAAGAGGAGCACTGATTTTTGTAAAATGTTCTGGGTTTGTGTTTCTGTCCCATATTGAGCCCTTCTCATACATACACACACATCCTTATACTCAGTGGGGGCACTCGTTGGCATAATGCATGCACTCGCCCCTTACCCCTAACCTCAACCATCCCAACTAACCCAACAACCTAAGTCTTCAAACAGCCCATTGAAAGTGGGTCAGAAAAGTGAGGATAACAAGTTCAAGGCTCACAATGGTCCTCGCAAAGATATATGTGCAAGTACCCACATGCAGACACACACACACTAACAGGTTGGTATCTGTGTTGTTGTGGCCAGCAGGTAGCAGTGTGTTGGCCTGCTTGTCTGTACCCAGATAACAGCAGATCCATTACCCCCTGGAAGCCGAGGTCTGATCTCTGCACAGATAGAGCCTCTCACTCACTGTCTGTGGGCCGTCCAGTTAGCCAGGCTCCACCATAGAGCTAAAGAGGATCACAACCAGGGGCCAAAGGAGAGCAGACCCCTTCTGCTACAGGAAATAATAATAATGAAAACTAAAAAATGCCCTTTTAATAACTACATAAGGATTCTATCTCAACGTCATAATGTAGAAGCATTTAAATTTAATTTAATTTAATTTAACTACCCTCTGACGTTGCTGCTCTTTTTCCAGAATAGATGGATGGTTTACGCTTGAGATTTTGTGTTGTGAACAAGCAAAATCATGACATGAAACCAGATGCCAAATGAGGATAACTTGAATAAAAATTTGTAATTAAAGGGGATGTTAAGAAACGTAGCCCTGATTTTTTCTTTAGTGGATGGTTTACGTTGGTGTGGAGAACGATTGAGAAAGAGGAGTGTGATGTGTGTGAGGTGTTAACACTGTGCAGGTATTGTGTATCGGGTTTGTTTGTGTGCGGGGAGAGAAAAAGAGGGAGATAGCGGTGGCAAACAGGGCAGCTATCAAAAGCCACAGGCTGCTTTAAACTCCATCTCTTTTCTTTTTGTCTCGTCTTCACTCCCTCTCTTTTTTTTCATTTTTCTCTCTTCCAAGCTCTCTCTCTGTCCCCCTCTCTCTCTCTTTCGCTTGCTCTCTCCCTGCTCCCTGGCCATGCTGATGATTGACGGCCTGAGGGTTTTAATGGGCACTGGAGAGCAGGAGCTGAGGTCGGGGTTGCCATGGCAACTAGGAGAAGGGGCCTTTTGCTGCTGCTTCACCTGAGTACTGTGGAGCCTCGTTGGCTGGCTGAGACACACACATGCACACACACACACACACACACACACACACACACACACACACACACACACACACACACACACACACACACACACACACACACACACACACACTTAGCCTACATGCCAGCACCACTTCCATTCACTCTTCCTCCTTTCCCTGAAATGCCCTGCCGTTCATCCTGCCATCTCTGGTCGTCATTTTCATTTCCTTTTCTCTTTCTGCTGATACAGTAATGCTCTCTGTTACAGCACGGCTGGTGAACTATGCGCATATGTTTGTATTTGTGTGCATACATATGTGTAATAATGAAGCATTTAGCCTATTGTTTCTACTCCCCCATTGTCCGACAACAGCTCTAACTAGGGTCCAGTTGAAGTTTGTTTTTGTTGGATTATGTGCAAAGTTGTTACATCCAGCAAATTAATTTCACAGTGTTATTATGTCTGTTGTATAGAGGTCCTTTTTCCAAAACTATCCAAGGCCATTCAGATAGACCCCAGTAGACCAAACTGTGAGAGAACTAATAAGCAACAATACATTTCCCTCTTCCTCTTCGCTTAACAGTTCACACTGGCCATCTTGACTCACAAAAATACATTTTATCCAGTGACGATCATGAATTTAAATAAAACCCAGTTGACAGGGTCAGACTCTAGTCCTGATCTGGGTCTCAGTTACACAGAATATGATGCACTTCAGAAAATCATCTTGGAAGTTTTTTATTTTTTACATAATTTAATGGCAGTTTAGCCAGAATTTGACAGTGGATTAGATTTGAAACATGAGCAGTGACGATGTATAGCTAAAGACCACTGCTGGAATCAAATCAGGGCCATTGCAAGCACTTTTGACACATTTCAGACCACCGTGCCACATAGACCCTCTAGAAAATGTAGAAAATCCACTTACTCTGTTTAAACCTTCATCCACCATTTTGAATTTTTTGATTACAAGTTCTCATATTTGATATGTATTGAATTTATCATCATCATAACTGACAAATGTGTGGTGCAGGAGGCATTGCCTGCAAGTTGGGGGCTCTTTTCTGTTCTTGCCTTTTTCCTTTGTATGCTTGTCTACTTTGAAGACTGGAAGAAACTCTCTCTTTCTCCCTCTCCCCCTTCTTTTTCTTTCTCTCTCTCTCTCTCACACTCATCTCTCTGTTTTTCCTTTCTTCTTGCATCTGACTATAGTGGATGTCCATGTCCACACTCTGTGAGTCTCTTATGTTTTGTTCAGAGAGTCCCACAGATTCACACCCTCTTACCAGTGCAGTGTGTGTGTGTGTGTGTGTGTGTATGTGTGTGTGGGTACTGTCTCCTGGCCCCGGGGCCTGTTAGTTAGTGTCTGGGCCATGCCAGTCAGCCGAGGGATGGAGGGATTGTTTGCTCTGAAAGTGAGTGAAGCTTTAGTTACAGTGGGGGAGGGGGAGATCACAGTGTGTGTGTGTGTGTGTGTGTGTGTGTGTGTGTGTGTCTGTGATTGTTCAGTCGAGAACAGATTTTATGAAACGGATATAAAACTATTAATGCGTCATTGGTCCCTCTCTGATTGTGCAACAAGTCCTCCACAGTAATCAACATAATGATTCATATGAGCCTTTTATAACCTGCCACATCCATATAATATGATAAGATATAATACGCAACAATTCTTCATTAAAATGTCTAAAAAATGACTACACCCATGTTATATATTTTGTATACTTGTGTATATTATCTAAAATGTGTCCAACAATATTCAAACCCAGTTCAAACCCAGGAAGCCCACCTCCGCTATAACTTCCGAGGCATACGTCATATGATGAAGGAAAACCACACAGTTAGCTAGTCGACTGTTCTATCCCCCTACAGTTTGTATTGGTCACTTGTAATGTATCACGATTATTCATTGTTATTTGCTGTAAATCGTGAATAAAACTTTAATACATGACCTCATCTGTGATCATGATTTGCTCCTGAGTCGCGTCAGGTAGATTTTCATCGGTTCTGATGATGAAAAAAAAACGGCTATCATCATCATCTCGACATCATTGAACTGGGTCTTTTGTTATTGTTTGGATTTCGAGATCCCTAGTGGCCAAAGTTACATATTGTAGCTTTAAGCTGTTATGTTGATGGTGAGGTAAAGACTGTGGCCATTGTTTGACCAATGCTGATTGTTGTAAGATGTAGGATGCAAACCATTGACTGTTCCCTCATTTGGAGAAATGTCAGAAAAGATTTGCCACTTGAATTCTATCGTATTGTTATTATTTACGTAAGATTTGTTAATTTAAGTGTTTGAGCATTTAACTAGTACTGTTGTAATTCCTGAGGACAGTGAAACAGCACAGAACAGAACAGGGCTGTTTGTACCTTTATAATCCTTCTCCCCCAGTGTTGGGAACATCCTGCAGCATGTAGTGTTGCTCCACACATGGCTAAAATGTGTCCTCATTGTAACTTTCTGGGTTTTTTTCTCCCTCTCGTCCCTCTGGTCATGTGTGAATATCAAACCCTGACAAAGCAGTCATGACCAAACACCGACTGTCAGCCTCGCTGCCTCAGAAGAAAAGCAGAGCAGCGACTGTCACATCTGTCTTCTCCTGCGATGTTGAAAATCATTATAATTGAGAGCAAGGATGAAGGAAATATTGCCAGAAATATATTTGGAGGCCAAATTCAAACAGGGTTGCAGTACGGGAATAAAGTCTGTTGTATGAATCAAAGATGGCAATATTGATTTACGTCTTTTTTTGTACATTATGCATCAATGTGAAGTGGGTCCAAAGCAGTGTTTCGAATTTAACAAAATCTAACGAGAATGGCACTCAGCAGAGCACATACCTCCACCAAGGCCAAACAATCCTACATGTTTTTCTAGCTCTAATAAAAATTGTAAAATTAAGTAGTCTGATAATCTGCTCCAAATTCAACAAACTCATACGTCAACACCAAAAGTCTGGAGCAAATTGGTTCAAGTACCTTTTCCTGCTGACAAATGTACAGACAAACAGAAGCGAGTGGAATCATTAAGATTGTGGGCTCACTACTTTGACCTAATGGAATTAGTCTTTTGCAGAGAGTATAATAAAATATCAAGTAGTGAAAGTTGACAGTGGAAACCTTCTAATTTGAATTAGGTTAATCTGAGATTGTACTTTGACCACTGGTATGAATGTGAGTGTGACTGGTTGTGTGTCTCTGTATGTTTGCTCTGTGTTTCGCTTGTGAACTCCAGGGTGTACTCTGCCTCTCACCCAACGTCAGATGGGATTGGCTCCAGCTCCTGACGCATTACTCAAAGGAGAAGCGATATAGATGATGGATGGATTAGTACTTTGATGAGAAATGTCTTGTTCCAAAGTCAAGAGGAAATCAGATGTTTGGCAGTATTGTATACTACTGCAGTGCCCGTTGTAAACCTGGACTGTTTGCTTGGCCTGTGGTGATGCTGGTTGCAGCTTTGTTACTCAAACTGTAAAAGTGACCTGCAGTAATTGAGCCGTGGCAAATGAAGACCGGCTGCTGGTCTCAGTCCACAGAACCCCTGAAAGCTGCACCACTGCTCCTGCACAGAGAGCTGTTCACCAGTTTATTCAAAGTCTGGTGAAGCTCTACTCCGTACAGAGAACCTGAACTGGAGTATCAGTTGTCGTGAATGCGCCTTTTGTTCTGATCGACAACGTCACTTAAATTGATGAGTCCCAGACACCGCTGCCACAGTAGTGCTGGTCTCCTGTTTATTCAAAGTTTATTCATACTGAACCTATCCCTTGTCCAAATCGCACCAAAGTCGACACTGCACTTCCCTGGGCCCTTAACAATACACATAACAAGTGTGAAGCTGATAAGATAAACGCTTCTCAAGACATGTGAGCCAAAAACAGACAAAGATTTCTGAAATTAGTCAAGAGATGAAATGGAAAAACAAGTGTTTTGTGTACAAACAGTATCAGTATTGTTGTCAATATTAAGTAAGAGTTGACTTTTAACATTGAGAACTAAAATATACAGTTTGCACTGTCACATATGGTTTTAGGTCAACAAACATCTCCACAAACTAGAGCAAATGTGAACAGGTCGAAAAGCAGAAAGAACCAGGAGTGCTGTGTTTGTATTCTGAGCTGCAGAAAGTGTCTGCAGCTGACAGCTTCTTGCCCCATTTTCAAGCTTGTCCTGAAAAGGATCGATCCATTTGTCTGTTGCATTGCACAAACTGGTTCACAGGAAGCAGAAGCCTTAATGTGTCCCTTAAATCTGCATCTTCACGAGGTGGTTTTGAGTCCTTAATGAAACAATAATTATTATCCTTGAGACCGGATAATCATATCGTAATCAGTTACCGATAAACATTTGTGTAATCAGGGTTGGAAGTTTTATGGCGAATAATATCTCAGGATTATTTTAACACCCCGCTGGTTGCTGTTTTGTCTGAGTTCTGCCCCCAACAGTCACTGAAAATATATCTGTTTTTCTTTTTTCTTTCAGAGTGCGGCCGCTGCCCCCAGTCCAGTGATGGGCAACATGCCACCCAACGATGGCATGCCAGGGGGACCCATGCCCCCAGGCTTCTTTCAAGTAAGAAAAATAACTTTCTCTCTGACTTTATCCCTCACCCACCCCCACCTTCACACACACAAACACACACACACACACACACACCGCGACAGCGCCTCCACCCCTCCCCTTTCCACCGCTAAGCCTATCCTTCTGTCTCCTCCTCCTTTTTTAGCCTCTTTAGCTGTCCTAATCCCTGTCCAGATGTGTTCCCTTCTCTGTCTCTCTGCCTTCGTCCCATATGTCCATGCTGGGATTGTTAACTCCTCGTCCTCTGCCTGATGCTGTGATGATGTGCTGACAGACTGACAAGGGTTTTTTTTCTAATACAATGTGTTTTGCACAAATACAAAATGTTGTTGAAGAGAGGAGAGGAGAGGAGAGGAGAGGAGAGGAGAGGAGAGGAGGCTATTTTCTCTGGTTTGTGTTGCTTCACTAATTCCTGCTGTCATCACTGTTCTCTGAAGGCTGTCTCAGAGGCTGAGGAGGTCACAAACACACACACTCTCCCTTCTCTCTCTATGTTTCCATCACTCTCTCCTCTCAGACACGCACACACACACACACACACACACACACACACACACACACACACACAAGCCTTATTTGACACTCATTAAACATGAGGTTAGGTTTTGAAACATCTGAACCTACAAATATAGAGTTGCTGAGGGTGAAAAGCAAACTGTAAAATTAAATTCACTCAAAGATTTTACTCCTTTAGTACAAAATTGAAATGTTTCTGTCAAGATGATTGTTTGAGTAAAAATGTAGCTGCAAATTATTTGCAAATATTAAATTATTAGCATTTTTATGAATTCAAAGCTATATAGCTGGCTGTGTCTGTTTTATCAGACAGGTAGAACATTTTATTTTGATTGTAGAGACACATGAGAAGGTGAAGGACACTACCCATCAGCAGTTAGCTTAGCTAATAAACTGCTGTGTGTAGTTTTATATTTACTGTACCAGTGTTCTTATTTAATATGTAATGCTAGAAAGCTCATTTGATTTCGCCAAAAATCTTGAGAGCTCTTATTTAAAATATGGTCGCAAACGTTGCAGTCCTCACAACTAAACGTGTTAGTACTGAAATTATTCGTCACCTTATCAGAGAAATTCAGAAAATGAATAGCCAGAGATTTGGATACTTAGTTATACTTCATTTAAATTATCAAGCAAAAAAGTGTGAAATATCATGTGGCTCTGGTAAAAGAAAACATGGGATTTGATGACGTCAAAGATGAGGGTTTTGTCACTATTTTCACTAAAATTATTAATAAAACAGAATTAATAATAATTTGTTGGAACTCTAATAACTGCGTAAATGTCAAAATCTGTAGTATAGGTTATTGTTCTTCTTATATAACACATAATAACAAATTGCCATTATGCTTTACATACTGAAAATGACTGAGCATGTTTTATATATTTACTTCTACTGGGTATTTACTTGGTTATGCTTGATGTATTAGTACATACAAACTGTAGAGCGATTTGCCTGCATTGTCTTGTACCGGCTGATTGGCAGCATGTCGTGCGTTGTGCAGATTGTGTGTGTGTGTGTGTGTGTGTGTGTGTGTGTGCGCTCTGGGGTCGCAGAGAATGTTAATGATATATGAGCAGTGAGCAGGGCAGAGAGAAAGCTATCTGATGGTGTTGCGTGAGCGACATTGCTTTCCATAAATAGACCCTGTGTGCATGACAGACAGACAGATAGACAGACAGGCAGGATGGGTAGAGAGGAGACATGCAGAAGAAAGAGGGGGTAGATTCAAAGACACTTTCTTCTCTTCTCTTCTCTTCTCTTCTCTTCTCTTCTCTTCTCTTCTCTTCTCTTCTCTTCTCTTCTCTTCTCTTCTCAGTAAAACGTACTGGTATAAAACGTGCACTGGGGTGTAGAGGCACAGAGGATCAGGTTATATAAATACGAGATTCGCTGCCTCTAGGTGTCGCACTAGCTTCAGCATCTTTGACTAAAATAAATGCTTCGTCAGCCACACCTCTATTCTCCTTTCAGCCACAACAACCCCCTTCCTCCCTGCTCTCAGTGAAGAGATTTGAAGCCCAGTGAAAGTTGCATCTAAACACACCTGAATAAAGTGAACCTGAGAACCAAAAAACTGTCCACATAGCTTTCGTGCGACAATGTATTGGTGCTAGTCTGTGAGACGCCTGGTTGTGTTGTTTTTATATTGGAGATGCTGTATCCTTTTGCAGCCACAAAGTTAGCAAAGTCTCAGTGGGCATGTATGGTGGCTAGTAGCTAGTTAGCATGTCTAAAATGTTAAGCCTAGCCATGCCATGTTGTGTGTAGCATGCTGCATAGACTGGAGGAAAATAAATGAGTTTGTCATGATGGTTGGGGTTTAACAGCACCATGATGTCAGGTGGAAGGTGACCGGTGGGTTGACAACATTTTGTTCTCTGAAAGACGTCAGAGTGGCGAAAAGTTGGCGTCCACCTGGTTTTCATGTTTGCCGATGTGATGTGGAGCTATCTCTCTTTATAAACGTTGGGAGGGCCAATGGTCTCACAGGGAGGGACCATAGACTGTCAATAAAGATGCCTCTCCCCTGCCTCCCACTGTCCACAAATGAAGCCACAATATCCTGGATATGAAAGCTGCCATATTGCGCATTTGGAGCCTGAGACTGCCCAGTAGTGATCAGGGGATGGAGCCACAGCAGCAAAGTCTCATCGATACACATGTTAGACAGTCTCCACTGTCAATCATGACATTTCACCCTTTTTCATTTCAAATTACTTTTTAAAACCAAACTTACCAGAAAAAAGAGCACTTGAAACATCAGTGTCATAAGAATGACTTAAAATCACAGAAACCATTGTCGGGAAAAATGTATTTGACATGTACTTTGACTTTTTAGTCCATTTCTCATCCACTAACATGGAGGAAGCCAGACTTTTAACTTTCATATATCTACCCTTTGATGTGTCAGAATATTATCATATGGTATTTTTCAACTTCAACCACAGCTGAAATACACAGACTCCTGTCTTATGTAGCTGGCGCTCACTCCTTGGTAAAGTAACGTTTGGAATACGCACTGAAAGGCTACTGAGTTTTCTGTAGTTCATTTAAAGATGCAGGGGAAGGGGGATTTTTTTCATCATTCCCTCCCACAGATTTTATTTCTCTCTGCTTAGAGATACACTGGAGGTGAGGTCAGTTAAATGACAGTGTGAAATGTCCATGTTTGTATGTTAGAGATTCAAGATTCTTTATTGTCATTGTCCGGCTGCCGACGACAACACAATGAAACTGAGTGCGAAAGACTGAAATGTTTATTAATGTGAACACTGCTTGCAAGGCAGACTTATGAATGGATTGTATCTAGTTAAAATGAATTTCCTGCGTTCTTTAGTCATCTCTCATCTCTGGGTCGGCATTCTCTCGCCACCTTTCTCCTTCGTACGCCTGGCATTCCTCTCCATGACATTTCCTCACTCTCTCTGTTTCCCTTGTCTTTGAAACTATTATTTTCTCGCTCTCGCACACACTGCCTCAGTGACACATGCTTACTCACCGACTCTGTTGTGTGTGAACTGTTTGCATGCACTCTCCGCGAGTGTGTGTCTGTTGCAGACTTTTTTTATTTTTTCTTTCCCCCAGTTGCACTAGCACTGTAATTAACATAGGTGACCCCAACACTGTTATTGGCTACAATCCTGGGAGAAAAGGTTGAGGAGACAGTGAAGGAAAATGGAGGTGGAGGTAGGAGGGGATCGTCCGCTAATCTGTAGCTCAGTAGAGGAGCCTGACATCGGTCTCCTGCAGCAAAAAAGAAGGATGATAAAGAGAAAGACATGATTTAGGCAGGGAAAAGAAAAGAGAAGAAAGGCTGCAAGTGTTTGCATTTGCCATATAAGCCTTCTCTTCTCTGAGAAAGTCCATCGCTGCTGCATCATGGCCCTCTGGGGAGGACAAGCAGAGGGGGGAGAGGACGAGGGTGGTGCTGGGTGGGTGAGGGGGGTGTTGGAGCAAGAAGAGACGGAGTTAATGACAATGAGGAGGAGGAAAAGAAAGCGTAGGAGAAGAGAGGACAACGAGATTTCAGAAAAGTCTTTCAGAGATCACAAAAATACCAGCTGATGACAAAAGTGGACAGTTGATGGATTCACCTCCCATCTGCTACAGTGGACAACGCAGTCGTATAAAACATTAAGGCTACATCCACACTACTACAATTTGGTTTGAAAACGCATTGCCACGACTTCGGATACAGTTTTAGAGCGGCTAATACCAAGAAGTTTGGAAACCCTGTTTTTAGTTTGAAAACTCGAACGCTTTTAGTCTGGAGGGACAGAAATGGAGATGTTAGTAAACAATGACGTAGACACTCTGCTTGCTGATTGGATCTTTTTGTTCATGACGTAGCCTCTGCTGATTTTGTCGGGCCCCTATCACATGAAACCTCTTCCGGAAGAAAATAACCAACATTAGCTTTGCCTATCAGTGTAGGACACAACATGGATAATCAGTTACAAGTGTTGCTGACCCTGTTGTCTTTGCTTATAGTTGTTGTCCAGTTAAATTTTGTGTGTGTTTTGGAGGAGACAAGTTAATATTTGTGCAATCTGCAACGATTCTGCAACTAACAACCAAATCACTCCTGTTTACACTGGCATGCACATGCCCAGTGTACATGAGTGGTCACAGGACGTGTTTTCAGGGGTGTAAGTATTGATTGATACGGAGTCAAAACGCTCGTGTGGACAGAGATCGTATGCATAATAATTACTCAAACGTATAACTATGGATGCAGCCTAAGATTTGCAGTGTAGTTTCTTTACAGCGTCAAATGCGTGATTGGACTGGATAGTAAGAAATCTGGAAGAAAGCAGCATAAATTAGGCTTCTGTCCAGGGAAAAGCAAATTAGATAAGATGTGCTCCTTAGAGATTTATGGTCCATCTGTCAAATAATGCCCCCCCCCAAAAAATCCCTCTTTGTCTACCTACTGATCTACATGTGTATGTCAGGTACTCAAAAAACGTAATGTGCTCCATCTTTTGACTAGACTGGAATCGCACCTCCTGCCAAAAAAAAAAAGAGGAGAGAATTCAAAGTCAAGGGCAGTGTGTTTTACTGCAGGTAATTGCAACACTTCAGAGATAGTACCAAAATGCACAACAAGAGGATTAGGTTTGATTACACATTTAAGAACAAGCAACTTGGGTATCAAAGACAACTTTAAGAACCTGTTAGAAGCTGACACATGGCAGCCACATGGTGAATCAAGGAGACATCTGCTCCCTGTGATTTATTTATCAAAGTTAAGACTGATCTCTGGGTTTGTTCTGGGCAGTTGTTTTACAAAGATGCAGGTTATAAAGGTGAAGTGGCTTTAGAAAGGGAACGGGAGACTGAGAAACATGCAGTCAAATGTCACGTCTCGATATCTGTTTGCAGACATGATGGTTTTATCTTTCACACATATGAAGAACGCAGCAGGAGTTTGTTTGGGTCAGACGTGTTCACAACAACAGAAACATGTCTGTAACATGGAGGCAAGAGGAGGTGCCTATAGGTAGAGCATACAGGAGGCAGGCCATGATGTATAAATCATGTGTTTTTGTTTACAGCACATCAACACCAGCGTCAGCCCTTATTACCAAAAGCTCTGCCATCTCATTGTCTTTCCAAGTTGACATCTTCACTGCCATCTTCTATGTTTTTCATCCTGAGATATTTTATTTTCTTCCAGTTTCGCGACTGTCAGGTGTTCAAAGCGTCATCAACACGCCCACTTGCTTGCCCGGGAATTTGAGAACATTTTCCTGCTGTATTCTCGTATGGGCTCAGCCAGACATTTTGCTTGGGGGAGTTGGAAGGAAAAGTGCAGCAAAATAGCAGTGCAACTGACTCGCTTGTTTGCGTTCTCACATACATTTTCTGTCTGATCAGGGTCAGTGTTGGTCCTTCAGCAGATCCTTGGTTTAGTGAAGGTCAGAAAGATAATTATCTTAGGTGGATTGTGGCCCCAAACAGCGAATATACCTATCGCTTGCAGTTGAAATCCAAAGAAGTGAAACATAACTGTGACTTTTTTGACCACTGGACGAAAGACATCCACAGATTTAGCATAAAAAGCTCAGTGAAACACTTACATTTCTACCATATCTGAAATTCACAGAGCTGTGAATGGGACATACAAAAAGACAAACACTTAGGGACCAACTTTTCATGTCTGTTGAAAAGGCTATGTTTGATATCATCACTGCTTATCCTGGAGAGGACGGCGACAAAAACAACAATACTACAATTCTCCTTAACTGACAACTTGAAATTACAGAGCAAATGTCTCCTCTGTCCATTGTCTGCCTGTTGCTCCTGTTCAGCTGAGTTCAGACCCGTTTGATAACAGTCCCTACTGTTAAACAGTGTTTTGACTGTAGCCTTTGTCTCCTGCTGTTCATACTTCATCCCTATCAGCAGCATGTTTCTGATACGGCATGTTTTATCTGCTCAGGGGCAGACGTGAGAATTTGCTACGAACTGTCTAAACTTCAGGTGAACGCTCCTCCTAGCTGAGGAAGAGGGGACCACACACACACACACACACACACACACACACGCACACAAACAAACATACATACATACAGACTGTCATACATACATACATACATACATACATACGTATCTTTTAAATCATTTGCTACCTTCCTATGGCTGTAAGCATTTCATGAGCGTCCACAGAGAGAATAGCGTGTTCCCATCTCTGAGCTGACGCGTGGCCATGCTATATACAGTGAGCGAGCAGGAGACCTACTGCTGCCACCGCCACTCTCTCTGGAATGTTAGCAAGGAATGACAATGAGTGTGCAGTGTGTGTGTGTGTGTGTGTGTGTGTGTGTGTGTGTGTGTGTGTGTGTGTGTGTACGCGCTTGTGTGTGTGTGTGTCTGTGTGTGTGTGTGTGTGGTGCTGTCCCTCCTGGCTTTGTTTGTTGTGTTCAGTGATGCAGGCTGCTTTGTGTTCTTGCTCTCTGTTTGTGTGTGTGTGTGTGTGTGTGTGTGTGTGTGTGTGTGTGTGTGTGTGTGTGTGTGTGTGTCCAGTAGTTTCATGGCAGTTACACACTGCCCTCTAGTGTTATAAGAAGTAAATATGAGGAGAAAACTCAAATGACTGATATTCTTCCATCCTTCTCTCTTTTACACATAATCTCTCTCTCTCTCTCTCTCTCTCTCTCTCTCTCTCTCTCTCTCTCTCTCTCTCTCTCTCTCTCTCTCTCTCTCTCTTCTCACTCTCTCTCTCTCTCTCTCTCTCTCTCTCTCTCTCTCTCTCTCTCTCTCTCTCTCTCTCTCTTTTAGTGGTCCATCAGGGGCAACGGTGTGGGTCTTCCTTAAGCTGAAATGAGTGGTGGGGAGGCGAGGGGGGGTTGTGTTGATGGGTTTGTGGTACTGTGCCAAGCTGTTATCTCCTTAGCCGGGTAGAAAATGATTTTATTAATTGCTTCATTTAACGCTCCCCATGTTCCTCCTCCTTCTCCCCCGCTCTCTCTCTGACACAAATACACAAACAACACCACGCAATCACACACGCACGTTTGCACACACTATGAACCCAACCAGGCTACTTTTCAAACTCGCCCTGTGTTATACCTCTGTGACAGTTGAAATGTTCTGTCTCTGCGTCTCTCTGCAGGGACCTGTAGAGAGAACAGTGCAGCCATAAAGGCCATATGCTGGCCCATTCAGATGTAATAGCAGGAAGGCCCAGGGAGGCCCAGCCCGAGGAGCTGTGCTCCATTATGGCACATTATAGAGAAGAACAAGAGACATGTGTGAGTGTGAGTGAGTGTGTGTGTGTCTGTGTGTGTCTGTGTGTGTGTTCTGAAATAAATCTGTTCTTGTAGCCAGTTTATGTGGACTCTACTCCCGTTTTGGGACAAAAACCTGGTCCCCAAAAGATTAACTATTAAGTTTTACAGTTAAGACTTGAGTTTTGGTTATTAGGTTAAATTAAGGGTCGAGGCTCAGTCATGTAGTGATCATGGTCACGGTTAGTGTACAGCTTTGGAAAATTAATGTAGGTCAATGCAATGTCCTCTTGACTAAAACTGGTGTGTGTGTGTGTTTGTGTGTAGAGGGGAAGCAGACTGCTGCAGCTTGGTCAGTGCAGCCAGACCCCGCAGGGATGTCTTGTTAGACACACACACACACAGAGCGGCCTGGCAACAACAATAACCTCTGAGGTCAGACAGAGCTAGCGCTGCATTAGCCCCAGTGTGAACCTGCTGAGAGTCAGAGCGAGCCAGTACAGCTGGTGTTAACCACCCAAAACATACACACAGAGAGTGGCTGAACAACCACTGTGGCACCGCTACACACGTCAAACGTCAGCTGTGCCAACGCACTCAGAGAGAACACTGTATGTGCAACTAAATAAACATTTCCACACTGGTGAATAGATTATTGACCAGCTGCGTGTTGTCTGGCTGTCGCTTGACAATATTTCTAATGAATAGATCAATGCAGCAGAGAACTGCCATGTTTATAAAGAACATACAAACCTGGCTGCTTCCACTGTCCTCAACACTACAGGGTTACATGAATAAGTGCTCTACTCATGAATGGCGTCATTTAAACGTGTATGTACAAGCTCCTTCCTCCTGCCAAAACCTGTGTTCTTATACAGTGTACCTGGCAGCGCCGCCGCACCATATCTGCGCCTGTGGGAACACACTTGTTTCAAGCCGTCAGTCAGGCATGTTTATTTTCCCACTGTAGCAGCGCCCACAGGTTCCTGGTGCTCGGCTCTGTCGGCGCTCCACCGCCACAGCCACGCCAGTGGAGCGCTCACACAGGGGGGAAGGTGGCACAGTGGGCAGGGTGGGAAACGATGAGGGAGAGAGCGAGCAGGGAGGGAGATTTAAAGTGAGAACGTGTGTGTGAGAGTGTGTGACGCAAGAGAGATGACTGTATCCGAGCAGCTGCTGCCTGCATGAAATATGATGTGCTCAGGTGAGGAGGTCTAGACTGTTGTGCGGTGATATTTGTGTTATTGCTGAAATAATTAATCAGGAAAGTAAAGGGGACAATTAAATCAACAAATTATAAAAAAAATGTTAAGTATTTAAAAAAAATTACTTTGGCATTCATGAGTAAGAGATTAAAAAAAAATTGTTGTCCCTTGGTGATGCAGTCCCATGTCTCAGGAATGCATGCAAAAGTGTTTAAGCATGTTTATAAGAGCGTGTGTGTCTGTCTGTGTGTTTGTGGAGGAGTATTCGTTGTCAAGCATATCTTTGTCATTGTATTTTAGGTTAGGATTCCTTCTGTGTTACTCATAAAAACTGTGTGTGTGTGTGTGTGTGTGTGTGTGTGTGTGTGTGTGTGTGTGTGTGTGTGTGTGTGTGTGTGTGTGTGTGTGTGTGTGTGTGTGTGTGTGTGTGTGTGTGTGTGTGTGTGTGTGTGTATGTCAGGTTATATTGCACACTGGTAAACCCCTAATCCCTGAGTTTTTCCCTGTGATGCTAGATACACATCTGTTGAAGCAGAACACTCGGTCAACACACACACATTGTACAAACACAAACATATACAAACCAACACACACACACACACATATTCAGCACCTGAGAGAAGTTGGTCCTGATGTCACCTGTGAAAAGAAAAGACAGATCTCATATTCACAGTTGACACACACACACACACACACATACACACATACACACACACCTATCTGTAATGTAACACTATAGCAGAGTACCTGGTGGAGGTGCTGACAGACTTGTAGATAAGCCTGGTCTGATAGTGGGTGGTCCTCTTCCCTCTGTAGTGATGTTCAGGTAGATCTCTACAGGAGTGGCTGCTGCAGCTGGAGTCATGTGAGGGTACTGTAGGAAGAGACAGAGGTCAGAGGTCTGTTTGTTTTGAGGGACTGGACTCAGGAAAGAGTTCATTTGCTCACATACTGACATTGCAGTTCACATACAGTCTGAGTGCATTTAAGTGACAGAATAATTTCAGTCATTTTTAGCCTGGGACTTATTTCTCTGTGTTGTGCTGTAATGATGTTTGATTGGGTTCAAATATTTTGGCCCTTCTCTGTGGAGGGAAAACCAGCAGCAGGATTAAACTTCCATTGGTGGACAGCAGCACCAAGCATCATCATTTAAAATAAGACAGGAAAACAACCTGAAATATACTTTGTCATAACTACACAATTGTAACCGAACTTTGATTAAAGTCCACCTCCTGCATTGATCAGACCTCATCTGGAAAATGAACAATTCCTGCCCATGGAAATCAATGTGAGCATCTGCAAATGCCAGTGAAAAATCTTTTTACATCCACTCCTTATTGATGTATCAGAAGAGATATTGTGTAATTAACACACTTAGTCTGGACATGCTGCATTTACTCCCTGAATGCCAATTATAGCTGCATTAAGTGACGCTGACCAATAGGGGGCAGAAATATTGTGTAGTACAGTAATTATCATGGTACAAAGTCAACAAACAGCCTTATCTTTGTTTGTTACCTTGCTGTCTACGATGTAGAACCCAGTATACTTCCGTACGCTGCTTCTCAGATGCTCTGACTTCAGGATCGTCCAGTATGGAACAACTTTGCTAGCTAGCGTCCTCCATACAACAGGTCAAACCAATGATGGGCGCCTCTTGACTGTATATTGAGAAATTGAACATTTTGAACATGAACTTTTCCTCTCATGTTCCAATTAATATTTTGATTTCGATTGAAAAGGGATGGCCCTAATGTAAATACACTCATACACTCTGCAGACAAAACACAGCATCGTCATCTGACTGGAGTTTGGTTTCTTGCCACATGACACACGTCTGCTCAATATTTGTGTGAGATAGTCGTTACATCTTTCCATGCAGCCATGTATTTGTCTCTCCTCAGTGTCACTATAGTCGGGTATCATGTCATGCTTTTTTGAACCTGAGTTGCTGGTGGTGTGTTCCGTTGTTTTCTGTTGTGGGGTTCATGAGACCTGTTAGAATATAATCGTACTGACAGGTAAAACTGAATTATGGCTAGGAAGTAGCCAGAGATGGCAGGAGTTTGGTGTTGATTCTCAGCTGGACTGGCAACTGTTTTCAACCATTTCAACAACAACTACTGCAAATAGTTATTTATATGGAAGCATATTGTTTCAGTAATATTGTCAGAAACATGTATAACTGCAGGTTTTAATTTATGTGAGAATGTATTTGTGCATATTATATGAATGTTGCTTTCACTTACTTTATGTGAACTAGTGCTCTACTTTAAAAATTACAAATGATTAAATTATGAATCGCTGACGCAAATTATTACCTATACTATACTTGATATTGTTACAGAAGGTAATGGTAGAAATGTCCTTTTGAATCTCATATCCCACATTGTTTTTAATGAATAACCCCAGTGCTCACCCTGTCAAGGGATATATTGTAAATCTGTTTAATTTAATCTTTTCTAAAGCAGATCGCCAGTATCTTTGCAGTAGATTGACATCTCTCTGTCTTTCTCTCGTCACCAGGGTCCACCAGGATCTCAGCCTTCCCCTCACACACAGCCTCCCCCACACAACCCCAGTAATCCCATGATGGGACCTCACGGACAGGTAAGACAGCAACGTTAACTCCATCCTTCTTTTCCTTCCATCCTTCTCACTCACTCAATATCAATTTCAATTACATTGCTTGGCATGGCATTTACATGTGTTACCAAAGCACAAATACAGTATTGAAGACAATCATAATATCATAATAATAATAATAATGTAAAAAAACAACAACAATAGTTAAAGGGAAATTCTGGTGTTTATAAATGTGGGTGTATAAATGAATGATACTTACAGAAACCTTTGAAATCAGCCCAGTAGATCACCTTTGTCAGTGGCGGTAGTGGCTACATTGTAACTCTATGGGGCAACTGTGACAGTCCATGAAATGTCCACTTAAAGTGCTTTCTTTCACTTGAGCGAGACTGTGTAATTTTACCAGACCCTTAGCAAAGACCCAGAAACAAGAGCCAGACCATTTTTATTGGTAAGTGGACTGTCGCTATTGCCCCATAAGATCTCAATGTACTGCTGCTGTGTCGCAGCTGCCAGCGGATGTGGTTCAATGGACCTATTCTAAAAGTCTAAAGGTGCCATTCATTCATACACCCACATTTATAAACATAGGGCCCCATTAATAAGATTCAAGAAGGAAGTGAATAAAGGAAATAAAATACACAGTTTGTAGTCCAGATAAACAAATGCAACAACTATAACAAATAAACAAATGGAGACAATGCCAGTAAGTTGATGATGCTAGAGTATCTATTCACACGTTTCCTACAACCATAACGCTCACTTGCTCACTCACTCACTCACAGTGTACAAACAGCGCACGGGTCGTTGTTGTGCTAACAGACAGGACAGGCAGCATCCACGATGGTAGGCTGGATGAATAATTTAGCGGTGTTGGCCCAGCTGTAAGGAGCGGAGGTGCATCTGGAGGGCCTCGGCTCTCCCTCAGCCCAGCACTCACCATCCCATAGTCCATCAATAGACCATTAATATTGCAGCACAGCCTGACACTGTGCAGCTCTTTGTGCACAAACCCCACTACAATAACATGGTCTGGAGAGGAAGAGGAGAGGAAGAGAGAGAGAGAGAGAGAGCAGGAGGGGGGGGGGGGGGGGGGGGGAGAGAGAGAAAAAAGAAAACAGTAGTAAGTCTCCTCCCCAATCTCACCCCTAGGGGGTAACTACACTTATATAACTTGTTCTCCACGTATGCGCACACACACACACACACACACTCTCACAGGTCACCTTCAGAGACTTTACATAGACTTACATTCATTTCCTCGTCATTATCCTAACCTGTCCAGAACATAACATACAGTATATAATTACCAGTGAAAACCAGTCTCATCCTGTCATCTATTTGTGCTGCACTTACCACCGAGTGAAGATAATAATACGAACATTATTCTGCTGTTCATGCTCCGTGACAAAAACACGCAGCACTCACCAAATCCACATTCTAATCAGCATGTTTCCCCTTGATACTAAAATATTTGCATTGACTTTTGCAATTAAATCTCATCGTCTGACAGAAAAATATGGCTTCGCGGCTGTGGGCATTTGTAGTTGCGGCAGTGCACTCTCACAGGTAAATGTGAAAACCATCTGTCCGGGGCGCTTTACATTATTCACCGGTTGTGCTCTGGCACTGCGTGTGTCCCGGCCAGCCTGTTTTCGTCCCCTCTCCATGCTCAAACATCTGTCTCGGTGGCGTCTTCAGTTTCTCGCAGTTTGGAATCACACCATCCATGCAGGCTGTATTTTTGTAGCACTGCTGTCTGGTGACACACATGCACACACACGCTGTGGGAAAACGGGCAGCAGCACAAGACAGGGAAACGTTCAAGAAGCAGAACAGTTCCCACTCATACTCCTTCTTCCATCCAACTGTCATGTTTCTCTCATCTTTTTCTGCTCCACCTCCCTCCCTCGCTCCCACATTGTTTTTTCCAGGCAAAGTTTCCATCCTTCATGTGTTCCCCCTCTTATCTTTACCTTCACCCTAATGGATTTTACCACCTGAGGTCTTAGCAAAACTTAGCAAGCCCCCTCTTTCAACAAAACTTCAACAGTGTATTATTCTTCAACACAATAGCTCCCCCTGCTGATCTGCAATAATAACACACCAAGAGGGGTCAGGTTAGATACAGTGAGACATTTATTAAATAAGGTGTTTCTGTGTTTGACTGGATTCAGATATTTGGCCCTTCTGCCGTGAATATTTAGTTTGACATGGAAAGATTTCTGCTTCTGAAAAGAGAGGTACAGGTTTGGTTTGGCAGGTACATGTTTTATTTAGGAAACTTATATCATAATTATTTACCTGTACAAAACCGCCTAAATATAGCGGATCCATGAAAAAACACAATGAATATTTGTCCATGTTAAAACGCCAAAGAACAAAGAGCGGCTGTACATTATATGTGATGTTATGAAGCTTGAATTTCATAATAACAGTGGTATGCTGAAATATATACTCTGTGGTGCCTTGTGTATTTTACATATCGTACATTATTTTGTTTCTATATAACTTTCTCTGATTTTGCATCGACTTTACACACGTCTCTATAAATAGATATTGTCAGTTTATCTTGATGCATGTCTGACCCTTCAGATTAGCAAATATTGTGGATTACATCATCTTAATAGATTCTTCATAATCAATATGTTTAGAGCCAATTCGGACATTATTGTTTCTGTTATTGAATTCATTGGTTTTGGCCGCTGTTTTTATAAATTAGATGCTAGATTTCAGGCTAAGTAAAGGAAATCTTTTGCATGTTTTTGTGGAGATAATCCTAGTGTAGAAAGTTGGAACTGCAAATACATTTGTCAAGAAGTATTTCATCCCAAAATAATGACATAAATAAATAGAACTCAGAAGTGTGCATACCACAGCCAAGGACAAATAGTTCCACAAAATTTCTCACAGTTTTGTTTTGTGTATGCTGCAAACTAACAGACAAATAAAAGGTGATGAAAACATGACCTCTTTAGTGGAGGTAATAATAACTAATGATCATCCTTTCCCTGTCCTTCCTGCAGCCATTCATGTCTCCACGGTACCCAGGTGGCCCCAGGCCCTCCCTCCGTATGCCAAATCAGCCTCCTGGGGGCATCCCCGGGTCACAGCCTCTCCTGCCAAACAGCCTGGACCCCACCAGACCTCAAGGTAAAGTCAAACATACACTGTTATTTCAGAGAAGCTTGACTTATGCAGTCTCATGCTGGTCTCTGAGTGAGCTGTACAATTATTGCTGATGTGAATAGTGCTGTCGTGCTAACAAGCTGCTCTCCATGTCTCACCACAGGACATCCAAACATGGGAGGTCCAATGAGAATGAATCCCCCCCGAGGCATGGGAGGGATGGGTCCACAGGTAAGCACCAGTCATATGACTCGCTCGTACACATTATAACACAAAGGGCTGTGAGAATAAAGCGAGTCGTGACAGTGGCTCGTGTCCTTTATTGTTTCCAACCCACTGCACTCCCACTCTGCAGCTGCCGCACACACAGATTTGGTCATTGACAGTTTATGAACAAACCCAATGTTTGGTTACCCTTCATTCAGAGCCGCCATAAAAGCAGCTATAATGTCAAACCAGCAGCCTATAAACTACATGCGCATAATCCGTCTCCTCTGCTGAGGAGAAGTTTTGGTTTTGCCAGGCTCGTAACTTTTTGCCTTTAAATGTCAGGAGCGCTTTGATGATTAGCTTGGCTCTGACCAGAGCCAACGCCAGTTCTTCATGTGAAGTCCTACCGTCTCCCACCTAGCGTGACGGACTCAGACTGAGTGATCCGCCACCAACACAGTCTGACCACTGCTGCTTTCCTTTTATCGATTTTATCATCGTCGATGTGATTCAGTGTGTACATGAGATGCTTAAACAACAGCTCCATTTGAATCACCATCACCAGACAGCTGCTTCATTCTGCACCCGACCACCTCCTGCTCCAACATCACCTCGCACAAAGACACACACACACACACAAACACACACACTCTCTCCCTGTGCCCCCCGGCCCCTCTCTGTGCCACCCTGGCACGGTGACTTTGGCAGTTAGTGCACCAGCAGCTGGTGTGGCATCTGCTCGACAAGTGTAATCGTCTGCTGAACAAAACTCTTCCTCTTAGTGGAGCTGCTCTCTGGCCTGCCCCCATACTCTCTGTCTCTCTCACACACACACACACCCAAGTTCAGGCATGTAGCACCAGCCAAACCCGCCTGCTGGGCAGCGATGAAAACAAACACACAGAGGGGAGCAAGAACACATAGAGACACACATGCAGAAACACACAACATATACAGACGCACACACACACACACACACACAGCTGTCCACCGTCACACACAGCCCACTCCAGCCAACCCACACACAGCTCAAACGAGCGCATAATTAAACACTAGTTAGTGGGAGACATGATCACCACTGACCTTCATTAAGATTCAAACCTTTAGACGGAGCAGGTGCGAGGTGCCGCGCTGACTGTGTGTTCCTCTCTTCTGCAGAACTACGGTGGAGGGATGAGGCCTCCTCCGAACTCCATGGGGCCAGGGATGCCGGGCATGAACATGTTAGTAGACTCAAAACGCACTTCTATGATATTTGGCAAATGTTACTCACAGAGGTGAGCCTGTTATATTTTTTTATTTTTTGAATTTATTGTCGAAGTCTCACTCCAGTAGCTTATTAGACAAAATTACATACTCAAAACCCTCAAAGTTCACTTGCAGCTGAGGAGCATTTTCCAGCCACTGAGCCTCACCCACAAGTTGAAAGGATTGGTTCTTTAGGTTTGTGACATCACAAACCATGGCTCTGTTTTTTGTTTGCTGTGTTTAGGTTAATTGTCACGGCGTTGATGGCTTATTTTACTCTAAATGTTTCTTACAACATGAAAGGCTCAATGGCACATGATAACTGTTATTAGGGAAAACATAAAGCTCAGGTTTTGACACAAGAAAACGGAATGCTTTTTCGTGTTTGGGTCGGACTCGGTCAGAAGATTGAGGCCCGAGCTGCACTCGAGTTCCAGCTTCTCATTTCTCCCTGTGTTTGCATTTCCAGGGGTCCTGGTGGAAGAGGTCCGTGGCCGAACCCCAACTCAAACTCAGTGAGTTGCGCTCTCTCACGTCTTAGGCGTCTGTATGACTGTGTTTACAGTAACCGTGTCTCATGTTCTGTTTCATCTGCTCTCTCCATAGATAGCATATTCATCTTCATCTCCAGGCAACTACGTGGTAAGTATCGGAATCGTGTCCGACCACAGGCCATAAATTACCTATCACACTGTGATATCTCACAGGCACACTGCCATCTACATGCACTCGGCGCTCACTTCTCTCCTTTTCCTCTCACTTCTTCACCCCTCAGGGCCCTCCAGGGGGAGGCGGCCCACCAGGAACTCCCATCATGCCTAGCCCCGGAGGTGAGTTACACACTTCACTTTCCCTTCTGACTTCTGCTTTTATCCAGCGTTCACTGAAGGAGGGCTCTGTCTCAGAAACATCAAACCCGTTCTCTGTCAGATACACGTCTCTCTTTGGGAGACAGGCAGAAATAGGGCTCTAAATACTGCAGGAACTGAGCCTTTAGGAATATTTTTCAGAGTTTAAAACATAAAAAAGGTAAAATATTGCACTGAATGTGACATTATTCAGTGTGTGACATACGGAATTTAGATTTGGTATCAGACTTTTTGTTACTATTTTCCACTTAAGGGACATTCTGCAGAACATGTTTTCACAGTGAAGACAGTTACAGCATGAAAGAGAAGCAGAGGCATGTCTGTCGGCAATCAACTGATCCGTCTCCACTTTGACCCGTCACTCTCATGTCTCTGTGGAGGATTCGCTGCAGACAAAGCACTGTGGGCAGATCGCCTATAGACGTTCTGTTTCTGTCGGCCTGCGGAGAGCTTCTTTTTGTGTCCACTATTTATTATTTATATACGTACCTCTATTGTGATCCGTTACCGGGGCAACCTTTTGCACAAAACGCTGCTGCTCACACGTACACCGGGAGAGGAAAACATATTTCCACTGCAGTCGCCAAGACTCTGCGCGCACACACGCAGACACACACAAAAACCTCTCAAAAATGCACACCTCCCACTCAGTATTGCCCCCCCCCCCATCCCCCCAAGTCACGACATAACAAGTACATTCAGGGAATCTAACAGGCAAATTTCGTCTGTTCACACCGGACATTAAAATGTGTCCTGAATGTGTCTCCTGTGACCACTTGTGATCAGATCTCACTTCTCCCGCTCTATGCAAATAAACATGACCGTCATTTGTGTTTGTGATGGTAATACCAGGTCTTCTTCTCAACTTACTAACATTTAATGCCTGATCAAGGACAACTCATCTCTCTTACTCTTTTGAGGACAGACACAGGAGGAGTGAAACAACATGTACTGTTTGATAACTTGGTCTTGATCTGCTGGTTGGTGAATTAAAGATATTGTGTCTCTTTTATTGGACATTGCAGCGAGTCTTGTGGAGATGGACTGAGAGTTAGATTCCCCATCATTTTGTCCTGGCACTTAAAGTAACATACAGTTGTTCTCTGTCCTGTTCTGCCAAAAAAAAAAAGAACATTTCTGGGTTCTCTCTGGCTGTAAAATAAACAAACTACAAAATTACACAGAAACAATGTCAAACACAGTGAGAGACAGCGCCCCTTCAGTGGCCTCAGCTCATTATTTCTCATTTTCCCCCAAACCAACCGAATTGTTTGACATTTTTAGACCAATTGGATACAGACAGAGATCAATATAAGTATTTCTGGAACAAGATGTGTGACATTCCCCTGATTTTAAACATCCAATTATTTTCTCTTCATAGATTCAACAAACTCGAGTGAAAACATCTACACAATGATGAACCCCATCGGCCCTGGTGGAAATAGACCTAATGTGAGTCACATGGGTTTGATCATTTTTGAATCATGATAAATTGCATCAGTTTTTTTATTTGTATGTTTATTTCTAATTCATTTCCAAGCATGAAAAGAGCAAAAATAAATGACCTCCATGAATTTTCTTGTTATTTGACTAGTTCCCGATGGGACCAGGTCCTGACGGGCCAATGGGTGGAATGGGTGGTATGGAGCAGCATCATATGAACGGGTCACTAGGTGAGTAGTTGAATATAATGTCCAGTGTGTGTAGCCAGTACGGAGTTTGTTCAGAGGCCTTTGGAAGTAAGACTCTGCCCCCCTGTGACTGACGGAGGAAGTGTTCTCGCTCCTCTTAATATTGATCACAGCTAAAACAGATTAGTGGGGCAGTGAGGAGGGCAATTGATCCTGTAGATGGGTGGGACGTGGCCAGTGAAGCCAGCCGAGTTGGTGCTCATCTGTATCTGAAACAAATGGCTCAATTAAAGGCCATTAGCAGTGAGAGGGCAGGGTCTTTCTGTTTGCACTGGATATCCTGGAACGATGTTAAATTAGCAGCTGAGGATCTGCTAACGGTTATAATCACTCAGGTTCCTCTTGTTTTATTGTCTCACCACAGGCTCTGGTGACATGGATGGGTTGCCAAAGGTAAGACAAACTAACTGATTGGCCGTCTTATTTGTGCGCTGGTTTGTGAGTTCTGCTTTCTTATTGGTTTGTTTCCCATGTTGTAGAATTCTCCCAACAACATGGCAGGCATGAACAATCCCCCCGGCACTCCGCGGGATGACGGCGAGATGGCAGGCAACTTTTTAAACCCATTCCAAAGTGAAAGTGTGAGTGTCAACACACATTTTAAGCTGGGAACAAACAGAGAATATGCTCTCTAACTGTGATGAGGCAGAAAGTCACATACAGTATTGAATCACTTACTTAAGCAGATTACAGTATCTGCACAAATGTCCACTTGTATCAAGCAGCGCATTCAGATTTACCCACTCTCAAGAAATCAATATACTGATACAGTTCTGATGGCTCCAAAATTAAATCCCAAACCACTGCATTTTGTGCCAACTGTCTGTGGTGAGTCTGGTTTCACAGAACTAGACTTTGAATATGACTCACATCAATCTTATAGGCATCGAACCAACGTTCAAATCCTACATTTATCCTTTGCACTAAGCTTTCTGGTTCTTGACTCTCGTAAATAAGGCTAATTTGCCAAGTATTCTGGGTAAATTAAGGCATATTTCAAACTAAAAATAGAACAGCTGACTGAGCAGCTGTGTGAAACCACTTCTTCTTTTGACTCCATTAGAAAATATTAGACCTTAGACAACAGTCCACATTTACAAGGTCATCTTTCTTTGGAGATTTAGCAAATATTTGTGTGTTTGTGATACAAAATCTTTTGGTAGCTCAAAAGTCTCCCCTCAGTAAAGATCTGTAGAAGAGCTGAGAGGCTCGGGAAATCTAATACATTATCCCACATATTTCCTTTTTGTAATCTGGTGCCACTGGTCAGCAAGTGGTAACGATTGTAACCATGGAAACCAAGGAGGTAGCATGGAAAACATTTTAAAAGTCTTAAATATGTTAAAATATTATGTTCTAGTTCTTAAATATGTTTAGGTAGGTCTTAATTATGTTAACGTCCATGGTCAGTCCTGTAGTGTCGAGTTCCCAGCTTCATCTAACTCCAGTACAACAACATGCATGCACACGAGCATGGAAGAGAACCACATCATATGCTTTCTCTGACGCATGGAGAGATTGTCATATAGTGATTAATGTGAGACTGACATTTTGCCACAGTATCTTCACTGTGATCTGAAACCCCCTAACATTTTCTCCTTGGGCTGGACTCTGCTCTGCTTGCTGCTGGTTTACTGACATAGGCCGTAAATTAGAAAGGGTTGTTTGTTTCGTGTCATGGCTGCTGATACTGGACATGGCATTTAGTTTAGTTAGAGGTTCATGCTTTCATCTGTAACTGGGTAGTGAACGAGGTTTAATATAGTTTTGGCTTATCTTTTCTCCCCTCCCTCTGTTTTTTCTCTCTTTTTACAGTATTCACCCAACATGACGATGAGTGTGTGATTTTTATTTTTTATTTTATTTTATTTTATTTCTTTTTCATCTCCCCCTTATCCCAATCTCCCTCTCCCGTCTGCCCCGGTGCATCTTGCATTACCTTCCTCCCTCCATCCCACCTCCTCCTCTTCTTCCTCCTCCTCCTCCTCCTCCTCCTTGTGGACGGTGTGCTGCGCCACACAGCACCTGAGGATACCCCTGGAAAGCAGGACTCCCCATAAGGCCCCCCATCCCAACGCCTGCAAAATGGGTGTGAGAACATGAAAACGGCGTCCAAGCAACATGAAGGGTCTCCTCTCCGGCTTCTCCTCGGCTGCCGGGCCCCAACGAGGGGCCCTCGGACAGTGATAGCTCAACCTGCTCCAAGCCCATCTCTCCCAAACGCAAAGCCTGCCCCCATGGGTGTCATGACAGCCCAATCAAGATGCCCCCATTGCATCTACCACCACTCTATTAAATCATGCTGATCATCACTTATGAGGACATGCAGTAGTTGACTGACAGGGCGGGGGTGTAAACCCTTGTGCAAAAACTCCTGTGGCAGGAATATTGAATAAGAAAAAAAAAAGATGAACTGATGATGTTATTTTGGGGCAAGAATGGTTTTCATTAAATGTTTGTATTTTGTTGTTGTTGTTGATGATGATAATATTATTGTTATAATTTTCATAATTGATTATTATTCTACTAATGTAGTTATGATTTCCTGTAAAGGGCACATTTTATCTCAGCAGCAGCATCAACAATGACAGAATAAGCACACACTCGAAAAAATGCACAATGATTTTCTGTTTACATGATTTTAGGTTATTTGTTGTTTGTTTTTTTTGTCACCGTCTCATTTGACGTACCTGTCCTTTAAAGTTCCTTCCGAACTTGTAGCTCGTGTCTTTGCCTTCCAGATATTTGTAGCAGCATTTTCCATAAACTATCAAACCAAGAGAGATTGTGATAATTGATTATAATTAAGAAGTTTTTGTATCTCAGCTAAAATGCTCAACACAGTCCCAACAAATTGCTGTATTCTGGTTCAAGGTGTCTGTTGACAGGTGCCAGCATTTTGTGGATCCTTTCGTCTCCTCTGTGGATTTCGTCTTGTCTGTAAATACAACAATAGCTTGTATTGTGGCTGTTTTATTATTTGTTATTTACAAGTTGTCTGTGAGTCCTGAAATTTGGTTCCTTCCCCCTTCATCACGTCATTTGATTTCAGCCATTTAATGTGGACTCATTCGAGTGGCACTGTTTTCCTCCCAGGACTCATTCTGGTCTCTACTCAGTTGTTTTCTGGACTGTCAGGGAGATAATCATGAGGCTTTCGTGCTTTGAGTCTGGCTTGAACTCGCACATCCCTTATGATCCACTTTCTGAACCCAGGCTAAATGACAGTCTCCTCGGAGCTCCCATCGACCTGTTCCCTCAGCGAGCCTCTTACGTGTTGGATCATGGATGCAGAGGATTGGACGGCTGTAGCAGTGCTGCTGATGGGAGCAGAATGACATACCTACGGGCGTTAACAGGCCATTCTGCCACATTATTCTAAAGAAGAGGAACAATTATCAGATATTGTTGTGGTGGATTTATTCCTATTTTTTGTGGATTTCTTTTTTTTTTTATGTATACAATTTAGGAAAAGAAAAGAAACTTAAAGCCCATACAATCTGCAGACAAAGAGAAGCCTAGCTACATGTTTCACTATTTAATTTGTTTCTTTCTGTTTGTTTTGTACTCTTGGCCTGATAAACTCACTGTTTCAAGGAGCACAAACTGTGTTCAAACCAACAATAACTAAACAACCAGTGTAGCCTCTATGGTTGATGGGGTTGTACTTATCAATTTTCTGATATCAGCGTGAACAGATTGAACCCAGAGTTCAACAGGGTGGTCTCCAGGTTTTGGGCTGTCAGTGGCCCGGGAGCTCTCTCCAGTGTTCCTTCAATTTAGTGACACACACCTGCCTTCTTTTCCTCTTTCCTCCCATCCCTCACTCCCTCAAGACCTCTCTCCCTTTCTCTTTACTTTCTCTTTTTCTGTAAATACTGTATAATGCATTTTGATATCATTGACATGTTTTGATATGTCAGTCACTACCAATGAATACAGCTGAAAGTAAATTATAAATAAAACTGTCCATGTTTTTCACAGAGATCGGATGCGGTGACGATTTGGCTCGCGTGGCTAAATTTCCATTTTAAAAAATGTATAGAAACACAGTAACACAATAAATGCAGACTGTATGCTAAAGACTTGTTTGGTTGGGGGGAAGATAGGACAGAGAGAGGACAGGACAGAGAGAAGCAAATGAGCTGCGGCGTCCTCGCTCTGCCCTCGTCTCCATACGCTTCAGTTTAAATGTTACTATTGGCTGCGATTGATCGGAATCGTTTTTCGAAAGGGCGTCTTCTCACAAGAAAAAACATGTGACCTCATATTGCAGTTTTTAATATGAAGGATTTTTATCGATTTAAGAACTTTTAAAAAGGAGAAAAACACTTAAGAGAACCTCATTTTAAATTAAGAATAGATTTAAAAAGAAAAAATTAATACTTATGGGGAAAAACTGTGTCCTTTGCTATTTGCTCCTGTGATAGCTTTGTATAGATTGAAGCTCTCTCACTGATCCTCTCTCAGTCCTCTGTGTATATCGATCGTTGGCCATCTCTGTACTTCTATTGTGATGTATAATACTGTACCATTAGGAAGATTTGCTGGTCGGGTGGGGTGGGGGAAGGGAATATAAATGATGCTCCTGTACCGTTCATGGTCCTTTCTGATGACACGGCAGTATTCAATATGAAGCAGTCTGTCTCTTGGGTTTGCTTTGTATTTCATGGTAGGATAGTTCAGAATCTTGTCTTAGGGACTTAGGTGTCTTGTGTAGGTAATAAAGATGTTCTTTGTATGTTTCTTTATATTGTAAAGTTTCTTTAGACTGAAAGAAAAACAGATGATTTGCTTATCAAAAAAGAAACAATGCATCAATAATAAATGTCATTTGATTTTTCTTTGTTGTTTGAATCTCTTCCCCTGAGTTCTTATTGAGCTTTTAGGCCTTGATCTAGGCAGGGCACACAGATAAGTTATATACAATGTAACAAGTGATCACTTTAATCGTGTTCATCTATAAAAAATAACTTCCAGTGGAGGCATCATTTTCAAAATTTTGAAAATGTGAAATGATACGGTTTTCAGTTAGGCTATATCATGACTCAAATTACTTTACAAATCAGTAATAATTAATATCTGCATGCATTAATTTAAGTTGACAGCTTCTGCCAACGACGAAAGGGTTTCCATGGAATGACCTGCTGCAGCTACATGCCTGGAAAGGATTGGAGTGCATTGATTTAAGTTTATATTTTAATTCAACTTTATTGCAGACAAAAAGGTCCATATCTATATAAAGTAAAAAATACACAAACAAACATGAATACAATCATAACAGCCAGCAAATCCCCAAAAATGTGATTATTGTTAAGACACATACATTTGTTCCAGTGTTTCTAGAAACTTATATCTCCTCCATACTAAGCATTGGACCTATCTGTGCACACACTTTTCAAAAAGAGAAATTATTAATCTTTGATTTAGGCTGGCTGAGACTTGTGTCTACCAGTTCTACTTTGGGTTTAACCCACATTCCACAATTCTGTCACCAATGAGGAATTTGCAAATGGATTTTCACATCTGCATAGATCCAATCTGTTCATGATAAAGTCCTGTTGTTTACATTCAGGAGCGAAATCATCAGTGTCATAGTATTAAACAAAACATTTGTTATTATTTAACAGAGATCAACGGCTCTTTATATGGCTACTATTCTACATGTAGGTGGTTTTAAATTATTTTAGGAATAATAAACATTCATTTGTAATCATAAATCATTACCCAAGAGGAATACTAATGATAAAAATAACAAACTTTATTCATATAGCACCTTTCAATGAAATTAAGTGAATTAATGGAGAAAAAATAAAAGCAATTTTATGATGGCATTACATTAGAGAACAATGTTACAACTTAATAATAAAAACAATAATAATAATAATACTTTACGTTTCAATAGAGTATAATATACAACCTCTCAATAATATGTATTATAATTTTTCCAAATAAACTAGGATTGTCTACCAAGTCCGTTTGGATAGAGTTGATATTCCTGACTGTGGAGTGAATGTGTGGTTGTTTACAATATGAACCCATCAGGTGAAAAGGTCACACAGAGGAACAGGAGCTCAAGGTTAACCGGAAGTAGTTTGTTGTGATGAGGTCGACACCGCGCCAACGAAGTCAGTTTGACGTCGGGATCATTGAAATACACAGTCTTCGACGGTGTCGTGTTTGGGCCAACATCAGACCGACTTCACCTCTGTAAGCTGGTGGGGGAGACCGCTCGGGACCAAAACAAGCCTCCGCATAACAACTCGTGTTTGAAGGTAACCTTCAGTTTACTCTCCACATGATGGGCTTTACCGCGTGTGGCTGGCTAACTCTGTCTGACGTGGCTTTGTGCAGCCGTTCATTGCTCAAAGAAACACGGAACAAGCACTTCGCGGTCTCTAACATTAGCTAGCTGGATACACAGCTAATGCTAACGCCTGTTAGCAGCCAGTTAGCCGCCCGAGGAGGTGGCAGCACTTTAACTTGACAGAAACTTCTGGAAGCGCGTGGTTAGCTGGGTGTTACTCACTGTTACTCACTGTTGAGCACATTATACTGTCGCAGCAGAGACACCGAGCAGGCGAGTTGTAGTTTTAATGTGATCAGTGAGGATTGTAGTCGGCTCAGCTCTGTGTGGTTTTTGGATGAATTAGATACTGTGTTAGCTTGGTAATAAGCTCAGTGATATCATATAGCAGGAGTGAGATACTTGACGTTAATGGCTATTGTTGTCTTCCGGTTTTGCTCTATACTCAAAGTTGCTCACCTTGTTTCTCAGTGTTGTGCTAATGGGAGACAAAGAGGAGACGATGGACGCCTCTGAGAACCATGACAGTTCACCAGCAGCGAAGAAGAACGGACGAACCTCGTTGCTAGACAGCGGGGAGGACTTTGAAGTGTTGGACGAAGAAGACATTGACGACGACCCCCCTCCTCTGGAAGATGCTGGAGGAGGCAAGGGGAAAAGTACAGATGTGTCTGACAAGAGAAATGAAGACACAGATGCGGATCCCCCAGGCCAAGTCGATGAGTGGCTGGACGTTTTAGGTATGTTTATAAAAACACCTCAGTAAAATGCCCCTCTATACACTCTTGTGCAAGGTGTCGCAGAAGTTGTGAAGTCAATATTGATGATGGAACTTTTAGCCTGATCAGATTCACACATTTTCCACATCTGTAACAAAGGTCTTATGATGCACTTGAGTCAGGCAACTGACATATGGTTGTTCCACAGTCACTGTGATTGATTGAGATCTATCAATCAGTCAAATAATTGACTGATGAGCCAAAGAAAAGACAAAACAAATAAAAATGTTGACAAAGAGATTCCATGAAATAGATTTTTATAAAAACAAATATAAAACTATGAAAAGCTATAGTAAATAGAAAAACAAAAGCAAAAGCCAGGCTGTAGAGATAAGAGTTTAAGCTTGCGTTTAAGTATTTCAACACTACCAGATGCTTAAATTATAAAAGCTTAAAAGCTGCCTCACCAAAGGTTCTTGTCTGACACGAATATCTAAGTGACCCGTACCAGAGGACCTGGAAACTTCACAGATCAATATCTCTCCCTAGGTAATGACCAGCTAAAGAAAAAAGTCCTAGAGGCCGGGCAAGGGCGAAACAGTCGGCCAGAGAAAGGACAGAATGTGAAGATTAATCTGAAGACCTCCCTGAAGGATGGGACACTGGTAGAGGAGCAGTCTGACGTAGCTTTCACTTTGGGAGACGGTGATGTTTTCCAGGTAAAAACGGCTAAATTTTTCTCTTAACTATTCTCTCTTTTAAATGCAAATAGTATCGGAAAGTATGTAAGAGTTGTGTTACCTTTTTATCTAGGTTATGCATAAAGTACATATTGTTTTTTCTTTTTTCAGGCTCTGGATCTCACTGTGCAGCTCATGGAAATGGGAGAGAAGGCGCTCATCCAGACAGATGCAAAATATGCATATGGCCCCCGTGGGAGGTTAGCAGTGTGTTTTAATGTAATTTCGGCCTTAAGGGTTTAATATACACAAAAGCTGTAGTTTCAAAATTGAGTTTGCTTTTAAATAATAAGATATGAACATGTATTTCCTTGAATTTGGATAAAGTAACATAGCTTTACTTACAAGCTCTGTTCTTGACTTCCTTGTGTGTTATCCAGTCACTGACATCTCTGATATCGACTGTGTTTATTTCACTTGCCAGTCTTGAACCAAAGGTCCCTCCCAATGCTGAGCTGTCCCTAGAAGTGGAACTGCTGGAATCTATGGATGCTCCAGACCTGGAGCTGCTACCCCCTATAGACAAAATTGCCCTTGCCAGCCATAAGAGAGAGAGGGGCAATGTTCATTATCAGCGTGGGGACTACGCCTTTGCTGTCAACTCGTATAGTATTGCCCTGCAGATAACAGAGTCTAGTTCCAAAGGTGAGATGCAGGTCAAGGAATCATGAGTCACTGATAAGTTAATTACAGTACATGTCTTTTTAAATACTTGGCATTGGGATTATTGCTTTAGTACCGCACCAGTGGGAAATGGTAGGCAGGGAAAATCCCAATGATTCAACAAATTTTCAATCATTTTAATAATGCACATATTTTTTATACTCTGGTTACACTGGGTTTATACTCACAAGCTTCTGTTTGTCTGTGGTCCTTTTTTAAAACCTGTTTTGATCTAATTTTGTTGTGGATGCTTCTGCTGCAGTTGACATTACTCCTGAGGAGGAGGACGAGTTGATGGATGTGAAAGTTAAGTGTTTAAACAACATGGCTGCCTCTCAGCTGAAACTGGACCATTATGATGCAGCACTTAAATCTTGTGTCTCAGCTCTGGCCCATCAGCCAGAGAACATAAAAGCACTTTTCCGCATGGGCAAGGTATACCTTCCTTGTGTTTTTTTACTCTTTCTCCTATTAGTCTCTGGTAGATTGTTTTATTGACGTGTGTTTTCCCTAAAGGTATTGGCCTTGCAAGGTGAATACACAGAAGCCATTCAAACTTTGAGGAAGGCACTGAAGTTGGAACCAAGCAACAAGGTACTTTTCTGCCTCTTCCCATCAAGTTTTGGTAAAACAGGTCTTAGTGTAGAGAAGTTGCAGTTCATTATTACGACCAGTAGGTGGAGCCATGAGGTCAAATATCTCACCACTTAGTTTGTATTGCAAGGTCAGGTGGAGTGCTGATTCATCATTTCAGAGGATCTGTTTTCATGTTGTTGCTGTAAATAGGTTTGCCCTGCAGCTCAGCCATAACTAATGCTGAGCCTCTGTGCCTGTTCTCCTGCTTGTGGAGTTGGGTATATGCAGTTCTTTGGCAGAATTCGACAAAACTCAGCTGAGTGCGTGGGCCTCTTAGATTAGCTGTAAGCTGGAGCAGCATGGCGTTCATGCCCAGAATCCTCCACTTCAGTCCCACACCAATCTGTCAACCTGCACATGGCTTGCCCACCACATTTCATCCAACACACGCAGTACAAATATATATATATATAATGCACTATTACGATTTTTAATACTGCATCTTCTTTCGATAACTGAATTGTTGGCCCGTGTGTAGTTGAGAATCTTTTGCATACCTTTTACAAGGATGTATATTGACACCGTTGTTTACAGTAATCTGTGACGCATGTGTCCAAGTTCTTTTTCATAGTGTGATTGCCGAGACCACCTACTTAGCTGACATCCTTTGACCGACTACAATGAAAGTAATGATCTGAATATATTTATACACTCTGTGTTGATCATTCATTGAATTATTTGCAACCATTGCCACAAAACAACACTGACCTCCACATTGTATTTTCTAGATTTTTACAGTAGTAAAATTCTCAGACACACAAATGTATTGACGACAGGCCTCACTTGAGACACATTCTAATATCAGATGTGAACTGGGGTACTCAGAGCTCACCGGTGGCCGAGGTCACCACCAGGTCTGAAGAAGGCCTATGTTTACAACTTTCTCAACACATTTCTAGGTTCTAGGTTTGTTGTTTTGGGCATGTCTCTTTGTGCTAAAAATAATTAAAAGACTCCAAGTGGAACTGCATGTTCTAACAGGAGGAACAGTGGGTGTGCTTCAGTGACGATACAAAAAACGCTCCCTTTATAATCAAAGAGGCGGTCTTAATCTGTCACAGGAGTCTTGGCATGACAAGATGACACATTATCTCTCTTCTCCAATCACTGATAGACGTGCTGTCTGCCTTTTTACATCGGTGTCAGCTGTTCGCCCACTATCTTCAACTCTGATGGGAGACTTATTTTATCTGTTGTTTCTTGACTGTTTGATATGGCGTGCAGAGTTGACAGTTCCAGTGTAGACCGCCTCAGCACAGAGGCTGTTAGGACTGGGATGTTTAAATGTTTGTTTATCCTACTTCATTCCAGCCCTGTGGTGTCATTTTGGTCATTATGGTGGGTAGCTGATTGCATAATGTAGTATGTGCCAACTCGCCAAGGGTTCCCTGCTCGAGCGCTGTGCTGTAAGTGTACCTGTTACTCTTAGCAGTAGATAGGAACAGACAAATCCTCAGGGTACAGACTTGTACAGACTATCACACCGACTCTCCACTCGTCACCGAATCTCTCCCTCAAATATGAAACGAACTTTTGGTTCAACATTATTGTGAATTGTATGTAATGGTGCTCCGTCAGTCTTTCTGAAGCAGAAATATTTTAGTTTTCTCTGAAAGCAGTTTTTTGCTTGGTCACTTGAAAACTTAATAGCAATGAAGTGAATCAGATCTGAAAAATGTGTTAGAACAGTAACTGAACCCATATCGTGGAATAATGTGTGGAGACGTGGACTAAACGGCAGCCTGATTTTGTCATGCAAACCTGTGACTTCCTCTAAGACGACAAAAGAACAACAAACACAAACATTGTTTTGATGTCGGCATTTAATCAAAGCTTCATCCATAGTTTGTTTAAGCTCGGATCACTTGGTGACCTTGCGTGTCTAATGAAAGGATATTGTCATTCTCACATTTCTCTTAGAAAGTTAATCAGTCTTTGGTGGTTTTACAGTAGCAGGATGTTATTTTCTTCATGTTGGGGTGTTTGGGTTGTTCGGGTGGAGTGGGTATTTGTGTATTGGAAGTATTACTCATCATTTTTCTCTCCTGTCTAGACGATCCATGCAGAGCTCTCCAAGCTGGTGAAGAAGAACTCAGAGCAGAGAGGAGCGGAGCAGGCCATGTATAAGAAGATGCTGGGTAACCCCACTAGTAGTAACAGCGGCACACAGAAACACCGGGCCAAGTCTTCATGGGTGAGACATTCAGTCATTCCTTCAGAAAACACCTGTGTGGGGAAAAAATGTAGCGTTTGAATCTGTGGCCATCATCACATGATACTAGGGATATAATCCTCAAATTACACTTTGTGTGCTAATAAAGAGGCCATCAGTAATGAATATTCCAAGTTAGATGAATCATTTCTGGGTTTCCCATTAGCTGGGTGAAAATGGTAGCTGTGTTTGTGTTCTTTGGGGGGTGTTCTCTATTTTTAAATAAGTCATCTCAAATATAAGATCTGGACGTCTGAAATCTATCCCTCATTTGGTTAAAGCTGACACAACTTAAAACAATAGGAAAGTAGTTGGCTGATTATCCGGCTGACAGACAGCAATTACTTGCACTTTTCACTGTCATGATTCAATATTTCATTTTTCGTAAGTACTTAATATGCACTCTCTTCTTTCTGTCCTTTATTTCACTAGGGTCTCAGCTGGAAATGGCTATTTGGTGCCACTGCGGTAGCCATCGGGGGTGTAGCGCTATCCGTTGTCATAGCTGCTAGAAATTGAACCAAGCCTGTAGTGAACGTCTGACCCCTGCAATGTGAGAACCAATACACAGAAGCACATCTGGCAGTTCCTTCTTAGCTTTGCTTAAAGTGGGTGGAAAAGCCAGTCGGGTCAGTCACCTCTTCACTGTCACTCGTTTCTCTGCTATGTTTGAGAAGTTTAACGTGATGAATAATTAAACATCAGTGTTTGCATATGGGAAACGTTCTTTCCAATCGTACGGATATTTATGCATATCAGTCACATTGCCAGACACTGTTTTTTTTTTTTTTTTTTTTTGTTGCTGCCATTGTTGTTGTCTTTGGTAGTTGATGTTGGAAATTGAAATATAGTTTACTGTAGATTCCACATAGAAGCTATTTATACAATATTTTCCCAGTAAAGTTATGCTATAGTTTTAAAGCATCAGATAGTGCAGTTAACACTTAACATTCAAGGGGGGACACATTTCAAATAGTTGTGGTACAAAGTTTATGTCAATTTGGTGTAATGAAGATTGTCTGTTTGAGGTTCACACACTGGAAGATACTTTGCTTGTTTGTCACATCTCTTAAAAGACTATTCATACAGTGACAAGAGAAACAGAGACACCTTTACAACTGTCAACAAGAATACACTACCTTACTTTAAGTTGTCAGTCTTTGTTGAGTTTGCATGGTGGGTATTTTGGCTGAGGAGTGTGTTGTTAGACTTGACCTCAACACAGCTAAATGGTAAATGGTCTGTATTTATATGGCATTTTTCTAGTCGTGATGACCACTCAAAGCGTTAAGTGGCCTGATAGAGCTCCATGGAACTGAGTCATCAACACCTATCGGATTAGAATCCAATGCTTTTATACTCCCCAGTCCCTCATGTATAAGTACTTTAAAGTGTCAGCTAGTGGAGATATACTGTACTGAATGTTCAGCCTTCCGAAATGACTCATTTCATGTTTGCAGCTTTAACCTTTAAAACACAGGCAGAAAATGGTATGTGATGTTTATCTGTATCATGACTGTTATTGATACTGAAGGATAGTTTATTTTTATTATCCAATTCCATATTAAATTGTTGCTGAGTAAGACCAAATGCTGAAGGATGACCCCTCAAGTTCCATGTTGGGTGATTTTTTTTTTTTTTTTTTTCCTCTTTATGCTCTTACATTTTTCTGCCTGTGCGTTTTTTTTCCTTAAATTATAATCCTTTGATTGTTTATTTATTAGCCCTATTTGCTTTCATACATTTAGTAAATGTGATTTCAACCAAAGCTGTGGCTTCTTCAGTGTAGTCAGTTCTACAGAGCCAAAAGTTGCATAAAACTAAGTGGTCATGATAAAATCCCTTGCATTCCCTGCATTTGTTAATTTTATATTTATCTCAATAAAAAATGTTTCTGTTCTCAAGCTGTGGTTTCCTTTTTGTGTCATTTTATAATTCTGGATTTCTTTATTAGCAGAGAATAACAAACACTCAACAAACAGCAAAGCATTTTACAAATATGAGGTTGATAAATTATGGTTAATACCTATTCACATCAAAATGCATAAGCACTATATTGGTATAATATATAACTTATTTGATCCTCTGTAGAGGAAATTGAAAATTGACACGTGGACAAATCTGATTACAAACAGAAGCTAGTATAAATCAGATAAAATTAGAAATACTATGTGCAAGACTGTTTTCTGAATGTGCAATCAAAGTTGTAATTTGTCCCAATTGTTTTGGAATATAAAATATGTGCAGATAGTTATTTGACTTTTGTTATACTGCTATTGATGAAAACTACGTTGTGATAATTATTGATATAGTTGTATTGCCCTACAAGGAGCTTCAATCAATATCGGCACCCAGTGGTAATGTCTGTGTGAGTCACACACATCCTCTATTATAATCCCTGCATATTCGTATTTGTTTTTGAAGACATTAAGATACAAACCAGTCCTTGACATGTCTCGGGTGATCAGTGTTCACAGTTACACACTTGTATTTGTTTACACTCGGACATTCCCGAGGTTGATGGATGTTCCCGAACTGTGGTTTTTTTCCAGACACTGACGTATCGCTGACGTAACGAGATGACCTGTTTCCTCCTTCCTCCGCATTACTGATGAGCAACGTTTGGTTTCCAATGACTTGAGACACGTATGTTGTGTCCTCCATTAATAGCTACAGCACATCTTCACAGAACACAATGGGGATATAATGGCACCAGAAACACATTGACTCACGTGCTGTCTAAAATGTGAAGTAAAATATATTTTTTTGGAAAAAGTCAACGACTTGTCACGCTTAAATAAACCATTTGACTGTTGATATTGAGAGTATATGCTCTAAGTATTTTAGTATTTTAAAAGTGTGTCTAGCGCGTGTGTGTGTGTGTGTGTGTGTGTGTGTGTGTGTGTGTGTGTGTGTGTGTGTGTGTGTGTGTGTGTGTGTGTGTGTGTGTGTGTGTGTGTGTGTGTGTGTGTGTGTGTGTGTGTGTGTGTGTGTGTGTGTGTGTGTGTGTGTGTGTGTGTGTACGGGGCCACATCATTGGCGCTGGGCTGCTTCCTCATGAATATTCATTGAGGAGCGACGGGACTTCTCGGTTTACAACAGAGCGCGTCCGTGCGCGTGGTGGGAACGGCAGCAAGATGGCGGCGCTGAAGGAGGAGCAGTGCTACGGACTGTCCTGTGGAAGAGTGAGCAACGGCAGCAATGTCTCCGTCTTCCACGTTAAACTCACTGACAGCGCGCTGAGGGCCTTTGAGGGCTACCAGAGCGGCAAGGTAAGCGGGCTGTCCCCGGCACCGCGGCGTCCCGGTTCTGCGTGTACAGGTCTGTCCGGGCGGAGGACTCGGTGACAGGCAGAGCGAGGTCAGTCAGTCCCCCCCCCACCCCCGGCTCTCAGGCTGCCTCCCTGCCCGATGCGGCTGCCGTCACGCCGCCGCACACAGCCCGCAGCAGGCTGGGGTAGCTATGGCGTGGTAGACCGTCTACTGGATCCGCCAGCAGCTGTCCTCTGGCCGGGTGACTTGTTGGATGTTAAGTGGCTGTTTCACGGAGCTACACCCAGACTCGCTCGCTCCGCACCGACCCAGTCATTTAACAAGAGCCTGAGCTCCGCTCGTTATTTCACTGTGCTGCTGCGTTTGTTTTCGTTGTTACAACAGTTCCAACTCCTCACTTGAACATCCGTGATGTGAACGCCCGTGATAATTCCAACAGGAAACATGGAGTAACTTGTGTCGGGAGGACAGATGTTTCCAGGAAGTTTAAAGCTGTCAAAAAAGCAGGCAGACCTTGCTAGCTAACGTAGCCTCACGTAGAGGTAACTTTAAATGCCTGAGCCATACCCACTACCTCACTCAAGGTACATGTCTATGGTCCAGGCTTTATGACAACGTGGTGAATAATTTGGAAAAGTACCCAGTGTTATTCATCTGAATCCCGTCTCCCAACCCCCTCACTGCCCCCGAGGGCTCACGTTCACCTCGCAGCTTCACAACTGCTGCAAACTTATTTATCTGGAGATCCAACTGATTAACTCACTACATGTCCAGCTCTGATCTGTGGACTGTTCGCTGCTCCTGGTGGCGTTGGCCTGGCTTGTTGTGCTTGTAGAGCTGTAGGTCTGGTGATGGCCATCTAACATTTCAGCTTCCTATAAATATTTGACAGGGAAAACCTGGCAAGCCCTGCGGGAGGAAAGGGCCTTATCCCCCAGCTTCAATGGCTGTGCACACCACAACTGCAACCAATAAACCAGAACAATGAAAGTGTGACAGGTAACTGTGGAGCTACGTCACACGGCCCGAAATTGTCAATATTGGGCGACTCGTCGACTCTTTAAGCTTTTGTCATTCTAGCTACAGTTAGTTGGCAAATTACTGAATGTTTTTACATCTCTAAAGTACAAAGGCCCTTTAGAGATGTAGTAGCGATCTGACATTTTGCTGAATTGTTGCACATGTATGATTTATAAAAAGAAAAGGTATTGTTATTATAATTTTTTTTACTAAAGCACAGAGCATACGACCCAAGAGATCTTTGCTGCTACATCCAACTAGCATTGTTTATAATTCAGGATAGCTTCTTCACCGAACTCGGACTCGTGTGAAGAGTACAACAATTTTGGCAGACATGTTCTAAATCATATAGCAACAGAAGGGTTTATACCAATGTGTTATCATTTAGATTCATTGTAATTCAGCTGCAGGGTCTTCTTTTCACGAGGAGGCAGGACAATACACGCAAACAGCTCAAGCATCTCGGCCTGTACAGAGTTATGTATTGGCACCTGGGCTTTCCTTGAGGGGTAGATTGCTGCCCCACCCGTAGCACCATTGTTTTCTTTCCACAAAGGAGCATTAAATGCACATCCTTATGAAATCTCATTTTCAACATATGCTAATGTGATGATTACTGCATTAACAACAAGAAATGTTGCTTTTTGGCTCATACACGTATGACCAAAGAGGCGAGTTGTGAGATCATGCTAAAGGATCAAGATGCACCTTTTTTAAGAACGTTTGTCTTCAAGAGATGTGGGCTCGCTACCTGGTCTAGTTGTATTGCACTCGGCATCATTTCCCCTCTTATTCAAGTTAAAGCCCTTACTCACTATTTGATAAGATCTTAGATGTTGGGTATTAAAATGCAGGATGGAATAGAGGTAAGTGCTTGTTTTTACGTGTGTTAAGAGCAGTAGATCGATAAGAAGCATTTTGAGAATCTTGTACCTTAGTTGGCACAACTGTTCAAATCACATTTTGGCCCTTTGTGGCGAGGGGGTGGGGGTGTTACTGTGTTATATAGATTTTTTGATCAGACACACCAGGAACATACAGGCACAAACACCATGATCACAACAGTTAACAGCTTTCGTTGTGACCCAGTCACATTAGCGTCACACACTGACAGATGATGTGCAGACATCATACCACCCACCTGACCCAGTTAGCATGTGTGGTTGTGGAGGTGTGCCACGTGTCTAAATTAATTGCATGTGCAAGTCAGTCAGCCCCACTCACGAGTGCTCAGAGCCGTCTAAAGTTAAAGGTTCAAATTTACCCAATGGTTAAATGAAAAACGCCGGTGACATGGAGCACATTAGTGCAAAAATAGATTGACAAAAGATATTATTGTTATGCTTGCACACAAAAAGTGTTGCTTGTCGGTGTGAGATCTGTAAAAGCTTTGAGCTTTTGTGACAGTTTTGTCATTTGGTCATGCCATATCTGAAAAATCGTCCCTCTTCTAAACTAAATGCCAAACTGCTTCACCAGAGAGATTCAAGTTATGTGTGATGTTCTGTCATTTTCCAAGTTCAGACCAACTTGGATAAACAACTAAGTTGATGATCTAATTTAGTGGTTGGAATGTAATTTATCAATCAAATTAAGGGCTAAGTTATTAGCACAGACACCCCACCACCCCAAACTTGAGCTTATATTGTTTTCATTGTGGCTCTGGTAAGGAGCTGAGGCTTCCGCATAACTCAAACACTGGCTGGCACCCAAATGTAGGGGTGAGCTGGGAACTCGATAAAGGAAGCGGAACAGAGCTACAGAATGACACAAGCCTTCCGAAGAAAAAGTTGTGGTGTGGTCACAGAAGTAATGAGACTTCATGTTTATGACCCCAGTTTTGCTTGGACAAATATGGTCGTTCCCCTTGACCACTAACGTTCATCCACACTGTTCCAGGCCAGTGTGATGTAGCACAGCAGCTTTGATAAATTGTGGACTCAAGCTCACAAAATATGTACGCAGCAAGAACTGTTAGGCTCTATTTGTCAACAGACTTATTGTCAAGTCACTACTATGATACTTTTGGAGAGTAAGAAACAAAATGTTCACAGACTTGTTCCAATGTAAGATGACGAATGATAAATGTTGGCCCAGCTGCAAGTCTGTTTCTGCCATGTTAACTAGTTCCAACAATCATATTAAAACTGAGTCATTCTTACTGTGTTCCTGTAGTGGAACAGCAGTCAGCCACTAGCAATAGTTGAGCTTCCTGTATGAGACGTGACTGTCAGCCGGTTCCTCCGTTGGTCGTCTGAGGACAAAGTGAACTGGAGCTACTGCAGTGGGACTATCGGCCCACAGACTTTTTTCCCTTTTTTTAACAGGCTGTGACATAAGCAAGGAAATAAGTAAAGCTACTTTAGCGTCATCAAGCTGAAGGTTATGGGGAGTGCAGATATAAGTTTATATTATGTCTCTGGATGTCTGTTGTTGCGACACAGAATTGGAACTGTCATTTGTTCTGAAAATACAAAGTAGTCCCATGTGATTGTTAAAACTATTAGTTGGCCCATGTCATATCTTTTGTCTTGTGTTGAGGTAGTGGTTGTAATTGTAGTTATAACCTGCATAACTTCTTTAGGACATGCATCACAGTCGTGGCACTCATCTCGTTGTGAGCTGTTAATTATGTTTCACATTAACATTTAATGCTCTGGAAGAAATTATCAGTGTCAATGAACATTGGGATGCATTTAATGATGTCGGTTTTAATCCAGTTATTTTTAATAACAAACTCTTGAAGTAAACCAATGGCTAGTTCCTGCTAGTGTAGTTATATGTTACATAATGCCAGGGCCAGCAAAACAAGGAAACAATAAACATGTCATGCCTGTCGAGGTCATTTTACAGCTGCTGAAAGATTGAAATATTAAAATTGTGTGGTTTAGAAATGACCTAAGAGTGTTTTCTTACCTGGAAGTCGGAACCAGCATTAATGTCTTTGTTACATTGAATACATCTGATTTGGTAGTTTTTGTTTCAAATGGCATAGAGAATATAGGACGATATGTTAAATGTCCCTTGTACGTTTGAAGGTCTTCTGCACAATTTAGGTTACCAACTACCAGTAGATGTTAGCAGGTGATAGTGGCCACCAGCGGATGTTAGGGACATAACTGTGCACCATAGCGCCATCAAGTGTTTTGGGTTTGTAATCAATGATACAGGCAGAACTTGAGAGTACTCTGAGGCTAATGGTAAATTTGACTGGCTACTGGCTTGTATTGTATTTAGGGAGCGCACCAAAGACTTTTGTTTAACATACATTAGGTTTGTCCTGTCTCCACTAATGTTGGCTGCTTTTACCTAAACCTGAAGTTTTGGGTTTGTAGACGGGTGTACATCTGACTTTGGTGTGTTATCTGTTCGACAGATAGATAGATACATAGATAGATATTTGATTACTGGAATTTATCTGTGTTTATGGATGAAACATTGACACCCTCCTCAAAGTCATATTATTTGAAAGCATCCAGGTTTTAATTTGAGAGTTTAAGTTGAATGCCAGAGGTTTACATGTAGATATGGATCAATACTTAGTGAAGTACTTGCGGTGGCAGGCTATACGCTTCATTAAGGAGGTCAGTTTACAGTGCCTGGCTCCTGGCTACCCCCTGCCTCTACCCCTATGGTAATGGTATGGGAAGTAATGGAGACTGGGTGGGGATTATGTTGCTTGAAGCTGGTCAGGCTGTGCCAGTGCGATGGTTATTTAAGGAATGCTGACTCCCCAGTTTCAGCAGGTCACAGGACGCTGCAAGGGATGACCATAACCACTAAGGCCAAATGTGACTCCAAATGTCATAGTGTTCCTCCATCCTGTGGCAGCGTTGACACATGTGACCGTGTCAAGCTTGTGTCACTGCACACGGAGCAGACTCCTTGACCTGCAGTTTCTTTTTCAAGAAATCGGTCAGAGCACAGGTCATGTTTGACATACTTTTTGTGCCTGTGCTAGTTGACCAGTATTGGAGCAATATTATCCCTAAAATCAGGTACAAGTGTACAGTATTTACTGGAGCTTGTACATATAGCTGATTTTATACCTGAGCATTCAACAGTTAAAAAAAATCTCACTGAATATTGACTATGAATCAAAGCCCAGACATGACGTCTGAATGGCTGCTTCATCAATTTATAAAACTTGACAGAATCCCATGACCATTGAGCTACTTTTTTTGTCATGAATTTCAACCATCTATGAGACTGTATGTCATGCTCCTACAAAACGACAGATGGTTGAAACTACTGTTGGCTATATTATTTATTTTAAGTCCTGTAGCAATTGAATATTCAAGCAGCACGAGTCGTGAGGCAGAGCCACTGTTATTGTGGGAGTCTTCACCTAAAGCCGCTGGAAGTGCCAGTAATGAAACTGGACTTCTTTGCTTGGATTATATGCTGCTCTTTTACATTAAAAGTATATAAACCAGACATTTTTTAATCAACACTTTGCTATTGAACATTTTTTTGAGTTAATAGATTTTTATTATGTCATACCAGAAAATGAGTGTACGAGATGTAAATGGCAATTTATCAGCCAATAACAAATCATGAGCCAAGTTGTAATAACAGCAACTGTAATAGGGAACATAACATCTGTTAAATCCAGGTAACAAATGGTGGCAATGTTTGTCTGACCAGAGGAAGATAGCTTTTAGAAGAGCCTGTGCTAAAGACTGTAATTAGATTCTTTTCATATGATGCAAAAAAGTGAAACTCACTTCCGTTTTCTGCTAAATATCACATTTTGTGCTTTTTTTTTTTTAAATTGTACTGGAGCTGATGACAACATTCAGTCATGGCACATCCAAGTGAAACCATAATGTTTTGTCCACACTCTTTGGCTTTCAAACACAGATAATTGTGAAAACAGTGGTCTCATGTTGCATTTTGGATGAATCTGTTAAAACAACAAAGATGTATTCCTTCACAGACATCAGGTGTCACTTAACAGAAATGTTACTGGAGCCAACAACACCATACAGTGGTTGGCGGTAGTTATTTTGTGAGGGAACTGGGCAAGCATAATAGTGTGATTTTCAATTGATGTCTCACTGCACAGTATTGCTATACATAAGACTCATAAAATAAACCATCATGAACTAAGGTTAACCCAGAAAGACCAAATGGAGTAACTGGACAAATAATGGTTGAGCTTTGCTGACCCAAAAAGAGGAAAAAAGAGTAATTTCCTGAAATGTTTGGGAGGAGCTCTATGTGAGAATGTAAATGTCAGTTACTCTAGACATTTTATGGAACTTTTCCTGCCTGGCCCCTAGAACAATGTCTGTGTGAGCCCATGTGAGAATACAGCAGGAAAATCTCTGGAAAAGAGAGTGGGTGTGTTGTTGAAGTTTCTAAAACTCTATGGACATTAAACTGGAATAATGCAAATATTTTTGAATGTTTCAGCAAGTGTAAATATCACAGCTGACTCAGTAGCTTCCCATCAACTTCAATGTGCTATAAACAAAAACACATGGTTTCTGCAGATGTCACCCCTCGCAAAGAAATGTTTCTGTTGTGATCGCCTCTGACCCCCAAGACAATCCCATGCTGTGTCTTCATGCGTTCTTCATATGTGTAAGGCCCTCTGTGGCGAGGGACATTTTTCGCAGTTCCTGTCTGAAAACAATATAAATGTCCTGATCCTCTCCTCACAACCAACAAGTGGTGCAAAACAAAAGAAACTTGTTCTGCCATTTCAAGCATAAGATCAAATGTAGCTCAGCAGTCATGAGATGGAAAACACTATAAACCTCAAAGGGTTTATTTCGAGCAATGAAGAACCAGGTAAAGTAAATACACCAACAAGTAGGTCCAATTAAGCCTATGTGCTGTGTAACTGTGTCACTTCAAATACTCGCTTGACACTCCTCTGTCATAGCTATTTTAAAGACTAGACTATTACACCACGTTTCACACACTGGGCACACTCCGTAATGATGCATGCACACTTAATATTGAGAGTGGGTACACTCAGTACCATCTCACACTTGCACAGTGCGTAGCACACTGCTCTTTCCACCACTGAAATACTAGACAGGTGGAACATCCCATCATTATGACAGCTACGTAGGTAACCTAACACATGACAATTTGGGTGCCACGACCAATACCCATAGGGATTTGGATATGGCTATTCCTGTATGCATTTACAAAACAAAGAAACCCATTGGCATTGCAACATGAGCGAAAGAGTAGAGTTACACTGTGTGGGGAAATAATTTAACTTGATCTATTAAGCCTGTCTTAAGAGGCTGGTCATTTTCTACGACTAACAGCTATGTTCTTGCACAGATAAAATCCTAATATGTTAAATTCAAACTCACTGACATAAACTATTGTCATAATATAGCATCTTGTAATTGCTTTTGCAGTGCTCATTCTAAACCTGCCTGTTGGGAATGGGCTGTGGTGATGCCGGTTGCAGCTTTCTTTCTGAAACTGTAAAAGTGAACTGCAGTAACTGAGCCGTGGCAAGTAAAGGCCGGCTGCAGGACTCCACAGGACACTGAAGCCTCGCCATAGCTGCTGAACAAAGAGCTGTTCACCTGTTTATTCAAAGTTCGGTGTTGCTCGACTCAGTACGCAGAACCCTGAACAGAAGAATCAGTTGTCGTTGCCATGAACGCGCTGTCAATGTGTCACTTACATTGATGTAAGCCAACCGCCGCTGCTGCTATGGTCACCTGTTGGTTCAGTTTATCAATATTGAACGTATCACATGTCCAAATCACACCAAATTCGACACCGTCCTTCCCTAGGCCCTTAACAATACTCATGACAAGTGTGAAGGCGATGAGATGAACAGTTCTCTATGTGTTCTGGATTTTCTCTGTAAGGTTTCAAGATGGTTTGTAGCTTAACTGTTATACCCAATTAAACTGTTGCACAGATTTGAACTTGACCAGGGAGGTTTTTAAACTTTATTTGTCTGACTTCCGGATCATGTTAAATTGTGATCACTATTAAGTTGTGCAGCAGTTAAAACATTTGCACACAAAATATCGTTAGAGAACTTCAGGTCAGTGTTTGTGTATAATGCTGGGCAAAGTACAACGAGAAGACCAGCTTTTATGTCGTAGGAACAACACTTTCATCAGTTCAGTTTTATCATTAGCTGCGTCTGTCCAGTTGATCCCCATTCTGTCACTGTTTGGCAGTGTGTGAGAACACCCATGGCCTGGTCATCGATCCACGCTCAGGACCCGTACTCTGTCCCTAAGGTTAGCTCTGTGGAACATTCTGGGCTCAGGTCCCAGAAAATAGTGACATGTCAGCAGCCCATTCAAATGAACAGGCTGAGGGTAGCACTATGCTCGCAGCACTGTGATGGGGGAGGGGTACAGGGTGGTTGGAAGTGCTAAAACTGGTGCTGTGTTAAACATTGCAGGGGGAAGCTAGGGAGTGTGGCTCCATGAAAGGCCTGATGTTCCCCGAGAACTTTTGACTGCTCAGAGCTCAGTACAAACTGAAACCGTTTTTGGTTACTCACAAAATATTCACAACAGTGGTTGGCTTCTTTCCTACGTCATCAATAAAAACACAACCTCATGATCCTGAGTGGGTTTGTCAGAAGCTATTAAACATGCTACTACTTCGGAAGAATCCGGCCTTTTCAGCTTAGTTGTTGGGCTATAAATGCAATCAATTATTACATCAGACTTGGTGAAGGCTTAGCTGGCAAGTTGTTGTACCCATGCAGCTGGTGAAACAAGTTTAGCAACACCGAGGATTAGCAAAATTATCTGAAGGCTGCAAAGTTCTGGAAGTAAAGTCTGGGTAATATTTACACAGCCTACCGCATGTGTGACATGAGCACAATGAAGTCCATGAATGTTAACTTATCGCTGCCACTTAAACACTACAATTATCAATGCTAATTGTTACTCTGCTGCTCTAGTACACCAGAACTGGAGCACTGTTAACTTCCTGGTTACCTCGACAAGGAGTTTTCTCTTCGGGAACTAAAATACTGCTGATTGTTTGAGTCACTCAATTTCAAATACTGAAACTAAATATTTGAAATTAGAGATCGACAGATTTATCAATTTATAAAATCGCCCAATTTGAGCCTTTCACAGACATATCGGTATCATGTTTATGTTATTAATTGACATTCCAGTACACAAACGTATCTTAAATCTAATATAATGATGTCAGGAAATGAATAGTTTCTTAGCTTTTATTTCCTCATTGAATGGTTGAAGCTTCTGGTATAAGAAGTTCATTACTCGAGGGACTTGAACCTAAAAGATGTTATCTGGAAAGTTGTCTTAATGAAATCTTCTAATGTGCTTACCTTGAAAATGATTTAACACTGCTGTTATTATCTGTGTTTTATAGGTGCTGTCATCACGACCATTGATCAGATTTAATGGAAATCAAGGGGTAAGACATCCTTCTCTCCCTCACAGTCTCCCCCAATTACATACACCCTCAGTATTGTTTACTTGAATAAAAATATATGTTAAAAACATTTTTCATAGGGTAACACTGGTTGAAAGCTGAAAGCTAGTTATTGTTTTTTCTTCCAAAATGCCAGCTATATACAGTATTCTGTGTTCTGAATTTCTAAAAGCATGTGTCTTGTGCTGTCACTGAGATCTCTGCATGCCAATGTTTCTCAGCTTCTCCTGCTACTGGCCACAAGGTATAGAAAACATGTCATGTTCCTGTCCATAGTAGGAAGCTTGGCTCATGATGAACTTGGATGTTAAAGGATAAGTCTCTTTGTGTTTGTAGTCTTTCTTAATTTACCTGTGACTGTAATATTGTGGACTGAGGCTTTTCTAATTTCGAAACGGGAATGTAGCCAGCTCTCTGTTGCTGATTACATGTTGGTGACCTATCGCATCGTAGTTGTCTTCGTGGACACTATCTGGTCAAGTTTCCACCAAATCCCTTTTACTATCACCAATATGAAGCGCTAGTCGTAATGCAAGGAAAGTATTCCGAGAATAGATGAACAGGATCAAAACAGAAGAGACGTCTCTGCAGTTATTTGTAGCTAAAGTTACCCCTACTTGTCACCTCGCCTCTAAGCTGCAATAGTGGCTAGCAAGTACAATGAATTTGATTGAAATGTTCTTATCATCGAAAGTAAGCTGCTTCTTAATCATAATGACACAATTGTCACATGGATTCCAGTATGCCCTGTATGAGTAATTAACTCTCCGCATGCAGACAGTAAGCGTCCTCATGCTCACTAGTATTTTCTGTATAAGGAGCCGCTTAGTGCTTGTGCAAAACACTGGGTTTGCATGTATGAGCCTGCCCAGACAGACATGCTCATATTTGCTCTCATAAGAGTTTCAGTTTGGAAACGAATCCAGTGGCCTGGTTCATTTAGCGATTTGCCTCATGTCCAAAGGTTGTATTGGCTGTTAGTGGACATGACTGTCACAACCCACTGTTATATTTACTTCCTTTTACACACACACACACACACACACACACACACACACACACACACACACACACACACACTCTTACAATGTCTGCATGTGTGGGTGTGTCTGGGTGACCGAACACAAAGATGCACACAGTGACACACAGGTTATCATAGGTCATCAGATGTGATATATAAAGCTCCAGCGTAGGTTGGCACAATACTGAGAAATGTGGGTTGAATGTGTGCACATTTCTTCATTTGCAAAGCAAAGGAGGGTCATTGTGTTGTTTATCCTGAAGCTCTTCCCCATAAAGCTTTAGAGTTGTAACAGATGTCAGCAGTGACATTAGGAACATGTACTCACACGGTCAACCAAAAAACACTTTTGTTTTACTTCCTTGTAAGGGTTATTGTAGTGATAATGATTGAACAATAATAATAGTTTAATAAAAGTATATTATTTAAGCTGGCCTTCTATGTTGTATATTTTTTGGGAGTTGAAACAACTCCATAATAATGAAATGTAATTCATTTTCCAACTACGTCTATGACAATCTCCTTCAGGAGTTCTGATGTGCGTAATGCTACTATCCTGTTAACCAGTATCTGTGAACATCAAATCTGCTCTGGAAGTTGATGTGTAAATAGCAAAGCCCATGTTCTATGAATATTGCAGCAAGAGGATCAGTTCTACATAACCAGTCTTTTTAGCGTACATTGAAATGTGAGAACACATGCATATGTATACATGCACGTGGTTCATGTGTAGTCATGTTTGTCAGCTGCACGATTCAATTGGTAGAACTGATGTTTGTTATCTGATGATTCTAGGCTGCCAGAAGCAAAGTAATTCATTTTATTAATGCCGCAGGCCCACTCTAGAGGAAAAACTGTTGCTGCTGAGATCAGAATGCTAGTCAGAAATGAGAAAGTGGCTAAATTACAGAGCAGATGGCCTGGCTGTCACAATGACATCCCATATTCATTCATTCATTCATATTCATTCATCTGGTAGAGCACTCTGTGAGCTCTGACACACACACAAACCAAAGCGCCTTTAGAGAGTCAAACATTCAAAGAGAAAAAGCAGATGAAATTTGTGAGGTATTTTTCCATTCAGATTTAGAATTTAAGTGGCCCAATAAAACCACACACGTGTCTTTATAAAAGGTGTCTGATACAGAAAAACCTAATGGCCTGTATCCACACTCTGGTATTATTTATCTTGCTAATGCCATTCTGGCTGTTGATATGACTTTATGCATTTTGTTGTTATGTGCAGTTTGTGTGTTGTTGAGTGTGGGAGACACATGCTTCTTTCCTTTATTAACCATGCACAAATGGCCTGTGGCAATGAATGAACAGAGTTGGTCTATACATGTTGTTCTCTCCTACTCTCACGCACCCTCTCCGTCTGTCGCTCTACATGCTGTTTGTTCTCCGCTTCTGAAAACCCAAGTCGACACTCTGTAGAGTGTATGTGTCTAAACATCAGCCGCATATTTTACAGTGTATCTGACACCACTGACAGCAATCGACCTGTGTCATGCAGATGTTGGCTAAGCGTGCATCACATTGGTTTAGTTTCTGTGGTATTTTTTGCCTCAGTTTTATTTCCTTCGACTGATGACTTCTGACAAAATGAGCTGAAACTTAACATTTTTTATGGCCCAGGTTCTGTTTCCTATCAGATATTATCTAAATTTTCCAAATATATTATTAGACAATGCAAATGGAAATCGAATATGAGTTCGTCAGGGGTCTTTCTTTGTAGAGTTAGCATCTTCTCCTTGTGTTTGCGTGGTATTTCTCCGGCTACTCTGGCGTCTTCCCACAGTCCAATATTGGGGTTAGGTAGACTCTAAATCGACCTTAGGTGTGAGTGTGAATGGTCTCTGTGTAAACTGATCTCTGAATGTTGGCCCTGTTACACGCTGGCGACCTGTAAAGGTTGCGCCCCACCTCTTGCCCCCTGTCCGCTGGGATTGGTTCCAGCTCCCCCCGCTACCCTCAAAAGGTAGATAGATAATGGATGAATGGATGTTGTGCTGTCCTGCCACTTTATGTTTTTTGGGACAGCAGGGTGAGTTATTTACATGTCGGAGCTGCTCACCCGTACATGTCAAGGGTCAGCTGGTTGTTGGCTTTGCAGTGTGAAAAAAGCATTTAATAAGTCGGCACTAAATCTTTGCAGTTCTCTTGGCGTGTCAGGGTCTTATTTCTGTCTCTCTGATTTTCTCTTATCATATCTATTTCCTCCTCCGCTTCCTCCCTGGCCTTGTACAGAAGTCTGGATGGAGTGTGTGGGGGTCAGTCCTCTTCAGCGACCCCCAGCCTGAAAAGAGCCTATTGTTTGCTTGATGCCGTGTAGAATGAGAAGATGAGGCTAGCTGCCTGCAAAACACAGAGGGGGTGGTTTTACAATCCTACTTCCACCCCAAGAAGAAGCTGCATAAGGGGGATTATTACTTAGAGACGGTGTGTTTCATTCTCACTCCCTGCCCTTCCCCTCATCTTTAAGAAATCTCTCAATGCTCTTTAATGTGTGCACAGAAGTATTTGTTCCATTGCCCTGTTTTGTCTAGCTTTTAGCAAAGCAGGGTGAAGTTCTTGAAGCTTCCAGCGAAAGGAATTTAATTTACACCTTAAACTGATTCTTAAGATTGGTGTTTAGTTATTGTTATTTTTTTCTATGAGGGGACAGTAGTTGGGATTACAAAAGAATGTTTACGGTATCTAAAGCTAGATTATTATGTCCAACAGAGGGTTATGTATTCGTCTGCGTTTGTTCGTCTCTGTTGGTTAGCAGGATTACGCAAAAACTTCTGGACGGATTACCATGAAACTTGGTGGAAGCATGTGTCAGGAGAGAACCCAATAAATGTATGTGCGGATCCAGATCAGGGGGCCAATCCTGATGTGTTTTCATTGATTTCTCAGGGAATAATTGATGAATTCTGATGAAGAAAAAAATCTGACCTGTTTATGTGACTGATATTTATGAGTTTGTGCAATTTGGTGCAGAAAGAATTAAGATCTGGTGAATTTAAATGCGGTTTTGGGAACTGTTGGGCCTTAGCAGTGGTATGGTACTCATTGTAGTCGGGGCCTTAGCACTGACAGTGCGAGGACCCTATTGTTTTTCAGTTCAGAAAACATGTGCTTGATGTCCTGAATCCAGTTATTTTGATTTCTGTATAGGTAATTTGTGTTTTTTAATATTCTGAGCTGGACGCTGTTCAATCTACCATTTGTTCTGTCAACAAATGGTAGATTGCAATTTGCTTATACATGAGCAGATGTGCCTTTTTGAACTGAATATCTTTGTTTTTAGAATATTGTTAAAATGACGCACTCACATGAACACATTGTCCCGATAATTTTAGACTGGGATCATGTTATAAATCTTAAACAAACATTTCGAACATTTCGAACATGAAAATCTCACGTGTACGCATCACATCATTCATACAACATGCATTACTTTTGTATTAAATAGCTCGTCACCAACATCCACACAAAGTGCACAAAGACACAGTTGTGTTGCCTAAATTCAAAGTCAGACTAGAGAGAAGCTCCACTCAGGTAACAACCAACAGGGTGTGTCGGCTTTCATCTTCCTGATTACGCATTTTCTTTAGAAGCCGTTCTCATCACTGGATGAGTAAATTATCCTATGCATGCTGTGGTTAAAACACTTTCAAGTTTGAGCCTGAGCCATTTGGTGGCTTTTTTTTTTTTTGGCCTCTTTCACTTCTCACTCTTTTTACCTTCTACAATGTGAGTCAGCTGAGTCACACCGCTGAGCCTTGCCTAGCCTTTCAGTTCAGTTCCTCTGCCTCTTAATCATCTCTGGATTCATGTACTAAACACGTCTTCTTTGTTCCTCTCTAGCTTAACATAAACTTGACATCAGTACGTTTCAAATTGTCCCAGCTGGCAGCTGCTCGTGTAGATGCCTTCCAGCACCGTAGAGCTTCTATCACTGTCGCTCCTCTTCCCACAAAAACATCTATTTTATAATGTGGTTGAGACTGGGCATAGCTATTCACTTAACAGCTTTTAACACCCTCATTCAACACTTAACTGCAGGGAGCTAAATGATTAAAAAATAATCCGTTTTCTCTTTGCCTGAAACCACATTTTATAGCAGAGAGGCAAGTGAATATGTTGGTGATGTTGTCGTGACCGGCATATTTAAATCTACTCCTCTGATAATAGCAGTGGAAACACTGGCTGCTTGATCTCTGATTCATTATTATCTTATCTTTAGCAGGTATGTTGTAGCAGATGTAGTGCATGTTTTGTTATACTGAGGTGGACAATAATGAATATGGATATGTGGAGGTGGCTTGAAACTGGCCATTCAGAGAACATGACAGAGAGCATGGTCAGAGAACACTCATTAATAAATTCTCAATAGTGTTGTTCTGGAAGTAGAAGTCCCATTCATTATCTGTATAGAGATTCATTATCAGCCATAACATTGTTACCATCCAAGGTAGACTTAGCACAAGCTACGAGATTGTGAAACGATGTTATGTGCTCCTGTACAAGGCTTAGCCCGCAAGCTATGAACTGCATTCTAAGAATGATGTTTTATTCATGATGTCAAGGAGTACTACACTACCCACAATACTCTTGTGTAATAGTTCGCTGTTACCATGGAAATGTGTACCACAGCTGTGAAAATCATGTTGGTTAAGATTAGATGGTTCAGCGTAATATTAAGTTTCCACAGAGCAACTATGATTTCCCCTTTCGACCATGCTGCGGTTTCTTAGTGATGAGGAAAAGAGTCCAAAGGGGGGGAAAGGTTTAATGCAAGAGGAAGCTCGCTGGAGGTTGTTGGAAAGGAGTTTTTGCAATGGTTTATGGGACATGTAGTTTCTTCGATGTTAAAAAAATTATGTACACACTTTTACTTTTGCCTTTCTACCCTTTTCCAATGTGTATATACATATTCTTTGCTACAACTCAAATGTTTTATGGTCCCATTTCATCTTGTAGATGGTCGGCTTAAAACTATTTTGAAACGACAATGGGGGAAAAAATGAAACTGGAAATTTACTTTGAATCAGTGTGTTGGCCTTAAAGTGGTGAACACATGGTAAATGGTTTTCCAGTAAGGCAAATAAAATGACAGCTGCCTGTACACTCTGACCGCGTGTCAGTCTGTGCACTGATGTAGAAGTCAGTGAGTCACCGGAGCGGTGATGTAGGTTAGGTTGCTCTCATTGCGCTTCTCACAGGTCAGAAGCACCTGAACCAGGGTCTGCTTTCTTTTCCTGTCTAACTGTCATGCACCGTCCTTGGGTGTGACACCACTTGAATTCATGCTCAGGCAAACAGAGCTGAGCCGGGCTTCACCTGCTAGGCTGCCTGGCTTTACTGTCAGTCTCTGATGTGACAAACATTGGCGTCACATTTTGGCAGCTTTCATGCCGTCCATCTTGATGACCAGTGCCAATGTCAAGGGACCAGTGCCACTGCTGCAAGCACACTTTAAAAAAGGAGTAGCTATAATTTTGATGTTATTGCAACTTCAAAAGAAGGTGTCATTCTAGCTGTCCATTGACATGAATTGACAAACAACAAACACTAACATGTAGTGCAGCTACATGGCAAATGTTAAGCTACCCGTGCCAACATTCCCATGCGTGGCTTTAGTTTGAGCTTGTAAGGAAGATGTGAATTTCCAAGCGAGGGTGCTAAGGCTGCATTATCCATTGCAAATCAAGTGTGAACCCTAATTGGGCATTAAAACTATTTTACGGTGGCATAAGATTGAAAAGTGGCAAGGCAAGTTTCAGAGTCGCCCAGTGCTTTCTGTCTAAGAAGATTACACATGCATCTTTACTCTGCAATAAAATGTTCACCATTTTCAGCATATGCTGAACTTTATAGTGTCAAATGTATTTAAAAACGCAAAGTCAGCATCTTCCTCCTAGGTGTCACTTAAATGGTTTGTGGAAGTCAGCAGCTAGTTGACTGTGATTAACTCCACTTCATCTAGAGTTTTCGAAAAGCAACACCTGTAGTGTGGGAGGAAGGTAATTATGGGGGTGGAATAGGATGTGCATAGCCGCTTGGTAGGCCACAGACTGCAGAAATACCTATCATAGCTCTTCTGCTACAGTAATTTACATGTGGCTCCTGCAATCACACGTTTGGAAAACAGTGCAGCTCATAGACTCTCTTGGTAGATTTGAGCTGTAAGAGGAGAACGCAGTGACTTTTGGCTGCAATTTGTGAGGTTTTCACTGTTTTTAATGCCAGGAAGAAAATGCCTCAGGCTAACTCCCTGCTTTGCCTCAGCATGGCCTCGTTTGTAAGGTGTGCAGTGCTGATGTTTGTTTAGAGCACTGAATGCATCAGACAGAAAAACATGTTTAATGTAGAATAGATTTGTGTGTGTGTGTGTGTGTGTGTGTGTGTGTGTGTGTGTGTGTGTGTGTGTGTGTGTGTGTGTGTGTGTGTGTGTGTGTGTGTGTGTGTGTGTGTGTGTGTGTGTGTGTGTGTGTGTGTGTGTGTGTGTGTGTGTGTTAGAGATACCGGTATAAAGCCTGGAAAATGGTCTTAAATGTAACCATGTACATTAAAAAGTTCATTGATCATGTTTTCATTTGGGAATTTCTTTTTCATTTTCAACAGAAAATTTCAATACCACGGTCGGAAAATACCAGTGAACTGCATACGTTTACTTTCTACCTTTCGAATGTGGGCAGAGATAACCCCCAGGGAAGCTTTGACTGCATCCAGCAGTACATAACCAGGTGAGAGCAAACACTGTACCTCATTCACTTTCACTCTTAATGTGCAACTAATTCCTCTTATTCAGAAACACATTCACAAACTGTAAGATCAAACTTAAATCTTCTTTGACAACAGACCATGTGTTTAACAAAACAGGACCTGAGGTGAATCACCAAGCCTCTCTGCCTAACAGGCACCACTGATGAACACATGAGCAACCAGAAGCCTTTAAATGGAAATATGCATTACACATGTTAAATTTTTATATTTAATAAAGCAAGTGTGAAAAGATGACATCCAATGTTAAATCATTTAATCATCTTCAATCACCCATTATTATCCCAATATTTTACAAATATTTTTTTTAGTTTCCTTACAGTTGCAAAATTAGCATCAAGTAGTTGAAAATAGAAATATTGCTTTTATTTTTAGGTCCTGGCTTTAATTGTAACTTAAATGTGTGTTGCACTCAGTCTTACTGTGTTTCTGTGGCACAAAACCTCATAATGTGATTCCCTTTCATGCATCAGGCCCTTTAAACTCATTCTGCACATTTTCTGCAGACTAACAAATGTACAAACATTCTGTGTGAATCAGGGAACCAGAAATGTGTTTTGAAGTAGAAAGAGAAAAGAAGGGCTGCAAGATTCCTCTTCTCCTCTGACTGCTTCTGACCCTGTCGCTCTGAAAATATTTTTAACAAGTGGGTCAGGTGGAGTTCAGCCGCATCCCTGACTGGATCCTAATCAACCTTGAGGTCCAATCTAAAACCCAAATGAAAGAGCTCAGCTTCCACCGACTGCAACTGTACCATCTCATTTTCTGCCAAAACCTAATCAAAGCGGAAAAAGTCAGGAAAGAATGGAGTTTTGATGCGGCAGTAAGTCTCACTGTGGGAACTCGTAGTCGGATGGAAATTTAAAAAATACTAGTGCCAACAGGGTGTTTAATTGAACTCGTATGAATGCACAGTATTAAGAGATTTAAGGTTAAAACTGACAATGAAATTGTATTGGTGCATTTATATTCAGTATTTTGAAGTAGTGTCCTGACATAACATGATATTGGTTTGTTTCCTGTCTGCTTCAATAACTGGCTATCTAAATCATTCAGCACCTTCTAAATGAAAAGCAATTCCCTTCTAACCTTTTATATTCTCTCCCTCAAGCTTCTAGTCACTCAATCCCCGATTCCCTCTCTCAACTTCTCCTCTTTTGTGTTTTGGCAGTGAAGGGAGCATTCAGCTGGATTGTTTGGGATGCATCCAGGACAAGATTACAGTATGTGCCACAGATGACTCCTACCAGAAGGCCAGGGAGAACATGGCTCAGGTTGAGGAGGAGACTCGCAGTAGGAGTGCCATCGTCATCAAGCCTGGGGGGCGATACGTAGGTGAGGAGACATGATACCGACACGTGATAATATCAGTCGTTCTCTCAGTCACGGACCACCTGTATTCACCAACTTTTTGGTGATGGAAAAGATATTTCAATTTCAACACCGTAAAGGTGTTGGGAGTCGACATGTGAGCCATTCTCAGACGTGAACTCCGGACCGTGTCACAGCAGGTGTATTGTCCAGGTCAGATTCATTCACAGCAACAGGAAGGTGTCTGGAACATTCAGGATTCACACTTGGGTAGAGCATGAAGGAGGCCGGACATAATGTATGAATTCTGCTGTGGAAATAACATGTTTTTGTTTATGGCACTTAGACATCTGCACCAATTCTTATCACCGAAAGCTCTTGAATCTCCTTGTCTTTCTAAGTCGACATCTTTGTCTTCTTTCACCTTTTTTCATCCCGAGATATTTGGGGTTTTTTTGTTCAGTTTTGCAGTGCGGTTTTCTTATTTTCCCACTGTATTATCACATAGGCTCACTCTCTGACATTATACAGACATTTTACAAGGGGCCTGGCATGAACATTTTCAGAAAATGTCTGGATCAACTGACTCGGACATTTGCGTTCTCACTTGTAAATGTCCGGAGTTCAGTGCATGTCTTTTTAAGTGGAGTATTTCCTGTGCCCTGCAAACACCTAAATGGCTCAAGACTCTGCTGCATCCGACCAGACAGGTGGTTTGTTTCCATGGCTGAATGGCAGAGGCTCAGCCCAGTGCCAGCATGCCTCATATATGTAACCAGAACCTTTATTGAAAACACACGATGCTCCACATACACACTGATCATCTTTCTGTCTCCAGGCATAACACATCAACTTCCTGACCTTTTTGTTTTGTTTTGTGAGCTGCACTATAAAACATATCGTGTTGAGTGTTCAAAAACCATGGTGACCCTGCCTCATTGCCTGCAAAGAAAGACGTCCACTGTAAGCCTATTGACTGTTAAGCAGTGAGTCAAACAACACATTCATTATTTAATATTTTCACATTTAAAGATGAATCATTTTGAACAACATTGAAGAGTATGTGATGATGTTAAGAGGAATGTTGAAACGTCTGCATGTAACATAACAATAGTGTCCTATAGTGGTCAAGGAAAAGTTTGCTCCATTACTAGACTCGCTACCAAAAAGTCACTTGAGTCCTTTTTCAGCCAAAGTGTTTGTTTCATTGGTAGATTGTAGTTTATTTCAAACAATTCCTCCAGCAATCAGGTTTCCCATTAGCAGAAACTCTCAGCACAACTCATTACTCAACTGTAGAGTGAACTGTACTAACTTGTTTTTTACTTGAGAAGGATTTATGTCCTCTCAAAACCATTCAGCCAGAATGTTTCTCTCTTTTGCTCCTTGTTATCTTCCACTCTGCCACAATGTTATTTCTTAAACGTTTTTCCAAATAGGGTTTATTGGCCAATTTTCCACATTCACATCCAATGACTAACAAGTGCACCTCTAAATATTGTTGGTTAGACAAATGAAAAATTTAGATTTCCAATAGAAATAAATGTCAATGTCATTAGAGTTATATCAGCCATGTGCCAACCTGTCATGCTCTAACTTCTCCCCTGTAACTCCTTTCAGGCAAAAAGGTTCAGATACGGAAACCGGCACCTGGCCTCTCCGACATTGCCCCATCGCGGAGAACATCTCGGCCCGTCATCATCTCCAGCAGTGCTCTGAAGAAAGGGGCGATTCAGAACCGGCCACTCCGAGAGCGTCTCATACACTTGCTGGGCCTCAAGCCTTACAAGAAGCCTGAGCTGATCCTAAGGTTGCAGAAAGATGGCCTCTCACTTGTAGACAAAGACTCCCTAGATAGCCTCCTGCAACAGGTCTCACCACACAAACAGACACACTCTTAACTATAGCACACACGCACCTTCAATCAAACAGTGGTAAACTCACCCATTGCTTCTCTGTATTTACCTAGGTGGCAAACCTGAATGGGAAAGACAGCACCTTCACATTGAAGGACTTTTTGTATAAGGAAATTCAGAAGGACTGGGCGGGCTACACAGAAGGAGATCAGCAGCTTCTCAAGAGAATCTTGTTTAGGTACGTCAGGCACCCAAAAACCCACACATCACCTTGCTGCTATATGTTATATGAGGATTTTCTGCTGTTTTAGATGTGAAGATTATTTTAGCAGCCTAATGTTGAAATTAACAGTTCTCATTTTTACTGATGATTTTAAGTGCCAGTGTTAGGATGTTGTTTTGCAATGTTTATGAAAAATGTTTTTAGGAGAAGTTTTCAAACCAGAAGCATTAGGTCCCTTAGCTCCAGAGCAACAATAGCTGATTTGTAAAGTGACAGATGTGTTTATTATTTCTGCTTCTTTCATTATATTTGCTTTTACTGAGTAGACCTTTCTTATGCTATAACTCAGGGTGTTGTAGAGTAAGTGTGACTCTGCAAACTGTGTTTCCTCTTTTGTGTTGACTGCGGTGTGTTAAGGCCACAGGATGAATATACAGCTGCCAGACATTGTTGAGAAATCTGCCTTCTCTTTGTACGAAAACAATTCTGAGATTATGCTATATGAGATATGTGAAGTATGGATGCACAAACTTTGGGTGACGCCCCACTTAAGTTTGTCAAAGTGTTGTAATTGTTGACAGCACAAGTTGCTGGCCCTCTTCCTAGTAGAAAAATTGGGTTTCTCAGGATCTGGGACGCTAAGGAATAGCAAGCTCCCAGCTAGCTATATATAGACTAGGCAGCAATGCTCTGAGCTTAAACTGTGTTTGCATAGTGGACTCAGGAATGGCTCCTACACTCAATGATAATCTCAAATGTACCTATGGTGCACACTAAGGGCAGCTGGGTTGTTAAAATTGAATAACCGAGAGAGCTTGCACGAGCAAACCTGAAATGTCCCTCTTGTTGAGACTGATGCTCACATAGTTTTATGGTATGTTTTGTGTTTACTAGACAACTGAACTGTGTTTTTAGAATTGTATCCATATATGTGCAAGGATACAACAGAGTTAGGGCCATGTAGAAGAAATAATATTATGTCTGAATCAGAATAGAGAAGAATAAAGTCATAATATTATGTGAAAATAGACATAAGTTTAGGCTGCACACGTTTCTAGATGGGGAATCTAAGAAAATCAACCAGTGTTAAAATGAGGAATGTGGAGCATGGACTTAAGTTATACTCAAGTATAAGTTTCACAAATAATGTTATACTTAATATTTTGACTCATCAGCACCAGATTATCATAAGCATCAGGACAAGATTGTGTCTATTGCCTCTTTTGTGAAGGAGGAAATGTTTGGTCGAGGTCGACTGTATATTGATTGTTACATCTGCGTGTTATTCAAAGGGGTTTCATAGTTTTATAATGGGATTGGTTCAAGATATTGGATTCAGAAGGAGCAGAACTCCGGCGAGTGCTGGTTCTCCTCGTTTATTCCCTTTCTAAAAAAGTAGCTTTTTTTTTTTTTTTTTCTTTAATCTTGTAAAGCTATTCTTTTGTTCCCGTCATCTTGGCCCTAATACTCTGTCATATAAGGATTACATACAACATTAAAAGTTGTATTGCATTAGTGTATATGGATCCCTGTTTTTCTGGCCACTGTCTTTTCTGTTGTTTACGTACATGCTTGTATTTTGTTTGTACAGGCATGTGTGTCTGTGTTTTTACTGTACTTTGAGCTTTGTTTGGGAGTTTATCAGCTGACTAACAATCATAGCCTCCCACCTAATACCGCCTCCCCCCTCCCCAGCTCCTCTAGAGTTTTGAGCTAATACACTCAGTCACGCAGCAGCGCAGCAACACGATTGGAGCGCACGTGATGCAACACTGTTCTAGCACATGCTGATCTATGTGTGAGGTGGCACCAGTCCAAGGTTTAGCTGTACCGCTTGGCCCGCTGTCTCACTCCTAGCTCCCACCACCTGTCTATCTGACTGTCCCCACCACAGACACACACACACACACACACACAACACACACACATGCACCCTGTTGGAACTATTGGGTGGGGCATTGACAAGACATGTTGTATCCAACTGCCCCCTACTGATAATGACATCAGCCGTGGCAGCAGGATCTGTGCATGTGCAAACTGCTCTTTTACATTCAGAATCAAATGTCATGTTAGTCACGGAATGAATTCAATGTTCCATGTGTAAGATTTAGTTGAAAGCGATCTATTGGCAGAAATGTTATATAAAATAATCTTAGTGATGTTTTCACAATTGTGTAATCATCTAAATTGTACCAATTGTTATTTTCTTGACCCTAGAATGGGCCCTTTTTATATTACATTCGGGACCGGATCCATGCTACAGAGGCCACCATGTTTTTTACAGCAGTCCAAACTGGACAAACTATAACCTTTTGAGTTTTTAAGACCACTTAGGTGAAGAGAATTCAGCTACAACATGCAAATTCACCACTCGATGCCACTAAATTCTACACACTGATCCTTTAAAGAAAGAGCCTGGATCAATATGTTGACTGTTAAACAGAGAGTTAACTTTGTCTTGGCTGTAAGTTTAAAAACTGTTTATCCTGGTTGGATTGCTGTATATTGGCACTACTCTTTGTTTTGACACTGCTGCCATGTGACCATTATATCTGACACATAATGAGATCAGTTTCATGCATCATAATACATCCGAGGCTCTGTTCTCATCTGGCACTGGAATAGTTCCTGGCTGATGTGATCTCGACTGGAGAAGTCCAAATACAGGCCTGAATACTACAGTTATTAAAGAGTCTCGTGGAGTTGAAAACAGACAAATGGAGTACGTTCTAGATCCCCTTTTAAAAACCATAAATACAGGTTTTACAAAACCTCCCAAATACCCAAAGTGAGCTGCAGGCCCATATTCTCTCTCTATTACTCTCTCTGTCACTGTGGAGTCATACCACTTTGTCACTTGTCTTGAACTAGCTGCTAAAAGTGTTCAGCCTTTAAGGAAACATGAGGTGAACTGTGAGATTATACATTTTCTTCTTTGGAGAAAGAAAGATGGCTGAATTATATGTGAGATGTTCTATGACAAACACTGTAGACTTTTAAACTGCTGGAAAATTTGCAGGGATTTAAATAATTAATTAATTGCCCCGTCCATGCGTGTGAAGTGTTATTATAAAATGCGGCTCTGTCAAGTAGCTCCTCCTTCACTCAGTTGTCATAGCGACCGTCTCACCCTCACAAAGAGACTGTTGTAACTTGTTTTTAATGCCCTCATGCATCTGTAGAATTAGCTCTGCAAAAATGACAGCTACATAGTTTGGATCTTTCGCCCGAGTGTCACTTCTTGGAGCAGAGCATTTTAAGCTTCTTATGCTACGAGCTTAAATCACTGAAAGTAAAACTAGAAAGAACAAGCTTGCAACATTTGAAATGGAAGAACGATCAGATCTAAATATCCAATCTTTACTGGATAGATAAAGTTGGGTCCCTGCCACGCCAAGTATGCAAAGATTATTTTCATACCAAGCTTTTTCTTATATATCTTTGCCTGTGTGTTCACTCGGTTAGGAAACAGAACAGCTCTGCCCCTCCACCAGAGAGTCCGCCCAAAGAGCTGGCCAGCAGCTCGCCCTCCCAGGTGAGTTTTCTATTCTTTCCAGTTATATCATTTTTTTTCTGTTCACATTATACTGGAATATACTGTGTGTTTTGTAAAGTAGGGAGGTTTAATAATCCCAGAAAGAGATGAGCCAAATGCATTGGTATGACATGGAAATAAAACAAATATATATATATATCTATGTGTATATAGTTAAGTCAGATTTCTTTACATAGCAAAAAAAACGACAGGAGTTGAGCCAAAGAGCTTTACAATACACAAGCATGGAAAAAAGATGAGAAGGATAATGATAGAGAAAAGAAAAAGACACAGAAGATAAGTTAAAATGAAATAAGTCTATAGAATAGTGTTTAATATGTGTATCTATGTGATCTTTTCCCAGGCAAGAGTCACAAAGTGCTTGATGGGGCCAAAGAATTTGAAATGAAAAAACTGAAAATATACACAAACTAAATAAAAGAATACAGAGTCCTGTACAGTGCACAGAGAGACAGACCTGGTGCATGAAAGAGTGTTTTTTGAATGATTCCACAGAAACGGCAAACCTTAAATCTAAAGGTAGGGCATTTCGAAACTTGGGTTCTAATAGACTCTTCATAGCTAATATTGGACCAGAGCTACTTTGCCTTCAGTTGTTCCAGCTGATCCAGTAGAAATTATATAATAGGAAATATGCATATCTTTAATAGTCCAATGCACATCTTTACACAAAAAATATGTACCAAGTTATTTTTACCAGACACTACACCCTGCTGTCTGGGTTTTCCCTGCTGTCTGGGGATTTCTGGTTTTTCCCATGGCGGGTTTTTCTCAGTTCTTTCTCCCTCTAAACTGATTTGTTTCCCTTTTAGGTGAATTTCAGTTTCATTGGCTTTATTCTGAACTGGTACCACAGCACTGTTTCTAAACCAAGACTGAAATTCCATCCACTTTACAATTCATGATAGTTGCACTCTTTTTCACTCTTCAGCTAATTCATATTTTCACATTCCTTATCCTGCTGCTCTTTTTCAGTCTGTCCAGACCAGTTTATTCTTTGTTTACTCTTCCATTAGGTCGAGGGAACTATTTTATTAATAGCTCCTTCCTCTCAGGTTCTTCTCCGGCAGACACCTACTGAATGCCCCTTGCTTTCCACTCACTCCCTCAGTAAACACAGCACACAAACACACGAGCAAACACTATACCCTGAGAACATTTTTAGATTCTGAGGTGAAAACAAATAAAAGCTGTACCTAAACATCGGACAGATTGGGGATGAATCAGGTAGTGCTGCAAAGCAAAGGGAGTAAAACCATGTCTGCACTAAGATGGATTAAAACCACAATAACCAGTCCAGTTTTCACAACTGCAACCTCCCAAAAATGTGATCTCTAAAGAAAAACAGTGTTAAGTAATCTGGCTGTTGGCCCAAAATGAAGATGAACATTGTAATAACTGCTTAGCTTGTTGCAATCACTGTGTTGCAGGTTCCTGCTGTAGTTTGAGAACACCAGTCTTCTGTTGGGTCACACAGTGATTCGGGTCGGCAACTCCCAAAGACAGTAGCACATGCTGGGTCAAACAGAGCCCTGCCTGTAATGTTAGCCCTGGTATTGTGAAGACGTCACAGTACTTCTGAGAATACGCGTCCTATTATACTCTGTTTCTTTGTGTTGCTTTCTCCATCTGCAATGGTTTTCAAAAGTCTTAGACCACTTTTCCACCCTCAGACCGTTTGACCCCACTTTCTATGCTCATACTAGAATCCTCCTGTGTGTACACTCACTCCTCAGTTCAGACCATTTTCATTTGTTCTGACCTGGTTCGCAGTTTCGCCCCCAGCTCAATCAAAGGTGAACTGAATACATATTGAACCCTGATTCAGGTTCTGCCTCTAAAATAGCTTTTTTTTTTCTGCCAGAAACGGCCCGCTGCTGACTTCACCGACCCTCTAGCCAACAAAAAGCCCAGGATATCCCACCTCGCTAGCAAAGCTACTGACAGCCCCTGTTAATGGCAAGATCAGCTCCTCCAATGGGAGAGGAGAGGCTGGAGGAGCGCAGGCAGAGGTGGTTTCCATGGCAGAAGGTGGCGTGACATCCAGCTCCCAGCAGCTCCCTGTGCTGGACATCCCTCGTCCCTTCGAAGCGCTGTCGGACTGTCAGCAACGACTCCAGCCACAATGGGAGAGATTGTGACTCTCAAGAAACGGCAGGTATCAGAATGGCCTCCTTTGGTCGTTGCTACCATGTCAACGGCGCTCACTGTGCCCAGCTTCAGCACATCATCTCCCGGACACTCAGTCCTGGACGGACTTCGGGACAAGAGCCTCACATCTTTCAACAGCAAATCCAAGAAGAAGTCGAAAAAGCATAAAGAGAAGGAGAAGAGCAAAGAGAGGGTGAGGGATAAGGAGCAAGGGAAGGAGAAGGAGAGGAAGAGTCGTGAGCAACGTGTGCCTGAGCCTAATCGAGCCTGTGAGATGAGCCCAGGAAACCTCAAAAGCAACAGTATTCCACAGAAAAGCACAGGTGAGAGCAACAGACGTCCTCTTTTTTTCTCCGCCTAAAACATCTTTATTTACTCAGAATCTGTTTCACAACTCGCTTCAGGTAAGAGAGTTCTGAATAACAGGAGCTCTTCACATGCGGACAGACAGTACTTAGTCATCACTGAGTGTAGGTGACCAGTCTGTGACTCACTGATTAAATGGAGACCCCTGCTGTTCAGCGTTGTGCATTCAGTTACCTCAAATAGACTCCAACTGGCAGATATCATCTTTAGCGGATAACATTTAAGAGATTAATTTTTATCAACAATAACTGATAATAGTGAATGACCTTTTGTGGTGTTTCCTCTCCAGTCCCACTACAGCTGAGACAACACCATTAATAACGTTAATTGTTCTGTTTGATCTTGTTTCAGGTCTGAACGGGATGTGCAACAGAACCAGTATTCCTTCATCATCACCTGAGGTGGCAGACTACTTATTGTGAGTATAGGTTTTACAGTTGTAGGTCTCTGTAGATCAAAAGTGATGTTGGTTAAGGTGGTAGAGTTGAAGGGAGAGCCTGGTGGGTGAGATGCAAAGGGCAGATGCATGTCCAAAAAACAATGGAAGTTGGTTACATAATTTTCACATACAGTTCGTGCAGTTGCTGTAAAGTTCTTTAAAACTAGCGGTGCCTGATTACAAGTTGACATTCAAACTTCAAAACTCGGTTGAAACTGAGCACCCGGACATGTTTCCCATATTTTCGTGTTTAGTGTGACTTTGTGAGAGTGTCAGTGTTTCTGATGTCCATTATGAATAAACGCTCATATATATGAAAAATCATTGTTTTTTTACTGTATCTATATGAATCCATCATTGCAAACATACATTTGGGATTGCTTATTTTATCATACTTTTAATTTGCTAAACTAAATGCAATTGTTTCAACTTGAAAACTTCTTGTGAAAACATTCATTGATTAGTGTTTTTTACCTTTCATTGTGTCTCAGTTTGGAGAAATGGCAGCTTAAAGATGGACCCGTTTCTTAAAAGATTATATTAGGAAAAAAGTAAAACGATATTAAAAGTAATATAACGATTTAATTCACGACATAGAGATTGAATGAAACTATAGCTGATTTCAGGTAAATGCTCAGAGAATCCAAATCCCAAGTTTGGATGATCGGCCCAGGTGCTGATCATGACCAGTGCTGGTGACATGGCTGAAAGCGGTGACTGTGAGATTGTGACATCACAAAGTCTCTGAATACAGGCTGTGAGCATTTCTTCATGGACTGGGCACTTTGATACTTTTGATACAGCACCTGCTTTAGGATTAAAACATTGAATGTTATTTAGAAATCTCACTCTCTACAGTATAGGACCTTTTAATGTTTGCACTTTGTCCTTAGTGGTTTGGGTATTTCACTAACTTTTCCCCTCATTTCTCTCTCAGAAAGTACACAGTAATTGGCTCTCCAGAGCAGCGTCAAAGGTATAAAAACGATTTCAACTCCGAGTACAGTGAGTACCGGGGCCTGCATGCTCGGATAGAGGGCATCACCCGGCAGTTCACGGTGCTCGACAACGAGCTCAAGCAACTGCAGCAAGGCACAGACAAGTACAAGGTGAGTTTGCTGAACAACACACGTGCTGTTTTTGTCAGAAAGTATCTTGGGTTATTTAAAAAAACAAAAAAAACACTAATTTATTCCCTCTCTTCGCAGACAATCCACAATCAGATACTTCAAGAATATCATAAAATAAAAAAGGTGAACTTTCCTCCTTTTAACTGATTTCTGTGGTACAAGTATCTTGAGTATAACTGATATGTATATTAAGGTATTTATCTGACTCTGTGCTTTTATTTTCCCTGCAGACTAATCCAAACTATAGCCAAGACAAGAACCGCTGTGAATATCTACACAACAAACTGGCACATATAAAGAGACATATTGCAGAGTACGATCAACAGCAACTTTAAAAGTAGTTATTAGACACTGTTTCCCTGTTATCTCTGGAAACCAAGCAGATAAAGGAAAACTTTGGATTCTGCTTGTGCAAAAAAAAAATGTATTATGAAAGATGCCATGAAGGGAGTATTTCCCTCATCGGGGCCAAAGGCTCTAGAGAGGACTTAGCAGGACATGTGATCTCTTTTTCTCTCTTTCCTTTCATTTGTTTTTCCCCCCCTCCTTTTTGAAAACGGGGCTGCGTCTGGTGTGGCCAGTTCCATCTGTGTAGTTACAATGAGTTCAGAAAGAATGACAAGTTGTGTGGCTGTGTTTGTTCTCAACAGCCCACCCTGCTTACTGTGCACAGAGGTCTGAACGAGTCAAAAACATGGACAGTTTCTGGGGGAAATATTTGTTCCTTCTTTTGAATCTGGAGGGAAGGGAAGGGCGACACTGAGATGAATACTGCTGATTGTACGCCAAAAGCAACTAATTTTCGTTTCCGTGTAAAGAAAGATTTAAGTTAATGATGCTTCAGTTTACCCCTTATCCTGAAACAAATGTTGTGATGTTCCCTTTTATTTTTCTGTCTTCCTTTTTATTTATTTTGGACACTTAACTGCTGGGGAATGAATCTGTTCTACACTTCTCAATACCAGTACTTACTTAAAATCCCTCTCTTATTTTTCTTTTTTTTTTTGTCCTCACATCTTGAATGTCAGACAGTTTTTTTTTTTTTTTTTATTCAGAAGCTGCCTTGCCCACCTAATTGTCAACCAGTTGGCATTCATCATTCTTTTCTCTTTTAAAGAGACGCAGATATTACTTCTTGATTAAATCAAAACGATGCCTCCAAATGCACACGGGTCAGTGGCAGGTTTGTGCGCTTGGCTCTTCTTTTCTAAAATCATGTGCAGATGTCTTAACAATGGGGACGTGTGAAAGTTTCCAGTCAGACCGAAGCTGTAGATTTTTCCGCGGACACAGTCTCCTCACTCATGACGGGATGCTTGTTCACAGCAGTGGTCCTTTATTATGTTCTCACCATATTCTAAGATCTAAAGTGGGTGTCTTTCCAGTATCGTTTGTGATGGCTTTTTGTAGCAGTAGAATTTCTAACAGTTGTCTGAAGAGTTTGTGGCCAGCTCTACTCTTCATCACGCTATGAAAGATCCTGTAATTGTAAGATAATGCAGATGGGGGATTCAGATCTGCAGGCTTCTTCTTTCATCTTCATAGTGTTCAAAAAGTTTTGATTTGATCCACAGATCTCAAATCTCTTTAGTTACTATTATTGGCAATTTAAGTTATTTTAAAACAATAGTGTTTGCATTGTCCTATCAGATCAGGTTTTTTTTGTCTCCTCATCAAAACATACTGTAGTCCATTCACGACGACTGTTAAGATGAAGCCATCCTTGATCGTCTTCTGAGCGGCCCTCCTGCCCAGAGAAGCAACGCTCATGTGCGACCACTTTTTGCCTTTTCAAATGTGATGTCAGATTATTCAGTGGAGGCCGAAGCGATAATCTTATCTCCTGGATCAGCTCTCCTCTCTCAGAGAAGCGTTGCATCGAGACGGAGCCGAAGACAAATGAAGAAATGCTGCATCAGAAGTTGAGTTCAGTCAACTGCTGCATTTCTTATATCAATCTTTTTATGTGAACATGAAAAATCTGCACTTTTTCTCCTGATCTCGCTGTTACCTGGGGGGGGGGGGGGGGGTTGTCCAAAATGACACTTTTCTCTTTGTCCATCGGAGTGCATGCTTTATGAATGTGTTACAATGAACAGTCTTTGTGTCTTTACTTGGGGGGGGGGGGTCAGAATTCAAGCAAAGGCAAGTCCTACTGAGTTAATGTAATCATGAGACATGGATCTGACCAGCATGTATACCAAAGTGTTTACGGAGTCTGATCCAACGTGGCGCTCTACCACATGTTGGCAAAGGAACATGTCACAGTATTCTCTGGTTCCTTTTGTCCATATCATCCCGTGGAAGGTTTCTCCGTGTTTTTCTTGTGTGAAGTCCGAGGAGGCTCCTTTTACTTCAGATAAGGTTTTTGCATGACTGGGCTCAAGTGTTTTTTTTTTATGTCAAGTTTCAGATTATATTTATTTCTGATTTCAAACGATGCATTAAAGCCAGTGCTCACTTTGACAACGCTGCGATGGTCGAGACTGAATCTGAGAACTGATGACGTCTGAACAGGAGACGTCAGTGTTTTTGTCACTAGGATCAACACTAGCCCAGTACTGCAACCCTTTAACAAGAAAGACACTTTTCATTGGTTCTTACTGTATCTTGTTTTTTAGAAACACTCTGACATGATTACTGTATTACGCCTCCTTTACGGTCAAAATCCATTGTGAATGAGTTCATCTTTTGCTCCGATGGAGACCTAACTGTTGTGAAAGTAACGAAATGCCAGCACAGGAGTACCCGCTGTATGAGTTGTGCCAAAATGACCTGTTGTATAGGGTTTTTTTCCCCCTTTTCTCTGAGTATATACATGCTGCTGTATAAGCAAAGAGGGAGAAGAGTCGTGAAATGTTGGCGCTAAAACCCAAAGCACGCTTTTTGAAAACCATAAGGGACTGGGACTGAAATTGATCTTTGTTTCAATAAAATTCTTTAAAATCCTTATTTATGAAAATCTGAAACTGTTGTTTTCTGTTATTGAGAGTAATTCCTGGGTTGTACAGGGGTAGTGGTGCCCTGAATGTAACACACAGAGGCAGCATTTGGCTTTTTTTCTAATGGATATATACATCATTTCCAAAATTTTCCTTTTTCCTTTGGAAAATGCATGAAACATCTGTTTTTCTTTTTTTAGAAGAACTTCAGCTGTTATTTCTTAGAAATATAAATGACACTCTTGTGTGTTTGATAGCCTTTTTAATGTTTTCCTTTCCTGTTCAACGGACCTGTCGTTAATATTTGTTTACTATTACTGAGGGCTGTAGTGACGTAGATGTCCTGTAGGTGGCAGCAGGTTCCCACTGTTCAATCCTCACCTTGTTTTTGTACAAAATAAGAAATTGAAAAGGAAACATTTGAATCCCTCCCGTTTCCCCAGTTTGCATTGATTCTCATTCTAAACCTGTGTATTTGGTCAAGTGACGCCCTCAGGAATCAGTGTGACAACACATCTACATATGTTGTGTTTCTAATGTGCATCCTCTTCAAGCCCACAAATGTGTTCATTGCCAAATATGTGCAGTGCAATGTGGACCCCAAAAAAGCCCCTGGCATGGCAGCATGAGCAGAAGATGCTCCGACAAGGCAACCGAGAGGACAGGGCTTGGTGTAATGTGACACACACTGAAGGATCCCAGAAATCTACATAGTGACTGTGTTCCAGTTGGCTGGACTGAGCTGTGCCTGAGCCTCCCTGTGCTGCCACTGGCTCCCCTCCCGAAGCTGGCCTCGCTGAGCGCTGCTCAGGGAGCTGGAGGGGGGCCCGGTCAGAGAGTTCATTATGGCGAGCTGCCGCCTCTCGCTACTCAACATACAGCACCGTAAACACTGACATGTTTACGCACTCGGCAGAGAAACTGGAGCCTGTCCTCCCCCTGTGTCTTTCTATGTTTTTAGCCTCTTTAGTCAGATTTCAAGATTTATATTGTCTGGGTTACAGCAGTGAAAAGAGGAGACATGTAGGCCATGGGTGAAACAAAGGTCAATCAATTATTTGACCAGCCTTTTTGGTGTATTAGACATGAGGCTGTTTCATAATAGATTAAAGTACAATAGTTCATACCCACTGCTGTCTAATCCTCACATCTCTGCATACAACTGCAATACTGGCCTCATACTGTCCATGTAGGCTACTGAGAGGGAAATATTTACAACTTTATTCACAAAACAACAAAACAAACAAGGTCACATGAAAAAAACTTTACACGCTCGCAATTTAAAGAAATGTGATCAAATATTTGAATTAAGACAAAATGAGGAAGTCCTCAAACAATTTACATAAGTCAAACTACAAAAACATTCTCAAGTAAAGCCAACTACTAGGCACCAGGTACTTAAAGTATTAAAAGTACTTGCCGACTGTAGCCTATTCCCAAATGCATTACTGTTCCTACTGTTTATTTGTTTAATACAAGAATAGTGCAGACGCTGTCATATTAATAAAGAATGCCACTAAGAACATTTGCATTGTCATATAAATCAATGGCTGAATCGCCGCAGTGGCCTCTTCTGAATCAGTTGTTTCTGACCACCCATGCTGCTGCAGGAGGCGGGGTCTAATGTTACCTGCCTGCTCTGATAGGATCAATTGCCGTCATTATTTATTATTTTTTGAAAATATAAAGAACAATGTGAAAATAAAACACAGTCCATTGTAAAAGTGTAGTGGAGTCAAAAATATTGATATTTGCTGATATGTGAAATGTATTTAAAGTGAAAAGTACCTGAAAACAAATCTAGTTAAGTACTGATACGCTCAGACATTGTCTAAAAGCAGCAGGATATTAGGAGGTTCTACTTGTCTGTTGTTGCATAAAATTGTTTTGCATCAAACATATAATTACATTGCAGGGCAGTAAAGATAGACATGCAAATTAAATATCATAATTACATTGTAGCTTGACCCCACGCCAACCCACAGCAGCAGAATACAATACAAGTCATCATTCACAGTGCTGCAGTTCAACATGCTTTAATTATCTTTAACTTATCTTGCACAGTTCTGAATGATAGCCATGTTCGGCACAACACATCTGCAGTGTGAGACAAATGCATTTTCTATAAACTATGCAGTGCATTAATTGTACAAAAGACTGATGTTCCATACAGAGCTGAGCAGTAATGTAACAGATTGTTGTGAATATCAGTGAATTTAATGTCTCTCAAGCTCCTTTGTTTATTTACTTTTATGCGTAGATATGATTGTTCAATTAATTTATTCTTGAACATGAATTATTTTTCATATTATACTAAGAGTGTTGTCCATTTAAACTGTTTGATTGAAGACAGTGGGACAAACATCGCTAGTTTGTAAATGCTACTGTGACACAGATTTCTTAATTTAGGACTTTGATCAGTCCTGGACTATTGATCCACGTTCAGGTCTGACAACATCACACACGCTTGTTATCCCTCTTTCTCTCTTTGTGGGTGTGTAAGTGTGGGTTTTATAAGTGTTGTTGCGTTTATATATCAAAGGTCAGCTACACATGTCATGAGTTTGATAAGTTCATGCTGAATTCAATATTCATAACTGTGTCTTCCTCTGATAAAAGATTACAAAAGAAATGTCTACTAAATTAAGCATGTGTTATTAACTGATACCAAAGTCCAGGGAGTCAACCTTTGCTGATAGGGGGGAAATACACACACTGCAACATTGCACCTCTCTCACAGCAGACATGCCTACTCGTCTCACAAGTGTGGGTGCAACACGTCAGTGCCTACTGAACTGGAACACCTGAAGTACAGCAACTTGTACTGAGGTGTCAAATTGCTGCTATAGATTTCGTCATGTAGAAAAAACCCTCTTCAGAAAGCGAGAGAGGTGTTTGAAGAGACATTAAAGATACTGTGACAATAAGTGTGTATCGTTACTCTCTTTTTATCCTTTTTCATCAATGCCATTGAATTCAACACAGGCTTTTATTTTCCATAATTCAGTTTAGCCACTGATTCTTATTAAGTTTCTATGTATGTTCTTTGTTTTAAATGTGTTTTTGTAAGTTTGTGTGTGAGTGTGTGTGTGAGTGTGTAATTTGTCCCTGCTTGTGTTTATATATGAATCTTTTTCATTTCATTGCTGCTCATTTTACCAGGACTCCCCCGTAGAAGCGATATTCTATATATTTGTTATATTTGTATATAAACAGTATATGTGTGTGTGTTTGTGTGTGTGTGTGTGTGTGTGTGTGTGTGTGTGTGTGTGTGTGTGTGTGTGTGCATGTAATTTGTCCCTGCTTGTGTTTATATATGAAATGGTTTCACTTCATCGCTGCTCATTTTACCAGGACTCCCCCGTAGAACAGATATTGTATATGTGTGTGTGTGTGTGTGTGTGTGTGTGTGTGTGTGTGTGTGCGCGTGCGCGTGCGCGTGAGTTCTACACAGAGCTGTGGTTACGCGGTTACGCTGTCACGCGTCGTGGGACGTGTGCTCGCTCGTGCTCACGCTCGTGCTCACGCTCGCTGGCTGACGCGCTGAGATCACGGTCCCCTTGGTGACGTCTGCGTCTCCTCCGCTGCCAGTGGCCCCCTGCCATATTTATTCATGCCGGGCAAGATGGCGGCGATACGGACGAGGTGTTATTGCCAGTGGACATGAGAAAGAATTTTATTCACACCGTTAAACCGAGTCGGACACGTTTCTACACTCGGCCGCTTTGTCTGTGTTTACACCAAGGAACCAGCGTCGACGTCGGTTTTTTTATTTCACGCGTTTCAACGTCTCGGTGCCACGAAATGTTCACGTTGTAGCTCGCTCGCTAACCGACCAGCTGGCTAACTGAGCGCAGTGCCTAGCTAGCTAGCGATCCATCACAGCAAAGCCGCCGTGAAGTGTAGAATGGGAGAAAAGCTGGAGCTCAAGCTCAAATCGCCGGTCGGAGCAGAACCCGCAGGGTACCCGTGGCCCTTACCAGTATACGTAAGTGTTACCCCTCCAGAACCCACCCGTCACACACCCACATTTACTCTCTGTTTTGGTCTTTGTTAGCTAGCTCTTTGCTAATGGTGGCTAGCAGTGGGAGCCACGGCACGCTCGTCCGGGGAATCAGGTCATACTGGTCCAGGCGGTGACAGCCGCCGTGTTTCAGCCTGCTACACTGACCGAGAACACGTTGAGCTTGTTCTCCAGACCAATAAGTCCCGGAAATTGAAAACATGCAGTGTGTGACTTATCGTATCAGAGCAAAAGTAGCCACAAGTATAACTGAGCCAGACGTTGACAGTCAGTTACAACAAGGTGTGTTGGAACTGCAGCCACATTAACGCACCACGGTCCAGCCCCAGCACCCGGCCACCGTGTCCTTACATTACTTGTTCCATCATGTGTCTCAGTTCTCAACCTTAATGTCTCTACTGTAACACATGCTGTAAGGACACACAAGCTGTACAATGCTGTGTTATACCTGTTATCTATGCTTGGATCCACCACGTGATACCAGTAAACAATCAAACAAACACAAATGCATATAGAAGTGTGTACAGTGTGTGTGTGTGTCCTGTGAAGTCAGTGCTGCACGCGTGTAAAGCAGTGTTGTTTTCCTCGAGTGCCTTTTTAGTTGTTTTCTTATCTCTTGACATCCCTACGACTGAGACCAGCTGGGTATGTTTGGTAGTTTGAACTCTCAAACCTCCACCGAGCCCCTGATCGGTCTGTGCACGAGCCAGTTATAGTCACACTGGTCTAATTAGGGACTTATTTTCTCCTAGTTGTGTTTCCATGCAGCAGGCTGTCAGCTCCTCAGTGTCTGGTTGCAGTTGACTCATTGGAGATCAGCGGAAAAGGAAGCGGTTGCAGGCACTGTGGTGCTTTTTAGTCTAAACAGAGCTTCTCACTTATAGTAATTGCGGTGAGACAGGCACAGACTGAAAAAGAAGAAGAAAAAAAGAATTTCTCAGAATGTCTGTGAGGTCTTTCGTACATCTCCTCTCCACCCACATGACGTTATCTGGTGGTGTAGTTTGTTAATTTCCACTATCTAGTGTGTAAATCCCATTATTCCAGTTTGAACTGAAATGTCATTGAGTCAGAGTTAGAAGTTCCCCTCCGCTTTGGCTCACAGAGTTCCCCCTCCCGGTACATCACGCCAGAGTGTGATATTTGTAGCCTTGCCTATTTCCTTATGTTATGGTTGAGTGAAGATAAACATAAGAACAAGTATGTGTGGAATTTAATATACTTTTGACCTGCATGATATCTATTATACTGGACCATGTGCTGAATTAGAAACAGCTGATGGGCTTGCATGTGGAGTTCTGCAATATGGAGATTATTTATGCCCAGCTCTCCTCCTGTTTTCAAAGGGGAAAGACTTCCTCTCTCTTCGTCCCTCCTCTCATGTCCATATGGTCAGCTCTACAGGGAGGAGGGTGGAAGTGACTGCTCCTTTTCAACAATGCTATAATAAAAGAATTCACAAACACTTGCCAGAAAGTGGCCTTTAAGGGATAGTTCACCCAGAAATGATCTGTTATCTGAAGTGTTTGAGTCCACAAAACACTTTTGGAGTTTCAGGGGTAAACAGTGTAGCTGATTAGTGACCTATCTTCAGATGTAATAAAACAACAGAAAATACATAGCATGCCTCCATACTGCTTGTGTGGTGTCATCCAAGTGTCCCGAATTCCCAACATTCCTATCGACTCAAAACTGTCCACAAGAAGTGGCTAAGCTGGAGGACGTTAGCATTTCTGAGGCTCCCTGAATGCACCTCATCGGTAGATATCAGTGGACATTTAGGCTAAAAACTTGGTGTAAATGACGCCGTTTCCCCTCGAAATTGAATGTTGTTGCTTCTGGACACTTAGATGACGCCACAGGAGCAGTATGGAGGCATGTTATGGTTTTTCTTTTTTATTACATATTACATTGAGAAGGAGGACTCACCATTGACTTCAATTTTATTGGATTCTGCTCTAACAAAGTTTACCCCTGAGACTCCAGAAGTGTTTTGCGGACTCAATCACCCCCCCCCATCGGTATAGGGGTGAGTACATAATGAGTGATTTTTCATTTTTGGATGAACTATCCCTTTCGATGTGTTTTTCCAGTCACGTTTCATGATCAGTTTTTAGCCTCGTTGAACCGCCTCCTGGCAGCAACAGATCCCACTCCGTGTAGATTCCTACTTCTCTCCCACAGAGCATTAAGATTGCTTATCTCACCCACAGAGCATGGACAATGTGCTGTCTGTGTTTTGACACACACAACATGGATATTGTACCGGCTGTTGGAGAATAAAGCAGGCTGTCAGCACCCAGCTCATTTAAATGGGCTTTCTTTCTTTTTCTTTGGTTTTGTGTTTCGTCTGTTTCTCCCCGTCTCACTAAATGACCACATCTGTGCATCTGTAAATGCTTCCATATGAAGCGCACGTCTGGTGTGGTGCAGCTCTTTGTCCATTTGGTTGTGGGTGTGGGCATTAACCAGCCCTACATAGCATTTCAAACACACACCGCTGCTAGATAAGTACTGCTGAGTGTGTTTGGGTTTGATCCTTACCTGTGGACTTCACATTATTATTTACAAGGCTGCAGTTACTGTAGTAAAACCAGAGGCTTAACAGAGGGATAACATTTAGTAGTCTGTTGTTGCAGCACTGAAATGGGAAAAAATCAAATGTACCATAATAATTGCTGTCTTGTCACTGTGGTTACTGAAGTGATTTTATTGTACAGTGTTTCTAAGTTGGAGCCAGGCAGCCTGCCAATGTAGGTCAGCTGTGTTACAGTCTCTCAGTGTCATCAACATGTCGCCTGCTGTGCTCATCTGTCAAGACACATCCCCCGTGGAGCAATATGTTTGTTACCATCTGATGATGTACACAAAAGAATTTGCTTAAAAGTCAGTATCTTATTTCATATACTGATGCACTGACTTAGCTGTATTTCGTGGTAAGAGTTGTACAAGTGTGGGAGTGGCACGCCTGACTTAGTCATTTGTTCTCGAGGGCTGATGAGGTATACAGTACGTAGTGGAGCAGTGCGTGGTGTAAAAACCCTTGACACCCACGACACAGGGCACTGATGTAAGGAGGGACTGAATGTGGTTTCCATGGGAGGAGTCACAATCGCATCAGTCATAGTCGTAGCAGGGAGAGAGCTCTTTTTGTGTGACGCTCTCTTTCAAATTGTGTTTATTTTTAGCAACAGTGCTGGTGTTGCTGTGTGCCGTCTTTGTGCGAGCAGGTGACACCCCCCCCTTCAACATCTCATTTGCTCGCTCTCACTCTCTTCAATACACTCACACACCTCGAAACCTTCCCTCTCTAGTATGACAGTGTTTTAAATCTGTTGTGCCTGCTGTTTGTTCAAGAAGATTTGTAGCTCCTTCCGTGTATTAGCAGCACTGCTAGCCTTTAGCTTGATAATGAAGTTAGAACCGGAACTCTGTGCTGACAGAAATAGTACAAGATTTCCTGTGTTGTCATACATCTTTGAGCGTGTGCGCATTCATGTTTGAGCTTTGGCGGAAGTTTGCAGAGTAGTGGCGGGCAGTGTTGAGCGGGAAGCTGCGAGGCTGTGAGCTCTGAGCCGTTAGCTGGGGCTGCTGTGCCAGGCCTCAAACAGCTGACAAATGCCAGCCCCCCCCCCCTCCACAGTTTCCAGCTCTTCACACTTTCACTTTCTTTCCTTTTACCCTGTTTTCTTTTACCCTCTGATATCTCCTCCTCCCTTTCATTTCCCCATTTCTTCCCCTCCACCAGAGGCTCTCCTTGGCAGTGCACTGAGGAAGGAGACCGAAAGTGGGTCAGTGGGTCAGCTCCTGCAACAGGCTCAGGCTGGCTGCACTCTGGGTGTAATGTGAGCCCTCTTACTGCCACAGAACTGCGCATTCCAGCTAACATTAGTAACTATAGATTCCCTACATGTGATCAATAAAATTTATATTATCTAATTTTATAAAGATTTTATCTAGACTTTAGTGTCGGTTTCCTCAAAGGGTTTAAATTGGTATTATTGAGTCTTGAATTTACTGAAGCATTTCCTGAAGGAAGGTTAGAGCTACAGGTGAAATTAAGTTTAATTTAAATTTACAAGGACAAAGGTTTAACCTCAGATACATGGTGTCTGCAGTGAAAACTACTGCAGAGTTTTTCCTGCCAGCCCCCTTGCGAATTTATACATCATGTCCTGCCTCCTTCATGCTTTCCCCATACACCCGTCCTCACCTGAACACTCCAGAGATTATCCTGTTATTCTGAAAGCATCTAACCCCAACAATCTCCTGTTGCTTTCTTCATCAGTGAAATAAAAACTCTGGAAAATGTCTGGAGCAAGTTGTCTGGACATTTTCTCAATTTCGTGTCTCATAAAGCCACTTTTACACCATGCTGACTATTTTTGACACGGCCATTAAATTGAGGCGTATCCGGATGCTGTGTCTACATACTACTGCTTTGATACTTGGCTACTGACAACACTGAACATACATGCTTGTGTAATAGTGTGTTGTAATCACTGAGCAGTCAAAATAGAGTCCAGTGACACTGGTGGTTCACAGTGTGTGTACAGTGGATATTATGTCTGTCAGATGTTGATGCAGTGAGAGGGTGAACGGCTATTTGTGGGTAAGTTGTAACATGAAGCTTCGATTAAGTAATTTCAGTGTGCCTGTATATATTTTTTTTTCTTCCCCAGCCCGGGACCATCCCATTTTCTATTTGAAGTAAATGTGTAATCTTCTGAAAACCAAATGTTGTTTTTTTACTTTGTTGTGATCATCTTTAAGTCATTAGTGGCATAATAAAAACACCATTGAAATAGGAAATGGATAAATATATTAATTTTGCCCCATTAAAAGAAATAGGATTAAATCAAAAAAAGCAAGGTGTCTTTAAACACGAGACATGCTGCCTTTCAGTAAAAAACCTCTACCAAGGAGGTTGTGTTTTCACCCTTGTTTGTTTGTTTGTTTGTTTGTTTGTTTGTTTGTTTGTTTGTTTCACTTTCTTAAACATTGCGAGATACAGCGTTTTCAACATAGTTTTAAATGCTTTAAATGTGAAGTGCCCTTTTGAAATACACTCATATTTATGTGCTTTTTTAACATGACATGTCTTCTCTAATCCTGGCTGTTATGATATCTAGTTTGTTATTCAAAGTTCTATATGTTTTGCATGTCTCAGTTGAAATAGCAGCACTTCCTTTGGGTCCTCATTGGTGATCAGTGTTTTATGAAAATTTATAATGAAACTGTTGCATGATAAATTAGTCTGTTAGTTGAAGTAGGGTCACAAAAGAAAACTGGAGTCAGGAGTCTACCCAATGTCTTGCAAAAGAGTGGGGCCAAAAGACTTCAGATCAAGAATTGTTTATTTGCATGAAGATGGAAATGGGTTTGGAAGGGTTTTCAAGGAGTTTGAATATTCATCAGTCCACAAACTCTATAAATGGAGATGATTTATTTATGTGGCTAGGTATCCAGCTAAGATGACTCTAAGGGCACGGAACAGAATGAGCGGTAATGTAAAAATGAAGCCCAGAATCTCAGCTAAGGCTTAATGATTGCAGCTGGTTAATATCTCATGGTTAAATAATGGTAAATCATGGTTCATGGTTTCATTAAGTAACGTGTCCATGGAAGGACATTTCTGAGGAAGCTGCTTCTCTCCATAAACATCACATGCATGCCTTAAGTTTGCCAAAGAAATTCCACAATGCTCCCGGGAGAATGTTTTTCAGGCTGATGAAACTAAGATTGAATTGTTTTGGAGGAACTCTCCGAACTACACATGTTGTAAACAGGCAACCGCATACCAGCGTGAAAACATCATTCCAGAGAAGAGATTGGGTTGAGGGAGAATCATGATTCAGGGTTGCTTTGACCTGAAGGGCTCAACAAGGGGGAAATAAATTCCCAGGTTTAGCAAGGTATTTTACAGGATAATGTCATAGTGGCATCTGCCAGGTGACGCTTGGTAGAAGCTAGGTGACTGTAAACACTGAAGTAAATAGAGTATGACTTGTGGAATTGCTGAGGCAGTTCTGTTTGAACAATGGTCAGAATGTCTCCTCAAGAATATTCCATTCATATTCTCATTTACATGTAAAGAGCATTGTCTAATCAGTTGCTTACTGACATATATGTTTGAAATTACATATATGCTGTAAAATATGACTGTTTTATTCTTTCTACAGCCACCTGCTACTTTATTAAGTACATTTTAAAGGTTCAATGTGTAGAATTTAGTGACATCTTGTGGTGAAGTTGCATGTTGCAGATGAACACCCCACACCTCACCCTCCCCTTCCAAACATGAAAGAGAACCTGTGGCAGCCTTCAGTTGTCATAAAAACTCAAAAGGTTTAGTTTGTCCAGTTTGGGCTACTGTAAAAAAAACATGGCAGCCTCCATAGAGAAGTGTTTTTTTTTAGATATAAAGTGTCCATTCTAGGGTAAAGACAATAACAATTCATACAATTTAGATGAACCACACTAGTGAAAGCATCACTAGGATTATTTTATATTCAATTTCTGCCAATAGATCACGTTCACCTAAATCTTACACACCGAACCTTTAAACCAGTGCAGTCTAAATAAACACTGAACATGAAGTCTATAATCCAGTCCACGTTTTGTTTTTTAGAAGTAATGATACAATTTCAGCTTCTGGCAAAGACCATCATTTATCGTTCTTTTGAATTTGATGGGAATGGTGTCCCTCTTTTCTGTTTTCAGGATAAACATCATGATGCTGCTCATGAAATCATCGAGACCATACGGTTAGTATATCCAGTCTCTGACTCATGTACTGTATGTGCCCACATTCACATGTACTGTGTAAGTGAGAGTGTCTGGTACATGATGAAATTATGGTTTTATTTGTGTACTTTCTGTAGGTGGGTGTGTGAGGAGATCCCAGACCTCAAACTGGCAATGGAAAATTATGTTCTCATTGACTACGACACAAAATGGTGAGCCGCGAGTCACGTGACAATCTTTAGCTCACGCTGATTTTTTATTTTTTTTGTTTAGATCATTCTGAAAGGACTTGTCCAAAAATCAATGACTATAATGCACTTTATATTATGGTAAAATGTTTTTGTGAAATCACGCCTGAAGAATATGTTGTATTGGCAAGTTAGATTTGATCTTATACAAAATGATTGCTTTAATTTTGTGTCTTGTGATTTTCACAGCTTCGAGAGTATGCAGAGACTGTGTGACAAGTACAACAGGGCCATCGACAGCATTCATCAGCTAGTGAGTCTATTTGTGTGAAGGGTTTTCAGTGTTGTGTAGCTGCTATGAAACTTAAAACACTAAAAGTGGATCTACATTGAATGTGTGACTTGAATTTATGACACATGCCATCCTGTACAGTATATACATGAATTTAGGTGTTTGGGGTTTTAGTTGTTAATCACGATTTTCGTCAGAGCCGATGATCTCTGTTATATTAAATACTTGTGTCCAGACAAAACAGTCATTGAATTTTGTTAATTTATGTTCAGTTTTTTTCAGCGAGCATCTAGTGTAAAGTTTTTCATTTTAACTTCTGCAATAGTGGTTGAAATGAATGCTGTTTGTTGTGAATAAGTATAGTAATGAATGTGAATCCCTCCTTATAGTGGAAGGGGACCACCCAGCCCATGAAGCTGAACAAGCGTCCATCCAACGGACTGCTAAGACACATCTTACAGCAGGTGTACAACCACTCAGTGACCGACCCGGAGAAGCTGAACAACTATGAGCCTTTCTCCCCTGAGGTGTACGGAGAGACGTCTTTTGACCTGGTGGCTCAGATCATTGACGAGATGGAAATGATGGAAGATGACACCTTTGTTGACCTCGGCAGTGGTTAGTCTGCTGTTATTTTGGGACATCCAGGTTTCCGGAAGAATTAGAAGGTTTAGTGCAGTGGATAAACAAAGACACATAAGGTGTTGATTCTTTAAAAAGACAAGATGGGTATAGTTGCAAGACTTGGTCAGGATGTTGGTGTTGACAGCCTGGTTCTATAACTTTAGTATAAGATATGAATCTATAACTTTTAAATTGTTTCCTGTTTGCAGGAGTGGGACAGGTAGTGCTGCAGGTTGCAGCAGCAACTAACTGTAAACACTACTATGGAGTGGAGAAAGCAGACATTCCAGCCACCTATGCAGAGGTAACTACTTTTCAAACTCACAGGACCAGATGGTATTGCAGAAAGGAAACAGAGAAACATGAGACTATAGCTGAATTCATTCTAAAAACACCACTCTGTCAAAAATACATTCCTTAGTTGTTGTAGTAAAATGAAGTGTTGACACAGTGCAGTTACATCTGCAGAAAGATTTGGCAATTTAACAGCATGGTCTTTCCAATGTGGGACGTCTTTGTCTGATCAGCCTTCATACTGGTTTCAACCTTAGTATTCCGTTTTCTTTTTTCTTTTAATTTCTTGTAGCAACACACCCTGCTGCAAAATAGTACAAGGAACTATTCTTAGTCTAAATGTGTCTTTATGTGCAAGAAGTCTCACCTCAGTTAAACTAAACGGCTGCAAATACAACTTAAAATCTTAGTATTAATATAATATAATAATATAATATAAACCAATATAATATAAGTTATGATTGTAAAATACACTCAAAATCTCTAGATAAGTACATAATCCTTCTCTCTTGGAACCACCTCTAGTACACACACAGAGCATTTTTAGTTTTAGTTGTATTATCATACGTTAAATTCTTTCTTTCAGTCCATGGATAAAGAATTTAAAAAGTGGATGAAATGGTATGGGAAGAAACATGGGGAATACACAGTAAGTTGACTCAGTGTCGTGTTTACACACTTATACTCACCAAATATTTCGTAGTAGGTACGAAGGTATTCAGCATCTTTACCCTAAGTCTTTTTTTTCAGCTGGAGAGAGGGGATTTTCTCTCTGAGGAATGGAAAGAAAGAATTGCCAACACAAGGTGGTAATCCAAACTTTGTCACAGGAACGGTCCGAAAGACACAATCTCCATACATTTGACACCATTAAACATTTCACTAAGTTTAAACTGATACATGGAATTATGAAATGTAGTCCTTGTTACCATTCGAAAACTTTTGAAACTGTCACAGTTTGTTCACTGGCAAAAGTATTTAGAATATTTTGATTGTGATGTTTGGTATAAAGTCTCTAGTGCCATGTTGAATGAACAAGTTTAACTCGGGTCACCCAGATAAAGATCATCCTGTGCAGCACTCCCATTAGAAATGTTTAGAAGAAATGTAATTAACTTTTCTGTCCCTTGGCTATGTTGCTAAACCTTTCCTCTCTCAAAATGTACTATTTGCTTGGTGAACAAATGTTTTGCTGTTGACTGTAGATCTTTAATATATCCCTCTTGTCTGTCTTGCAGTATTATTTTTGTGAATAACTTTGCCTTTGGTCCAGAGGTAGATCACCAGCTGAAGGAGCGCTTTGCAAACATGAAGGAAGGTTAGTATTTTGCAGCTAAACACTGAATTATAATTGCGGTTACTCCTTGTGGATTATAGCCATGGGTTGTTTAGGTGAGCTTCAAAACAGCAGCAGTATATTAAGTTCAAAGTTCGAAAAATAAAAAAAATGTCCCTTTTCTTTTTAAGAAGAAACAATGTTTGACTGCACAGTGTCTAAAATTGACTACAAAGGAAATAAATCTTTATTTTGTCTGTTTTTTATTCGCAGGTGGAAAAATAGTTTCCTCCAAACCTTTTGCACCTTTAAATTTTAGAATAAACAGTCGAAACTTGAGTGGTAAGTATCACAATCAGTGCAAAATCTGATTTTATTGTTTAAAGCTTCTTTTGTTTAGTATATAATGTGTATTCATTTCTGTCTGTATTGCAGATATTGGCACAATAATGCGTGTGGTGGAGCTTTCTCCACTGAGGGGCTCCGTGTCCTGGACTGGAAAACCAGTTTCCTACTACTTACATACCATAGACCGCACCATAGTAAGTCCTAAAACTTTTCTTCATCACTGCTCGTGTAACTGGTGATTAGAGGTGGACACAAATGCAGAGACTAGAACTACTAGCAGAGGAAATCTTGTGAATAATAAAACACTACAATGTGCCAATACATAATACATTCGACACCAACAGTAACCTCAGCTCAAGAGGCAGGCTTCCGTAACAGCAGCTGTTATTATCTTAATGAGTCAGTCTCAGGAGTTATCAATCTGAGGAGAGAACACACAGGGTTATGCAAGGTGAAACAAGCCCAATAGATAATACTGAAGTGTGTGTCACTCTGGCAGTAGGTTAAAGTAATACCCAGTAACCAGTGGGAATCCCAGTGAGACAGCTGCAAGGCTGCCTAAAAGGTGCTGGTAACAATCTGCATGTGTTGATGTGTTTTGTGTTACCACTTGACAGAGACAGCTGTACAATCTGTACTCGCTCTTTATAATTGTTGATGGTGGTGGAACTTCTTGAAATGCAACTGAAGCAGTAACACTGTCACAGTAGGGATGTGGCTGTAGTTTTTTGTCCCTCAGAGAATGGCATTTGGTCAAGCCGGACAGAGTTAGGCCACATGCAGACTTGCACAGACTGTACTATCAGAATATGCAGCCCACTCATTCACTTCAATGAGGCCATTCTGGCAGTGCAGCAGGGGGCCCACAAAATGCAGAGTTATCCCAAGGATAGTTCAACCACGTCACAACTTGAATGCCACAATGCAGTGTTATGTGGCAAGACCCTGTGGTAGCAGTTCAAATCCACAGAAGCACTCATTTGTAGTGTATTTGTTTGTAACAAGAATCATCTTTACACTGTTTGTCTTTATTTCCACAGTTTTATTGTCGAAGTAAAGGAGAAAATGGTTTGCATTGTGACAACTTTTTGTATCTCACGTGTCACCAGTACCTAAAGCAACACAACAGCGCAGCCTTTAAACACAAGGCTGACATTTTCATCACCATTTTAATGCAGCTTTGAATGTGTTTGTTTCTTAATATGCACTAAATATATATTCGGAGGGTAAATGATAAAATGTCACTTTTGAGTCTCTTGTGTTGTGTGGAAAGCTAAAAAGCTGAAGCATGAAGAGAAATCACAGAAGTTACTAAAATGTGAATGTGATGAAATTCTAAATCACGTCACAGGTCATTTGCATCCTTTAGTTTAAAAATAGTCCTGAGTGAGTTTGACTTTACACATTTTTTTAAAATTTAATGAGAGATTTCAAGTGAAGAGATTTTAAGTAAAAGAATATAATGTTTTTTTTTCCTTTGTGATTAAACAATGATTATTGTAGTTACAGGGACATTTGAAATCAGGTTCCAGGCAAAAAAAAAATCAGTGTGTATAAGTGTTAACACCATGATTAGTTGAACTTGGGTGTAATAATCACTAAAAATAATAGCTAAAAGCTTTCTATAATAATATTAATGGACTTAACTAACCCTAACCCAAATATCTAATTTTTTCTCGTCTTTTTCAGCTTGAAAACTATTTTCATAGTCTCAAAAATCCTAAACTCAGGGTAAGTCCTGCTCTTCCTCCTCAGTATAAACACAGTGTCCCTCAAATGTATGTCTTAAAATGAAAACAACTAAAATGGTTCATCTCATATCAGGAGGAGCAAGAGGTTGCTCGGCGACGTCAGCAGAAAGACACGAAGGACAATAAAAGCAATAGTACCACCCCCACAAAACTGAAAGAACACAACAAGGTAGGACATGATTTACACAACATGTTTTCAATTTTGCACACTCAATCTGTTTAACTCTGCAAGGAGTGGTTCCTGTCCTCTTTGTGTAAATATGTGTGTGTCTATACGTTTTACAGCAACAGGACTCCTGTGGGGAGGAAGAGTGTCCTAGCCTGGTGACAGTGGTCAAGCCCTCCGCCAAACCCAGGAGAGCCCGGCTCTTGTCCAAAGGTCGAAAGTTGAACAACAAGAAGCGTGGCCGACCCAAGAAAGCTGCCCCGGCTGCCGAGAAGAAAAACAAGAAGAATCAGAGCGCGCTGGACTTGCTGCACGCCAAGACCCTTTCTGCGGCACCCCCACAGGGTCAGAGCTCACACACATATTCACGCACACACATAATGAGATATCAGTTTCCTTCCTTCCGAACGGAACCGTAAGACCAGTCATGGAAATCTTAAGCTGCCTCGTATCACAGAAGAGACAGATGTCCTGTTAACTACATCACTGGGAGTCTCATTTGACTTTTAACTTCAACATGCTTACTGTGTGTGCAGATGCATACCGGCCACCTCAGAGTCCCTTCTACCAGCTACCTCCCAAGGTCCAGCACTATCCCTCTAGTCAACTGCTGCTGAGCCCGACTCCGCCTGGTCTGCAACAACTGCTAGGTAAGCCTACGAAGATGCACCAGACTTTGAACAACTCTATGTCAACGAAATGCAGTTTGTAAAATCCATTTGATTAACATTAAACAGATTAAACAACTTGGAAAAGGTGATCTGTTTATGATAAGTTAACACAACAGTCTACTCGTTTACAAATGAGGTCAGAAGGAGAGTTACAAAGCCTAGTGAGATAACACTCGTTACCTTGACTGAATCAAAAATACTTTAAGGATATGTACACACTAATGCATTTTTAAATTAAAATGTTCCCCATTTAGATAAATGTTTTAGCTCGGAGGAATCAAAAATAGTCATTCATGTACACTTAGCATGCAAGTTCCTATGGGGATTGTATCCTAATGCCTCCTGCACATGTTGGCAGTTGCCGCATTTAAAAAATGTTATTTAGCTGCACAACAGCTGCTTGCAAAGACAGCCAGGTCAGCAGTGTTTGTCATTCATTATCCATGTTGCATTCACTGTTGGTTGTCAAGGCTGATGCCATTTGTTTTGTTCCTGAAAAGGATCATATAATAGTAGTGTTATGTATCAGGGAAAGATAAGGAGTGACTGATAAGACCCATTCAGGAAGAAATCATGGGTGTCTGCTTCATCATCTCCAAAGGTCTCTGTTTCTGCCCAACCTGACTGAAATACTATCCCAGAGTATTCATAAATAGTAGAGTGGATATCAGCTGTAAATGTAGCAAACATTATGCATTTGAAATCAAAAACATATCAGTGTAGATGTGGCTCTCTGTCTAACTAATAATGTATTTGTGTTTTCTCGTTTCTCCCCATGTGTCTTGAATCCTTTTTGCAGATAACATCAAAGTTCAGTACATCCAGTTTATGGCCTACATGAAGACTCCTCAGTACCGCTCCAACCTGCAGCAGCTTTTAGAACAGGAGAAGGTATTAAGATATCACATTACATACGCTACTGATTGGCTACTGCTGTAATTTTGATAAAATATATTGTAGGTTTCATGTATTCAAGTACATTTTATGTATACGTATATGCAAAAGTATTTTAAATTGCTGATTGCTCTGTTTTGTCTCTGCAGCAAAAACACAGGGATCTGTCGGGACAGGCGGAGCAACTCCACTCTGTCTGTCACTCTCACAAGGACAGAATCAAAGGTCTCTTTCAGACTAAACTAGATGAGGTAGGAACTACGACTGTGTTAAACACAACATTCCTATAAACTATCTTATACCAACGTCCAGAAATTTGCACTTGTTTTCTATCTCCTGTCAAGTCCTTGATCCATCCTTCTAATGTTCTTTTATTAGAAAACAATTCAATCCAATGATACACAGAAGCATTAATGCTCAAAATCTAGCATAACATAATAATGACATTACTTTGGTTTTTGTGATCATACCCTGAATACACTTAGCAGGCTGATAACTAAAGCATCAGCAAAGTTGTTGCTGTTGTGAACGTGTCTGTGCAGAAAACCTCCCGCTGTGTTGTGCCTATGTGAAAAGCAAATTGCGGGTGAAGTCTGTACCCAATTCTCTGGACTTTACCTGCAGGTCATGTCTGGGAAAAAAAGCTTATGTGTGTGTCTGTGCTGTGTGTGTATGAGCAGCTGGGAGTGAAAGCCCTGACTGCGGAAGACCTGCTGCAGGCCCAGAAGGAGATATCGGCTCACAACCGTCAGCTGAAAGAGCAGACCAAACAGCTTGAGAGAGACATGGCCTTACTGAGAGACCACAGCCTGCTACTGGTGAGAACTCAGAGCCTTTTAGTGTTGTAACCCAAACCTTGTTGTGCCAGCATCATTTCCAGTAATTCACACCTGATACCATTCCTGCTCTAGTTTTTACGATACTGGCCAGCAGTATTAATGATTATTTTTACTTGAGCATTCTTGAAAAGGAAATAAATGACTGTAGATTTGTTTGTTTTTTTCAGTTGAAGTCTCGATGTGAGGAGCTGAAGCTGGATTGGGGCTCTTTGTGTTTAGAGAGTCTGTTGAAGGAGAAGCAAGCACTGCGCAGACAAATATCTGAGAAACAGAGACACTGTCTGGAGCTGCAGGTACAAAGTCTACCTCCTGATTCTGCCAGATCTCTTTCCAAATGCCTGAATTTCTCTTTTCTTCTACTGTTATGCTCCACATTTGGTGTTTTCTCTTTTGTCCCCTCCCTCCTTCATCTGTCGCTCCGTCTCTTCAGAGATATTGATGGGCATTAAACTTATCACCTGAGAAATGAATTGAAGATTTATTGAGTCACTTTTTTTCCTGGACATGTCAACATCATCACTGGATACCTGTTTTCCTGTGTAATGGCTCCCCCTGGTGTGTGTTTGTAGATCAGCATTGTGGAGCTGGAGAAAAGTCAGCGGCAGCAGGAGCTGCTTCAGCTCAAGTCGTACAGCCCCTGTGATGGCTCCCCATACAGGAAGAGCCTGGAATCGCGCGCTTCCACAGACTTGGACTCCTCAAAGCTCGGCCTGTCCTCTGCCCCAGCCCTCAATGGTGTCAGCCCAGAGCTTTCCATTAATGGTACCAGCTCACCATGTTTCGACCGCGCCAGCACAAAGGGAGATCTTCTTTCACGCTACCTGCCCATCTCTCCCGACCACGAGATCGTACCCGCTGCCCCTGACGCTCGGCAGAGGCAGCAAAGCTCCTTCCACACTCTTCCTGACTACACACGCTTCTCCCCTGCCAAGATTGCCTTGCGGAGGCACCTTAACCAGGACCCCACTGCCTCAATGCACCTAAGAGGTCCGGGGCTGACCATGCACAGGTTGGTAGGCTGGAATCTCCCAGTTTTCAAAGGTCTTCAAGTTTCTCCCTAAAGAAACAAATTGCTAACTAGTGGAAGTAAAACTTACCCATTTGTGTTTTGTTTTAATTTTTTCCAGGGAATTTGTTGGTGTTAACTCACCGCTTGGAGCCAAACAGAACTGCCCCTCTCCCAATGCATTGGATGCACAGAAAAGTTCAGACAGGGTAAACATTGATCTCTCTTTTACTGTCCGTTCAATTTCCTAACTCCCTTGTGATCTTCAGTTCTCTCACCGTCAGCACATTTTCCCTTTGGTCTCTTTTAAAGGGTTGTAAAGAGAGGAGTCCATCTGTTCAGGTTGATAACAGCATCACAAGCCTTCCAATTAGCATCCCCCTGAGCACTGTCCACCCAAGTAAACTACCTGTCAGCATTCCACTGGCCAGCGTGGTGCTACCCAGTCGAGCTGAGAGACTGGTGAGTACCCTCACGACAGTTTCGCTTTGGCACAGTCACCAGTTTTTTGATATCTCTATTAACCAATGTACTTGTACAATGAAAATTACTGAAAGTGTTCCTGTTAAATTTTTTGTCGTAGGACTAAGTTTTTGACAGGACGCCCTCTCAGTACCTTAGTTTAGGCCACTGACATTGGTGCCCTGCTGTAGGTATAATGATATGAAATAAGGTTTATGTACACGTGTGGTTTGTACAAACAGCTATTTACTCACATTTTACATTGTTTTTATTTAGGATTTCATGTCATAATATATTTTTTGGGTCCATAATTTCAGAGAAGTACTCCCAGTCCCGTCTCTCAGTCAGGTCAGACTAATGGTAAGGATTACCTCTTAACCACTCTGTGTTACATTGAGTGTTACATTCACACCTAACAATAATGACTACGATATTATTAATTGCTTCTGTTGTGTTCTGCATTTGATAACTGCCTTTCTTCTCCTCCTGTGTATCTTTATCCCTTTCTTTAGGATATTCATCCAGCTCAGGGCTGATGAATGGAGGTCCCCACCCTGAGGACCATAATGGTGCTTCTTCATCACCTCTTCCACACAGCAATGCTCCTCTGACAGGACCCATAGGTCGAGGAGGTCCCATCCAAAGCCCCCCACTCAGTACTGGAGGGGTGCTCCAATATGCAGACGGACCACCAAGGATTCTTCCAGAAGACGGACAAGACCGCCAGGGAGGTGAATCTGACACTGAGCCCCAGGATAGTGAACTGCGGAGGAGAATCTTCTTCTCCTCGTCCTCCTCATCCACGTCTTCCACTTCGTCAGGCAGTGGAGGCAGCGTGGCCGGAGGATCACGCCTCCACCATCACACTGGCAACTCAGCCAAGCAGGGATACCACAGTAACCATGGAAACCACCATCACCAGTCGCCTGGCACACAGTACACACACACCCCCACACATATGCTGTCATCACATTCCTCTCACAGCCTCGGCACTCAGGAGGGACGCAAGCGTGGGAGACGAAAACGCAGCTCTGCGGGGCCTGTCACGGCCAGCGGATCCCCAAAGAGGAGGTCGTTCCCTGGGCTCAGCTCCAACAACCACTCCTCAGGATCACCACTCAACATTAACACCATGGTGAGTCACCAGAAGCATTTCAGATGGAAACCAGCAGGGAGCAATATGAAACTATTTTGATTGTTAAAGTGCAGATTTGTAATATATTATGATTCTATAAAGTTGCATAATGATGACAATAATACTATCAGTCATAGTCACTAATATAACGCCATGTGCTGCAATAATTTGACTGTACAGGCAGGTGATTATTCTCAACCTATTTTCATCCATGAGTGTCATTTAGGTGTGATCATCATGTCCTCATCCCAACAGGTCAACAACATCAACCAGCCTCTGGAGATCTCTGCCATCTCCTCACCAGAACAATCAAGCCGTAGCCCCAGTGGGCCTGACCTGGACCAGCCTCCCATCTTGAAGAGAGAGCGGCCCTTGGAGCTCAATGGCACAAGTCGTTACTCCTCACCCCCCAGCTCGGATGACGATGACTCAGGATACCCCGCTGACAGCTCCAGTTCTCGGTAATTCAGTCATTATAATTAGGACAGTATACCTGCTGAACTGGCCTTGTTGTGAGGTTTCCTCTATAGCTGCAGGATATTTTTCTCTTTTCCGAAGTTAGTTGTTGTGTCATATCCAGATGCCAACTGCAACATGTCCCCTTATTGCAAATCAATCATCTAATTTGATGTTTAAAAAAAATATATGACTTTGTGTCATTTGATTGCATCAACTCTTGCAGTTTTTATTATGCTCACACACCTTTTGCAGCCTCCTGTGACTGAGTTTGTCTTTTTCCTCCAGAATTGAAAGAAAAATTGCTACTATATCTTTGGAGAACAGGGATGGACCAAGTAGATTAGGGGATAATGAAAGAGGTACGCTGAATAAAATGTTTGAATTCACATTAGAATAAAAGCTTCTTGATGTCAACTGTTCTTTTTATCTTCCACCACCAGGCAGAAAATCTGGTAGCAGCAGTGGAAACAGCACAGGCAGTGAAGGCTCCTCTTCGTCCTCCTTGTCCTCTACCAGCAAATGGAAATCTACTTTTTCACCTATATCTGACCTAAAGCAACCCAACTCTGACCTTAGACAGGGGGGCTCCCCTTTCGGCATGGGGGGTTCCAGCCGGGGGACAGACTCAGATTCTGACCACAAACAACAACATCAGCAAGTGAGAAAGGGGAGCGACGGAGAGTCGTCCAGCTATATGACACCCAATCCCTTCCTCAGTCAGGAGGCAGGGAGCCGAAGTGGAGGCAGCGGATCTCAGGGAGGCGGCAGCTCAGATCAGCGCCAGGCCCACCAGAAGCAGAAGACCCCCCGTGACTGGGATCTGAAGACGAGCAGCAGCCTGGCCTGTCAGAACCTCTTCATCTCTGCAGCTGCTACCAGTGGAGGGGGAATTCTGAGTGAGAAGGTGGGCGGCAGCCCTGTAGCAGTTTCCTCTACCACAGGGTCATCTGTGGGACAGTACCTGGGGTCTCAGTTCCCGCTTGGAGGGGCATCAGTGTTACAATCCTTGTTCGGGGCCCAGACAGGCGGGCTCCACGGTGTCTGGGACCCCACGGCTCGTCAATGGACACTCTGCCATGGGAAGCTTCTCCAGTGCAGGGCTGGCAGGAGGAGCGGCTGGAGGTGAGCATTGCTGATTAAATTATCACGTATAGTTTTGTCTCTGTATTGTTGACTAGTCAGAGTGAGGTCTTAGTCTTAGCCAGGGGTCAACTTGATTAGTCTGAGGTAACTAACCTGGTAAGTGGAGGCGTACTGCTGCTGTCGTTCTGTCGGACTCAGTCTGACAGTTGGACTTGAGTCTGTGCTGCTTCGCTTTGACATGGACTGGCTGCTTGAGTGCTGCAGTTGGAAACACCCTAGGAAAATGTTGCAATTCTGATTGAATTCTTAACAGTAGAAATCTGTAATTGACCATGAATCATAACATGTTTTACCCAAGTCATACTTTACTCCTTTGTCATTTTCTATGGGTGTATCTGTAGGAGTTGTACGTCAGAGTCAGTTCACCTGTAAGTTAAAATCTACCCAGAAAAATCAACACTGTTGTGATTAAGTTTGATAAGATCCTGAATTGGCCCTGTGGATTTGGTTTTGTCCGACCACAGCCACAGTGGACTGACTCAGTTTGCTTTGTGTGTGCTTGTCTAAAGACTCGCTTGGCGCTATGCACAACCTGGCTCAGTCCTTGCTTCTCTCTTTGTCCCCCCCTCCTTCTCGCTCTCTTTGCTACTATTATCTGCCCCCCACTCCCCACTCTCCACTCTCTCGCCCTGCCTTCCCCCCTCCATTTTCTACTGTATGATTTGCAGGTATATTTCACCACGTGGTTCCAACAGTGTCCTCCCATCAGTTTGGGGCAGCGCTGCCCGCTTCTGGAGGCCTCAGCTCTCTGCTCAGTCTCTCCTCCTCTTCCACTACCTCCTCCCAAACCCAGCAGCGCACCTCCCCCCAGCCGCCCTCCACACGCCTGACCTCCGTGTCCTCACCTCTCCCGCTCTCACAGGCTCAGCACAGCCGCACACAGTCAGTGCTGCACAGCCCCTCTCCTCCCACGCTGTCCCTGCCCCCTCCACCGCCCCTGCACAGCGTCCCCTCCTCCTCAGCACCCACGCACTCTGATGCCCCACCATCGTCCCGGTCAGACCCCCTCTACTCCTCCCGTCTCTCCCATTCTTCTCTCCATCACCAGAGAGCACAGTCATCCCTCTCTCTCTCCATCTCCTCCTCCACCTCTGCTTCTGTCTCTGCTGCTGCTGCTGCCGCCGCCGCTACTGCCTCCCTCTCCTCTTCCTCCCTGTCCACCTCCTCCTCGTCTCGTCCATTCACAGTGCACTACTCCCCTCGGCTGCCCCCTCCACCACCGGCCACAAGCTCAAGTGGTGGCGGGAGCATGTGGAGGACTCAGGGTATGCATGGAAACTACATCACCTCCCAGCTCCCCGGCTCCCGACCTAGATAGGGTTTTGGGGAGGGAGGGGGAGGTGGGAGAATGCAGAGGGGGGAGGGAAAGGGGCAATCAGAAGGTGGAGAGAGGCAGAGAATGAGAGAAAGAGAGAGAGAGACTGGTAGGGAGTGAGAGAGACAGGATACCTGTTTTTCCTGTGATCCTACAAGCTGTTGTTCTGATTGAACAAGGTAAGACAGATCTAAGGTTTAAAAAAATGTGTTGAACAATAAAAAAAAAAGTTGGTAAGACACAAATGAAATATGTTTGTTCAAATTAAAATGAACAAGTTATATTAACCCGATTTATTATTATGAACAAATTAGGGATGCGGAGTTGGAGAAGTTCACCCAGTGGATAACAAACGTGTGTTGGATCAGTTTTCATAATAACATAAAAGGTCTTTTAGAAGTTTTGAAGCTGTCATTGTAAAATTTGAGCTCTGCACTGCTTTCTCGTTTTAATTATCTTTTAACTCAACAATAAACTCTCCTCATCATGTGATAAGACTCTGTCTAACTCCAGTATCAGACTCAATATTGATAATTTGTGACGTTAGAGCCACCACTGATAAAACAAAATGAGCCAAAGTGTTATGTCTATAAAAATAAAAAGAAGAAAGAAAATAAGCTGTGTACAACCGACTACCGCGGCAACTCTAGAACAAATTGAATTAATTTCACATCAAGATAGTTTTTTAGTGTGTGCTGGATGATACATTCGAATTTTGACAGTGTCATGATTTGTTTCTGTTTTGACTCATTTGTTTATTTTTTGTGTTGAATCTATTAGCCAGTGATCACTCATGTGTTTTTCTACTTTGCTCCACCAGGTAACTGATGAAAACTACCTCAACAAAAAATAAACTATGCAAATGTCCAGGTGCGGACCAAGGCACTCTCCTCACTCATTGGTGCTTCAAAATGTCTGCACTACCCAACCGCCTGCAAGACCGGCCTCTGTAGTGGGATCTCTGATACACATTCTCACACACACAAACACATACACACACACACACACTAACCAGCACCACCACTATGGTTAGCTTGAGCAGAATTCATTGGTACTGGTCATGTAAATGTGAGGAGTGTTAGCAGATTATGCTGGTTTGAGCTCAGTACTGGCTGCTGCCCAGCACTGACTGACCTGAATGATTCTGTGGTTTAACATTAACGCCCACAACATTATGATAGGTTGTCATTTATTTGTCTAAGTCACGACTATAGCAACTAGTGTTCGGCAAAATAATCAGTTCTGATTGATTTAATGTAACATTTAACAACCAATAAAAGCACACAGTCCAACTTTCTAGAGCTGAATCTCATCTGGTGTCACCCTCTGTCCAAATTTCAATTTGTGTGCGCACACATTAAAACAAACACACAGGCCAGTTCACTGAACTCTGCTCACATGTCATGCAGCCTTTTCCTCTCTGCATGCATGCTCTATTGCTTGTTTTCTTCCTTCAGTAAAATTCAGTGTTTGTTGAAGCATATTTGACGAACTGAGGAACTTTATATTTTGGTCTAACTTCACACTGGATAGTAAGATAGTTACTCGTGTAGCAAAAACACTCTGGCTGGATTATTGACACCCCATAAACTCTGGTTATGTGAATGATTTGCTCTATTTTTATCTTATTCACTTTAAGGTCTGCCATTTGTGACCCACAAAACCAGAACTAATATCTATTTTCTTTGCTACTAACTTCAGCCAAACCATTTAATTCACATTGTGAGTAATGGAAACTGTTTCAGTGTTTTATCTTATTTAACATATCAATGAAAGTTTCTCTGGTGACAATAATCAGGTGCATTTCACATTCTCTAACAGACACATGAAGAGTTTGAGAGAAAATCTGTGTGTAAATTAACCTTTCACATAAAATGATCTGACGTCAAACTCACTTTGAAAATTTGGTGAATCATTTCCAGGGGTGACAAGAACACTGAGTCGGACTCATTAGCACAGAACATTTTAATGTTTTTTTTAATAAGACCAATGGAATTTGATTTAATGAGATGGTGCGCTGTGTTTTTTGTGTATTGTTAGCCACACTCATGGAATCCCAGGTCAGGGTGGGTGTGGCTGCACTGTTAAGTAAAACTGAATCCAGGTGTAAAAGAAAAATAGTAAAACCACAGACAATTGAACTTATTGTATTTGTGAATATTTCCTCCTCCGGTCAGTTTGATAAGTCACACTAATCTGTGGAGCCACAGCAGGAATTTTTAACTTTTCTTAAGCTAAACTTATTCATATTTATCTCTGCTGTCGCAGGTTTAAGCAAAATGTGGGTTTATACATTTTACAACACACAAACACAGATACACACTCACGCATGCAAATCCACACACACTGGGAAAACCCATATAACCACGACAAACTACTGGACTCTTTTCACACCTTTTGTTTGTTTTTTTTATTGTGTAATATGTTATTTTTGTAAACAATGTTTGTACTGTGAATGTGATTCATGCTCCAACTGTATAGTTGTGAATAATTTAGATGATTATATTTATGCCATCAGTCTCTTCTTTTGCCTTGGTATTTGTTTTTCTCTTTATTTTTTCTTTTAATCCTGAATTGTGTCGACAGTGTAGAATGCAATAGTGTGTGTACTTGACTCAGTCTGAAAACCATGGTGCTAAATTTGGACTGTGCCTGATTTTATTTATTTTCTATTAGTGAAAACATAAAAACAATTCGAACACTTGGTGCTGTACACAGGGACGTTTATAAAAGCCTTTTTTTTAGGCATTTCCTCTTCTCATATTTAATATGCTTTTGTCTTTGAACGCCTCGTGTACAAGTGTAGACGCCATCTTAAGATGGATACTGTGTAAACAGGTGCCTCTGTTCATGTTTCTCACACAGCTGTTTTAACGTGTCCAGCCGCTTTCTCAATAGTAAGTCACATATCTGTAGGTTAACAAGACACACTGATTTTGTACATACGTTTTCCCCCTTGTATGTCTCCAGCATAAAACAGAAAGCTATATAAGATAAGTCTCTATATACAGTCTATATGTATAAATGAGTAAATATATATATAAGTCAAAAGGGGTATTTTGGTGCTGGCATTGCAACCCCTTAAATTCAACCTGTTAAACAGGAGGCTTGAAGCCGGGGAGAGCGACGCTTTGCCACCGCAGGACCTTAATAGACGGCGTCTTTAAAAACACACGCCACAGAACTAGAAACTCACAAACTGTGTATTCAACACACAAAGGTGCTGTGACTTGAACATAACTAGATTCAAGCTCGAGAACTGATTTTTACCAGACGTTTTCGTGTCTGTTTCTTTTTATTTCCTTTTTTTATATATATACCAACCCAGATTCTGCAGGAAAAATGGTGCTTCTGTTTCCAGACGACAATGAAATCTTTACTGGTGCTTAAAGTGAATGTCTTACTGACGAGGCCCTCCCATGTAGTGTAAGCATACTGTGAGACATGCTGATGTAAAACACTTGTGTTAGCGTGTGTGTGAGCAGCAAAGCTTCTTTTTCTGATAGTGGGATACACTTAAGCTCAGTGTGTGTGGTTTTATGTTCCCTCTTGATGGTGCATATCTAAGGGAAGATTAGACTAATAATAATCAAAGCTTTACAGTAAACACCTGTCCTGTGCACTCACTGTGGGAACATGAGCGTGTTTTCAGAGAGACGTTTTAGAACATAACTAGAGACAATAGAGTCCGTTTGTTACCAGCACTGAGAGCTCCTTTGTAATTATTGTCTGACGTTATGATTTTTCTTATTCTTGATGTTTGATACGATTACAATTACATGTTCTGCTTCTAACTGTCTTCAGATTCCTGTCGGTTTTTAATACTACTTGTCGGACAGACAGCACGGTGCTCTCCTTCACTTAAAACAAGGAAATTGCAGCTATTCATACGAAAACATTGCTCTTCCCCTGTTGTGCTGCAGGGTTTCATGGGTAACGATAGTCAACACGAGCTCGCCTGGCGGCTTTCTGGATAATACAGTCTAACCTGGAGAAGTTTCTCTCAAGTGGAGGGGGGGGGGGTTTGTGATGTGTGTGACGGTGAGAATAGTTCATGGAAACACTTATTTTACACAGATTTGAACCCGCCTCTTGTATAATCACTGAAAGGGGTGAGGTGCTGTGATCCTTGGTGCATGAGCATAATTGGACCTTAAAGCTTCGATGCAGTTCTCCAGCTTCATCTCCATCCTGATACATGAATGCTCGATAACCTGTGAGAGCTGTAGAGTCGAGGCCGTTTACTCCAAATCCTGCCAAAGGTCTGAAACTCAGGAACTTCCCAGGATGCTTGTAACGATGCAAAAGATTTAAACTGCTGCACTCCACGAGCTTATTCACCATCTTGTGGCGTGATGAAGTCCTTCAGTATCCCCCCCCAAACTCAGGACCAGGACAAGCTCCTCATTAAGTGTATGTCCAGGTAACAATTTAGTCAGGTCTCCTCAGATTTATTCTCACTGTCACATACATGCAGCGTCTCCGGTGAAACGCAGCTTTAATTAGCTTTACACGAGTCGTTCTGATCTGGAGAAGCTGTGACATGGCCACGACTTTCAGCATCTTCCTCATCTCACAAAAGCCTCTGTCTGATACGTCTCTAAACAAGGAGGTTCACCGTCCTCTGTTGGGTTGAACTGATGTTAAAAGAGCCGAGCGTGAACCACAGTCTGTGTATCGTGATCTCTGATTGGTGAAGCCAGGGCAGGTTTGAGGTGCAATAACGGCAAACCTATTTCCCAAAAGGCCCCGGGTTTTCATTGAAAACTTGTTACTGTTCGGTGTTGGTGCTTTTATCCTAAGATGTTATAATGAAACAAATGGAATTAATGGGTTTTTTTCTGCGTTTTATGATTATTAATAAAAATGTTTCTTATGATATTTGAATTCATTTTGTGCTGTGGCTTTTATTTATGTGATTCTGTTTTCCCTCATGTATGATGTGTTCACTTAGCAGTAATAGCATCACAATAGTGTTAAACAATGGCAATAGACCAAAGACAAATAGACAAAGACAATCTTTGCACATTCAGAACAATGTAATGTCTCTTCTCCGCTTGTGTGTTTTGATTATCGACATCAAACTTAATTGAAACTCAGACACTCAGCATATACCTCTACCAAGGCCCAACAGTTGCCTTGTAAAACCTAATTTAAATTCACTTGATCCTGATTTTTTACTCATAAAACATCAAAATCAGTCCCCTAAATTGCGTGGTTTTTTTTTTATTAAGATCTATGAATAATTCTCTGAGAAATCAAGGTAAACTTTTGAAAAGACTTCAAATGTTTAAAGTTAAAAAAGAATTTTGTATTCGCCTGCTGATCTGGATCCACACCAACATTTTGTAACGGGTTCTTTCCTGACCCGTACTGCAGCTTCCTACCGGGTTCCATGGTCATCTGTCCTGTAGTTTTTGTGTAATGCTAATTATCTGACATACAAAGGTAATAAACATCTTGATTAGTTTCTGGTGAAGTTCTGCTGCATTGCGCCTTCACAAATACCCACAAATACCTCCCAGCACCACAAGTCACAGAATACTGTACATGTCTGTAATGTCTCAGAGAAAACCTCCCAAAGAGTCTGGAGAGTGAAACTTCTCACCTGGACACAGCAGTGGAGAGACAGATGGGGTCCAGATAGCCCAGCACAGTGTGTGCATGACTTCTTCATTCTCTGAGGCCTGACCCGTGTGGATTTTTGGGGGGTGGATACAGAAACGTATATAAATCAAAGCAGGTATTCAAAAGCATGTTCATCATAAGGACATCTACGCTATGGGACAGTGTGGATGTCATTATGATGATGGAGTATAGCTGCAGAGAAACGATCTGTTGAAAACACGAGATTAATGACTGATTCTTGTCATTCCTCACCGAAGATTTGTAACGAACAACACTGGTATCTCTGGAGATACCAGACCACAAATCAGCCCTGAGACCTTGAAAGGCTGCAAAACAAGGCTGCAGCTGTGAGAACGCTGATGGGAGTACCGGCTCTTTGAAAACCTATGGCATCACATGTGTCCATTCCTCCATTCCTCCCCATCTACAAAAACAACAGATACCGTTGTGCACCACCATCGAGTCCTGCTCTAAGTGATACTGTTACACGCGGCTCTATCATCACCTCACGTTTTCTTTGACTTCACTCTAGTTCCTCTCCGACAAGAAGGATCTGAACAATGAACAATACATTGGTTCAACTGTCATATCACTGGTGACTGACCAAAGGAACAGGGAACTTCTTTCCTCTCTTACTGAGGCATAGATGAGAATATTAATACCACTCTTATATCTGTATCCATTAAATATGAAACTACTTTACCAAACTAACCGATGGATGGATAGACTGGTATAGAGCAAGGAGTAGCTGTAAATTAAATGATAGCAGTATCAGTAATCTTGACAATAAAGTGAATAACGTGTATATAATGTGTATTTTCCAAAATGTATTTCCTAAAACAGGCAACATTCCAGTATTTTTACTGACAGAGGCATTTATGCAAGCTTCTTTTTCGAACTGTATTTTTTTAAAGCAATGTAAATACATTGTTTTTGCTCTCACTTCAGGATCGCTGCTCAGTTCACAGCACTGAAAACTCACCTGTGTCTGAAAATATTTGCTCTGCACCTATAAAGCATTAATTTCATACTCCTCCTTTTCCAGCTGGGGGGGGGGGGGGCTGTTTCACGGCTCATCAGAAAGTTACAGGAAGTCATTTCTATAATCTGCAAACCCTTCTTGATGTGTGTCCTCACACACCTCCTCCTCCTCCTCCACCTCATTAAACAAGATTAAGTGTGTAAGAGCTTAAGCTGCTTCCTGAAGGTGAAAAAAAAACCCATCTCAAACACAACCCACATGTTCTTAAATCACCAAGGACACACGATGTTCCTATTTTGGCCGCGTCTTCCCCAGTTAGTGAGAAAAGAAGGGGGGAGTGCAAACCTCCCATTCTCCGGAGCTGGACCCATTCAGAAGAAAGAGTTGAAAAAAGGACTGACAGCACGGACACACCAACAGACAGTGAAGAATGCCAGTGGTGAACGTCTTCTGCTGCGGAGCCCTGGTGCTCTGCTGGACCTGTGCGGCACAGACAGGTCAGAACCCACGCAGCTCAAACTGTGACTTTATTCATGCGTTGTTTGTGAAATGCATTTACATTTCATGTTACGGTGCTGCAAGCTTATCAATGAAGGTGTTTGCATGGAGTTTATATTCTTGGCTTTTAAAGCTTTTTTTCAGTGTCTCATCTAAATTGTTCTTTTTCCCCAAACCTCATTGGCCTCCACAGTTTCTGATCCCACCCCTCACCATGCGCCGTGCTATGTGGATGACATCTTTGCAGCGCTGCGTGAAAGTGTGGGGGACGACGGTGAACTCACAAGCAGCAGTTTTACTCTGTTTGGAGTCTGCGCAGCACCTGACAGTGCATCGGGATCAGTCTTACTGGAGCTCGCCCAGGAAACGAGCAGAAACCAGAGAAGGGGATTGGAGGTTTTGCGTCCAACTGGAGGTGAGAGGTCGTCATTTTAGTTGAAATGTTGTTGTTTCTTTTTAATCTCAGGTCATGCATTGTTTTCTCCATCAGTGCTCGTGACTGAGGAAGATGACAGAGGAGCCCTGGCGTTGACCTTTGACCTCCCTCAGTCTCCTCTGCTCAGGCTGAGCCCCGTGCTGCTCCTGGCGTTTCAAAGTCTGCCTAAAGGTGAAGACCTGGAAGTGACTTTCTCTAGTCCGTCTTTGCAGCCTCACACGCAGGTAAGAAATGGTCTGCTGGGAATAATGCACAAAGTACACACTCTGTTCTGTGTTGATTGTTTTAGGTGTAGTAGAATATTGCAGATGATGTTGTTGATGAGCAGCGCTTGCAAACATTTCCAACCCCAAATGTTTCTCTTTTGGTTTCCAGTCTGTGTGCGTTTCAGCAGAAACACAGTACACCCTGTTGACAGGAAACGCATCAGACGCCAGCTCTGGTCAGAAATGGAGGATTTCCGTCGAGGCCAAATCCCCTGATCTGAGTAAGATCCCAGTTTCTTGTGTTTTTTCGTTTTCTCGTTTCACGTGAACTCTCCTCACATTTACTCACTCACTCTTGCAGAGCAGAACCTTAAAGACATCCTCATTGGTGAGAAATCAGGAAGTAGTATCAACATAACTCCACTTCTGCTTTTCTCTGGGGGAACTGAGACAAGGTTGTTTTAGCTTTCGTGTTCACTGTCAAGTTTTTACCACAGTGACGTCAGAGCGGTGCCTCATGAACCTTTGTTTTTGTTCGCTTCGATGTAGTCGTGTTTCAGGATCAACCCCATCCTCGTCACAGACCTTCTCCTTCCTGTGTGAGCTGAGGCGCTTCCTGTGTGAGGTCCTGCCTCAGAACCGTCCTGAGTCCCCTCAGCTCCAACTGGACTCGCTACAGTCCATGTCCTACCTGTCGCTGGGCTTGTCCTCCAGCGAGACCCTGCTGGCGGGGCTGATCAACTCCTCGTCCACCACCGTCTTCTCCTTCTCTCGATGGGGCTCCATGCTTCAGGTGCATCATGGACAGTTGGCTCTGTCTCCTTCTCTGTTGGAGGAGCTCAGGCAGAGGGTGGAGCAGATTGGGATGCAGATAATGGAGGTGATAGGGGGAAAGGAGGTGGGTAGCAGGGCCAAAGAGAGGCTGGGGAGGCTCAAAGAACTCAGTGCTTTACCAAAGACAGAACCAGGAGCAGGTGATGTAGTGTCTTATTGTCTTTAGCAGTGTTTCCCCAACCTTCAGTCAGGCATCTCCTCCCAATCCTGTTAGATGCACTCATTTGACAGTTTTCTCCTCTGCATGTACCAGGAGAGAACCAGTACCGCGCCTTTCTTCTCCTGAAGGCCCTGCAGACGGTGGCCCGTTCCTACGAGCTGCAGATAGGACTGAGGACCACCAGGGCCGGCTCCACTAACCCGGCGAGGGGCAACGTCTGCGGCCTGAGGAGTCTCACCGTCTCCCTCGAAAAGCATCTTGTGGGGCCCAACACGGCAGTCATCAACAACTGCAGAGGCTCGTGCGCGTTCCCCATGTTAAACACCAACAACCACGCCGTCCTGCTCAACTCCCACATCGAGAGCGGGAACGTGGACGAGCGCGCCCCGTGCTGCGTGCCTGTGGCCTACGAGGCCCTGGAGGTGGTGGACTTGAATGAACACGGTACTTATCTCTCCGTTAAACCAGATGTTGTGGCGAGGGAGTGTGGATGCCGCTGAAGCTGTGTTCAAGACACCAGAGAGATTTGACTTGTTTCATCGTCACTGTAGCTTGTTAGATGAAGCAAGTGTTTTGTCATGCGCACAGTATTAGTACACACATATTTATTCAGGGAGGTCTTTTTCATACGTTGGAGTAAATGCACACAACAAAATGTTCCACTCATTCACAAATGTATTGAAAACAAAACTATACATGTTAACAGATATTTGATGTTATAATTCAAGTATCCGTATTATCATCACTGTTTGTACATCTATCTGAGAAGTTCTCTGAATAATAGAAAGACATTTTTTTTTATCAAATTAAAATGCACATTTAGTATTTTAACTAAGATTGCCATCATCTTTGAAAATATGTCCAATATTATTCAAAAAGGGTTTTGAAATATTTATTTAATATGATACATATTTCTGAATAAAATCCATTGTTCTCTAACATACAAAGATATTTAAATGTAACAGTTTTTTATTATTAAATTCAAAGTATAAGACTGTGTTCTCTTCTTTCAGCAGCTCTACATCATTTATTCTTTCATTTTGGGTTTCAGGATCGCTTTGTTGCCGATCGGCTTCTTTCTTCTTCTTATCGCTCCCACTTCTTCTGATCCCCACCACCACATGACACTGTCCCATATGTTGATCTGGAGGAAGACAGCAGCAGATAACACACATATAAGGGGGCTGCTGTGGCTGAGAGGTAGATGGCTGTGGCTCCAACCAGAAGGTTGGCAGCTCGGATCCAAGCAAATACTGAAGTGTCCTTGGGCAAAATGCTGAACCCCGAATGGCCCCTCATAGAGGAATACACTAATAGGAAGTCGCTTTGGATAAAAGCGTCAGCTAAATGACATGTAATGTAATATACAACCACATAAAACGGCCTTATAAATCCACTTGTTTATTATGTTGTGCCTACAAGGGTCAGATTTTACAGGTTAAACTTTAATGGCATAGTGTTGTTGTACTTAATGGGAAATCCACCGTAAAGTGTGAATGATTATGTGGTTTATCCTACTCAACTTTTCAGTTTTAATTTGTGAAATCCGTCAGACATTTAACTGAACACAAACACATCCTGTAACTGCTCCATTGAAAGAGTCACCGGGAATACGATGTTAAAGTCTTCATACATCATCATAGAGACTCTGAACAGAACAAGTGTGACTGAGAGATCGTGGATAATACCAGTGGACAGTACCTGAGTTATTGAACCATCCTGCAGACTTTCAATGAAAGACCTAATTCCTGTGTCAAAAGAGTCCAAAGCATCTACAACCCAAAACAAAACAGAAGACACTGAGGACCATGTCGACTTAAAGGGAAGAGAATGAATTTAGGATACACAGAAGCTGTCAGTCAAAAAGTATGGAATTGAAAATGCTCAAATAAAACACTTGAGGAAAGGAAGACAACGCAGTACATTGATTACCATGCATGCAGTATATTGTTGATAACAGTACTCACCGTGCACTTCACTCACCCCTGAGGTCACCAGCAGTACGACCAGGGCCAACACTAAGCAGCGGTTCATAGTGATTCCCTTCCATGGATTTGGAACATCGCTCAGATTTTCGATGGACAGAATCCGCTCATAAGACACTTTATAAAGAACCCAAACAAGTCAGATCCATGTACACGAGTTGCTGTAAAATTCAGTTTGTTGTTTGAAGTGGACTCATTTCTTACTTGTGATGTTTTCAAATGATCCAACTCACTCCTTTAGGTTAAGGTTTAGAAATTGCATCCAAAATAAAACTGTAAATGAAGATGGAGAACTGCTTACGGATAATTCAAAATCACAGCTTTTGTTGTTCATGCACCTGCACTGCAACGTGCACAGTCTTTCTAGTTGAACTCTGTGTCATTGACTCACATATGGCAGCTTAAAATAGGCCCCTGCAGCCAGTTGAATGAGGCAAACAACATTTGAGGGTGTAATTCTTTATAAACTTCTACAGAGTGAGAAACAGACGTACCTGATTGGAACATTCAGTTGCGTCTCACTCCTGAAGTGAAGTTCCCAGTCGCGTTGATGGTGATTTCTGAGCTGCAGGCACCGGAGTCAGGGTTATACACACCCTGCACCATGTTCCCTCGCTCCTTGATTGACAGGCACAGATGAGGGTTGTTGAAAAAAGGAAAATGACATTGGTAGTTTGTGCTGATACTGTTGATACTGAAGTCTTAGTACAATATCTGATGCCAAGAAATATCAGATGCGAAATTAAACCTGTGACTAATTTACTATTAAACTTGCCCGGTTAAAAAGCAGTTGAAGGTAAAGACTCACAAATATTTTACATATCCACCTGTTGTGTGTTGTTTTTATGGTAGAAAGTAACTTAGTAGAGTATATTTACCTCCACCAAGGGCTTTATTATTTCCTTGGTAATATTTTATGGATCTTGATGGCAAAAAATCTGGCATGTTGAGGGGACTGATATGTATGAGTGCGTGTGGTGCAGATCTAAATGAAGATCCAGATCCAGTGAATTTAAATGTGGTTTCATGAGGGGAGTGTCGGCATCAGTGGAGGTATGTGCTCTACTGAGTCCCCTTCTAGTTGTACTTGTGGCGGAAAGTAACCAAGTTCAGTACATAGACACATATTTCAGGTATCTTTCAGGTACTGCACCAGATTTTAGAATAGAATGGCTGTCCTTGAAGCTCAAGTTACTGATTTACAATGATTCGCAGATAAAATATTATGATTATCTGATCAAAGTGGTGATACAATATGATGAGAAGCATCACGTCCAGCAGCTAGAACACTCAAATACTGCTTACATCAGTAATAATAAGAGGGGTTGTGCAGTTTTTATATGTTTGATCCTATTTCAGTGTATTCTTTTGTCCAAGGTTTTACTGTTTTAGTGTTATAAGAGTGTGTATAAATACGTTGTAGCCTTATTTGTGTGCTTAAGGCGTGTGCATGTAAAGATCTCTTGAATCTCTTTCACATGCACAGTTTTCTAAACGTGCACAAAAGTACACAGTGTTGACACTGGTGTCAGTCCTTTGTACCTGTGTTGGCTCGTGACGCTGCGGCTCCTGTGAGAGCAGCGCGTCAGGACGGACGCGTCCCTCCCACTGACGAATACCGCAGCCTGCGGACTCGCTCGCCCACAGTAGGAGACGAGGAGAGGGCAGAGCGAGCAGCTGGTGCGGACGCTGGCCGGATGGTTAAATCTAACCTTCAGACGATTTTGAATAGTCATTGTTTTGTTAGAGAAAAAGAGAGAAACTTAACCAAGATGCCCGTCATCGAGCAGTCCAGTAATAAAACTGAAAGCGAGAGGTATGTGATGTCGCAGTCCGTGTGGATTGGGCGCTAGCTAAGCTAAGCTAAGCTAAGTTTAAAAACCGCGGCCTAGCGGCGATCTCTGTGCCCCATGTTTTTTTGTTTACATAACAGAGCTATTTTTTCCCAGTTTGTGTTTTAAATCACATGGTCAGATCCGTGTGCTCACTAGCTTTTGGATACAGGTTTTCTAAGAGGACCATAAACTGTTGAGCTTTATCTCGTCTCTATAGCATTTACTGAAAACGGGTATCCAGCAAGTAGACAAACTCATAGTTAGCGCTGCTGCTGATATCCAGCTCTAGCTAGCGAAGCTAATGCTAACGCCGCAGTAATGTAGTAGTAAAAACCCTGAGGAGTTTGTTAGGCAGCTAACGTCAAACTGTCGAGATAGTTATCGATAACGACATTTAATCTAGTCCATGTCATTTTTCACAGCACAACGCGTATTAAGACTAAATAACGTCTGTGTTTAAACGAGCTATTTATCGTGTGTTTGCTTTGCTTTCACGCTAATGTCAACCTAGGTGAATTGCTAATTGTTCCAGCTAACGCTACATTACCAGTATAACAAGTGTTTACATATATCAGGGGCTGCAGTGGAAATATTACATGAAGAGTGTGATCACGTTTTCTACTTTCACCTTTTACTGTGATCTTGTAAGAACACACGGGTCAGTCACTATATTTATATATAAGGGTTATGTAAAATGTGCCTGTAGCTGACGAACCTAGTGGAATAATGTCTGAATTGACCAATAGGGGCTTCATAGCTTGTTTTTTTTTTTACCCCATTTTGATTCAGAGGTGAAGAAACAGTGAGACACCCAGTAACCTCTCGTTAGAGATCACATGGAACCTTTGTTTTTGAACGGATCAGTCATCAACCATCAGTATAACACAACCTCTGCTGTGGGCTTTAATCAGACCTGGTGTTGTGTTAACCATTGTTGGGTTATAAGTCAGCCAGTTCACCGGAGACGTGTTGTTCGTTCACTTCCTACTGTGTTCGCTAATTGACTGTTTGAATCCTGGAAATGTGTCTTGACAGATTGAAACAAGTGAGCAATCGGTCAAGGTGTGTTTTTGAACCTCGGTCGTGTCATGACAGGATTTTGGCCCGAGGCTTCCTCTGGTTCTATGTTACTGTGAAAGACTCATAGGAAATTTCCACTGCACTGCAAAGGGGAGGGGGTGGTATACTGGGGCTGCTTGAGTCCGGGGATGACATATAAACACACTCAGAATCTACTCCTTATTCTACACAATCACTAATGAATAAATTATCTATTACTTCCAGCCTTTTTTTCCTGTTTCCCTCGTGACCTTTAGCATTTATGTTAACAGCATCGAAGCTCTTATGTAATAATCCAGGTCGTTGAAGTTTATAAAATATGTAGTTCTCTCTTTCACCAGTAGCTTTTTTTTCGACACAGGCAGGTGCCTTTTTTAACCCAGTACTGGGTTACTGATCCTGATCTATATTTTGACGTGAGGCTGGTAGAGCAGCGTGTCGTCCGTCTGACGCACCGACACTTCCCTGTTACATTACTTACACAACAACCTCCTAGAGATGAGTGGTCCTTTTTGTGATATTAATGCATGGCAACGGTGCTCTTACGCAAGCAGAGGCTCCAGAGAATTGTTCCTCATGTGACCAGAGCAGCTGTCTTTACCAGAGCGACCCAGGCTGCGAGTGTGTGTGTGTGTGTTGCCGCCTGCAGTGAACATGAGGATTTCAAAGGTTGCTGAATGGGGCAAATTGATTTGTACCCCCTGTGCTTTTGTTTACATGTTAGAGGGAAAAAAGAGGCATTTGGAGGTTTTGTGTTCAGATGCTAACTGGCTGTTTTACATTATCTGATAATGGGATTTAGGCAGAAGCTGTGTGAGTGCGCAATCTAAATTAGTTCGCATGATTAGGTAATAGGTTAGATACCACAGATTGACTTGGTTAGACTGAGCCATTGACCATGGTTCTCATTTGGGTTTCACACATCTGCTCCACATATAGCACAACAGTGGCATTTGCGTAAGAGCGCATCTGTGTGTGTGTGAGAGCATTCTTGCGTTGCTGCAACAGTGCAGCTGCAGCAGCTAATGGGTTTGTTCCAGACCAGGACTCTGAAAATAGGCCCCCTCTCGACACTGCAAATGCAGCTACACGCGCGGACTGCACAGGCAAGCTCAGACAATTCTGTAGACCATTTGGATTAATAGCTGATCTCTCTGGGTGAAGTGGTGTTTGTCCCTGTCTGTTGTAAACTGGAGCAATGCGGTTAGTGCTGGATGAAAGTAGGCTGGACAAACAGAGCCTGTTAATCTGGTCGTCTTCCCCTCAGAATCACGTGACTGGATTCAAATACTGTTCTGAGAAACCGAGGGACACAGCTCTGTTCATCTTAAGAAGGGATGTGTGACCCTTATATATGAACAGGGAACGTGACAAGGATGATGTGGAAGAGCACTCTTTCACTGCTGTGGTAGCACAACCATTCTTGCATCATGCTTGTTAATTAAATGTGTACAGGTCAAATGTTTCTTATCAATAAACTCATATAAATATCTGTGTCCGACTCAGGGACAGTTACTGATTGAACTATGCCCCCAGCTTTCTATTATGTGTCGAAAAACTCACCCAAGTTTAGCAAATGTTTTACCATGTCTTGTGAATCATTCAACACTGAATTTGTTCAAAGCCTGATGTTCATATTTAGAGTTTAGTTTGGGTTTGTTAGTAGAACCTCCAGTGAATATTACTCTTTAAATGGCTCCATCTGCGTTTGTTTTCCCCCCCAGTATCTCCAGTCCCAGGAGGTGCTCTCACTGTTGCAGTAACCCGTGTCCAGGGCCTCTGTGGTGCTCCTGATGCCCCTCTCCCACCCCTGAAGATCCCAGGTGGGCGAGGGAATGACCAGCGGGATCGCAATCTTTCAGCTAAGCTATTCTATTCTGTAAGTTTAACCTCATGTTGATGTCTCTTCTTACCCACAGGATGTTTATATTTTGGGGCAAGGAGGGTGGACCTGCCTTGTGCTAACAGGGCAGTTAGACACGTCTATCTAGCAAGCAGAGATGCAAACACAAAGGTGGTTGTTTGCAATTCAGCTCTTTGGAATCGTGTCTCTCTTTACCCTCAGTGAACCTCATGATGTCATTGTTTTGTTAAGATGCTGTGGCTTTGTTTTGGGAATATTTGAATGTATCTCAAAGGCTACACACATAATTTGTTGCTAAATAAAACATGTGTGATAATAATCAGGATATTCCAGATGAGGTTAGGATCTTTGGATGGAGAAACGTAGTGTGCTGAGTGTGTTTACTGCAAAACCAGCCAGTTGTGTTTTGTGCCCCTGAGCTAAAGCTCGTTTTCTATTTCAGGGCACACAAACTGTGTCAGTGGTGATGAACTTGTTACACCTGCTTTTTTATACTGGCACACTTTACATGTGCAGTCATTTGTTCACCGTTGTATTTATTGTCAAATAACCTGGGTGAAATTAAAGGCACAGCATCACATTCTTATCATAATTGAAAGCACTTTCCCCTCCGCTCTCCTTTAGGATGCTCAGTTACTGGTTCTGGAAGAGCCCCCCCCTGCCAACGGCAGAGTGCGCTTCTTGCTCTTCGAGCCACGTCGCTCAGAAGGGAAGCTCTGTGTCTGGAGGGCGGCGCTGAAAGGAGGGAACCTTTACGTTGAAATCCCCCCTGGAGCTTTGCCCGAGGGCAGCAAAGACAGGTCAGTCCGCAAAACATTCGATTTTTACGGTCAGAAGGACAATCTATCTTTTTCTTTGTGCATGATTGATGTGAAAAAAAAGGTCAAACAGATCCTTTTTTTCTCCTAGTAATCACACATTGTACAAAATGTCTAAACCCCATTATGTATGGTGATTGAAAAGGCTCAGACATTGTTCATAGAAATGCACTTTGACCATCATGAATATTTATTTTCTTGTGAAATATATCAACATATCTATAAAACATGAACTCTTTTGTTTGCTCTGACTTTTCACAGTTTCGCCCTCCTGCTGGAATTTGCAGAAGAGCAGCTGCAGGTTGATTACGTCTTCATCTGCTTTCACAAGAGCCGTGATGATAGAGGTACGACTTTTATTTGGTCTGGGTTTACTCATCTTTTATAGCCTAATACAAAACTTTGATATAGTACCAGCACTATGAATAGATGAGCCTACAGTTAATCATATATGAAATATGCAGTGAGTTTATTGAACGCATTTAGTTTGTGACCTCTGGAGAAACTTGATGATTTCTTTCAAAGTTAATACGTTTGAATATCTGAGAAGAGGGAGACTTTACCACAAGAAACAACCTTATTATTCCTAACAATTATGTTAGATTTAGTTGTTTCCACTATTTGTATATTTTCCCCAAGTCCTCATAACCTTCTTTCATAAATTGAGTCTTCATCAAAAATTGGTTTAAAACAAGAATGTAGAGCTGATACCTCTGCTATGGTCAAACAGTCTACTTCATTTTTGTTCACGTTTGTTTGGACATGGTTCTAAAACTATTTAAGAAACATACTCATATAGTTTTGAAAGGAATCTCTGATTAAATTATAAATGAATCACCACACACGTTTTATGTATTTAAATCGAATCATCCTAGAGATTTACACGTGTTTCCGTCTTGTCCCTCCTCAGCATCCCTCCTACGTACATTCAGTTTCCTGGGCTTTGAGATTGTGAGACCGGGTCATCCCCTCGTCCCCCCCCGCCCTGACGCTTTCTTCATGGCTTACAGCATCGAACGAGACTCCTCCGATGATGACTAGATAACGCTGAGCAGTTACAAACGTTTGTTGTACTTCTTTTGGTCCATACCCACAAATCTTTATCATTTTTTTGGGAGATGAAAATATATTCATGTTCAGTATGGTTGAGGTTTCCTGCTCCTTTGTGTTGGTTTGACCTATACCTCCCACGTGCTGTGTTTCAATGATTTTGCACTAGGGTAAGATGTTAATATACCAGGAATGTAAAGCAAGCACCCACATAATATCAGGGCATTGTGTCCTCACCACTGTATGACCCTTTGTGATGTGTAGTTCTCATTCCCCTTCAGCACCCCACCCCCCTCCTCAGAATAAACCCTGATCGTCTCCACAGTGTAATATTTATGATAAATTCAAATTCATCTTACTCATGTAAGTAGATATGTCTTCATAGTATCAGTTGATTCTCCAGTTTGTATTGATTTTTTTTTTTAAATGTGTGCATGATTTTCAGTTGTGATTTTAATCCACTTGATAGGAATCTGCATGTTGTAACTACTAAATAAAAGTGCTCACCTAGACAGTGGCATCTGTGGTCCTGTGAGGTCATGCAGATGTGAAACATGTGAGAGCTCTGTGTTTTGAAGTGACAACATCACACAGTGTTATTCGACCACATCTAAAGGAAGAAGGGTTAACGCCTTTCACCAATCATATTGAACAACTGATCCATTCTGCTGTTTGAAAAGGATTTTCAGATGCTGGTAGTTTGTGTGAAGATCTTATCTTTTGAAGCTTACTAAGGCTAAATGTCACATTGCTGTAATCATCTTACTGAGTTCTGAAACAAAAGTGTGGACAAACAAAAGAACCGTATAGCAAGACTTTAAAAAGGCAAGTTTATCAAAGCCCTTAAGTATTATTTATAAAAGTGCCATAAATTCTTTTGAGGGGTTTGGGACAATACAATCTCTATATTGGTAAAGCACTTATCAAGAGAAAGTGCTTCACAAATGAAAAACACAAGTAAAAGCATAAAAAACTGAAATAAAAGAATCAAAACACTAAATGTGTAAACATGACACTAGAGTTTGGTCAAATCAGGGAATGCAGTATCGCAGAAGTACATGTTAAGCTTTGATTTAATAATGCCTGTACATGTATATCCTCGGGCTGTGTTTAACAGTCACAATAAAAATTAAATCATCTTAAGGTTTTATTTTTCAAGAGTCCTTAATTTCCAGTCTGTGCAAACAGCACATAAAAAAAAAGAAAGAAATGCACAAGTATCTTGTGAAATAATCAAAACTACACCTTCAGGGTATTTAATTATTCATATTACAGCCCAAGCTAAAAAAGGGGTGTTCATACCTCCATTGAAGCTAATACCCTATCTCTTGATCACGCCAATTTACTTCTTCTTTGTGTCGTGGCCCGACCCTCCACAGAATTTCATGGAAATCTGTTGAGTAGTTCTTGAGAAATCTTGCTGACAGACAGAAAAACAAACAATGAAAACATAACCTCCTTGGTGGAGGTAAACATTCAAAGTGAAGCACTTTTCACATGAAGATCGATACTGAAAGGAGCATGGAAGGAATTGTTTTTTCCTTTAACTCTATAATAACAATAATAATAATAATACCCAGGAGAGATTCAAGGAACCATATCATTTCAACATGGACTGCCTGTACATGTCAGTCCATCGTCAAAGTAAGCCCCAGCTGACTGGTCACACTCACAACTGTCTCAGGGTCTGTGAATGACAGGTACTGCAGACACATGCACTCCTCCCAGTCCAGCGCGGGCTGATCCTGGATCAACCCTCTCTCCGCCAGCTTCATCACCAGCAGCGCCCGTTTGATCGTCAGCCAGTTGTGTACAGCTGCTGCTGTGGTGGGGCCGCTGGGATTGAGGAGTGAGACATGGGGCCCCCAGAGGAGCACCTGAAGCAGGGCCACCATGTCGGCTATCTGAGGCCCGCTGCTCCCATTCTGGAGCAGAGAGGACAGATGAAGCAGAGCCCATCTGTATGAGGACGTGGAGAGGCTTGATGCTGAGCTCTCTTGTGAGGACAAGCAGAACTGCAACAGGGCACCAATCTGTGAGTTTATGGAGGAAAGGGGGTGAGGCCCAGACTGCGGGTTTAACACCACACGAGGGGAACCTTGTCTCCTCCATAACATCTGGATCCTGCCCCTTTTCTCCGGGGTTTCCCACTCCCTCTCTTCTTTCAACCTGCTGGTCTTCAAACTTGTCTTTGCTTCAGAAGAACCATCAAGCTCGTTTTCTCTCTTGTCCCTCACCCCGCAGGGCCACACCAGAAAGATCTCCTGGGGTCTGAGCTCTGCTGCCGTGGCCCCGATGTTGTAGAGATGCTGTGCACCTGTTATTATCTGCAGCAACAGGACACACACCTGTCTGTCATAAAGCGAACTCTCTGCGCTCTGCAGGCGGTGGCTCTCCTGGACAAAGTCCTCCAGAGTGATGTGTGGCAGGTCCCTCTCAACGCTCACTGACTGTCCTCTCTGCAGGAAAGACTGAACTGAGGTCACATTCATCATTGTGGGATCTGTGGTATACTCAGTACTGCCTCCACCTGGTGTTTCAGCAGCAGTGAATTCTGATTCAGAAGGAGTGGAGGGATCTTGAGGTTGTAAGGTGCTGGTGTCATTCTTCAGGATGCTGCTGGGTGTGAAACGAGCGACCACACTCTGCACGTTGACATGTGACAGTTGGTGTTGGGTGGGTGCTTCATGTGCGTATTTGTGCACCTGCGGAGAAAGAGAGAAAACTCATGAAGCCAAAGTTATAACCAGGAAATTCTTGCACGGCAAAAATATTTAGTGTTTGAAACAGAAAAGAGATTTGAGCTGTTGCAGTTAAGACAACTGACGGCAGTTCAGAGGAAGTGTTCTAGCACCGCAAGTCATTTGCCAGTGGTGATAAAGATCATGTTTGCTGTGAGCAACATGCAAACCACTTATACAAATGCAAGACATAATTTCAGAGTATGTGCAAAAATTCAACACAGAACAATTTATTTTGCAGAGTACATGAAAGTGAAACAAATAGCTGATACCTTTAAACCGAGCACCCTCCCTGGAAACCTGGGGCTGTGCAGTCTGTAGTAAACACACTCTCCTATCTGCTTTGGCCGGCTGTCCTCAGTAAGCAGGAAATCCTGAGGCTGGTATGAGCTGGCGTCCTTCTCTGCGGCCTCTCCTCGCAGCAGGATCCCGGCCTCTACGCTCAGCGCCATGCTTCTCAGAAAGAGTAGATGGCGATGCAGGATCCCCTGAGAAACAACCCTCTGGTCGTCGAGGCTGCTGAAGAGGTTTGGCAGATGTTCGTCCGGGGTGTCAAAGGACAGCTGGGAGAAGGAGGGCAAAGGAACCACGCTCCTTCTGACTTTAGTGACCTCTTCTATCTCCTGATGGAAGTAGCGTTGAGGTGCGGGAGCCATCATGTACAAGGGGTTGTCAATGTTTTGAGGGTGTCTTTGCAGGGGAGACAAGGGAGACCAGGGACACAGCGGGGTTGCGTTGGTTCCAGGGAGGGAGAGGGTGCGATTTAACCTCTTCTTTGGAACAGGCGGGGGGGTGATGTCTGAGAAAAATCTCTCCTGGTGTTGAAAGGGATCTGAGAAGAGAGAGAGATTTCAGACGTGAACAGTGAGCAACAGAGAGACGACATTTCGGACACAGTATTCGGAGCCTGTTTGATCTCCTGTGTTAACGCTCTGGAGCTACTTTAGAATTGTTCCTTTTTCCTTATTGAGTCCTCCGCAAATAGTTCAGTCACTGTTTATTGTTTGTGTGCAGGGCTTTCTATAAACAGCCTATGGTGCAGAGTGAAGATAGAAAACTTTGTGTTCATCCTACCTGGTTTATCTGCATCACGCCAATTCTCCCCTCTCTTCATTGGCTGACAGTTCAACGTTGGATTGATTTAAAAAATTTTCAAATAACTTTTATTGCTCAGCCCAGTCTGGCCCCCAGCTACATTATGGAGCTACTAACTCCTGATGCGCCAATTCCTAATCTGAGATCTTCCAACCAAGACTTGATAGTAAGTCAAGGCTGCTAATTCAAGGTGACCGGGCTTTTGACATTAGGACACCGAGTCGCTGGAGTTAGAGATTAGCCTTGTCAGCACTTGTAGGAACGCCTTTTATTGACGCCTTTCCTTAATGTTATATTTCTTATTCTTGTTTTGTTCTGTGTTGTTTTATTCCCATGTATTTTTGCAACCTTCTTTAAATAAGTGATTCAGTTTTATTTAAACTATCATTATAAACAAGGGTCTGCATAGACAGCGGAGTTACACATGAAAAGTCATGGCAACCTCTCTCTCAGTATCACATGCATTTTATTGAAAGTCAGAGTTTCCAGATGGGTACTTCCTCTCTTTCAGTTCTCACATGCAGCCTGTAAGATGAACTGAGAGGGTGAAACCACACATGAGGGCAACACGCATTCTGTTCCCATCACCCTTGGTTGTATAACCCAGAAGTTATCTGACCCTACCTGATTTAGTTTTTACAGTTGCATTTACTTTATATGATCATTTTTTTCGCATTCAAACTCCACTGTGTCGTACCGTAGCGCTGGTGTATGGGGCACTGATCTGCATGACAATCGGTGGGCTCAGAGAAGACATCGTCGTAGGAGTAGTTCTGATGCTGGAGTCCCACGGGGCTGAGGTGGGAAGAGTCCGCGCTGGAGCGACTACGACTCCTGTGGAAGGAGCAGCACAGAATAAAAAAAAAGAAATGTTGAACTTCTATCATGAATATAAACCCTGTGCATAAGAGTGCAACTGTTCGCATGTCAAAAACATTGTATCTGCATAAAGAATAACAAAGAATGTTCGGTCTGTGGTGCATCCACTTCATCAAATGAGCTGAAATCAACCTGTATCCCAGACATGTTTTTAAATAGGAATATGTGATCAGGATTAACCACAATGTAAAGCCAATGCAAACACAATATTGGGCCTACCTGTGCTGTTTGACAGGCAGAGCTGGTGGCAGCTCCTTCGCTCTGCCCCCTGAACTATACGCCATCTGGACCCTACAGAGTTACAACAGCTTCAACCTCCACGTCCTCTGTCACTGAACACTGTTCATGTGAAGCTCACAGGTGGCTAACTCACTTCTCACTCAGACTTCCTGTCTATCTCGGTTACTCCCTCTCCCTCCGTGTCGTTGCATGTTTTTAAACAAGTCTGCTCTGCTGCTCTGCTAATTTTGTTTGGCTCTAATCTTTTTTTGGAGGGTCTGAGCTTGAGGTTGGCACCGGAAAACTGAAGTGTCTGTTCTCAGGGCAAAACTTTTGTGTAGCTAACCTCAACTTGACAGAACAGGGCAGAGCAGTTACAGCAGAGACACCTCATCTTGCAATCTTTTAACGCTCTCTCTCTCTCTCTCTCTCTCTCTCTCTCTCTCTCTCTCTCTCTCTCTCTCTCTCTCTCTCTCTCTCTGTTGCTGTCGATGTGCTTTTTTACACCCTGGGAAACCTCAGCATGAACTTCTCTATCCTTGATGATGCAGTTTGAGCCTTTACATTTGCAACAGCATCTCCAGGGCTCACTGCTTCAACCCAGTAGCTTTTGCTTCCACTGACTGTAGTGGAAAGGTGAAACATTCAAGCAGAAAAACACAGAGGTTGAGTTTTATTTTGTCCATATCTACGGTATTGTTCAACTAAGATGTTTTGGACACATAACTTCCTTGAGTGAAATATAGTAAATATAGCATGACCTATATAAACTTATAATGCAAAGAATAGTTCTTAGCAGTCAAATTTGAACAAATGTTTCCTGAATTATTTACCATCGGAAATAAGGTTTGCCATAAAAATATCATGGATTGTTCCATAAACTCTTTGTAAATGGGTCACACTGTTGTGCTTTCCAGCAGAGATTCATTTAGTCGATCTTGACCCTGGAAAACTTAGTAGAGCACATATCTCCGCCGCAGCCCAACAGCCCCTTTTCTAGCTGCACCAAGTTTCACATACTCATCAGTTCCTTAAATATGTCTGATTTATTTTCATCAGCCCACAAAGGATTCTCTAGGATATGTTGAAAAACATCCTCTCTCACAATGTTAAAGAAAGTGAAAAAGAATCCTGCCTCTGCCACCTCATCCGGATCTACACCGAAAGTTTTTAAGTTTTTCTCAGAACTATACCACAACCCTCCACCACGTATTGAGGAAATCCTTCCAGCAGTTTGCGTGTAATCTTGCAGACAGGGGTAAAAATATCACCTCCTTGGTTGAGGTAATTGTGCTTTTGAAGAGGTTTCAAAACAACATCCTGACTAAACCTGACCTTCACTAGTCTAGTTTACGACTAGATTAAATTGGATAACTGCGTCTAATAATTCGGACTAGAATAAAATTTCTAATAACCTCTGTCCATTTCTTTGTTTATTTTCTTATTTGTATATAGTGAATATAGTGAATTGAAATGTAGGAAGGGCCATTCTGGTTGATGTTTTCTTCCTGCATTTGCACATGGTCAGAATAATTAGGATTAAGGCTGTTATGAAAGCAAGTAGCTGTGACTCATGTTTGGTTGTATACAAGAACATCCTACAGAATGTCAGACCTCTGTCTCATGGTTGCATCATTAGAGGACACTTCAGAGGAACTCCAGGATCATGAATCATAAAGGGTTTGTATAAGATTCTGATCATGTGTTTCATGGTTATTGAGCTACAACAAACCCCCTGAAGCTGCCATTGGCTGTTGTGTTACAAAAGGTTATACAAGGGGTCATGTTAGTATAAGTGGGCCTAACAATAGGGAGGATATTAATATTTTCTTCAAGAAAGCCAAATTACAAAGTGCTATAGGTAAGTGCCATATAAGTGCGACTAAATCGCTACTTTTCTTTATTATTTTAATTTAAAAAAAATTGTTATTCAAGGTATAATCAGAAGATATGAGTTTTTAGTTTGCGGTGGAAGGTGTGTAGACTTTCTGCTGTCCTGATGTCGATGGGGAGCTCGTTCCACCATTTAGGAGCCAGGACAGCAATTGTGATTTTGTTGAGTGGTTAGCTCGCAGTGATATAGACCAACAGTGTAGATAAGCTACAAAATAATTAACTGCTGATCAATTCTGGAAATCCTGAATCTGTCATGTTTGTGACACAAAAACACATATGATATGATATTCTGATATGTGATCGTTGTTATTATTTGTGCTGTTGTGCTGTTTGCTGCTGAAGTGCTCCCACCCCACAGTGACTCACTCGTCCCCTGTGTTCAACGGCCATTGTCTGTTTTCCTTTGATGATCAGGTATGTGTTACATCACATCACAGTCACCATCTCATTGAAAACTATGATGAAATAGTGAAAGAATGTGAAAACTGAGGGTGAGTGTTGGATGTTGAAATTGCGAACATGGTTTTTTCATTGTGGTGACTTTCTTTTTCTATGGTAAACGAGGTGAAAATTATAAAAAGATGAACACAAGAAAAAGTGAAGTGAAACTTAGGTGACTTCTTCACGGTTGAGCATTTGACTTGTAAAACACACATGAAAGTTATATTATGAATTACTGCATTGCATTTTAACACAGGAATGACTGAAGGAGTAAATCTGCTCTTTATTCACAAACATGTCTCAGTGGTTCACACTGTTGCCTCAGCAGGTAGGTTCCCAGGAAGTTTGTACACAAGGGAATGGTTGTTTGTCTCTGTATGCTGGCCCTGTGATACACTGGCGAACTCCAGCTCTTGCCCAATGTAAGCTGGGATTGGCTTCAGCACCCTCTGCAACCCTCAGAGGATGAGAGGTTCAGAAAATGGATGGATGGATATTCTGTATGACTGATATGTGATGTTCATGGGCAGGATTGGACGGCACAGCTTCCTGTTTGGAGGCCTCAGAATTTCCTCTTGGCTGTTTGCAGAAGTGGTTCTGTTGGCCTCATCAGACCGTGACCTTCAGTTTAAACAGAGACAGTTTGCAGCCCAGTGCGAGGAGGCTGGAATGAGGGCTATGATTCTCTGTTGGAGAGCAGAGGGCAAATTTACCAGTTGACCTTTGTTACGACCCTCAACTATGATCATTAACTTCGCGTGGTGACTGAAAAACCAGGATCACAGAAACAAGTGCATTATTCAATCTTTGGTTTATGTTGAAACTCTTATCGAGTGTCATTGACTTAACTGTATGGTCACTTTGGGTGTAATTTGTGATGCTGTTGAATTTGCTTGTGTTACACTCACAAGTGTTTCTACTATTTTGTCCACCCCACCTCATATCAGTGGGTAAATGCAACAGTATAACATGATGCAGCTAAAATCTGGGATAAATCATTGTCGAGTGATCAGGCTTTTTTCTTGAAGGACGCTGCTGCACTGCTGAGTGAACTTAATGAAAAGCTGAAAAACCTTATTCGCCTTGAAGTGTTCACGTAAAACCAGTGACGTCATTCACATAAAGAAACAACATGGAGAGTGATTATACATTTAGATCGCCTTAATCTATTCTTGTGCACATTGGCTCATTCTTGCATTTGCCTTGTCCTCCACTTAGAGTCGGAGCGCTCTGCGTCATAATGATATTTACCCACTAAATTTCAGTGCGTGGGAGAGCTCAGGGCACACAGGCTACAAATATAAATTAGGCAACCATCATAAGGGCCTCTTCACTGAACCTCTTCATATGCTAACTAAGGAGCAAGGAGGACAACTTGGGTTCTCTGTGTGGAGGATGCACCAACACAATTCAAGCTGCAGAAACTATAAACACATTCAACAGGAAGCGTAAATAGGCCTCCCTGAGAGGGGCTGACATTTTAGTTTGATGAAAGCGGTGGAGGAATTCATTAACCTTCAACACATGGCTGATGTAAGGAACTCACTCTCCATGTTCCTCAACACAGGAGTTTCTTGGTCTGAAAAGAAAATGGAACTGTGGAATAAAATATGAAAGACTCAAACGTCATAAACACACAATACTGGGGCAGTCTGTTTATGTTGTTTTATTTTTTTATGTCACAACTGATACATTTTTCATGTTTTTACAGCAAAGTCATAGTTTTATCTGGTGACATGAGGCAATAATGGACTCAGAAGGACATTCATGTCAACCAGTGCATTTTTATAGAGAAGTAGATGCATAATGTCAACCAAGTTGAGTTCTGCTAAAACACTTCTGCAGTCCTGTATCTTTTCAATGGCAGGTGGTGAAGTGTTTCTTTATAATGTTGTAGAAGCGGCGTTTCAGTTTGCCGTCTGGGTGTCTGGCTGCAGAAGCTGGTGTGTTGCTGGAAGAGGCAGGAGATGATTTGATCTCTGCGTTTACTGATTGTCCTTTAGTCCTTGAGTCAGTTGAGTCTTTGGAAAGTTTCTTTTTAGCTCCAGAAATGTGAGAGGAGTTGACTTTCATGTCTACTTTCTTTTTCTCTGGAGCTTTCCCCACACATCCTGCAGCCTCCTCATCTCTGGTTAAGCGGCGTAGCCCGGCTTGGCACAGAAGCGCCTCCTCGTTCGCCATCTGAGGGCTCTGGCTCAAGGTGATGAAGCCGTACGGTGTGGTGACCTTGGCCAGGTGTGGCAGGGAGAGGGCGGGTCTGCTGGCCGGGTCCAGGCAGTGCTGGGCCTCGGGCAATGGATAGGAGCCCTCCCTGAGGAGGAGAGACCTTCTCTGCATGAAAGGGTCTGAGATGCTGCGCTCAGCTTTGCGTACTGACAGAGCTGAACTGGAACCTGAAGAATACGTGGTTGATGAGAGGCCAGAGGAGGAGGCAGAGACAGATTCACATGTCTCCTGCTCTGTCCCAGAACTTCCCAAACCTCCTCCTGACTCGCCCTCTTCCTCCTTGTTCACAGATCTCAAGTCGCTCTGCACAGACAGACTCGGTATAGTGAACTGCGGGATGCTGCCAGGCGTGAGGATATTTGGAAAAATGTTCTCCCGGCTCGTCTGAGAGTCTGATCCCAGGGAACAACCGAAGGACTTTGCACTGCTGGTAGCCCACAGGAGTGCACGGATCCCTGCGCAGCTGTGCCTGCGTTCTGTGGACAGATCATCCAAAGATTTATTTCCACTGATAGCTCCAATGCTGAACGTCCGAGTGACTGTGTCCTTATCCATGTCTGACTAGTCTTCCGCTGTCTTTACAAAGAGGTTTGGAGAGTAGATAAGGAAGAGGGTTGATGAACGGCAGCTTTTATACATCTCTTTTCTTCCCACATCTTGTCCTCCAACAAATACATCAACAGATACGTAAATGTGACGAAGGCCAGAGCCGGAAGAGGTTTCCTTCTAGGGAGCTTGTCAAGTACTGCAGCATAAAGACCTCTTTATTAAACCTCTTCTCATGCTAAAGAGCAGACAGAGCAGCAGCAGCAGCAGCAGCTCCCTGCCCCTCACAGCCTCTGGTACCTCTCCATGCAGACAGAGGACATTTTAAGATAAACCATAACATGGAAACTCATTTTAGGGAAATAATCGTGTGACTTCTCATTGTTAAATAGTTTCAGGCTGTTTTTTATGCGCAGTATGAATGCAACTATTGAGCATTTCCATTTCATTTCCGTTTTTTTTTTGTTTTACCTCTTGGTTTTTGTTTTTTTGTTATACTGTAATGTAACGTAATACTGCCAAGGTTTAAGCCTGATAGGGCTTCACCTGCCGTTTATATTCAATTTTATTTTCTGATTTAGTTTTCTCAGAATTTGATTTTGTTGCTTTTATTTAAAGCACTTTGTGTGGAATTGTGCTTTATAATTAAAGTTTATTATTATCATGGTAAACTGCATTTGAACATTGCCCTCGTCTGAACAACCACTCAGGCCTACTTATATTTCACACCTGATCCATTTTCTTTGCTCTTCGTTATCATGCAACATATTAAAGACTCCTGAATGTGTCAGCAATCTAAACACATGAACACAACACATTTCATTCATAACAATTAAGCACTGACGCAGACAGAGCGCACACTGGTCACGTGATCACCCTCCTCTGCCAGTTGCCGGTTAATTGATGGGAGTCAGCTCATTGGTCCTTGCCGATTGCACCAGGTGTATGTGCTCAGACCGATTGGCTCCCCAGCAGTGACCTCGGGGTACATGACCCTCCCCCTCAGGCTTCGCTCAGTGCAATCCTCCATCTTGTTCTCGGTGCAACTCGGCAGCGCCACCAGGCTTCAGACCCGCAGCAGGATGACGAGTGAAGTCCACAAAGACACCGTGGAGCAGGAGCAGGCCCGGGCCCAACACTCTGAGGTAAACATGGGTTCAATGTGTCCAAGGTGCTCCAGTCATTTGAAGTCGCCATGGAGTGTGTGTCTGTGTCGTGACCGGTGTCCTCTCCTCACCTGCAGGACAGAGTCGTGCACAGAGACGGTGCGCTCCGCTACATTCTGCGCGGCCTCTTCTGGCCCTTTGGCATCATAGTACGTCCGATAGCCAACATTAACATGACGCATTATTGTTTGTCACGTTTAAACAAAACCTAACTTTAGCTCTGGTTTACAGGTGCGTGCGTACCGCGGGGTTTGGTGGGTCCTGGGCTTCCGGCAGCCACAGGAAGTGGCCGTCGTCAGCTCCGAGGTGCCCAGTCCTGCGCGCCAGAGCCTCGCCGGCCGCAAGCGCCTGCACCGGGTCACCCGGCTGCTGCTGTCCATCCTGCCCCGCTGGGTGCAGGGCGCCCTGGGCTACCCGGTGTCCACCAGCATCGGTCGCTCCCTCTCTCCAGGTGAGGTTGTTCAGGTCCCACTCTACAGCAGGGTGTTGTAGGTCATGGCCACCTCTCGCCTTGAGTCCTGCTGAAACGTGGTATATAAACGTTTAAATGTGACCAGTGCCATGGTTCGATTTAACTTGGAAGCCGTTCCTCTGTGTCTCAGATTAAAGGTCATACAAATGTATGACGTTACCCACATCCCAGCCTGGATAGTGCTGTTTATTTCCTTTTTACTAGACAACTTGATTGTAAAAACTCAGTTAGAATGAAAGTCCCCTGAGGAACATAACTCTAACGCTCTTTGTCCTGCCTGTTTCTCCTCATATCAACTGAAGAAGAATTAGATTTAGACTTCTTTACTTTAGCTTCTGAAAAAGGCTTTTCCTCTAGTCTAAGCCTGATCGTTATGTAAAATTTAAAAATGCTCCCAATGTCAGTTTTTTGCATCTTTATTTCGGCACTAACTTTCACACTTGTAGATTAGTCTCCTAAATATGCATATTTTTCAATCAATATACATGAGTTATTTCCTGGTAAACTAAAATTGTTAAAGCAAGTGGGAAATGTTTCTGGATCTGCACCAACTTTGACATGTTCTGCCCTCAGTGTGTCCCACATCCTTCAAAGTATTGTAATCTATTCCTTATCTAACAAACTTCAAGAAGTGTGGTTTGGAAACCTCAACAGATTCTTTTGCTGTCAAAGTCTTAAGTTGCACTTGAACCTGTAGATGGTCATGAAAGATGTTTCTATACACGAGCATGTGGGGACTAGCATTTCGAAATCTTTTTTATATATATATATATATATATATATATATATATATATATATATATATATATTTTTTTTTTTTTTGTCTCCCAACAGAAATCAGAGTCTCTCCTACTAAACCTTGTGGAAAGGGCAGCAAGAGAAAGCAGGATGAGTTGGACGAGGATGAGGAAGAAGAGCATCCGACCTGGGTGGAGGCGCTCAATCAGGAGCTCGCCGATGATGAAGACCCCGAGGAGGATCCAGACTATGAGGTTGGCGCAATAGCCCAAAACATCTCTTGTTACTTTAAGGGCAAGGTCGTGCAAATGTATAAGTTGACCTCCAATTTGTGTGTAAGGAGGCGAATAAAATGAATCTGCAGTGTGACATCTGCCTGCATTCACACATGGATGTGTCCTCAACCTGCTGTGAACTGAAATGTTTAAAGAATGCGAAGAAAATTATCTTTAAATCCTCATCTGAAGTAATGGAGACTACAGTGCCTTGAAGGTAATGCCATGTGTTGCAAGAACTAAAATGTTTTAGTGTCATTTAATGGCTTATGTTAAACTCAACACCTTCAAGTTCTGACCATTGTGCAATAAGGTTGTATAAAGTAAATTGTCTTGGCTTCAAACAACATGTACTGACACCGACCGTTTCTCAGCCTAGCAGTGTCGAGACGGAGAGTGAAGAGTACTGCTCACACAACAATACAGAAAGCGACATTGAGATTTCGGGGAAAAGCGTTGTCATTGAAGACGTGAACGTGGTAAGATTATATTTGACATATTAATTGGACAGTGATCAGATTGTGCACTAACACGATTTTGTGTTTACAGGATATTGATCCATCTGCTCCAGTTGCTTGTCCTCCTGTTTAATGCGTCATGTTGAATGTTTTCATTGTTTTTGTACATTTATTAATAACAATAAACTTTGTCCTTTGCCTTAACATTGCTGTGTTCTCCCACTAGATGGCAGTAACAACATGCTTGTTCAGCAGGGGAAATGTGTTAAAATGCTCTTGGTACTTCACTTCAAGTTTCTCTAAATGTGGCTATGTTCAGTTGTTCTAAACATATCTATTAACATGTATATAAAAAAAGTAGTGGGGTTCAGGATTTATTTGGTGATCACCACCACTTTTATACTTGTTTGGTCGATTTACTTCCAAGAAACCTACCAAGAAATGGATGCTTTGGAGCAAAGATGAGGATGCCCCTTATTAAGCAGCTTAAGATTTAATGGTGCAGATTTGCTAATATAAATAAAAAGCTGAAGTATCCAGGGCACTTGATCAATACTTGAAGTGCTGAGCTCTAGACAAAGCTTGTGTCCTAAATAATCCATAACCTGATTACAACTAAATTAGTGTTAATGACTTGAAGAGTTTCTTATAATCAAAAGTCTCCCAACTGGCCAAGCTGAATAACTAAAACCTCAATTTCAATCAAAATGTCATAAGCATGTTTTGAAAAAAACAATATTAATTTTATTTATGAATCCTTTCATGACACTCAAGGATGCAATGTACAAATAACATTAAACATATGTATCACTTTTTTTTGCCACTAAGTTTTTAATATCCCTGATGTGTACACATGAAACTCTTCATATATAATCTGTATAATGGGGATGTAGCGTGACAGTGGATAAACTAGAGCTATTTTTGACTTTAATCATGTGACCTATACTTCACCTGAGCAGGAAATGATTTTCATAGAGCTTGTGTTACATTGGTGTGAAACTGCTGCTTGTGTTTAATGTCCATGAGTTGCATCTCCTGTCCATCTGCACTCAGACCTCTCTGTTCACTGCCCAGCCCGAGCTGTTTGAAAGTAGGTGGCAGGATAGTGAAGAGCCCTGTCATCCTCTTGAATATAAGTAAACTTGTCCCTGTTTCACAACCAGCACCCACTCTCCCACACAGTAGATGAGAAGCTACCACTTGTGTTCTTTAATTTTTTTTTAACATGGTCACTGGTGGTGGAGAACAGATCATGATCACAGATGATACAAGTTTACACTGAGTACAATGTGAGAGACTGGAGCAAGTATTAAAGTTACATTGTGTTTAGCGGTTATTTTTTTTTGAAATGGGACAGGGTGGTGAATGTCTGCAGTAGGTTTAAAGGTCTTCTGCATAAGTTTAGTAAGTTTCCCACCACCAGCAGATGTTTGGGACATGTCATCAGTTGGGGTCTTTCCTCCTGTTCCAGAGCCATTAGCTGTCTGTGATGTCTCTTTCATGGTCGGGTGCAGGCCCTGTCTTTGGATTCCTGTAGCTCTTAGAGCAACCTGATGGTGAATGTTCCAATTGTCTATTGCTCTCCAGTCTTGTTGGTCTTTCTCCATCACTGCAGCCCATTCCTCTCTTTCACTTCAGCATCGTCCCAGGCTACTGTCAGTTCTATGAAGTAGATTACACACAGGATGTTGCACCCGAGTACCAGGTCTGCTCTGTGATGGTGATTTGTGATGAGACAATAAGCTGCTGGCCTACATCCATCAGCATTTCCCAGTCTCGGACAGGATATATAGATATATGCAGTTAATGGATGTTAGTCATGATGCTTAAAGGCAGCTTTTGTTTATTTGTCAGGGGAACTCAGCCTGGAGTAATTGGCTCTTTTGATTTATATGTCTAAATAAAACATTATCTTGACCTGAGCCTAAACAGGAAAATGCAAATCCAACACCTCATGTTTTCAACATACACTTGAGCGTTTTCATTTAGTTTTATAGTCTGTTCATTTGTCGACTGTATATTTGATGCAGTGATAATCCAATGACAATGTTTACTTCAAAATCCATTCTACAGTAAATGGGAAGTGTTTTAGTTCTTTGCACCAACATCCCGCTGCCTTCAATTAATTCCTGAAAACACTGAAGGATGTTCGACAGTGAACTTTGCGACTTTCCCTCTCAGATGTTTTTCACCTCCTGATGTTTGGGTGCAGATCCAGCTGACACCTCACTGAACCAGTGGAGCACACTGCTATGAATTTAATGCTTGATGATTTATGTGTGTGTGTGTGTGTGTGTGTTTGTGGAAGGGGCAGCAGCAGTGAGAGCTGGATACAGAACAGAACTTGGTGGTCTCTGGGGTTCTCGTGGCTGTCTGATGGTTTAAAGGGTAGATTTCTCAATGGAGGCGGCGATAGAGAGCATCGACCTCTATCTCTGGTGTTGGGAAGCAGCTGGAGACTGCTTTCAAACCAGAAGACAGAGCTTTGACTTTCAGCTGAAAGGTGAAAACGCAGTGTCTGGAATGGGTTATAAATTTCATGAACAGTCCCAGGTGTGATGTAGAACAAAAGCGGCCTGCCTCATGCTGTGGGTGTAGTGGTGAGCTGCATGCAGAGTGGTTTGTTGAGGTGATCAGGGAAGATGCAGGGTGGTTTTGTTGCAGCCAACAGGCGCTTTTATATATAGGAGGTTATGTTTTCCCCCCTTTCCATTTGTTTGTTTGTATCTAAGCATGGTTACTCAGCACAGATTACCACGAAACGGAATTACTCATTACATTATGGTGCAGATCCAGGAATGTTTTCTTTAACATTGTAATAATATAATATATAGTGTATATATATGATTTTCACCATTTTCCTTTGTTTCTTCGGAATAATTCATGAATCTTAATATTGATCATCAAAACACACCTACAAAGTAGGGACATTTCACAGTTTTGAAAAGACAGACTGTTTTTGTCTTTTTGTTTCCTCAGCAGCACACATGTTCATTCAAATATATGAAACATTTCTATTAATAGTATAATAGTATATTATTAAATTATTATTATTATTGTGTGCAATTTGGTGCAGATCCAAATACAAATCTGAATGTAGTGAATTTAAATGTGGTTTCATAAGGGGACTGTTAGGCCTTGGTGGAGGTATATGGCAGTTTTTTTTATTTTTTATTTTTTTAATCTGATTTACAGGAGCAGGTTTAGTGCTGATGCAGAACAGATTGTAACAAAACCTCACATACACACACGCACGCACACGCAGACGCACACACACACACAAACAGACTTCCTGCCAGAGGCTCAACTCTCTGCAGAGCGACAACTATAGGACTTAGTGACATCGTCTTATTGTCACCTTGAATGAATGGCAGCAGGTGCCTGGCTGCTCCCCAGGCACCACAGTCCGACCTGCAGGCTATTATCTGCTGCATTACAATGTGACTCTCTAGTGTCAGCCGACCAAAAGTGCTCCAACCCACTCCCCTGCCTCCTCTCACCTCTCTGCCGTTACCTTCTTCTCCGCCCCTCTGCTGCAGCCTCTCACCACAGAGCCATGCAGCTGCATTTTCACTTTTACCCCCGGTCTAACGACCAGCTGTCCCCACAGATTTCAAGAGCGTCTATCATCTTCAGAGAAGTAGAGCAGAAAAAGAGGTGTGAAAAATTAAGCAGACAGATGCAGCCCTCAGACGGCCAGGGTTCCTCAAAAACTCAGAGGAAAGAGAAACTAAAAGGACGACAGATTTTGTGTAATCAATGTTGATCTCAGCACACTTGAGTGAAAAGAGGACCAACTGTTGGTGGATGAGCAGCTGCTTCCTCTGGGCTCTTTCTCAACATACATCAAGCTTTAGAAACACAACAGAAACGTTTTTCATTTCCTTAATCTTGGTGTATATCCTCCTCAGATAGTTTGCATGATGGCCTGAGGTATCACATCTTCATAGTTCCTCCCTGAGCTGCAGGCCAGCGTCACCTCAGCTCCTCACCTGGATGAGTGTATTTTACATCTCGCTGTGCTCCTTGATCAATCCAGCAGGATGTAAAGGATTTGCCACTCTCTGTGATTGAGTTTGTCCTTGTCCGTCCGCAGGTCAGCAACACCTCCGACTCACAGCTGAGACGACCAATAAACCGCGTGCAGGTCAGCCCCTGCCGAGGCTGGTAAGCAGTTCACACATTTAGGATATTCTGAAGCCAAAGAGAGAGAGAGAGACAGTGAGACTGCTGAGCATGTGTTATTTCAGGACAAGATATCAGCTTGTAAATCTTATCACTATCCTGATTGGAGTTTCTGGCCATATGTTTTCGTTTGTAAGCAAGATAACACAAACTCAACAGAACAGATTTCCAAAAGGCTTGGTGGAAGAATGAGACATAGGCAAGGGACAAATCCATTAAATTTGGTGCTGATCCAGACAAAAGGACAATCATATCTTTTTTTTTTTTACACATTTTCATTCAATTCTCTTTATAAAAATTCATGGAATCTTGATATAAAAATCACACATGTTTAGGGGACTGGTATTTATGAGTGTGTGAAATTTGCTGCAGATTGAAATATAAATATGGATTTGGTGAATTAATATTTCATAACGGTGGATGTATAAGCTTTATCGAGCGTCATTCGAATTTATTTTCCAAAGGCCAATGTGAGACTAGTTTTGACAGGCGGGGTCAGAATAATCCGGATTAAATGAAACAAAGCCCATTTTGAAGACTATTATCTATTTGTCATGTTCGGTTGGATACAAGCTTACATATTGAATATATATCCCTAATGAATTTAAATGTGGTTTCTCGCTCTCTCTTTTTGACATATTAGTTCAATTCATTTACACCTACTGGAGGTTTCCTGTCTCGTCTTGTCAACAGCAGGTTTGTCTTATTGTGATAGTTTGACAGGTCAAGTGTCAAATGTGTGGGTGACATCAAAACGTTGTTTACTCAGTGTCATGATTGTTGCTGTAAAGATCAGGAGAGGGAAACACGTTCATTTTTTTATCGAGTTAATTGGTGTTCTAAATCTTTTTTAGCAAAAAAAAAAGTTTTTGAGCAAAACGTTTGTTTTTAAACTGATGCCACCATTTAAACTTTTAGCTCATTGTTGCCCTCTAGTGGAGGTTTGGAAGATCGTTCGGACACTTAGTTTTTGTAATTGAGTGATTCTGCTACAGCTCTAAGAATTCAATATCCGTCTGTATGTTCTGACATTTGCAACATTAAAGATGAACAACATAGAAAAATGAATAGAAATTAGGAATACAGACCTATATGAAGTTAACTAGTCCAGTTAGCTCATATAAAGCCAAGACTCATATTCACCTGATCTTAATCATGAATACTTTGCAGAACTATATGCTGCTGCCAATGTATAGTTCTTAATATTTAATATTTGTGTTGAACCTTTCACTTCAGAGAGGAGGAGCTTTTCTAGTAAAATAGAGGATTTAATTTCTACAGTTTGAACAAAATCTCAATAAATCATTTCCGTGATGTATTTTTAGCACATGACTGATTATATAACAGTGAATAACAATGGGAATAATTGTTTATTGACTAAGTCTTTATTTATATGAATAATTAATCGTTTCACAAATTGAGTGGCTATAGACTGAGGTGAAAAAGTTGTGCAGTCAAACACATAAAAATGTTAGTATTAAAATGGAAATATAGGTGCCAATATTGATGCACTGCGACAGGTAGTCGGTCAAAATATATGATATACTGTAGTGCAATATCATGCACTTAAACTTTGAGTGAGAAAAAGTGTCAAAGTCAAAGAGTTTAAATCTTGTAGCTTGAAATAAAACCCCAGTATCAGCACATCAAAACTGTACTGACAGTAGCTACAGCAGTGGAATAAAAACACTGAGACGTTCCACCTCGTGTTATCTTCAGCCGCAGCAGAGGTCGTGTCTGCGTACATGCTCCTCACTTCTAGATTTCAATTCCCCAGCAGGTTTGAATCCAAATTATCACTTCACCTGCTCAGTTTGCTGAGAAGAGAAGAGAAGAGATTGTGGGCAAACAGTTTGTATTGAGATTTTTTTTTTGTTCACAGCAGAAATTGTTGGTTTGACATTAAACTGCTGCTCTGAAAGGATCTGGTCAAAAAACAACATTTCACTTTGTGTTTGGGGCAGTGAAGTGAGTGGACCCTCACAGCTGTCACAGTGCATCCATGGTCCACTGTGTGACCCTCAGTGAACTCAGCACTGTGGTGCCTGTCGGCCGTGTACAGACGGGTTTTTTATTTTTTTCAAGAAACGAGCACGAGGGACTTATTCCTCAAGTGAAGGCGTCTGCTTCCTCTGACGCTGCCATCACAGCACCCACCTGTTCACATATACTGCACACAGACTCTTCAACAGTCACTTATAGCTTGATTCGTGACACTACCACGTTAAAAACAAACAGCAGGATTTGTGGGTTTATTAACATTAGTGGCTATTAGCTGCCATTCAAATGTGCTGCTTTTAGAACACGCTGCATTAAATTACAATCCGTGTGCAGTGATACTTTGAGGAACAAATGTTTGGTCTGACAGGTTTAAACTCTTAATACCTTCTGACAGACTTACTGGCACAACAGCTTATGTTGTGTTACTACAGTGTAAAAATACACACATACATACTTTCTCAGGAGTACTATATAAACACTTAGTAAATAGTTGACAGTTAGTTAGTTTAGTTTTAAGCTGACAACTGTATCCTCTTGTAAGCAGCCGTGAGTGGAGGGGATGTATAAATACAACTGTTTGTCTCAGTTACAACATATTTGTCATCATACAAAACATGTTTTTATGGCAAACATTTTTACTGGTGAAATATAATAAATAATCAATGCTTTAATTAATGCAAACAGTAAAATGTGGTTACAGCTATATTTTAGCTGTAGATACAGTTTACTATATTACAATTATAAGTATATATACTGCTTCTGCAGTGTATTTTAGATTAGATATAGATTTAAAGTTAGGTGTCAAAGTATCAAACTAGAAGTTCTTATTGGGAATGTTAACAAATATTTGTAATTTAATGATGCAGTCAAATTGTAAAAAATAAAAGAATGAACCCACATTTGACTGTAAAAAGAAGGTGACAACAAGTGAGAGAATAATCCAACAACAAACACGTAGTAATGATCGCAGAATGTGCACATTTAAAATGTTAGACATTTGTTCAATCTTACGGCTACTGCACACGTGTTGTCACTGGTGTTGTCTCTTCTCGGGACAGTGTGTGTGTGGCAGACTGAGCTCGGTTGACATTTCTCCTCACACACCTGCTAATTTTTATTTACAGACATTTGTCAGCAAAGCAGAAGAAAGCACAGGGATAGATGTTGACATTTAAAATTTCTGCATTCTATTTATTTAAAGGTCGATTGTGTAGAATGAAGGAGCTCAACCAGCAGAAAGGTAATATGATTGTCCTCATCATGTTTTCATTAGTGTATAATCACCTCAAACTAAAAATCATTCGTTTTTTCATTTGCTAAGAATCAGCCTTTTATATCTTTCTACAGGAGCCCAGAATGGACAAATGCTGTCTTGAGAGTAATACTTTTGCATTTTTATTTGACCTTTCACCCTCACCACTAGATGCCACTAAGTCCTACAAACTGAACCATTAAGCTAGTTTCTTGGTCCTGGTATTGTACAGATTGACTGTCATGTCTGAGTGTGACTCTTTATAATATCTGAACTCACACCTGACACAGATTCAATCAGTCCAGAAGGATTGGAAACACTTGTGTGGGGCTGTGAGTACTAAATTAGCAAAATCACTGTTTGTTTTTTTACAGTAACTAAGGTCTAGTTAATAAACCTGAATGGATAAAACAATAACTTTAAACAAACAACATGAACATTAACAAATCCAATATAAGTAGCCTCATATACAGATCTTCAGTGTATTATACAACAACTTTAGATTTTAAATGTGGCATCCTTATCCTTGCAATTGCGACTTATTTTTGGTGCCCATGAAGAATCAGATGGTAACCTCACCGCAAATTCTCTATTGTGGATTGTTTTGTGAGTGATGTCTTGTTGCCTGGTTTCAGAGATTTGTGGTATTTACACAGTATTTTTGGCTCCATGTTACACACGGGTTTGCTTCCGTGCAGCTCTTCACAGTCTTCATGATTTTTAAATCTGAAGTGCGAGCACACATCTGCCTTTAGGCTGGGAGGCGCCTTCAGTGGAGCAGCAGTGGTTTTAGTCTCTCACATGGTAAAATCTCTTAATGTGAGAACGCTGGTCACATAAGACTGTAAGAAGGAAATTATTAAAATATTAATATCTGCATTTAACAAATCATTATTATTAATTCTAACTAAAAGTCGAATGGGAAAACTAACCCGAGTAAAAAAAAAAAACAGCTGTAAACACAATATTTTTCACCTTTTAGCTGATAAGGCAAACAGCTGCTTATTTACACATGCAGCATTTACTGAGCAACCTCCTCACTGATGTGGAGCAGTGTTCCTCATCCCTCTTCTAACCCTGTGTTTGGTCCGTGACAGCTCCTCAGGGAAACATCTGGCTCTTTAGCTGCCAAACGCTCCGCTGTGTTTACCAGCTGGAAAACATGCCTCTATCCCAGGTGTGAAAGACAACATGTAACCACGTCTCTGCCTCTGCATTTCAACAGAAACATCCGTTAGTATGACTGATAGTATCGTGTGGAGACTGGCCTTTTTATTTAGATTTTTTGCGTTTTTAGGCCACGACCATCCAGCGATTCTCCCAAATCCCCCGCTTCTCTGTTTCCACTGGAAAGAGGCAGCAAAGAGAATAATGTGCTCCAATGACCATCTGCCCAATTAACTCATGTTCTTGTTGTTGTGGTCAAACATTTTTGTTATATGAGCGGAGTTAGTACTGATGATGCTGTTTGTGGAATATAACACGGATAAATAAAAGATGGGAAAGACTTCTGCTGGGGAGGCTGAACATCCACCGCAGAGGATTTAGCTGGAGCCTCAGATTTCCTTGTTTATAAGAACAGCATTCATTTTTTAGTGGTTAGATGTATCCTGCAGAAATTACACGTTTTTTTGAGCTGCGTGTCTCCTCGATGTCAGGGTTGTTTTGGGATGTAGCTCCCTGTGGTTCGCTGTCTGCTGTTGTTTTGTTTGTCATTATATTTTTCCCTGAAGCTCCGTGTCGTCCTGCACTTTTTGAGAATGTGCCAGAACAGCTGAGTGACAGTGGAGATAATATGCAGAGTGAATGTTAAGCTTCCTCTTAGTCACAGGGAGACCTCGCCAAGGCAAACGCACGCACGCACACACACACACACACACACACACACACACACACAGTGAGAGAGTCAAGTTCTGAAAACTGCGTGTTTGATGTGCCCACTGGCACTAATGATATTTGTCTTCTTTTCAAACCGAATTACTGCACTTCTTGTTCACACACACACACACACACACACACACACACACACACACACACTCTAACATTAAGGAGATGCTGCACACTTAAATGTATTTTTGAGCTGTATAGTATTCGTATAGTAGTTTTTCCTAACTCTTGTTGAGGGTTAAGGACAGAGGATGTCACAACTTGTTAAATTGTGATTTGTGAATATGGGCTATACAAATACAATTTGATTGATTGATTGAAACTAAACCATACGACTGTGTCATAATGAAACAATTAATGGTGGTTTTAACATCACATTTTCTACCACATTTATAAAAATTGTGCCATTTCATGGATTGAACGTAGCTCAAAATGTCACTTAATGCTTCAATCAGTCTTGGATCTTGTAAGGCCAACACTAACATGGAGTTTGGGAATGTTTGCGATGATTATTAAAGTTAATGCCCTCTGATCAAATGTGGGTGGATTAATTGTCTGACTGGGGAAATGGTGTTTATATACAAACTTTGGTTTGATCTTATTCCTCTAGTGTGGTGTTACCTTTGCTGCCTCCCTACAAGGTAGACAGGCGACTGCATTGCCCGCACACACCTGGGTAAAGAACGTTATCTGGATTATTCAACATTTTGTGTTATGGTAATTACATAGCTTTACAATTTATTCAAACATTCGCTGTCATTAACTTTCTAACCAACATTTCATTACCCTTCTGCCCCATCCCTCTCTCCCACTTGCATATCCTCTGCGCCGGCTTTGGAAATAACTGACCTGGGGTCAATCCACCACACTGTAGCCCCTCTATAGCGGATTTTGGAGGGGAAAAGTCCTCCACTTCAGAAAAGCCCTCTGAGGCGCCTTGCCCTCTGAGGTGCCTTGCCCTCTGAGGCGCCTTGCAATTCTGTGTCATGTTGAATTTGTTATGGCCTGAAAATGTACCAACAGTGATACTGTCACTCTCACATTCAGCCTCGCTCCCTCGCCTCTCAGCCTCCTTCCCAGTTTTTAGCATGTTTCAAAATTAACGTTTTTTGAACATCATTTTTTGTTCAAATACAAAATTCCAAAAAGTGGACGTGGTAAGGCAGAAAGCTGGAGGTGAAGCTACTTCAACCATGACCAATTCATGCCTAACTCTAACCTTAAGCTAACCACAATTCACATGTTACCACTAACCTTAATAGGACCTTAGAGATGATGATTTGTCTCATTCAGACCAGCCTTTGGTCCCCATGAGGTCTGCTGGTCATGACAAGGTCAGTGTTTGTGCTTGAAAAAGTCCTATAGAGGTAACAAAATGAGCGCACAAACAAACACACACACACACACACACACACACACACACACACACACACACACACACACACACACACACACACATACAAAAGGCATATGCTACCTGGATGTAGTTTGTTGTGCGAGTCAGTGACTCAACTTGTTTCATAAATTAATTTCCCTCGAAGCTGCAAACAGTGACACAGGACAATTTTTTTCTTGAAAGAATAGATGGTGATATATGGACAGAAAGGTGTGTGTGTGCGTGTGTTCGTTTGTTATTGATTTTAAGCACTATATTAATGTAACTCCTCAGGCTCCTGCTGGTGTAGATGACGTGTGATTGGCGAGTGAGCAGGAAATTAAACGGGGGGTTAACACCTCACAGTGCTTCTAGGTTGGGACAACTCAAAAGACCTGAGGTGAGATGTGCTGATTTCACCGACATATTTCTGGAGAGAATCCTTGGGTGTCTAGCTTTTGGTTATTGGCCACAATGAGTTTATACCACAGATCTTTCAAAAGGTTTTTCAGTGATGTGATTGATTTGACTGTGGAAGGCCATGAAGGGCAATAGCCCATTTGGCCCCTTCATTGGCTGTGCGCACCCACACTGATGGAGCTTTAGAAAAGAGTGGCAGTCTTGCCTAAGTGTTTATTATTTGAATTTGAATATTTTGTGATGGAAATGAGGAACGCACAAAAGAGGAAAGCATGCAGGGTGAGCAGAGACCTGTAAGGTACCAAGTGTGTGCTTTAAAATACCGTCCCACAGAGAGAGAGTGATGGAGAGTTGCGTCAGAGCAGCTTTTCAGCATTAGCAGCAGGAAGAGAACCTGGCAACTGTGGATGAGCTGCTCGGCTCCAGCCTCCTTACATAACAGAAACAGCACGGAGAGAGTAGCCAGAGGCAGGGGAGCAGGACTGAGGAACTGTCGGGGCACGGAGCACCTCCTGGAGGCAACAAAGCAGAGGCCATTCGACTCGTCTAAAAATAAGCGAGAGATGAGAACAATGTGGTGACAGAGTGAGTGAGTGAGTGGGAGGACAATGGGAACACGTTTGTTTCTTTTCTCCCATCTCTCTGAAATGTATCAGGGGATATCAGCAGTCTTTTGTGTGGCTTTGATAGTAGCTGGAAATAATCTGATACCAGAGCGGCTCCAGGTGACTAAACACGCTGAGTTTAGTTTGTTGCAGCCTCCCTGTTTCCATTTTACCTGTGGTGATTGCTTTACTTTTTGTTGACAGGCGTGGATCTCCTCCCATCTCTTTTCCACTCTGTAATCCCTCGCTCCTCTCCCTGAGCACCCTCTACCTCCCCCTCTCACTTCCTGACATTTGTAGCAATGTTTATGTGAACTGTGAGCATTATAGCGCTTGGCTTAACTCAGCTGGCCACCCATCCTAATCGGCTCTCCTGGCCTGAGCACTAACAAGCTTAAAGCAAAAAACTGAGCAGTGGTCAGCAAGAAAAAAACAGCCAATCACAGATTCTCACCCTGCGGTTGAATATTGGTGCTGTAACGTCATGCAAATGAGAAGCCTCTCTAACTCCAACGTATGCATAGGAATATTTCTCCTGCTGCTTAAGACATGCTGCATATAAGTAATGCCATGTAAGTACATGTCATATATATATATATATATGAGATGCAGGATTACATTGTGTGAGCCAGGAGTAAAATAGCAGAGGCCAATGGAAGAACATGATCCCTCAAAGTAAATTTTAAAAATCCAATTTCTGAAATGTACTCTCACTGATAACATTTCTTTTCCCACTTTGGCAAAGCCCGAGCATGGGAGATGTGTCCTTTTGTGTCCATCTAATTGGTTTTTATTGTATCTAACGTGGCACATTCGGCTTGTATCATCCGCTGCAATTTTGGATTCCTCTTGTGTGAGCTGCTAAAATGGTCTGGAAACCACAGTAAAGAGACACATAACCAGAGAGCTTTCTAATCCACCCACTATCCTCTGCTCTGCTGGGATCTGCATATGATGTGGGAGGCTATTGTGTGAACTCACTGATCTGATGCCACTGAAAATATAGACAACACACACACAGGTTTCAGCTAGCCTTGTTAGGACTTTGCATTGTATTCAATTCATTGTGGACAGCCTAACCAAAACCTTAACCCTAACCCCCCTTAAGACAAATGTATGCCAAACACGAACTTTAACCAGGAGCTCAGTCAGAATGTTTTGCTCTGGCGGGCATATCGTTCTGTGGTTGGATCTACTTTAAAAACATGCTTACTAATCTAAAGGAAATGGAAAGTTTTTCTTGCCATTGTATATGTTAAGCAAATATGACCAGATTCATAAAATAATAATAATTCACGGATCGTGATGAAAAAAATGTTTGCGACTGATATTTATGATTGTGCACGATTTGGTGCATTTAAAAATACAAATTAGGATCTAATGAATTTAAATGTGGTTTCATCATGGGACTGTTTAGCCTTGATGGAGGTATACATGCTATTGAGCGACCCTCCCTTTCTGTTATGTTTTATTTTGACATATGCTGCTTTTCTCCACAGGCCTAAATGGAAGTGATAGAAAGCTCAGAGGAGAGTCTAGAAGCTTTTGTTGCCTCCAGTTGCATGTGAGCTCTACATCCGATTTTGTGTGTGCATTTACATGTCACGCTCGACCACACCCATTTAAATATGAGACCACAAAACGCTAATAGTGACAAAAATGCAGCCTCTCATACCCAACCTTCCCCTATTTTCTCTCCCACCTCCCTTTGCTAACTTACTGCTCAATATCACTATGACCAAGCTCCCATAATCCCTGCTGACACATTCCACAGGCAGCATATTTTTCATCCAGGCTCAAGTTATTTTTGTCTTGGCTGAGAAGTTGCGCAGGGTGACATCACATCACATCTGCGGCTGATTCTCTGAAAGAGGAGACGCAGATGCACAAGTTGGAAGAAGATGCAGGATTCTCCTCATAATAATCCATGTACAGCCCACCAGTTTTCATGGCAGAGTTTCACGTACCGAACGTATATATCTTTGGTGGCTTATCCTTCCTCTTGCTGGCATTAAGCAGTTTAAAGTCTTTCACTCTAGGTTTTCCTCCAGTAAAGGTGGAAATTAGCTGCAGCGGAGCGGGGCTCAGTAATCCTGCCCTCTGCCTCTCCGCCACATACTCCTTATTTACTCCTGACAGCTTCAAATTGAAACTGTGATCACATTTTCCACACTGTTCCTCAGCCACGCTCGCTTTTAGAGCCGACCAGCTTTACACAGTGAAGTGAGTTTACTTTTTTCTCTCTCTTCCTCTTGATATCACTCATTCCCCCCATCTCTCTGCAGTCCTAGCTTTGCCAGCTGCCTTTAGGGATTCATCAATAGCCGACCCTGACATTGTTTAGTTTCTTTTTTTGTATCTGCGAGTTCCCCAGCCTCTCTCCCTCTCTCTCTGTCTCTGCAGATTGGACACTCCATTTGTTAGGATTGAAGGGAAAAAAGACAGACTGGACTTGAGATTGGATCGGGAGAACAGGGGAGAGAAGTGGTGGATTAATCAAGGCCGGCGTGTCTCTGTGGGTGACAGCTACAGACACTTCTGTCATTACAGTCTGACTAGATGGGAGCAAAAAAGCTCCTGAGCTGCTGAGTAAATATACACTCTCTCCTTGAAAAACTTCTTCTTTGTACACTGTGGGTAAAGCCGTGTAGATATATCTAAGGATTGCCTCCAGGAGGAGATTATAATATTTGGCTAAAATTCATCCATATATTCCCTCAGTTCAACTTTTACATTTCCTGCATTTAGTTTTACTGGCACGGTTGAACATAATTTCACTGTGGAAAGGCAGATGTTGTAAGAGTGGATCATTCATTAAATCTATAGACCTGAACCAATGACTCTGTCAGAGAACACACAGTGACACACACACACACACACACTGAAAGGGCGCCAACATCTAAATCCAAAGATGAACTAAAAGATAATCAATTTTATCTGCGTTAAATACACAACAGATTGTCTCAGGACACTCCAAACACACACACACTTCACTAGGCAGGATTTGTCACGCTGCTGTTTCTTAACACACCGTTCAAAGCTCAGAGAGCGAGAGACGAGAGGTGGTCGAGGGAGCCTGAGGGAATGAAGAGAAGCAGCAGAACAAAGAGTTGAATCAAAGAAACATAACAATATTTACTGTGGTTTCTCTTCGGGCACTGAAACGCATGACAAAATTTCCACACAACCCGACAAGAAGTGCTTCTTCCTGTTCACTGTGGCCTTTGCGTGTATGAATGTGTGTGCGTGTACCCCCTTCATTAGACAAACAGAGCCAATGCCCATATCACAGACAGATAGCAGAGGATAGAGACTCACAGATTTAACCCAGTTGCAAAGTTTTTATGTCCCAGACCCGGCGTGTTGTCATTGGTTGAAATAATGAAAAATAATGAGATAATTAATTAAAACCAACTTTATGGGAATGTGAACCCTTAGACATACATCAGTGTGATAAGAACTATATTAAATGACAGAAACAATCTTGATTGTTGGTTTGGTCAATGACCCATTTTCAGGATTTATGTTTCAGCCAGCTACCAGGGGGCAATGTTTTAGCTTCACTTTTGGGGAGCTGTCATGTCGTCCATCTTTATATACAGTCAATGGGGTGAAGTCAATGGTGCAGTCATTTTAAGTGTGCATTATCAAGGTAATATGCACGTGCATGCTTGTGTGCAGAGTTAAATGTTTTTCTCTGTAGTGAAGCGTCCTAACTAACTGGCAATTACACAAGGGTGCAAACACATCAGGCGTTTAAAGAGAATGGGAGATGGCACTCTGATTGGTTAATTGAATGTTACACCCAAAACACACTCATCATTTATTACAAAACAAAGTACAACCAATCTAAACCATGCTACTGGCTCAGTTAGCTTTAATCTTGCTGTCAAAATAGACATTGTGGATTTGGACGCGCCCTACATGAACTTTCGCCACGTGCTTTCGACCAGGCCCCAAATGTTTCCTGTGTCTATTCACATACTTGGTCTTAAAGGGTTTAACAGAAAGCCCACCTACACAGAGGTGGCCGTGACAGACAGCCACTGTCTGAGTCTTGGCTTTGTGCCCAGACTTGCTCTGCCGTGATGTTGTGGGCAGCAGATTGAGCTCTTGGCTGGGCTTCACTTTGCTCATTAGCTGCCCCAGTAGCACACAGGCCGGAAAACAAGAGCTGAACGTGGGAACTCATGCTCGCACCCAAATGATCAACATGACTCCTCTACTGCTCGTGTGCTCAGCATGTCCATATGTCCTTCAGCAAAATCTTGAATCCCCCGTTGATTCCCGAATCGGAACAAAATAAGAAAGCAGGTTACGTTATTTTAGGCCAAACCTAACCACGTTTTTGTACCTAATCTGATTATGACACATAATAAAACAGATGTCTGGTTTTACAGTGTTTTGTAAGACACAAACAAATGATGTCTGCCAATAGAGTTCATCCCATCAGGGTATGGACAAAATGGTGGATCTAGGATTTTTCCACATCAGGGGCCATAAAGGGGCCACAATTTACACAGAGGGGCCAATTATATGTGCAACATCAATGCATAATTCTTGATTCATTCCTAGTTTTCTGTTATCTCTATAGCTTTGAGCAAGGCTACATCATTTCCTTGTTCAAGAACATTGTGGTCTTCAAAAAGGCTTAGAAAATGAGAACTTCTTTAAAATTGGTCAGTAAGTGACTATTTTTACAACTGACAGGACAGGGGCACTTTAAGGGCCAATCCGATTTTAGCTTGGGCCAGTGCCACTGACCACGCCCCCCTCATTAATGTATTTTTGCCTTTAATTTGAAGAACTTAATTGAAATGGCAGATAACGTGTCTTTATCCTCTTGCCTCTTGAATATGTGGACCTGGTATGTTTAGATCGGATTGGATCAGCAGAAGGTGACCCGTGTTGTTAGAACAGCAGGCAGAGAACAAGTTGGAAGTTAATAACTTTGACCTCGTTCTTTGTGCAGGTAAACAAAGTTTTTTCAAAGAAATCCAGCATTTACTGGTCCTGTCAGACTCTTTATCAGTATTACACAGGGTTATATATATGATTGGTGTTTTCCTCCGCTAAACCTCAGAAGCCTTCCGTTCGTTTTTTCATGGTGCTTATCACTCTGTGTGTATAATCACCATGCCATCCTCCCCTCTCATAATTGTGCTCATTGGATCCAATGAATCTTTGTCTATCCTCTGATTTCATATCATCCTTGATTTCATGTAGCTCATAAATACCCAGCTGTGCATTGTTGACGGGACATGTCCACATGAGTCAGTGTAATCCAGTTTCCTGTGCAGATAAAGAGTCATATTTGCTCAGCGATGTTACGCTGTGCAATAATCTGAGCCATTTTTAATAAAAATAAATTCTCCAGCTGCGGCTCTGGCATGTTTTGTGTGTGTGTGTGTGTGTGTATGAGAGAGACACACAAGGATGATTATGACCTGGAGCTGTCGGTTCGTTGCAGCAGTGGACAAATAGTTTTTGACACTGAAAGTGACATTGTATAATTAAGTGTAATTCAATGTTCTCTGTACTATAGCTGTTTATTCTGTTACTTCCACTGTCTTCATGTTTCTACAGCTCACTATGTGTCTTCCTCCTCCTCGGGTGCAGCTGCATTTCTGCCAACCTCAGCTTTGTTGAGGCACAAATCCATGACTGAATTTCACTTGCATCTTTTATTTGCTGCCTCAGCGAGTTGGAGACTAAAAGCTTTTATTTGATGTATGATCTCAGCTGTTGTGTATCATCCTTGAGTTATGGCCACGTTCGTGCTCTCTTGTATCTCATTTATGTTGCCATCATGCACAACTGTACTGCCCTTCACTGGTAATATTCTCTTTTTTCAGTGTGATAACACACTTAATAGCTCCCTCACTCCTGTACTTTTCCTCACTTTTTCTCTTACATACATGCACCCCTTTAAAATTAAACATTCATTTAACTTTATGAAATAATTGCTGTGATTTAATTAGTGAACCTACCAAGGGAATATACTCACATCCAGAGGGTTTGGTTTAGTCCTGAAGCCTTGACTTAATTAATGAATTCATATGCTGCTGCAGTCAGAGTCATACTGTTAGCAGCGCGCACACACACACACACACACACACACAGAGAGAGCTGTCCTTATTTGGACTATGCATTGACTTCCATTCATGGTGAACAGCCTAAAAGCAAAACCTTAACCCTAACCTTAGAGAGATGCTGCACGCTTAAATATATTTGCTGCTACTTTCTTATTGCCAGGCAACAATCAATTATTTATCGTTTTATTGAAGCTGCCTGCATGACTCTGGATCTGTCGAGCTCAGCTCAGCGTCCCACCGTCTGCTCCACAGACTCACTGAAAAATTCAACAGTCTAATTGTATGTCTGTGTTCACCAGAGATCTGTCACAAATGTGTCCTCGTGCATCTCTTGGTTCTTCTCCCAGCAGTTGCTGTGGGTTGTTTATATGCCCCTTGTGTCCCTGACATTGGCAGGGAGCTGCCGGGATTATTCATGTGATGCAGTGATGTATGCAGGGAGATGTTCCTGTTTTGGGCAGCACTGACCCTCAATACCAACGCCTATGGGATGTTAAGTGCAACCTCTCACTGTAATAGGACGGACATTGACCCAGAAACACGTCTCACAGTCGATTTTATTTCACCGTTTTTTGTCTGTGTCTGTGTGTGTGTGTGTGTGTGCATGTTGGCAAAGTGTGGGCAGGTCAAATTTCATCCTTGAAGGGTTGGACATTTTTATTTTCTACCCCTTCAGGCTGGTCTGAAGCTGTGATGTGATGGACAGAAAATGTAAAGGAGGAGAAACTGGGTTAGGCAAATATACTGGAGTATTTATTGCTGACTTGAGTTTGGGAAATTTGTGCTCACACCATTTAAAAACAGACTCCTGCATTTTCTTTCCCAACAGCCTCATTTGCACAGCTTCGTACACAGTGCTCAAGTCATGTAAATTATAAGATCTATTGTGATGTATACAGCTTGAGAGTGTAGTTTAATTAGTTTATTATTGTAATCAATGCAAACAAGTTACTGTGTTAGTTTGTGATATTCAAGAGATTAGGAGCAAAATGTTTCTCTTAACTTTTTGTTAATATATTGATATACAAAAAAAAGACATTTATTGTCTCATAAAGAATATAGAACCTTTTGTAATTGCAGGGCGGCAAAGTGGTGCAGTGTCTAGCGCTGTCGCCTGTGGTGCGAATCCCAGGCAGGGTTTTACTGAGTGGCGTTAGCTTGACTTCCACCGACTGTCTACAACATGCAGACATTGACCATAGGTGTGAATGTGAGTGTGATGGTTGTTTGTCTCTGTATATTGACCTTGTGATATGCTGGTGACCTGTCCAGCTTGTACCCCGCCTCTCGCCCAATGGCAGCAGGGATTGGCTCCAGCCTCCCGCGACCCGTAAAGTGATAACCGGTATAGATGATGGATGGATGGATGTGAAGGATAATTCAAATATATGAAAAGATCCCTATGTACACAGCCGCTCTCAGGAACACTTTAGCCCCAGTGACCAGCAGGTTTAATTCACTCTAGAGATTCACTTCTCGTTTTACTATCCTATCTTCAAGGACACATGTGATTTTCTTTACAGTAAAATGTCCCCTATTTCTTTTTGTTGTTGTTGATGACTTTTAGCTCATTGATTAACACATTTTTTTATCGTGGCAGGTTTTATTTGTCAAGTTTAGGAGAAAAGGCAAAATATTCATATGTAAAATATAATTTTTTATAAAGTCTTTTTGGTTTAAGACTGATGTCTAATAATCATTCATTTTGTAATGAATTAAAATGTAATGTTGGTTTGACAACTGCAACATTACTTTTTGTGTCTTGTAAACCCATGAGGGCTGGACACTGTGTATGTCACAAAAATAGAAACAGAAAAGATGAAAAAAGAATAAAAATATATTGTTCACAGTAGTTTTCTGAATCCACATCCTATTTCTTTAAACTGATTCTTGTACTGTACCTATATAATATTCATGATTACACCTCTGGGTGTGGGGATTAAGTTCTTAACTTGATTTACTTTAACGTGTGTAGTCCTGTAACTTGGGTGTAACCTGCTTCAATGAAACATACTGTCATTTACAAGGGTTTTAATGAACACTTTCATTTATTATTAAATTATCACTATTTGTTAAAAACTATTAGAAACTGACATTTTAAGTTGGGAGCTGGTGCCACATGGTTACAGGTTTTTAATGAGGTGTAACAACATAAAAATACATCTCTGTCATTCACAGAGTTGTGAGAACATACTTCGATCAACAACTTAGCCAGTGAAAGGTTGGTCCTCCTCTGAGGCCTTGACCTGTCTCCCTCCAACTCTGTTTAATGTTATTTAATGTTGTAAGAAAAACATTTGTTAAGAAGCCTTTTACAGGAGTTGAGAGTGGTGTATTTCTACCATATACCTACAATCATGTTGAATTCATTAAACACTTCATAAAACATTTGTAAAACCGGTTTTGTAGTGTTTTATTCAATTTTTGGCTTCTGGTCTTTTTATTTCTTGTTCTTCATTTTCATCGCAACTACTAACTGTTGGTTTGCACGACTGCCACAGAAATCCACTCATCCGAGCTCCGCACCAGAGGTTAAAAAGAACAAAATCCACAGGGGGCTTTTCAGAGGGTGTTCAGACCTCACACCACAGAAGGAAAAGGAAGTCAGTCTGTTTAATCATCTGGTTATTCCCAAAGGAAACAGTTAAGCGGTGTACTTTTCTACTTCTGGCTGCAATCATTTGGAAAGGAGCCTGACATAATGCAAGCCGTCAGAAGCTCAAGGCCCGTAGCCTCTGCAGTCCCTCATTTCTGTTTACACAAAGAAAACCTGTTATCATCACTGTAACACGTACACACAGATACTTGAATTTATATCTTTGTGAGGACGCTTTTGGACATCCCTCCCTGAATGATACAAAGGCAGTACAATGTCATGGTATGGGGCAAGTGGAGATTTTCTGGACTGTCACAGTAGAATAATATTGCCCCCTGAAAAATATTGTGCACAGCTATCCTTGTTAAGATATTGCACTGACTTCTATTCATTGTGAACCTGTAACCTATTCACACCCTTAACCAGGACCTCACACGGTTTGTCTCATCAGGACCAGGCTTTTGTTTTCATGAGGACTTTGTTCTCAACAAGGTCCTAAAAAGGTAAATAAAATACACTCTCACACACACAAGTGCTTTCGGGCAGGAAGCCATATTTGCTCGAGTAAATAGAGAAACAACCGGGAGAGAGAGTGTGCATATGTGTATTGTTGTGTGTATGTGTGTGTATATGCCTTTGGTCTCCAGAGTTTCTCCCAAGCTGTCTCCTCTCTTCCTCCTTGCTGCTTTCCTCAAAGTCCCCTTGGGTGCTGCTTAGCCCCCCCCCTTTGGTCTCTCCCCATCTCTTATTTATTTACTTCTTCATCCTTCCTTCACTCCCCATAGAGGAGTCTTCAGGGAGAAGCAGACGTCTCCTCTTTGCCTCCTCCGCCTCCTTCTAGTATTTACTCACACATTTCTTCTATCCCTTAGGGTGTTTGGCCTCCCTAAAGACATCCATCCATCCATCCCTCCAAACATTCTCTCCTCTCCTCTCCTCTCCTCTCCTCTCCTCTCCTCTCCTCTCCTCTTGTCTCCACCCCTAATACAGTCCCATGCCTTCTCTATATCACTTTATTTTTTCCCCCTGTTTCGTCTGAGTGTTGATGAGTCACCAACCTTTGTCCAAGTTTGCTGTTGTTGGTCCATTCAGCCTACACACACACACACACCAGTTACTCAGCCTTCCTCTGCCTGGAACACTTCACTTCAAGTCATCACATTATAGAAAAGTTTCAGTTCAAATCAAGTTGCAATCTAGAGTTTATCAGAACCTACAGTGAGTCAGTTGTTTACTGCCGCTATATTTGATTGCATCATATTCCTTGCTTGTGCATAAAATGTCTTTCAATGTCTCTCATTCTTAGTCTTGTTTTCTGATGTGTCTCGAGTAATTTTCCAATCGCACCACAGATATCACAGAGGAGAAATGAGCAGCTCACAACACCATCAGAGACTGATGCCTCTTCTTGTGTCTCTTTGTGTTTGTGTACATTCATGCTTGTGGTGTGAAGAATGTCGTCGTTGCCTGAATGTGTCTGCACTGTTGTTGAAGTGCATGCGCCACCTCTGAGCTCGCGTCACCCGGAGGGAGTCTGAGACGAGCTGAGCAGCAACGATTACTCACGCAGCCTTTTTCACGGCTGCAGCGAGAATCTAAGATTGTGCTTGCATGTCATCTCTCTCACATGCACACACACACACGCACACACACACACGCACGCACGCACACACACACACACACAGCTTCTGTAAGATAGGTGGTTCAGTGCTTCAGCTGGGACTCTTCTGCTATGTCCGGTCCAGCAGCAGCCAAAGGCCAAATGTGCACACAAAGCAGGTATGGCACACATGAGTGCACAAAAATGCCTCATGTACTGTGATATAATGTAGTGTTGATGCTCAGTGAGTGAAAACATGACGACCCAGAAACAAAACAAACAAATGCATACAAGTTAACCCCTTAAAGTCCAGTGCAGGGTCCAAACCCAGGTTCATGTGTTTGTTACATTGTTTACATTTGATGTGGTTAGTTTTCACATTTCACTATTGTTTGACGAACATATGTCCTTTCAGCAGGCTAGGTCGACATATACTGACAATGATTTGTTGGGTAAAGTTATTGAGTTAAAACAACATATTTGATGAAACTTCGTTGCAGACATTCATATTGTTTTCAGGATGAATTGTTGCCATTTTGGTGTCTGCTTAATTTTCTATTTAGCACCATCGTAATTTCAAAATGTAAATGTATCCATCCAAGTGTGTCGTGGTAATTAGCAAATGTTAGCATGATAATACACTAAACTAAGGTCGTGACAGTAGCATGCTGGCATTAGCACTTACTAGCACTCAAATCAGTGCTGTACCTAAATACAACCTCACAAAACTGCTAGCATGGCTGTTTATAGAAGTACTGAAGAGTTTATGTCTTCAACTCAGTGAAACAGTTTGTTAATGAAGCAGTTTCTGAACTTCTCACCTCTCATACACATTATGGTCATGAATTGACATTGATTCATTTTAAGGTCACAAACCAAAAAGTTTTGAAACCCATGAACGAGCACTCCCCGACCTTGATGTTGTCTGTGAATTCTAGTTATCAGATTCACTGAAACCACTGGAACACAAATACTGTACAGTATAATGAAATCCTTTGTGCTTCACGTTTTCTTCTTTTTGAATACTCTCAAACCTTCTTACTCACCCACACGGCAGCAGAAGCATATAGTAGGCATGCACCACATCCTTCTGCAGTGCTTCTCTTTGTCCTCCATTCACTAAATTCTGCAACTTTGCTTTTTGTTGTGTATTTGTTTTTCTAGTGAGTGGCTAGAGCTGCTCTAAGATGCTCAAGGCCACAAGCCTGTTATTTGAGTCTATGTGTGGGCAGGTTTTAGAAAAGTACAACAGGCTGTTTGTGTTGAAGAATGTGGTGAGTGTTTGCTAATGGATGTAGTCGAGGTGAGCTGTGGTTGTATCTGTTAAAGGATAAGAGCAACAATTTTACAGTAAAAACAGGTCTGTGGAGTTTATAATGTGTATTTTTGTTTTGACAGAGTGTAACCGAATTTCTGTGGCAATGATATCTGAAGTCAAGTAAATATGCTTGTTATCACTTTGCTGTGACGGTTTTGTCACAGCTCCTCTGTGCCCCCCAGGGTTCCCCCCCCCCCCTTCCCTTGTTTTGCTCCTTTCCACAGATGTGTGCCACCTTTCTACGAACCAGCCATTGTGAGAAACTGATATATTTCCACATTTCTTTCTACATGGGGAAGTTGCATTGTATTGGGTCAAAACCTACTTTAGAGGACACACTGTTCAGTTCTGTAGGTGTCTTTGTGTTTGTGATTTACTGTGGTCACTGCCTGAAGTCCTGGTGCATCCTGCTGCAAGTTTGCTGTGGTAAATAGAAAAGTCTTTACCACCAATACAAACTGTGGCCTAAAAAAACTTTTTTACTGACAGTTCATATGCATTGGGTTGGCCAGGGTCTCTTTGTGTGGAGTTTACATGTTCTCCCTGTGTCTTTCAGATTGGGGTTAGGTGAAATTGTAGACTCCATAGGTGGGAATGTGAGTGTGAAAGGTTGTCTCTGTATGTTGACCCTGTGATATGTTGGCGACCTGTCCAGTGTGTGCTCCGCCTTTCGCCCAGTGTGGGATTGGTTTCACATCCCCTGTGACCCTCAAAGTATAAAGCCCCATTTCCAATGGTTAAAAAACCCAATTAACATCAGGTTTTTTTCTGCAACGAATGGCTCTGCAGTAGACACAGGGTTTTATCGGCTACAGCTCCAATCGGCAACTTAAGTCACCTTGATGACTCCGGCAATTACCCTCTTCTTTCTTCAGTCTGGATGCTGACATTGGATTTCTGTGGGACATTCATTTTGGTGTAAAAGAGGTAAAAGCGGTGTATATAATGGATAGATGGAGCCACACATGAGCTGTTGATTTTCCATTAATTTGCATCCTTAATCAGCCAGCAGTAACACAGAGGGTTTGTGTTATATTATAGAGTTTGTGTGTTTATACGGTTGTAAACTACTTCTCAAATCCTTTAAATTGAAAGTGATCAAGACTGCAGGTACATAGATTTCATTGAAAGTAAGTGAATATAAAGTTTTATCAGTATTATGCTTCTACAACAAAGCTCCCGCACATTACAAAGACTTATTGGCAGGTGCAAGTAAACAACAACTGACCTACAGTCATATAATCGAGCTGTAAATTCTGCTGGTGCTTGACAATGTGTTTTTTTTGTCTCTGAGGACTGAAAAATGTTTACACACTTTCTACAGCTCCTCGCACCGGCACTGCAAATGTGAGGGTATAAGCAGCAGCACTTTTAAATTGACAAATGAGTATAGAGTCCTGGAATTGATGTACCGCCTTTTCAACCCGCACAGTAGGCAGGAACATTGCCTTCATGTTTTATGTATAACATATTTATCAACACCCCCCCTCCCCACACCCTCCTCCCAATACTTCTGCAGAAACCTTTACAAAAATGTTCAGCCAGAAAAGCTCCTGGATGCCAGATGGTCTTCATTTCACCGCCGCCCTCACGTATGAAGCACAGGAGGGGAGGTATGGTGATTATTACTATGCTTGTGGTATTATTATAAAGCTGCTACAGAGCACACTCAGCCAAGTGACACAGTATCCTCCACCTCACATCAAAGCTTCCACCATAAGCCTCTCAAGGAAACTGTTGAGGGGGGGAAATGACATTCATGAAGGTCGGTGTAACAGAAGACGATTGCAGTGCTGCAGTTTGGGCTCAACAATGCAACAACCAGCAGCAGTTTTCACATCGTGAACAGCAACTCACTTGTGTAATCTCCCCATTTTAATTTTTTTTGTTGAGAGTGACACCGAAGCGTTCAGAGACCACACATGCACGGAGGCCGCAGCACAGATGGAACCAGCACCGGAAAAAACTGTGTCTTTTGAGGACAGCGATGCAGACTGCAGATAGAATGAAACATGCCACAGCCTCCATTTTCACCTGGATGTGACACTCCTGCACCGCCTCGGGCTCAGATTTATGCTCTGTTAAAAAGCGGCAGTGAAATGTAAAAGATGTGTGAGAATGCCTGGAGGAAGAGCGCCAGCCCAACCCCTACTCCTCCTCTTCCTCGTCGGCATCTGAGTCCATTAAAGAGTAAAACTGGACTTCAAGCACTGTAGTTAAGAATGAATGGAGAGGGAGAAGTGCCCAGTCGGCTTAAAAGAACATATCTATATCTTTTGAGTTCAGACCCACTCGATATGCTAATGTGATCGTGTGTGCTGTTTTTGAAGCTGTGATGGAGAATGCATCACTAGCGCGTACAATTTGTTCTTTCCTGAATGTTTATTTAGGAACATGTTTGCTCATTTAGTTACTTAACAAATGTTTTTTTCATTTATCTAAGATAGGTAACGATATGAAATAACCCTTTTGTAAAATGTCTTGGTTGAAAACATCCATCCATAGAAATGTTTTCCAGCTCCTCCTCAGGGATCCCTAGGCTTTCCCAGACGTTGGTGTTCATTTAAATATCTTGCCATGTTTACAAGTTGCAGCCTGTGATGGCATTTCATTTCACTGGCCTAAATACAAGATATTACATAATATTTTCTGGTGCAACTACAGTACAGTGCAGTTTCATCTGTCTTGTTTTTTAGAGCTATAAAACGTCAGTGGTTAAACATCAGGTTTTGGCTTCAGCAGTGATGAGATTTAAAGAGCAGTAGCTTCTTTCTATCCTCACTGTGAAATTAAATACAGTGCTTCACTTAATGCTGTATTAGAGCTTCAACTGCTTGGCACAGCATCTTCCTCTATCCACTCTCACTGTAGCACAAAAAGATTCACTGCCACTGAGCTGGATAGAGTGGTCCAGCTTTTAGTTGTATTGTTGGTGGCTTGATCCCTGGCTCCTCCTGTAGGCCTGTGTCGTTGACCATGACACTGGAATGTTGGGTTCAAGGTAAAAGTAAATTATTTACCTGGACTTACAAAAAAAGTCATATCTTTCTAAAAGCATCCATCCTTTCAAAAGTATTATCAATGTTTGATTTAAACCCTCTACCAACTACCAAAAGGCAGTTAAAGAAGCTAGAACATCCTTCTTTTCCAATTGATTTTAACAAATCAATCTAATCCCAGAAGGTTATAGATTCTATCAGATTTAGACAATTTTTTGTCAAAGGTTTTAGAAAAAGTGGTTTCAACCCAACTTTTAGCTTCTATGTGTCATAATAACATCTTTGAGAAATTTCTATCATGTTTTTGAGCATTACACAGTACAGAAACTGCCCTCTTCAAAATAACCAATGACCTCCTTATAGCAGCTGACAAAGAAAAATTTAAAGCGCAAATTTAATCTTTCTAGACCCAAGCGCAGCCTTTGATACAGTAGATCATACCATTCTAATTGATCATCTTAGAATCTGGGTTGGCATCAAGGACACTGCACTTAGTTTGTTTAATTCCCAACTTTTAGAAAGAACCTTCTCGCTAACCACAGGTAAATACACATCCTCCAAAACTCATATTACCTGTGGTGTACCACAAGGTACGATTTTAGGTCCAATTTTATTTTCCATTTATATGCTTTCTCTTGGCCAATTCATCCGACGCCACAATGTCTCCTTCCACTGCTCACAGATATACCTTCCACTGAGATCTGATGACCCTGAAAGCCTAGCTGTCTAAATGATGTCAACTGTTGGATGGCACAAAACTATACAACTAAACAACTCAAAGTCAGAAATAACATTATTCAATCCACCTAACCCCATCAACCACATTGAATGTAGCCTTGTGCCCTGGTCTATCAATGTGAAGCCTGCAAATTGTCCGGGGACAGTCTGCAGAAAGTCCAGTGGCTCTTTCTCGAATATCTGCGTTCACACATACAGCCCCTCTGGAGAATCTCCAGACATTCACTGGAGTTTAGTGCATGTCTGAAAGCAGCTTATTAGACACCAATGGTGAGGTGATAACATGTCTTATTGTGATAATAAAGCTTGTTTTGCTGCCTGCAAGTGGCTAAAATCCTACTATGAAGGGATCAATTCCATTAATCATTAAACAGAACTGATCTGAAACGAAATAGGAAATTGCCTCACTTTGAGATTAACTCTGATATTCAGAAGTAACTTAAGCAAGTAAAAACGTCGAAACAGTGTTTTTCTATAGTAAATCTGTTCATGTAATATTTGATTGTAATTATTCATCTGCTTGTGTATTCAGTTCCCTGTGTTTATTTATTTTACGCTCCACGTGGATTTCTACACAGCCCCTGCTGTCCCTGCAGAGTACGTTTGAGTATCCACCACCTGAGAGCTAAACCGAGGCGGAATTTTAAAGCAGGGAACTCGTCTTTACTTTTCTCCCACAGGACGTGAACGCAGCGCAGCACAGCCAGAGTACGAGGGAGAGAGAGAGAGAGAGAGAGGGAGAGGGAGAGAGAGAGAGAGAGAGAGAGAGAGAGAGAGAGAGAGAGAGAGAGAGAGAGAGAGAGAGAGAGAGAGAGAGAGAGAGAGAGAGCGCAGATGAGCCCCAATGAGCAGCAGCCGGGTCTTCCTTGAAACAAACACACTCACGTACACAAATGCCAGGACACTTCTACACACACACACACACACACACACACACAATCCAGCACCGATAGCACCATCAGACGGAGCTGCCTGCCGCTGCCACTGGTTCCTCACATGCAGAGACACGGAGCTGGGAGCCCGCCTGGAGACGATCTACTGCTGCTGCTGCTTCCACAGCACAAAGGAGCAGAGTGGAGGAGAGGAGCCGGGCTTGTGAGGCAGATATAGATATACTGGGAAGAAGGAGGGGGGGGGGGGGGACAGAGGGGAGGGAAGGGAAGGTGAGTGAATGCAGTCCAGTTGCTGTTGCTGCTGCTGCTGCTTTCGCTGCTTGAGAAGGAGGAGGAGGAGGAGGTGCAGAGGCTGAAGAGGCTGGAGGAGCAACAAAAAACCAAAAAAAAAAACGCCCCGCAAAGATCCAGAGATCCAGGCAGAGCAGCAGTGATCAGAGAGCCTCCAGGTTTGCAGATGTGGATGGAGCGATGTGCAAGGTCTAGTCCTGGGTGAGCCAACTTCCCTTATTTTACGCACACACGCGTAATGGTCCATCCTGATCCCCTGTGACACCTCTGTCATTGCACATGTTTTTGGGGGTGTTTTGGTTTTCCTCTCCTCTGCTCTGCCTTCTTCTTTCACACCCACTTCTCTGTGGTCAGCTCTCACCTGCACAGATGACCTGGTGAGCGCAGGATTCACCTGTGGTCAGTGTCCATCCTCTCATGGTGCAGTCCCTTCTGATCCATTTGTAGCTTTGCTCACACGCACGTCTGGTCTCATTATTTCACACTGCCTGTGCTTTTCTGTTGTCACCCTTGAAATATACAGTGCTTGTGTATCCATCCAAGCACAGCCACTGTTTGTGTGTGACTGTGTGTATCTCTTCTGTTACCAGTCCTCAATTAGGTTTTAATGGTTTAAACGTGGGGTAGAAAGGGGGGATGCATCCTCTGATCAATCCCTGCCGTCGTCCTCAGTGTGAGGGGCCCGGTGCCTGTTGTCAGTGTGACACATCTGAAGCTTCTGCCTTGTATTTGCTCAGCCTTCTTCGCTCTCCTCCTGCCTGTATTGTGCCTCTATTCAATTTCTAAAGTGCAGTTGTGGAAATCACATGTTTTTATTTATGAGGAAGGTCTGCTTGCTTTTTATTTGTTTCTCAACTGACACGTTGTACATTTAAATATGGAGCAAACTGCATATTATAATTGTAATTGCATATGTTTTTGTATTTATTTTTCGACACCTAAATATCTGAGCTAAAACCCCCAAAATGTCTCAGTATTGCAGACTTGTTTTGTCCATCCAATTAAACAGATCAGTGAAAATGTCCAGCAGAGAGGTAAAGGACACTGCAGCTGCAGGTACACAAAGTTCCAGTAAGCTGGCGTGCAAAACCTCATGGGGACAGGGTCTATACCTTTGGACAGCTGTGCCTGTGGAGGTATAGAAGGTTGCTCAATAATTGTTTGGGGGTTTTCAGTCCTCATTAAGTTGAACTGTGCTTGAGCAAACTAATAAGCCCCAAAGAGCGCATGATGCCCCGCACAGCCTTTACTGGTGTGTGGGAGAGAGAGGTTGAATGAGAGGCACAGTCTAAAATACTTTGTCCACCAAGGGAGAACGGGTCTAAATAAGTGCAGTGTCTCATCAAATCTCTATATATGGAGTTGTATTTTTCTTGACCTACATCATGTGTCACTCGTCCTGTGGATTTCGATCCTGTGGATCCACCACCAGCCACTACACAGAACTAAAGCCAAGATATCCTCGTTATAACCGCCGCCATCTTGCGTGATTGAGTCTGTGCAGTAGTGATTAAGGGACAGAGCTGCGGTAGTAAGAAAATTACTCGACCAATATCAAGTCAGTTTTTGTATATCACAACATTTCACCCCTTTTTTATAGCATCTAATAACAAATTAAAACCAAACTTACTGGAAAAACTTGAAGGGCAAGCAGAGGGAACATTTAGACATACAAACCTTTAGAGTTTCCTCACTGATAAAAAAAACAACAACAACTCCCTGTTAGAGATAATAAGCTCTTAAACCTCCACTGGCGTGATAAGAAGTACCTGGAATGAGAGAAACCATCTTTGAGAACTCTGTACTCTTTAATTTGGTCCATGTCCCATCCAATAATATGGTTGAGGCAGGATTTAAAACCTATAGTGTAGCCATGTAGCCAACACTTTGTCTCTACCTTTGGGGAGCAGTCATGTCGTCCATCTTTAAATACAGTCTATGGTTTCATCCTGCTTGTACAGTAGCCATAGAAGCCGCATTCAAGTGAACATAATTATGTAACAGCACTTGATGGTACTCGAGGTGCCACTTAGCCCCCCCCCCCCGTTTGATGGATTCATGAGTCAGTAATGAAATGTGTGCTGACGGATCCGTGCGCTCCTCACAGGGCATTGTTGATTCAGGCCTGTTGGCCCCGTCCATTACTACGCCCACACTTACCTTCTCATTTTGTCGCTTTCTGTTGCACATAAAACTGTCAGCCACGCTCAATAGTGACACTACCTACTGCCAAAGCCCGGCCTGATTGTTTTCAACTCCTAAGTATTTATGGGGGCAGTAATGGGATGCATCCGCTGTCGTGCGTGATGAGTGCATTGCTGCTCTTACAGAGAGAGCCGTGCAGAGCGAGGTGGAGGGAAAGAAAGGGCGGAGGGATGAAGTGGTGGAGGAATGCAGGAGGAAAAGTAGAGAGTGTCCCTATGAGAAGCTGTCAGCTCCCCGCAGGAACATGTCAGCTGTGGCATGGAACAATGACGGGCATGTGTGTGCTGTTCTCCGACTCCCTGACTACTTTAATGCAATTTTGGACGTTCAGACGGGGCTTTAACCTTGATGCAGAGCTTAGAGGGACTCAGGGATTTACAAATCTTTTATTTCAAAACATTATTGCTTCATGTGTCGCAGCAGCAAAGCCTCGCTGACCCTGTTACCTCAGGTTCAGTCGAACCACAGCTCTCTCAACTGTAAACTGTACCTCTTTGTCCATGCCACCATGCTCTATGTTCATCTGAACAGATTTCATATACGATTTAAACAAACAAACAAGTGAATACAATTATAGATGCTACAGACATTTTTATGCAATTTGTCAAAAAACATTTCGGTGATTTCTTTGATGGCGACATATGCTCATATTTAAAAAAATTATTAGGGTTATTACTGGATAAGATTCACCTGCTCTAATGTTCAGAAAACACATCACTTTCCTCATTCTGTCCATTGCTGCAGCTCCTCTTTTCAGCCTCTGTCTGAAACGCTTAATTTTGGCTCCTGTATCTTTAAGACCCCCCCTCCTGATAATGCCCAGACTCCCCTGATTGGCCAGCTGGCCCGCTCTGTTGTGATTGCTCAACCAATTTCAGAGCATGTTGGAAATGTCGGCCTCTGCTCTTGCTTTAACTGGCTTTGTTGGACTGTGCAAGATGAGCTGGTCTCAGTATCTTGCATGCGGAAATGTCCTTGGGTGAGATACTGAATCCCTGAACCCCATAGTGCTGCCCACTGGGTGAATGGCATCACCTGTAACGTAAAGCGCTTTGAGTGGTCATCAAGACTAGGAAAGTGCTATATAAATACAGACCATTTACCACCACAATAGCCAGGAAGTAACGGCCGGACTACTGACGAGGTGTCTCAGGAGCAGTGTTTTCTGTTGGGCAGAGGAGCTCCTTTTGCTGCAGACTTTTGAATTTTCTTTCTACTATTAAAACAACAACTTTTTACACAGTTGAAGTTTTAGCTTTTTCAATCATTTATCCATTAGCCATCTGATAGATATTTATTATTCATCATACCTGTAGCTGTTCCACCAATTTTTTCATTATTTGTACTTAATGTCAAGCATTTATCAACCACTTCCTTGTCAAGTTAATGAGCTGGATGAATAATGAAGCCCTGCACGTGGCACTTTGTCACTGTAATGCCATTTATTTCAATGACTGTAATGGAACCCTTTGTAACTACAGGGCTCTTTGTTTTTTGAAGCCAACATGATAAAAGCCCAAACAATAGGTCAACCCACTACAATGCAGCGGAGTAATAAAAGTGCTCTGACATCAGGTGGGCAATTTGTCTTCAGAGAATTTTGGAGGGGATGTAAATTATGCCCATGTCCAATTAGGAAATGTATTTGTCTATAATTTAAACCTGTATAGCATACTTTTATTTTACTTAATATATTTATAATACCATCCAGGCACTTATCCAAGCAGTGTCCATTTATGTAGACCACGACAGCTGTCACACGCGTTTCGAATCAAGTTTTTTTTAATTTATGAATTATTTTCCATATATTTGCAAAACTGTCTCGTTTACAATGACAGTGCCTGTGCGACTTCACTGGACCAGCTCAGGAGGACTGGCACCACAGATGAGATAACGGGAGGAAGGGATGGTGTGAAGAGAAGGGTTTTAGCTCTTACTATGCTGCATATTTTATATTATCTTGAGGTCTCTGGATGAAAGAACGTGTGATGAAATGGCTCTGGCGTTTCATGCTTAAAGGGAGGCCAAGGAATCTCATGAGTGTAGGTAGACCGTGCTCTTACACTTTAACAGGAGCTCAGAGACTTCGCTACGGCTAATGCTTTGGGTATGGAGTTATTTTTCCCGACTAATGTTATTGCCTTTCAGCAGATGGTGGTTTTTAACTCTAAACTTTATATCTCACTGAACTGATCTGCAAACATAAGAGACTGTTTATGTTCATTTGAGCTCAAGCCAACCTGAATGTTCTAAAATTCAAACCTTGGGAGTAAGCGAGCTGATATTTGAATTCTTGTGTCTTTGAATGTAACAGAGAGCAAAATGGCTCCAGCTCTGAGTTGTGTTATGGGATGAAGAGCAGGTATTTGGGGAGTTTATATACTTGTCGTCTCTCTGGCTCATTTCTTTTTATGTATTTCTATTGCCCCTGGCAGCTTGAAGTGCTGTGCCTGGCCAGCCATAAAACAATATTCTCAGTTGTGGATCGACCATCATGACGGAGATTGAAGGAGAAAATTGAGTTCAAAGCTCCTGAGCTCTGACTGGAACCTTGAGCATAAGAACAAGTCATTATATAAAAAGGAGTCTGAGGATTACATATAGATAGCATTGTTAGTGCTCAGACAATTAGTCGAGTGATTTGATTGATTGATTGATTGATTGATTGATTGATTGATTTGTCAAATAGAATTAACATTTCCTTATAACTGTAACTCAGGCAGCATCCTCTGCTCTCTGAGCTGTGGGTAATACACGGGCAGCACTTTCTCATAAATAACCTCTTTTAGGCTACATCCACTCTAATATGTTTAACTTTTAAAGCACATCAATTGGCAACATATTGCATCCACACTACACCTAAAATGTAGATTTTTAGAAATGCACAGGCCTAATCTTATTTTGAAAACTTGGGGCTTGTATTTACGTCTAGACGGGCTGAAACGGAGACGTAACAATTGCGCATATTCATCACACTCCTATCATGTGACCCATTGGTGAAAGCAATGTGGATAATACTGTGTACATTACAAGAATTGCTAACATTTGCTGCGGTAAAAATTGACACAATTGCTGTTTCTCGTTCATAGAAAGTGTTGAATTAAGTGTCCACTTCAGTCTGAGGGTAAGTGTTGGTTTCTCTTAAGGCTATCTCATGCTCCCTTTACATATGCAAATGGATGTGTGCATTTTAAATGATGTAACTGCCCACACACTTCCTTGCACACTTTCTAAAGGCATGAATGTTAAGCAATTACATTCACTAGAGGGCGGCTCAGAGTCAAAATGTTCTGGCTGCAATAAACGAGTGATGAGACAAAAGTGGAGCAGCGTTGTAGACAGCAGTTAAAAATTTCTATCAGTATAGATATCCGAACGTTTTATCATATAGTTGAGTCTTGAGTTATTGGCTATACTGGCCCCATGATTTTCATTGGTACAGTTCTGATTTGTTTGTGTCAGTTCAATCAAAAATGTATCTGTATCTTGGAGGGTACATAAATGGCCTCAAAAACAGAAACACGCTTTAGAAAACACTCTCCTTTGTCCCTAAATGTCCTCTTCAGCCGAAGATACAGACAGCTGATGGACTTGAGGAGGCAGATAATTGGGGCAAAGGGCATTTATTATACTGCAGTATATCTGTTTACATGCAAACCGAGAGCTTCAGTGATTCTAGTTGCATTCAGAATTATCTGCACCAATACACTGCATACATCTATACGACAATAACAACATTTGATCCAAAGCAAAATCGTCCCCAGGCAAACTGTGGCTGCATCAGCAAATCCATATAATATGATTTCAATTATATATAACCTTACCTCGCCTCTGTATCTCATAACAGTTGGAAACACAGAGCACTGAAGGGCACTAGTCTGTTTTTGTCCTCACAGGGAAATCTTAAAGAGTTTGTCTAAAGAGAGACAAGAGTGTGTTCTTCTTTTGCAGACTGTTTTCAGAAATGTTTCACTCCCCCTGATGAAAATGTGAGCAGATGCAGAGCTACTGACATGTGAAGAGAGCTTTCTGAGCACCTCTAATCTATTTCACTCATGAATCTAATGCAGTCAAATGTCAAAAGCCTTAACTGCCAAAACGTGAGAAACCCCACTTGATGAATGATCACTTTTTTTATCATTAGGTGCCTTGTTTAGGTTGATTAATCAAGAGTTAGATTATTGTGATATTTTTATTTATGCTTGACGTGGAGTCAGTCCAATTCCCTGTGTTATTAACCACACGTGAAGCAGCCGAGCCGGACAAACATGGAGGTCTTACTGTGTTTTGAACTGCTGCATCGAACCACCTGTGTCCCCTACGCTGACTCGGGTTACATCTTTCATATCGTCTCTCCACGGACCTCACACACGAGACTGCTCTTTAATCAGCTCTGTTCAATTATGTAGTTATGAACAAGATTAGATCAACACACACATACACACAAACACACACACAATTCTCCATTTTTCTTTGCTTTAGTCCTCATATTCCTTAGTAGCATTTAAAAAAAAAAACATCATGTGATTAGATTGATATAGCTAATTAAATTCAGATGCCTGTAGCTCCACCTACACACACACACACGCACTCATTACCTCACCAGCCTTTCCTAAATTGATTTTTAAGTGCCTGAAAAGTAGCACTTTTTTGTCATCTTCTCCCCACAGTCCTGAACGGACTAATGACTTCAACTCTAATGAGATCTTTACGTATTGTGGTCAGGCACACTTAACACTGTGCAAGGGTATTAAGCAGTGGATTAATTAATCATTCTTCAAATGGGTCCTGTCTTCAACAGTGTGTCTGACTCAGCTGGGCTCTGAACTATCGGCTGTTTGCAAGCTGACGGTGATGCATTTAGATCAAGATTAATGTGATTAGTTGTGCAAAAATAGAAATTCCTGCACCTGAGATCTACTGTGTTTGAGTTTATGGAGCTGTTTGTCTGATTCCCTCGCTCTTCCTGTACTCGCGCTCGTTAAGAAATTAGCGTTTAAACCCGCTGAACCTGTTTTTAATTGTCCCAGTGAGCCGTCGGTATAAATGAAGATTAAAGATTCATGCCTCTTCGCATCTTCACATCGGTCCATAACCCCCAACGCTCCGCTCTCTGGATCACACCATCAGCTAAAGCAAACTTTGATCTGTTTCTCTGCCTTGAACATGAATCAGATAATCGGCTGATCAAAATCTTTCCTCAAGTGGAGATCAGTAGAACAGAGGTGTGAGCTGGAGCCGCTCAGTGAGGCTGTTTTCTCCGTTTGTGTTGCTTCATGTGTTGTGTCCTTGGTCACTTTGGTTTGATTCTTGAGAGAGGAGAGGCGTGAAGTGCGAAAGTACAAGCTGGGATTTGAAACCTCTCGATGGGTGATTCTAAGTTAGTTCATTGTTTAAATGTGCAGTTCGCCATTAAAGGAGAGTAAAATCAGAAGAATATAATTGTTCTTGTGTCACGTGAGAAGCTATATCCAGCAGCCAGTTAACTTAGCCTAGCATACAGAAATAGCTAAGCTAACCGGCTTAGCTTAGCATGAAGACTTGAAACAGACAAACATCTAGCCTGGCGTATGTATTTATTGTGTGTTTTTAATTAGTAATTTGATGCTACCAAAAAAGGGGTGAAACATCATGATTGACAGCTATAAGCCTGACAAGCTATTGGTCAAGTGTGTATTGGTTGAACCTCAATACCGTGGCTCCATCACCCGATTGCTTCTGCACATACTCTGGCTTCAAATGTGCAAGATGGCAGATTTCGTATTGGGATATTTTGGCTTCATTTCTGGATAGTGGGAGGAAGCGGAGTTGCATCGTCCATCTTGCCTTGTAGGTAACTTTATCACCTACATTTTTCTTTTCATGTCAGAGACATGCATTCATCATCAGTGGAGAATTTGATCACCAGAGGGATTACACTCTACGTCCTCCTTAATATAAGTCTAAATGATGTTGGTTTTACAGCGAGGTCAGACATGTCCTGTTGAACTCACTTTGTTCATTAGTGGTTTTGAGCTTGTAGCTTGGAGGTGTTAAGACCATCTGCCAGCTGACAAAAAATGTAACACATGACTTCATTATGGGGATGTTAATTTAAGCTGAGCTGCTATTTCCAAGTGACCCTTTTAGTTTGACAAGAAACGTAAGGGTTTTCTCTCTGGTTATTTCATCTTATAGAACCTGTGGGAAAAATGTGTCAGATTTGGGTTCTCTTTAAGATTGGAAATGACACTGGTTATACGTCATTTCATAATTGCACCGGTCCAGTTTCAATAGAGGTGAAGTGATTGAACGATATGATAATAACAAGCTAATAAAATGGCATACAGTTCATTTTGTTGTTCAGAAGCAAAAGCCATAAGGAATTTTTATTTTGCATGTAGTGTATGAGTTTGTCTCTTCAGCCCTTTTAGGCACAAGTCTTTTTTCAGCCTTTTCAAGCCAGGAAGAAAATCTCTCCCTTGTTTTGTCTCTGCATCATTTGAACAAATAAATCTGCAGCTGTATGTGTCCATGTGTAACTGTAACAGATGGGTGTGATGGGGTTGCGCTTAACAGACCTTGGCTGCTCGTCCTCCTTCCTCTCGTCTTCCTGTCTTTCTTTGGGAACATATGGATTCGGCTCGCCTGTCAGAAGTGTTTGATCAAAACGAGTCTGCTGAGGATCCCTGCTTTGAACTGAATCGCAGCTGTGGCAGGTTTCTCCTCAGTTGTTTGGGGGCATTATAGAGTCTATACTCGACTGGTGAAATAACTGGAGCACTGTGTGTGTGTACTCAGCCCATTTTTATATGTGGAGGTGGGCGACATGCTGCTTCTGAGAAGTAAAGGGTTATATTTGTCAGTATAGATCACAATCTGTGGATGTGTGCGTCTATGAATATCTCTGCTCGCCACTGTGCACATACATATGTACGCAAACAAGTCTGTGTCTATTAAATGTCTTCCTGTAACATTCCTACGGTTTGACTGGTGTACTTTGTAAACTGTACGGTTGGCCACACTTTGAGGTGAAGAGGACAAGCTGCTTCTCGACATCAGGGGGGACCCTATGAATTTATCATGGGAGCCAGAGGAGCAACAGTGGGACAGTGTCGCATGGAGCTAACGCTTTAGTCGTCCTCACAAGCCTGTCATCAGTTAGGGATGAATTATTCATTGTTTCTTATTTCTTTCTCAGAAAAAAAAAAAAACATTGATCACTGAATCAGTGACCGGGCCACTTGCATGACAGACAGCCTGTATGCCAGTACGCTGTCAAAGCTTACCTCGTCTCTTTCAAAGACAGATGCGCTTTCCTCTTCCCGCACCCGTTGCTTTCTTTCAAATAATTTTCCGTTCACCCTGCCTCTTTTCTCATGCCTTTGTCTCACATTGAAAATTTCATCAGAGCCATAGCTGTCTCCGTGCGAGGAAGGCAGCGTCTGCTTGTCAGACTAAACATTTTCAAGAGCCAGTGAATAATTCGTATGTCAGGATGTAGCTGTTTGCATGGATGGGGCTGTTTAATCCCAGTATATCCAATGCTGAGTTCCTGTGGGATGTCTGGACGGATCTATGTTTGACACACAGGCAGGGCCCATTTACTAGGTGCCCATAGCCATACCTAGAGACGCTAAAGAGGGCCCCTCGCATGCCAGATAAAAAGGCATGATGTCATAATCCTCAGACTTGGTTGGGGAGATAGCGTGGCATGGTGATACCCTCTTTGGACACTGATTGCTCATATCCCTTGCGCTGGCATCACAGACATTTGTTGTTTGCTTTGGGGATGAATTTCCCACTGAAGGGGCAAGCCCCCGACTTGACTTCTGTTTTATTTCCGAAAATTTGAGACAAAACTGTGTCTAGCAGAGGGAGCTTTAGCACCCCTCCTCTGCAGCGCCTCTCCGTCCCTCTTTTCCTTCTCTTTTCTCCTTCGAGGAGGACAGCTGAGTCACTCTCTCCTCCCTCTCCTCATCGTCAATCTGCTCCTGCTCATCTTACTCCACCTTCCTTCTGTTCTCTTGCAGTAAGCCCCGTCACAGGAGCTGACAACCTGTGTCAATCGCCAAGGTTCACGGTTAACTCCCTGCAGAGCCTCAGATGAGAGTGCATGTGGTTTTTTTTCTGCATTTAGCTGGATTCATGGATGCAAATTTGTGGTTTTACTGTCAGTGTGAATGTCCCTGTATTAGGCGCTGCTGTTAGAGTTGTAGAACGGACCAGAGCAGCAGCAGCAGCAACACTCTGGTGGAATCTGTCTCCAGTTGAGATTTACGCCAGAGAGATAAGAGAGTGTGGCTGTCAACCAACCATCCAATGACACACACGGTTGCAGTCTGTTTCTCTGAAGTGCCTCATTTTTGACAAATACATTTCAGGCTCTCCTCCCTCCATGGTTCTTTCCCGATGTGTAATCTCCCATCGCCTTCCCTAAACCATCTCACTTGTCTGCTTCCTGTTTTTCATCTGTCATTCCCTGTTCCTTCTTATTTTATGTTGCACAAGGCCCAGTTCTTTCAGGTCCAACGTATGTTTGAAGATATTCTTTTCTTTATTTTCCTATTTTGTTGACTCCTTCTCTTTGTCATTTGGTGGACTCCTTCTCGCCCGCTCATCTCTCCCTCTCTTCCGATGCTTGACTTCGAGCCACCTTTTAATAAGAAGCTCATTGTTGCATTAGCTAATCTCTCAGAAGACGTGGCACAGATACAGGATCTACTACTTCTCCGACTTCAGCTCGTAGCTATAAACAGGCGCTGCTTTCCAGACAAGCATCGCCTCATTATTCAACTGAGGCCAACAGGGAAAGCAGGGGAGAACTAATACATTTGTGATTTAACAAATGAATGATTATCTCCCTGGATTTTGTATGCAGTCATTTTTTTTTTGTGTGTGAATGCTGGGTGCTGACAGTGATATCAACGTTAGAAGATTAATCAACAATTAGCTGCTGTGGTGTGATGGAGCTGGGAGACTCTTTTCTGTCTCTCTGTGCCGTCAGCGCAGATCAGTAATTGCCTCAGAACTCTTCCTGTAATTAACACTCTTGGATAATTACAATCGGATCCCAGACCTTGCTACTCTGACATTATTAGACTCAGCGTGTTCGGAAGTGTGTCACTGAGGCTATATCCACATTCCTATGTTAACACTTGAAAACGTATCAACTGCTACGGGTACGCCTGTCCACACGAAAACGAAGAGTTTTAGAGCTGCTAAAACTGAAATGCTGCTGGCTACGTTTTAGTTTGAAAACTCCAGGGCAGCGTTTTAGTCTGGACCGGCAGAAACGGAGATGTTTGCAAACAATGACGTAGACACTCTGCTTGCTTATTGAGTCTTCTCGGTCACGATTCATCAGGCTCATATCACATGATCCCTTTCTGTAAGAAAAACAAATGACACCAGCCTCAGCTATCAGTGTAGAATGCAACATTGATGATCAATTACAAGCGTTATTGTTTTTAAAGTTAAATTCTTCATATTACAAATCTGCAACTAACTAGCTGTTATTGGAGTAATCGTTGATAAAAGTATGGAAGGGGGATTAAAACTGATATAGATCCAAAATTGTCATGTGGACAGAGATCGTTTTAGTAGTACGGATGGATAATGTCTTGAAGGCCATAAGTAATATGCTAAATAAAAGGTAATTTGCACATTAGCGTTTCTGTTCATCACTTACAAATTCACATTTCAGCCGAGGCTGTTTCCGACTCTCAGCTGTCCCAAATTCAGATCGCTCTCTCTCTGTCTTTCTCTCTATCTTGGCTGGGGCGAGATTAAAGCTGAGTGGAGGAGAGCTGGGAAGTGGACCGGGCAGCGTGGCAGTTCGTGGCGGCACAGGATTAGAGGGTGGGACAGTGAAGTAGGCCATACAAACGAGCTCAGCTAAAATATGGACAAGAGACCATATATAGACAGGTCTGGATGTCCCAGTACATTTCATCAGCATGTTGTTATTATGCTGTAATCCATGGACTACATGTGTGTCAGACAGGGATAATTACTGGTCAAGGACACTTGTGGATATTTCTGTTTCCACCTTGATGCAGAATCACAAGACAGAAATTGTATTTTGGTGTGAGATTATTGTGCTCATGTCGGATACGTGAGTCTGTTTGGATGTTTGTCTGCATTTTAGGAAACAAAGACATGACACATGACGTGACAAGATAATAATTGATACATATTCTTTTTTTTGTTTTAGTTTTTGTAACTTTACTTTATATGGTTATATATATTATAGAAATGCAAGAAAGCTGGGAGAGAAAGTTGTCTATGCAAATGTGACCACAAATGTTTTGTAGTGTAAACCATAGAGACCTTACCAGCTGAGACCTTATAAATATATTCAAAACTGTCTTTGTGTCATTTGGATGATTTGCACATTGTATTGTGAAACCAGCACAATATAGAAATTAACCAAATTAGCTGAAAACTGAAAGTTAAATTATGATCGCTTGTTGAGAGTCAGATGTGACGAGTCCTTCCAGCCCTGAAGATGCAGGAGGGATATAATGACACGAACCACATGAAATGACATGATACACAAAAATGGCACTGCACTGTGATTCCCTCCTTTCCCTGTGCAAAGTGTTGAGCTTGTGCGGTTTGGTTCCATCAGCGAAGATGGCTGAAGATGAGAGGGGTGAAGGAGAGGTCAGGAATGTCAGCCAGCGTCATGTTACAGCGATGAGGCACAGAAGAAGCCAGCTTCAAATGTCTGCTCATCAAGGGCTTAAATGCTTTATTTTACATTGTGCTATTTTAGACTCAATACCAACCGAGGAAGATTTTAATTAGCACGTCCGCATGGAGCTGACGAGGCACATGTTTCAGTGAACAAGTGAACTGGAGGTAACATGTAGCGTCCGTATAACCACAGTGAAACCTCCTCTCATATCTTTGACTGACTCTTTTCTATAACTTAGGCTTCATCGCACCCAAATAAATATTTTAAGTTCTCTTTTAACGTTTTCGGAAAATACACTTTGAAAATACAACAAGAAATGTTCCGGCACATAACCACCCACATAACCACCCGCCTGGAAAACCGCAACATGTTGATTTTACCTTCATTTGTAAATAAAATTACACAAAAACTAGATTGAATTGAAGGAGACCGTTGGGCCTTGGCAGAGTCTGTGAGTTTTTAATGTATTAAACAAACGGTATATAAAACGTGTGGTGAACTTTTGAGGTGATGAAGGGCAGGTTCGTGTTATCAGTCTTCTCATCTGTGTGTTTCACAAACTGTCCAACTGTCCCTCTCCGCTTAAGTTTAGGGTTTAGACATTTTTTAGTCTAAACCTCTAAAGGCAAAGTATGAGGTAAAGGTAGCCTGCTGACATTTGTGCTTCTATGCCACATCTCGGCGTGCCTCATTATCCTTGTGCTTAAACCTTAAAACATCCCCTCCCTTCCTTACTCTTCTTCAACTCCACTGCTTCCTCCTCACCTTCGTCAGTCTGGTGACAAACTTTCGGTGGCTGTTCTGTCGCAACACCACAGACAACCAAAGTCACCTCCACGGTGTCTGTGTTGTCACTGGACAAGCTGTGCATGTTTCCCATTTTAACATGAGGAGGTTTCAGTGAACTTGTGCGTTGGAGATGAAACGTCTCACCTTGAATGTGTGTACTTAGGCATAATGAGGCATAACCGTGTGAAGTTGTCGAAAAACTTTCAGGAGTCACTTTCCTTAAACGTGTATTTCTAGCTGAGTTGAGTGAGTGTGGTTCGTATAAGCTGTCTCTCTGTCTTCTTGTCTGTCATTGTGAGTGAGTGTATCTGTCCTTCCAAAAATGTTCGTATCACTCGGCTAAAGGACGACTGGTCCCTGTGTCCCGTCTAATTTTAAATCTGATAATTGAATCGACTTGTTTCAAACTCTGTCACAGATGCAGCTACAGCCAAAGTGACATTTAGTGGATATTACTGAGATGATTCTGTCCTCCTGAGTGAACAGGGATTAAAGTGTCTGAAACTGCTGTTTGAAGTTTTTCAATAAATTGTTGCCAACAGTTTCACCATGTCAACTTAAAAGGGAACCATGTCAATTTTGTGATTGTTTCCATTGACCCTAAATGTTCAGTTACTGCAGGTTTAAGCTTCAATAGATTTTCACATATCTTTCATTTGGTGTGGAGAGTGCAGTTCCCCAGAGGAGAAGCAGTTTCATTCCCTAATAGTCACAGAGAGTAAAATCTTAAATGCCTGCAAATGGAGGAAATCAAATCTAATTTTGTGTTTCAGTTTTAAAAGCCTCAGCTAGTGATCTGCCTTATTAGGCGTTTGACAGTGGCTCAGTCAGCTAATCTCTTGAACACTGTGAACAGACAGCTGTAGCATCTAAGTATAATGTGAAATACACACTCTCAGCTATCTGCTCCATCTGTCCTCTTGCTAGTAACAAGTGCAGTTCTCACGTGGGACCTTCATCAGTGGTTGATCTGCCCAATTCCGTCAGGGCCTTACAGCGACGTCTCTTCCCGGTTTATTCCATTGACAAAACTTTCTCCACCTCACTGCTGTCGACTGATGAATTATGAATAGATGTGAATCCAGCCGCACCGCCGGCCAAGCCTGAGGATTACTTTCAATTTGCACACCGCTCCTGCTGCTTACCCGCTGACGTGCATCGCCAGTCAGACTTCTTTCTCAAGGGACCTGGAGGGCAGTATTAGATTGCCTCCTGAAACTCTAACCCCACCAATCATGTAAAAAGTTAGAGAAATAATTTGCTATGGATGCTCAGTGCAGTGTATTTTGTTACACAATGTGTTATCCAGTTGCTGCCCCTGTGTTTGACTCCATCCTTAATGGCATAGATTCTAACACATATATAACACTTCTCACTTTCCTTCTGGTAGGAAAGGGGAAACTGCGGTGCATGTGTGACCCCCTTCTCAGAAATTCGTTGACACCGGATAATTGGTTGCAATTGGCCCGGATGATGAGCAGGCAGCAGGCAGTGAAAGGGAAGTAGAAAGGACGGGGATACTTTTAATGAAGCTAAAGAGAAGGACACAGAGAGCCTGCAGGCTTCAACTAGGATTAGAGCCGACTCCAGTAGATTTAGGCTTATGATACTTCCACAAGTCGCTCAACCTTGACGGGTGAAAAAGGACGAAGGAAGGGTCTGAGTCGGGAGATGGACTGAGATTTTGTGTTGTTTACAGTTATGTAGATATCCCTTCATCTGTTATACTTTAGATCTTTAGTTGCTCTCCATCCAGAGCTGTTGGTAAACAGAGTTTTCTAAAGGTCAGTGTCCTCAAGACACTAACCTTTTTAAAAGACAACTCTGTGTGTGTGTGTGTGTGTGTGTGTGTGTGTGTGTGTGTGTGTGTGTGTGTGTGTGTGTGTGTGTGTGTGCATGTCTGTTTCTCTGTGCATTCATCCATTTTCAAGTGTAAATTTGAACACATAAAAGTCTTGGTGACTTTTTGTGTGTGTGTGTGAGAGAAAGATGATGTGAAGTGCAAAGAAAGAACTATGAGCGTGTGATGTCTGATGTTGGCCTAATATGCCCCGTCTCTGCCTCTCTGGATGTGGCAGCGAGTGTGGGAGCGACGAAGAGTCGAGCCAATTGGCATGGAAGCAGCCTGGGTTGAAGTGATGGCTGGTGACACAGCGGACAGGCAGGCGAGGCGGGAAATACACTGCGGCAGGGAGACTGATCACACTCACCTCCACCACTTCATGCCTTAGTCATTTCTGGCCCTCATCTCAGTGCTATTTAAAAAAGTGCATTGGTGAGGCTGACAAACACCTGTATGTTTGCATTTATGGGAGAAATTAGTTCAAATTAAGTCACTCTTAAATTTAGGGCTCCACTTTGTTTACTGGAATTAATGTTGGCTGCGAACACGGCAGCTATTCATTCAAGCCTGTGCCAAGGATTCTCATTAACCTCAGTACCTCTTTGGGTAATGGAGGCTGGAGCCTGCTTTTTTATTTATTACTTCTAACTAAATGCTATATTGGAGAACTGTGTTGAAATCACCTGGTTTGTGTTTATTTTGCCACAAGCACTGAGGCCACATGATGAATTGCCACTGTTTGTACAAATATACGACTGTTGGGGCCTTCGGTATCTGTTGTATGTAATTAACTAGAAAAGGTGGGAAAACAACAGAAGTGTTAAATTGGCCCCAGTTCTATATTTCATCAACATAATGGAGACAGAAGAGAGTATTATACAGTGATGCTGTTAGGATTTAGGGAAATGTCTGGACTCTAATTGCAGAACATAGGGGCAGAGACGTGAAGAAGACTTTTTAAGTTTTAGTTTTTTTTTTGAGTTTTAATGCACAAGTCGTTAAACACAATGTATGAATCAACACTTGGAATCTTCAGAGTCTCTGTTTCAGATGGATCCAACAAGGTTAGTTATCTGAGGCTGAGTCTAGTTGAGTGAGTGTCCTGAAAGAGTAGCAGGCAGACGTCCATGCTGGTACAGTATGTGGGGCAATGGTGGCTGGCTTACCAAGGCAGCTTAGGGTAAATGCAGGTAGGTGATCCTCCTAAGCACAGGCAAAAAACAGCAGAGGTTAGAATCAGGTGGACGGGCAGAGTCAAAAAAGATCAGGTAGAGAAGTTGGCCAAAGTGTTCCTTATAAACTGCACAATCTTATGATAAATGGGGGCTGCCACCACTGGAGGACACAGTCTATGTGAAGGAGCCTTCATGGGCCATGTAGATCGCAAAGGTCAAACCGAAATGAGACCTCGTGGTCTACGCAGGATTTCCGTCATCTGTGTCACCAGCTTATTCCGCCCTTACTGCTGTCACCTAACAACAGAGTTGCAGTCGTTAACAACAAGATCGTTTAAATGCCCCTTGGTGATTTAACATGTGTAGCGTTAGCTGTTCGGTTAAGTTTAAGGTTCAGTGTGTAGAATTTAGTGACATTTAGTGGTAAGGTTGCATATTGCATCTGAATACCCCTCACCTTCCCCTTCCAAACACGAAAGAGAACCTGTGGTAGCCTTAAGTTGTCATAAAAACTCAAAAGGTGTTTAGTTCGTCCAGTTTGGGCTTCTGTAAAACACATAGCGGTCTCCGTAGAGAAGACCTATTTAAATATAAAGGGCCCATTCTAGGGTAAAGAAAACAACGTGTACAATTTAGATGATGACATACTAGTGAGAATATCAGTAGGATTATTTTAAATTCAATTTCTGCCAATAGATCCCTTTCACCTAAATCTTACACACTGATCTTTGAAAGCATGATACTTATATTTAAAAGTGTAAGTATCGGACGCTTTGTTGCTTGCTGGCTCCATCCTTAGAGGAATCCCCCCCGTTGGATCCTCTGTTTCTCGAGGATAGAAGGACACATTTGGAGGAGCTTTCAAAATGAGACAGTCTTGTCGTGCCGCTGTGATGCAATTGGTCTTCAAATGCAGCCTCTGAAGGATTCTGAAGGACTCTGAAGTTATGGAAAGTCACAAAGAACTGGATGTCTCCAAATAATTACATTTAGAATTTGATCAGGAAGCTTTCAAAGACACCAATTTAAATGGCACCTGATGTCTAGATGGATCTATTACAGTTGTTCTATTCTATTAACTTCTCAGTAATTGCCAGATACAATTTTTAAAACAAAAATTGCCACAGAGGATTTGGACAAGGGACAGTGAAAGTTTTGATCTGTTCACTGAGCACAAACAATCTGTCCTTCCTCCTAATTCCCCCAATTATGTTCTCCCTTTTCTGGTGGTCTGTCACATCTCATCCCTGCTGAAGTCGTTGAAGTCGCCTGAGAAGCTTCCACGGGGGAAGGGAACTGTTGGTTGATTGACACACACTGATCACAGGGACTTAAAGTGAGGATGGTCGTTTGATAGGCTAGCTGCCAGTGGCAGCGTTTCCACGTGACAAGCTGGCTGAATAGTGACTGACAGGTGTCGTTGTTCCACTGTGGTGTTCATAAGCAAAGGACAGCGATTATAGTTCATTTAGGGAAATGTGCTTCCTTGCTTTCTTGCAGAGATGTAGAAAAGAAGATTGGTACTACTCTTGTAAACAAGCAGGATACAACATATTAACAAGAGGTGTTGATATGTTCATTTTTGTATCCTCACACATAGCATAGACTGTATATATAAAGATGCATATCCTCTTCCTCCCTTTGTGCACATGTAAAGCTTAAATATCATGAATACGGTTGCAATTGGGTCGGGATTAGATTTGTTGGTAATGGGTCAGGTCCTGTGTGGACAGGTGCGAACTTGCAAAACTGGACCTGTGCAGAATACGGTAAGAACAATCTGAAATGACACCAACCATCTTTGTATTTTTACTTTTTAGTTTGGTCCATGTCTGATCCGCTAACATGGAGGAGGCAGGGTGTATGAACCATACTGCAGCCAGCCATCAGGGGGTGATCAAGATGATTTTTCCTTCTCTTTTGGGGAGGAACATATACAACCTATGGTACACAGCTAGCCCCATGTTACCAGTCTTTATGCCATGTTTTTACCATACAGACATGAGTCATATCAAACCCTTGTGAGAACATCTTCAATTTCTCTTTAAGCCTCCTGACAGGTAACAGGAACCATTGGGCTAACTGGGTTTGTTTAGAAAGGTTTAATTCTGCACATAACACAAACTGTTTTTTTTCAAATGAATAACGAGTAACAATAAAAAGAGTAATGACTGTTGACCTATTGGAAAGAATTTACTGCTAAAACAGGAAATATAAAAATTGATAATTAACGACTTAATTAAGGTGCTTTTTAAATTATCATTAGTCTTTTCAGTGAAAGCTCTCGAGTCTCATGAGGCCTTGAAATAAACAAACAGAGGATAAATGAGTCTGCCACCCATGTAATAGTCCCACCTTACAAATTAGTGTGTGTGTGTGTGTGTGTGTGTGTGTGTGTGTGTGTGTGTGTGTGTGTGTGTGTGTGTGTGTGTGTGTGTGTGTGTGTGTGTGTGTGTGTGTGTGTGTGTGTGTGTGTGTGTGTGTGTGTGTGTGTGTGTGTGTGCGAGATAAGCCTCGTCTTGCATCACAGAGTGTGTGTATGCGACCAGGCTAAGATGTGTCACCCTGCATTACAGTGACGGCCTGTGGCCCATCAGAGAGTGGCATCGAACTTAATGTTCTTTTGAGCCACGGATCCCTTTGTGTTAACTCAAACTGACTGTGCTCGGAGGCTCTGTGTTTGTGTGGGAGCGTTTGTGGAGCAAGCCTAATATTTTCGTTTTAACCTTCAGCTGTGTACACAAAAAAGAATCCACGTCAGACCAATGAAATCCTAGCAGTAATTTATTTATCTCCAACAGTATAAATGCAGTAGATATTGATTTCCTGAACTCTAGATGAACTTTATGGATTCAGAAGATCTGGTCTCATCCAAGTTTTATTTAAAAGAGAGAATCAGATACATATACCATAGACTGTCTCTCTTCAGACCTGTTGTCTAATAATTGTGATTTGTGAACATTTCAACTCCAAGTTCACTTTGAGCATCAGCTGATCTAATTATATTTTAAAGCACTGTTGCTACTTACAACTCTAAATTAATGAGGATTAAAACAAACCTTTTATGACTCTATCATCTAAGTGCTTAAAAGATGGGACTTTCATATCAACATTGCCCTTGTATTACACATTCACATTAATGAGTGATAAATGGCCTCATTAGAAGAGATGTTATTTTTAGAACGTCATGCTAAGATGAAAATGTGAGACATTGGGCAGCCCACTGCTTTCTTTTTAATGAATCATTTGCATAATGTTTTAGGATATGGATTTATTTTAAGGTTTATTGTGTCCAAAAGAGAGTGAAGACGTCACATGGATAAAGAGACGAGCTGTTGTCCTCTGTTATATTGAGAAACAGGTGCAGTAGGTGGCGATTTGCACGGTCTGCTGCTCTCCATTGCCTCCAATTACCGTCTTCTGTATTTGATTTTGTTTACATGTGTGGTTCCATGGCGTGTTAGAAACCTCATCAACTCACTCGGATATTTTCTGGACATTTTACTTGGGGGGGGGGTTGAGAGGAAAAGTTCTCGAAATGTCTACACCAACCAACTCGGAAATTTGCGTTCTAACATGCAGCGCCTCCAGAAACTCAGTTCAGTTTATGTCTCAAAGCAGTAAAACATATTTAGTTATGGTTTGACGACTGTTCACGTGTCACTGCAGGACCGAGGAGCGTATATACCATCAGTCATGCTGCTGTCAGTGCAGTTCTTGGTGGTGTGGCCATATCATGTTTGTCCCTCTGTGTTTGAATACAATATGTGGCCATTGCAGCTCCAGTTAAGTTCAAGTCAAGTTTCCATGTCAGTGGGTCACCACCATGTAGCATAACATCGTCAATTATTTAGCTTCTCTTCGTAGAAGGCTTTATGTCAATAATCCCTCAAACAGTTCTCTCCTATTAAAGATTCATGACACATGGCAAGATTCTTTATCCCCTCATTGTGTCCTTTAGGTTTCACTGTTCATGCTTTGCATAGGACAGAAGTGCAATTTAAGAAACTCAGTGTGATCCATTATTATAATAAAAATCCTATTTGACATCTTTAAGCTAGTGTCTTATATCAATCTGCATTCGGTGCTGAGGTGGAATGGAAATTTCCAATATATATGATCATTTAACTGCATAATTATTATAATGAGCAGCATGAGGACTACACCACATTAGACAAGAGCACTGTGTGCACATCATCCATCTTCTTCTGACTTCTCCTGTCACTGTGCCTGCTCACATGTATACATAGAGAGCAGGTGCTCATACTCCACACCAGCACCCACACCTTTCTTCTCTCCACTCAGCGACTGTTGTCCTTGCCTGTGGTGGGTGACACGACCCTGCCAGTAATAACAATCCATCACTGCACTGCAAGGTGGAAGTGTCAGGGACATAAATGGGAACAAGCAAGTCTAGTCTTTTTTTTTTTTTTCTCTCTGAGTTCTTTCTCGTGTGTGTGTGTGTGTGTGTGTGTGTGTGTGTGTGTGTGTGTGTGTGTGTGTGTGTGTGTGTGTGTGTGTGTGTGTGTGTGTGTGTGTGTGTGTGTGTGTGTGTGTGTGTGTGTGTGTGTGTGTGTGTGGTCCTAGTATAATGGATATGTGTTATAGGGACCAAAATCTACAATATAATGGCCTTTGAAGTCATGAAGATTTGTGTGTGTGTGAAGGAATTTTGGCTTTACCTACACCTGTGACCTGCACCCATTGGACGATACTAGCTGTCAATCACACAGAATTCATGCCCCAATGCATATGGTGCTTCGATGTCCATTTAACGCTTAATGGAACCATAAGTGTGTGTGTGTGTGTGTGTGTGTGTGTGTGTGTGTGTGTGTGAGGGTTTCCCTTCACAGACTGAAGGACACGGACGATGGTTTCTCTCAGTGCAGATGAGTAATGTGTTTTCTCCCCGGGACTCTAAACAAATAGTACAATCACACGCATGCACACACACACACAGTGAGTTGTGCTTATGTAAAGCATGATGAGTGGGCATAGAAATCAGTGCGAGCGCAGCCATTTCGGGAGCTTTTGTGGATGTTATGCATGGGCCGGTGCGGCGTTCCGCAGAGCACTCGGCTACACCTACACACTCTCCAACACGCTTCCTGCTCATTTGTCAGCTGTGTGTTACACCTGCAGCAGGATTATTGGTGGAACAGTGTTCTCTCTCCTTCGATTTTGCTATTTGCTTTTCTATAGACATGTATAACATAATAACAGCTCTTGTGGAGCTGTACCAGGACATCATGGGGATTTTTTAGATTTAGCATCTCTTTCCATGGTGTCAAAAGATGTGGTGATCTCATACTTGTCTTATATTATCTGGTGATGAACTATTAATAGACATAGTGATTCACACCATTGCATTGTGTGACAGGTTCTGTCATTGAGATGAACATGGCCACCGTTTATTTTGCGTGAATCCCATGGGCATACATGTTGCAGCAAATACTCAGAGTCAAATAGTGAGTATTAATCTGTGGCTGACAGTAGTCCATCTATTATCTATACTGCTTATACTTTGAGGGTGGTGGGGGGAGCTGGAGCCGATCCCAGCTGACATTGGGTAAGAGGGGGGGACACCCTGGACATGTCGCCAGTGTATCAAATTTATGGACAATTAATTCATTAGCCTCCAAATAATCTAACCCCAATCTGCACATCTTGGACTGTAGGAGGAAGCTGGAGCAAACCCATGCAGACACGGAGAGAACATGCAAACTCCACAAAGAAATCCCCCCAAACATGGATCCAAACTGGGAACCTTTGTGAGACGACAGTGCTAAGCACCGCAACACAGTTCCGCCCCTGACAATAGTCACTTACTAAAGCTACACTATTTTAGCTATTTAGGGTAATGAGTTAGCCCTGAAAATGAATGAATGAAAGAGTGAAACGTCTATAGGAACACATGTGCAATCTGCTGAAGTTGTATTATGAGAAAGACCAAGACTACATCCACACTAATATGTTTAAAATGCATCACATCTGCTACGTGCGGGTTTTCAAGCCCATAAAACACTCTGGGAATGATGCTTTATTTTGAAAACCTTGTGGCTGCATTTTAGTGTGGAAAAGCAGAAACTGGGACATTTGGAAACAATAATGCTTCCTGACTGAGTCTTGACAGTCACGACTTGACTGTTCAGTGGGGAACTTTTTAGGAAACATTTCCAAAAGGGTTTAGTTTTTTATACATATCCCTTAACATCTCACATCTTAAAATTGTATAGGCTATAACACATAGAGCTCTGCATATGCTTATACATGCCCAGGCTGCATTTTCTCTTGTCTCACTATTTCTCTCTCTCACACACACACACACACACACACACACACACACACACACACACACACACACACACACTCTTTTTGGCTGGTTATAGAGGCTTTGCACATACATTAATGGAGTGTGAGCGTGTTTAATGTGCGCGATTTAGCTGAGCATCAGCAGTGCCCTCTGTCTGATCCTGTCCTAATGTCCTCATGTTGAAACATGTGGGGCTGTCCCCATCTATTATTTTCAAGAGCAGAGAAGGACAGCGTTTGCATAAAGCCCATTAGCTTAATTTGCTGTCTTTCAAGCCCCAATTGCTTCTGTTTAAACAAATCGAGACGGGAGAGGATGTGAGGCTGCAGTAAAGGTGCAGTCCCACAAATAAATCATGCAGCTGTTTTGCACAGGAAGCGGTGGTAAGAAGAGGAGGAGGAGGAGGGGGTAGAGAGGTGGCAGAACATCTCACGGAGCCCCCCTGCCCCTGCAGTTTCACAGCCCACCTCAATGTCTAAATCTGTCTCTGTTGCTAGCTAACCTGCACTTGATTCATTTTATTTATTTTTTTACTTAAAAGCCACTCGTCTCCCTCTCTCACTCACTGGACATGTAGCTGCAGTGTTCGGATGGTAATTGGCCTGTGGTCAGAGAACACATGTGTTCTGAGGCAGCTGAGAGAGAGAGGGGCCACATGGAAACCTGAGGAGCTGTAATTGTTTGGCGTAACACTTGAGCTGAATACACTTACAACTTTCATTTAAAAGACTTCAATACATACAACAAGAAAATACTGATACAAATTTAGTTTAGCTTAGAGATATAATATGTAAATGTTTATGTTAACAGTATTCAAACTCAGACATAATCCCCAAATTTATTCAAGATAAAGGGACATTTCATTTTGGTCGCCTTTCAATTACGTCATATCTGCTTTGTCCGTCTCTACTATAAATTCCAGGGCAAACGATGTATGATGAAGGAAAAGAAAAATGCTAGCTAGTTAGACCGATGGCAGTTTTTTTCCTTCCACTGTTTGTATCGGTAAAAATGCGAACACTTTAATACATGACCTTATCCGTGCCACGTCATCTGCAATGGTAGTGACGACAACAACTCCCATGATCCCACACTGCTTCACAATGTCATCAAACTAGATCTTTTGTTATTGTTTTGAAAGGGACCCCTAGTGGCCAAAGGTGCGTATTGTACATTTAATTATCTTAAACTTATGCTCTTATGACATATGTCACAATGTGTAGTAGAAACAATTGATGTTGACTTCATCATTCATTTATCATTCATGTTTGTTTGGACATACTTTCTAAATTGAAGATACATATAAACTGTTGATTCCTTATTGAATCCACTGTGTCTCAGCTACATATTGGCTGTAGTTAGAGGTTTGTTTCTGTACAGCAGAGCCTAACCCATATTAAACCAAATTCAATTATGGTAGAATGGATTTTTATTTGGATCTACACCAAATTTCACACACCTTTTAAATATCAGTCACTTACATATGCCTGATTATTCCTTGAGTAATTTACTATCGAGAAAAAAATACCTCTGGATCCACTCTACTTTGGCCATTTCAGCACCAAAATGTATAGTTTCTTTCGTTTGCAAATTCTGAGTTTATTAATTGTAATCCTGCTGACAAACAAACAGATAGTAGAAACATAAAACACCTTGACGCAGGTAATAAAATACATTTTCTGTTTTAGGTGATCATTTGCAAACTTGGAGGACCTGTCTGTGCCTCTCGGTGAAATCACTCAGTTCTGAAGTAAATAGATATTGACTCTGAGCTGCCTAACAAATGAATTAGGTTAGTTCCATGATTAGCACAGGGGAGCTCAGGAATGTCCTCTTGTCTCCACTGAACTTTAATCTAGACGAGAGAGGACATTTAGGGACGTGTACAAGAATGGACAGATGTGATACAGATTCTGGCACTGACAACCAATCAGCACCTCTGTTTTTTATCAGAAACCGCCGAACTTTTATTTACTTTTGGAAAGATCGTGAAAGTGACGGGCTGCTCCTCTTCAAAAGTCTTTTAATAAAATTTTTATAACCTCATATTCCCAGTTGCTTTTGCCAGCTCCTGACTTGATGCTGCTTACAGCTGATGGCATAACAGTGTCTGTATGTGACTGCCATCACACACGCGTGACTGAGGATGCATGACTGTTTCATGAGGTGGTGTTTTACCTGTGAACGTAAGCATTTGGGGAAAAAATTGCTATGTTATGGAAATGAGAGCCGGTGTCTGTTTGTAAAAACATGAAAGAATGTTTGACTGAAGCCGTAGTTCAGCAGACACTGACAGCACAGTGGCTTTCATTGAGTCAGAAACATAACCTTTGTTAGCATGTGGATGATTCAGGCGACACAAAGTTCTTTTTGGCATCACAATCCGAGCATGAGCTGCAGTTTAAAGCTTCCATTTGAAGGGTAGGACAGGATTAAGACATCTTTAGGAGGATTCAGGCATTTTATCTCCAAAGGGACACTAAAACAGAGACTGGGGTTGTAAAATCCGGCCATTGTGCTGGAATGCATAATCAGGCTGATTTGCTTCCACAGACTCTGTTTTGGGATCTGACTTATACATCTGGCTTTCCTACAAGGTCACGGTATAAAAAGCACAGGTATAATACAAAGATTAACAACTGCTGAAATATTCCTGATACAGACGCCACCATCTTGTTCTTTGTGACATAATTCAGAGCCAAAATCTGTGCATTAGTGATCGTGGATTGGAGCCGTGGTCTCAAGGTCCTGCCGATACAATCACAAGTCAGTCTTAGCTGTCAATCATAGTATTTCACTTTATAATCAAATCAAATAACAAATGTAACACAAACCCTTTGTGAAATTCCCTAAAATTATAGAAAACATTCTAACAATACTTTGACTTTTTAGTCCTAGTTCATGTCCCTTCTATGAGCAGAGGTCAGTTAGTTTTTTGTCCCTTGAGGGGCATGAGGCATCGACAAGCTGCCTCCATCTGCTCCTGTCCTGGGCTACATGTTGCCTATGTCAGACCCATCTCTTTCTGCTTGGCCATCAAAGATTGCCAAGGTGGTGTCATCCCAGGGAGGTCTTTGGTTTGCGGTTCTGATCCATTCTGAGGACATGCCGAAGACAATGTATGTGTTGGATCTCAAACACCACGCTCTGGCTCTTAATCTTCTTAAGGTTCTTAAATTTAGATATTTTTCCGTTGTGAAAGGAGTTGATCTTGTTCATGTCCCCTTTCACTAGGGGCCAGCATTCTGAGCCATAGGAGAGCAGCTAGGACATTGCTGTTGTAGAGTCTGGCCTTTGTCCTCTGGCCTCACAAAAATGGTGGAGGCAGGGTCTGTGACCTGTACTGCAGCCTTCCCCTGGGGGGGGGGGATCAACATGATTCTTCTCCACATTTGTGGAATTCTATTTAGCTCCTTCAGTTTTAACATTGAACATGCAGACTGACTGTCATGAATTACTGAGGCTTCTAAATAGAACAGAGCCATTATTAAAGTTAGTAGTAACATCTCAATAAGAATACATTATTCGCCTTTGAAAGGAAAAATCTGCTAAGGACTTCCAGGCCACAGTAAACTTACTAGTGATGATGTCCATGTCTCTATATGTCCTTTGGCCTTCTAGAGTTATCTCATAGGGTTTTACAGTCTGATGACAAATATGTAAAGCTGGTACAGCCGACAGCGTAACACTCTCCACAGAAACAAAAAATAGATGTTTCAAATCTTTTCTCTCCCCTCGTGTATAAATATTGAACCATTTCCAGAATAGAACATCACTTCAGGCAGTGAAGTTGGTTCTAATATATAATACTGGATTAGTAAATGTTGCCTGGCAACAAAACCAGTAAGATAAAGAAACTGTACTGATGTTGTTGCATGAACAACTTTTACTGCTAATGATTTCATATTTTATTCATATATATAACGGTGTCAGGCAACTACTAAGATTGTGTTGCAAATAACAAGCAACAAGCACTAAACACAGACACAACAGGTAACACAGAAAATCATCTGCAGGTAAGAGGAAGGAAAGAAAGCCTCGCTGCAGAAATAGAATATATTCACTGCAAACCCACAAGAAGTTGCACAAGCAGGTGGTCGAAACGTTCAGGTGAGGTCAGCAGCACACGGAGGCAGGAACCTTGATGAGGACGTCTAGTGGACAGGTATGTTTCAATCAGGATTGAAAACTAGCAGCCGAGGAAGAATTTGAAGCAGTAGGGTAGATGGAGATGGTGCAACCGTTACCATGACAACGTTAAACACCTACAGCGTTGTCCGTTCGAAGCCGATGGGAGCAGTTTATCTCAGAGCTGCATATTGATTCTGCTTCGTGTAGTTCAGTTTGGTGAACATCCCCTGACTTTACAGACTGAACATCCTGTTTATCTGAACCAGGCATTTTATTCATGTTATGACATACAACCGGGAGAGTTCCGGGGTGCCTTCAAATAGTCAACATTTTGCTTTTGAAGGTTTCCTAACTTAGGTTTCCGACCGCAGCCCGTGTCTTTTGGTTCAGCTCGGGGGCAGTATGTGCTCCCTGTGCCGCCGAAGCGAATAAGTGGGATTTGAAGCTACAGGCAGGAACCTGTGAAAAAGGCATGAACTGTCCCTGAGTATGTTAGAGAGGCCGTTCCATTCTTGTGAACGCAAAATCTCGAGAACCCCTGATGGGAATTTCTTCAAATTTCTAACAAACATTCTCTTGGACTGAAAAAATGTACTGATAAGATTTCAGTGGTCGAAGGTAAAGGTCACTGTGATCTTATTGGGGGGGGGAGTATGTAGACGGAAACTGCACTGGTTGGTATAGTGCAGTATTTCTATCAACACATTTCCAGCCAGATTCAGATTTTTATCTAAAAAAAAAAAAAGCAGATGAAAAATAAAGTCTGAGTGAAAGTGGATGTGAGTCACTCCTCTTGTCAGGAGAACCAGCTCATCCTCCCAGCAGTGCCTCAGCTCTGCCCTCTGTCACCAGCATCTGCTGAAGGTCAGCACTGGAGTCCTCCTGCTGCGTAATCAAAGAGATGTGGCACTCAAGGTTATTTTTGACTCGGCTTACTACAGGTAACAGTAGCCTCTCGGACTCCCAGCTCTGTGTGGAGATGAGTGAACACTGCTCTATCCACCTGCTAGTTGACCCGTGGAGCATTAGCTGCCTCTGGGGCCTCCGGGCTTATTAGCAAGTGACTGCTACCAGATATGGGTTTGGAAAACTGACAATGTGACTGACAGGGAAACTAGAGACGTTTTTCATATGTGGGGAGGGGGCAGCGTTTGGGGTTCGGAGGAGGAAGTTTGTGGTCAGTGCTGCGAGGGTCAACACACACCACATTTGGACTGATCCTCTGTCAGTGACTAAGTTTACATGGACACCAGTAGTCTGACTGTTCATCTTGTTCTGATTAAGACATTACTCCAGTTATGATGTTTACTCAAGTTGCTAATAGAATATTCTGTTTATGTTTATACGATGCAGAGCATAGTCTGATATGACAACATTATGTCCACTATGTCATTTGTCCCACGCTCTCGTTCGAATTTTCAGACCACCACCGCTGGGGAAATTCACTTGTTACAGAGGCACATAGAGATGATTTAATGCACAATGCTACTGTGTGCTACAGAGCCCCTAAAGTCCCGACAAGTGTTTTTTATGCCTCTGCACCGGCGACAGCCAGTGGTCAGAATTATAAAAATCACTTATGTTTTCGGGTGGTTTGTCAAATTCCTATGAACGTGATATGTTGAGAATGCCTAGAGGGAATTTCTTCAAATTAGGCACAAATATTCACCCGGACTGGAGGATGAACTGATCAGATTCTGGTGGTCAAAGGTCATGGTCACAGTGACCTCACAATCCACATTTTTGGGCTTTGAGGCTGATAAGGCATTAAGTGTCCATAAATCAGACAGGGACAAAGTGTACAAGGCAGGACAGTTTATACACAGAGAGAAAAACAAACACTGTAAATAGTGCATTCTGTCTGCAGCATCAACAAATATAATGCAAATAATTTCCTCTCTGGTGAACGTGAACAGAAAAAACACACACAAAAAATGAAAAGTCTGCTCTAGACTTTGACCCTTCAGCTCACAAAACTAACCTGGATTCCAGTTTAAATCTATTAAATCCAGCTGCTAGGAACAGGAAGAGAAAAAAAGGGGTTGAGATAATGATGTTGATGAGCAGTTCTGTATTTAACATGTAGACTATCTTACTCTCCATCTCTCAACCCCTGAACCTTTTAATTTTAAGTTGGTAATGAAAGTGTAAATTTGAAAGGATAAAGTCCTTCCAACAGATTTATTAATCTTTTAATTTCCATGATATTCAAGGTGAAATCTGTCGAGGGATCCAGATCAGCTGTCGTGCTCCATCCTTGGCTGCAGTAAAGACTTTTAGCTTCAGTTTCTTCTTAGATCACAGCGAATGACACACACTTTGTGGGCTGTGGACTGTGTCAGGCCGCTGTGTCTGATTAATGCATATGTGGGGTGTCAGCAGCTTCCATCGTCTCCTTTTTTAATTCCACTCGTGGATTCTCAGATGTCTGAAATCGTCATATTTAGTTATTTTAAACAATGCTCTGCTCATTTAAGCCTCTCTGCCATCAGACAGTCCTGCTGGCATTTTCAGACAGTTACATTTATTCAGTGGCAGGTTGGCTGATGTTCAATATTCATGTCTGAACCCTGGGTGAATTGTAAATGAGAACATGTGTAGAGGTGAGGGACATGAAAGGAGTTATTAAGCCGTCTGCAACAGCAGCAGGAGGGAATTTAAAACCCATTCAGCAGTGTTAGTTCTCGTCCAAATGCCAAAACGCCTCCTGTCTTATGACTCAGGTGCATTTTTTGCTGTTTCACTTTAGTTTCTATGGATTGGTAAATTCTCTAACATTAGCATTTAACAGTCACGTTTTCCTCTGTCAAGGAGGTTATGTTTTCATCAGTGGTCGTTTTTCAGACAGCAGGATTATGCAAAAACTACCAAACCGATTTACATTCAGTTTTGTGAAGGGGTCGGACATGGCTCGATAGAGAACCCATTAAATTTTGGAGCGATTCTGAATAAATGGGCAGATGTAGGATTTTCATTTTAACTGTCTTTGCATTGTTTCCCACACAATGAACAAGAATTGCACACAGTAGAGCACCTCCACCTGGGTTCGATACCCCTTTTCCACCAAACTAAACAGTGTGCTAGTATTGGTTCGGAGCTGGTTCAACGTGGGAACCTTTTAATAACCAGTTTACTTTTCCAGGGACTGGAGTTGCCTTAGAGCCACGTCATTGTGTCCCCACATACGCCAATGTCTCTACACCTCAACCATATAAATATATACGAAAGCTTATGTTTTGTCTGCATTTCTTTGCCTAGCAAGACTTTGCAAAAACTACTCAACCAATTTCTTAAACAGGCAGATTCTTTAACCTTGTGGAGGTATGTCCTTTCCAGGTGTTAAGGACAATGATTTTTCTGTGTTTTTCTGAATGTGTTTGTGTCATTGTAGCAGCACAACCAGCACATATTACAGGATGGGACCCTCATAGTGTGTGAACCAGTGAGAGTGAAAGCAGCACTGGCCTTTTAGATATGTTTTAACACACTATCAGCCGCAACGTTGCATTATTATGGAACATGTTATCCGGCGCTCCCTCCGTCCCACTGGTTGGTATTTCAGGTTGGGTTTATAAAGGGATTACCAGTCTGCTGCAAACATCGGGTAGATAAGGGAGAGGGGAATTTTGTTTGTGTGTGTGTCCATCTGTGAGTGTGTGTTTCATATAAAAGCCATAAAGCCTGTACGCAGGTCAGGCTGTAGCGAGCTCCTCTCATGATAAGCCTCACGCCTCAGAGACTTACACAGATGATGTTATTGACTGAGTTATTGTGACATATGATTTTAAAAAGCCGGAGTGCCTGCAGAGCACAATGGAACATTGTGAACCGAACTGCTTTCGGCTGAACACAGGACTCGCTCCTTTGAGGATTATCTCTGTGCTCTGGCTTTAATTTCACTGCTGTGCCGGGTCAATTAGAGTTTGTAATTGTAATTCCACTCATTTAGAGTGTTTGATCGCTGCTGTTGAACGGGAATGGACTGTAATTAATTTGTCTCACTGTCTCTCTCTTTGTCTCTCCCTCTCATTCACATCCCGACTCCCGCCCCTCCATTCACCATCCTCTTCTCCTTTTCTTCCTCCCATTCTACCCCTTAGGTGTCTGGCCCAGTGATTCAACCCCAGACAGGAGCAGGAGGAAGCAGTGGAGAAGAGGGACATGGGGCTGAGCCTGAACCAGGACTGGCTCCTGCCTTTCCTATTCTTGCTGCTGATGATCACTGTGTCACCGACTCACAGCCAGGGATGTCCTCAACGTTGCGACTGCATCGCGAAGCTCAAGACCGTATCCTGTTTCGGCAAACGCCTGTCCGCACTGCCAGACGGCATCCCACAGGACTCCAAGATCCTGGATCTAAGTGGAAACAAACTCCGCTGGGTAGAGCACGGAGACCTGCTTTCGTATCCCCGCCTTGAAAAGCTGGACTTGAGTGACAACATGATTAGTGCCCTAGAACCGAATGCTTTTTCTAATCTCCAGAACCTGCAGTCGCTGTCGCTGAGGGGCAACCAGCTGAAACTGGTCCCAATGGGGGCTTTCTCACGTCTCTCCAACCTGACGTCACTAGGACCTCAGTGGGAATAAGATCGTGATTCTTTTGGACTTTACTTTCCAGGACCTGAAAAGCCTAAAAAACTTAGAAGTTGGAGACAATGATCTGGTTTATATTTCCAACAAGGCCTTCCTGGGTCTCGTGGGGCTGAGGGAGCTGACCATCGAGAGGTGCAACCTGACGTCTGTGTCCAGCCAGTCTCTCTCTTATCTGCATAACCTGGTGACTCTGCGGCTCCGCTACCTCAGCATCTCTGCCTTAGAAGACCAGAACTTCCGCAAGCTGGGAAACCTGAGGGGGCTCGAGATCAACCACTGGCCCTTTCTGGAGCACATTTCCCCTCACAGCCTGCAGGGGCTTAACTTGTCCTGGTTGTCTATCACACACACTAACATCACGTCTGTGCCGACCTCCGCCCTGCGCAGTCTGGCCCACCTCACCAGCCTCAACCTCTCCTACAACCCCATCTCGGTGTTGGAGTCCTGGGCCCTGCGGGACCTTGTCAGGCTGAAAGAGCTGCATATGGTCAACACGAACCTGGTAGTAGTGCAGCCATACGCACTGGGCGGTCTGAGGCAGATCCGCCTTCTTAACCTCTCCACTAACAGCCTGGTGACCCTGGAGGAGGGAGCGTTTCAATCTGTCAACACTCTGGAGACACTGCGTTTGGATGGAAACCCTCTCGCCTGTGACTGCCGCCTGCTCTGGATCCTCCAGCGCAGGAAGACTCTTAATTTTGATGGCGCCTCCCCGGTGTGTATGATGCCTGTCGAGGTGCAAGGACGGGCACTCAACGCCTTCTCTGACTCGGCCCTCTTTGACCACTTCACTTGCCAGAAGCCCAAAATCCGCAACAGGAAACTGCAGCAGATAACTGCCCGCGAGGGACAGGTGGTGTCGTTCATATGCAGAGCTGAAGGCGAGCCTATACCAGTGGTATTCTGGATCTCCCCTCAGCGCCGCCGCATCACCACAAAGAGCAGCGGGCGCTTAACTGTGTTACCAGAAGGCACGCTAGAAATACGGTATGCCCAGGTGACAGACAGTGGAACCTACATCTGCATAGCCAGTAACGCTGGTGGAAATGACACTTATTTTGCCACTCTGACAGTGAGCGGGCTGCCGCTAGACGCAGCCCTCATGGCCAACCGCACTTACTATGCCGGGGATCTTAATGACACTAATCTAAACGACACCAGAGTCTTCTTGAAGTTTACTCTGGACCTCAAGACCATCCTCATATCCACAGCTATGGGCTGCATCATGTTCCTGGGTGTGGTCCTGTTCTGCTTCATCCTGCTGTTCGTGTGGAGTCGAGGGAAGGGGCAGCACAAGAACAATTTCTCGGTGGAATACTCCTTCAGGAAAGTGGACGGACCTGCTACGAGCGGAGGACAGGGCGGGGCGCGCAAGTTCAACATGAAGATGATTTGATCATGTGGGACCGATTTTTCTTTTTAGTATTCTGTCCGTGATGCTGTTTACAAGCAGTAGCAAGCTGGGACATAAAAACACTGGAGTGGGCGCCTGCTTGCAAAACATTAGAATTATTTATGGGACGTTTTATCGAAACAAAGTTTTTTGTTAAAAATTACGTATGGGGAAAAAAGGCAATCGGTATGGATTTGAGATAATGTATTTCTACTGCTCTTTATTGCGTGTCCTTGTTATTGTGCAGAGGAAATCTGGATTATATTTAAAGATGTCTTCAATAGACTGTTAAAAACAGACTAAGCAACAATAGCACTCAGAGTCCCAGCAGTCTTTAACATCCGTAGAGCTCTTTGCCAACTCCATCTCTCGTCCCCACCAGGATCCCTGTCTCTCTTCATCTGTAAAGGACTTCACCTCTCTGCTCCGTCTGTGGCGACTCAAGCTCTCTGTCTCTGAACTCATGAATACATAACAGCTGGGTGGTGCTCAATGATTGCCAAGGACTTGCCAACATGTATTTGACTAGTTTGAGCTATAATACTGCATATTTACACTACAATCAGAACTTTAGAGCATTGATATGTATAGGCTCTGCTTTCTGAGCTGCTGATGGGTTCGTACAGAAAATATGAATTATACAAAACTACTCTGCAACACTGCCAATTTGACCATAAAGCACCATCTAATATCACTGTCCGTGCAAAGATGGGGGAGAGAGACGTTTTCATTGGATGTAAGTTGGTGATTTTAAACAGAATTGGGACTATGACAGGTCATGTGCACTTGTAAATCAATACATGCACAATTGTTTGTCCACTGTCACACTGTACAAGACTCTTGCCCTGTTAATCTGAAACTCCTGTGTAAAGATGAACGTTGGCTTCTTTCTTTGAATAATGTGAATTATTTGTGAATTGCCGGGATGCGTTTATCCCAATGTTGAATAGATGATACTGTATGAGATTGTATTATATATTTTGTAATCACTGACATCCCTGTCGTTGTTTATAGTAATGTTGACTGATCAGATTTTACCGTCCTACTGTAATTGTACTGTTAACGTCTCTTTTTCAAAATCATTGATATCTAGTCCGGGCATAAACAGAAATTTTACTCTCTCATTGTATCACATCATCAGATCTGCTCGCTCCTTGAGCTCACAACACAAATCACAGGGGGCGTCCATATCGGGTTTTCGTTTGGTCGGCCTATTCCTGGCACCGTCCCTGTGATACGGGAGGCGTTTGGCTGACCACCAGGGGAAGGAGTTAAGTGGACTCTGATCGGGATCTCGATCTGTTTTTAGACGCGTAGAGAAAAATGCTAATGCGATATAGACCTTGCAAACTGGAACAGAGGTCATAATGAAACAGAGCCAGCGAGGAGGGGGAGTTTGGGTATTTTAGGAAGACACAGACATTTACAACAAAGGGCTGGGTGCTGGGGTCATAACAACAGGCCACAAAAGGGAGGTGTGCAACGTTTTTGTAGGAATTTGAATAGATTCGGTTCTAAATGTGAAATTCAATAAGATGTCATTATTAATTGCTAGTTGCCCTCACATAGAAATCAGAGGTAATATTTATACACAAGGAATAGAGTTTGTATTTGAGAATATGATACATTGTCGTTTCACATGAATTTGCAGTCATGTCCATGGACAATGAAAATGTGTAGTACTTTCTATACCACACTTCAGTATATGTAGAAACCCAGAAACTGGAGTCATTAAATCCACTTTACATTATTTTGAGAGCGTGAGAACACAGATTAGCTGCATATATAATTCAAAAATGCTCTTGATCTTTTGTCCTATAAACCAACAGGACCAGTTGTGAGATCAGCTGCTTCGGTTCTGCCATTCCACTTTTAAAACTGTTACTCTGCTGCCCTCTGTTGGCAAAAAATGGCAATAATAAACTTTATTTACTAATTAGATTTTCAAACTTTACGTTACAAATTGCTTTACAATCTCATCAAATCAAACATACTAGTCATATAATCATCAGCAAAAGACTGAATAATGACTTTCTCAACCTGTACATTTTTTTATTTCATTTCCCATAAAGCAATTATGACAGTGTTATTTTGTGGAATAACCTACGTAACATTCCTCATGCAGCAAACAAAGCGTAGAAACTGGAAAGAGAGTGGTGGAGCGTGATTCCATGTTCGCTCACATATACTGCACAAGAAGTTATTATTAACCAACTGTGAATATGTTGCTGGACTGATCTGACATCAGTTAAGCTTCCTCTCTGTGATTAACAACTCTGATGTATTTTTAATTGTTCTAATGATGAACTCCTCCTGTAAATATGGAAGCCATTGTGTCTGGAAGTGCTAGACTGTTTTGTATTGTACTGTTTTATAAAAAGGAAGCACACTGTTTATAAAGCATGCTATATTATATGCTATGATGATGTCCTGTCCCATTTCTTTTACAGCTGCTGTCTGGTAAACCTCTCACTGTGAGATTCTGTGTTGCAGATTATTATGGTATGTTTTTCCCCAGGTTTGTCATATTTAAAACATTTTTTAAAAAACCCAGTTGATTCAGATGAATGAAGAATGTGTTATATACACTACACATAAATATTAACTGCTCAAAAGAACAAGTTCCTGCCGTGATACACAACAAAGATTGAGAAGAGTTATTATTGCTCATTTTGTGTATTCATCAAAACACAAGATTAAAAAATATACATAACATTTTTGTAAACTGGTAAAAATATTTACAGTTAAGTTGCATGTATTTGTTGTTGGCTTTCTACATCACAACCATTTAACCATTTTGCTGTTATGACTATATTCAGTGATTCTCAAATGGGGGTCCCTTACAAGTTTCCATCTTCACCCAGTAAAATGATCATGATATGGGTATTCTGTGCTGACGTGGTGAGAATATTTTCAATACAGTTCTAATATCTTTCTAAACTATTTATCCAGTTTTGCTTTTTCACATAACTCAGAAGAAAAGTAAAAAAAAAAGAGGCTATTTCAAGTTATCCCAAGGGACATGTATAGGGGGGTCCCCTGGATATGTTCTATCTAGAAGAGTGTCATTGACTGTTTTTAATACATTGTAACTTGTTAAACTAAACTGAGCCTCATCACTGGGTAACTGAATTCATACTTAACATATGACTTGTAACTGCTGAAGTCAAAGATAAATAAGAAGTGGTGTGCCCTTCAGGGGCCTTAAGGAGGAAGTAGAGCCTGCGGCAGGAAGATGTTCAGCACCCAGTATATTTATATATATTTATCAAAATATCTTCTTCATAAGCCCCGTTCTATTCAAAAGTGTTACTTGTCACACTGTTTCTTTGTTTGACTCCAGGAGGCTGTATTTATTTTTGAAATATGTGCTGAAATTGGAGTTTGATTTATTTATATGTATATACACACACACACACAAACTAATCTCTATGGTTATGCAAAAATCAAAGTGTGAATTCGACACTTGAAACCTCTAGTTTACATAAGCTAAGAACAGACATTCCTGTAGACAGTGAAATATGTGACGTGGTGAGTTGAGCACATTAACAGATATTCATGGATTTGTGATATATATTTTCTGAAAGAAAACAACGCACCAAACTTTTCTGTGAAAGTACAGAGTATTCTTATATGTCTTAAAACATGTCTGCATTGGATCTTTGAAATATTTTATATTGTTCAAACAGGCCATGAAGTCCTGCACTCTAAAAAGACATGTTAGTACAGAAAGTGTGTGAAGAAATCCCATAAGTTCCTCTTGTGCTGGGGGAATACATTTTGATACAAAAAGAAAGGCACTCCTGTGGAAAAATGAAAACGTCTATGTTAGTGTGGCGAAAGCATGGCAAAGATATTTAAAAAATGCCCCTGGCCCTCATCAGGGTGACTAACCTGAAGTAAAGACCAATATAGGCCTCGGAGATACAGATCTATACAGCACATTAAAGACACAAGAAGACCTTAACACATCCACACAATCACTAATCAAATTATAAAGCAAACCTAGTTATAAAAGGAAGAATAATCATCTTAAAACCAAAAAAAACATGACCTAAACATGTAGCTTGTGCTCCTATAACACAGATCAGGAAATGACATGAACACCATTCCTATAAATGCAAAAACCAAAAAGTTAATGTTTAATAATATGAGTTGAATGATGAATAACTAAGAGTACCAAAGTAACAGGGCTCAAGGATTTACACCTTTAAAAACATGTCTGACTCATCTGACTACATCAGGGGTGGGGGACTTCTGGGGCCTCCGGACTGGAGGAGGGCCACAAGACAGTCTGATCTGGCCCAGAAGACAAATACAAATATGCAACTCAGAAACACATACAGAAATATTAAAAACTAGCAAATGGGCTTGTGGGTTGATGAAAAAGACAAGCGTCATTACAGCTGGAAACACTGAAATGACACGGTCACTCACAATCGCTTGCTGATTGAGTCTTTTCAGTCACAACCTCGTCTTCCCCGATTTATCACATGTCATTTTGTTTTGAAGAACTATCACTGAGCAGATTATTGATATAGAATGAGGTACTGAAAGGACACTTCAAGACACTGCAAACAAATTCTAATTTCCTCTCTGGTCTGTGATTATACAGAACACCTCCGGACTCATCATTTTTATGCATGGATCACTTTTGACGTGGGAGAAATTGTCTGTGCTAACCACGCATGCAATGACAAGAGCAACTGTGTGACCTCCTGGGACTCCTCCAGGAACTTAATGAATAATTTGAAAATGTGAAAAGCAAACAAAAAGAGCTGCACGTATTTGTTTGAGCTGTTTGAACCAGCCGATATGCTAAAACACTAACCTGAGGTTAGAATTTGTTTGGAACAGCCTACAACTGTCAGCAGGACTCTTGCAAAGCCAGTATTTTCTGCAACTCATCATATAAAAGTAGACGCTTTGCTTTCTGTTGATAACTGCAGGCAGAATGGTCACATTTCAGGTTTGTTTCAGTAGAGCTTTTAAAATTATCTTCAAGACTTTCAAGACTGACTGATCGCAATGCAGAAAACCATCTGGAAGTAGCATCGCCCTCATTACCATGTGACATCAAAAGCCACACCAAAGAGAAGCCATTCCAACCATAACATTGAAAAGGTTTGTGTGACATGTGTCTTTGAAGAATATTATAGTGGTCCTTGATATGAAATGGGCTCCAAACCTCTGTTGCTATGTACTGTACTTATGGCTTTTGTATCTTAAATTCACATGTTGGTTTTATAATAAGTCGCTAAGCTGGTTCCCTTCTTGTAGTCTTTATCCAAAATCTAAATCACTCGTTTCTGCTCAGCATTTCTATCTGATGGAATGATAAGATGAGGCGTCTGCGTTCATGTGTCTCCACTCATTCCTTCAGGTTTTCTTCTCCTTTTTACAGCTCTAACTCTTTACTGTGTCATATCCTTCTCATATTTTACTCATTCAAATTTCTGGTAATCGGAGAAGAAAAGGACAAGAATGTCTTGAAAGCTGCTTTGAAACAACATGATGTGACTCAGACTGAGATTATTTCGAATTACCCTGCTCACAGCTTTTCCTCTTAATGTTTCACTTAAGTTAATGAAAAGCATATTTACTCCATATAGGGTTATTATTTTTCATTTGTATGCATTCATCAAAACACGAGTAGCAAGAGATTTATAAATAGCTTTGCATAAACGTGTTTATCAAACAATGTTCATGTTACCCTCATTAAACTTTACTTACTGAAATTGACACCGGGTTCTTCCTGTTAAATTCAAATTAGACCTTTAGCAAAACACATGTTAGAGGGAAATGACTCTATTCCCTTTTCTTTGTTCTTCTGTGTATCAAGAGTTGACTGTGTGACCTATGCATTTCCCACGAGGTGTCATCAACCAAGCATGACACACTGACAGACACTGTCAGACTGTGAAATTAGGATATTAATCACATGGGTCTGCCCTACATGTTATACATTTAATTTATTTTAATTTATTTATACTTTAACAATATAGATAGCAGTGGTAAAATGCACAGTGCTCTGAAACCCTCCCTTCAAGGAGCTCTTATATTTGCTTAAGAGACTAAATGTACTGACACCTAACTTCTTCTTTATCAAAGGTATTTCCATCTACATGATGTTAAGTCTGATAGGTGACTGCAATGGGGTGTGTGTGTGTGTGTGTGTGTTTAATCTTGTACTCATATCTTTGTGAGGACCACTTTGTGCCTATAACCTATGAATGAGGACATTTTGGCTGGTCTTCACTTTCTGACCCACCGTTAATGGACTGTCTGGGGATTAAGACTTGGGTTTAGGGTTAGGTTTAGAATTAAGTTTATGTAAGGGTTTGGGTTAGAGCTTTGGTTATGCATTTAATGTCCTCACTAAGATAAAAGTACAAACTGTGTGTGTGTGTGTGTGATGACACATTTCGTGTCACACCGGTGTTGAGACGTGGTGGTCTATTTGGAATTCTAGTGGTTAGTAGGTGTTGAACAAACAATTGACCCTCAGATCAGAAGATAAGCTGAAATAAAACATTTACCAAGAATTTAGGTTTCTTAAGTCACTAGGAAAAACATAGTAACATTACTGTAAAGTCAGTTTCTGTTCTGCTGTTTGTACTGGCTGATAATTTAAACCCCTTGAGCTCTGATGATCATTTTGAAGTTGTTACAGCAGCTGAGAGCTGTAAACTGAGAACTCAAACATTTAACTTAAGTGAAAATACAAATAAATAGAAAGTAAGTTGCTCAAGTACGAGTTGAAGTCCCACTTAAAAGTAAGTTAGTACTTGCTTTTAAATGTATTTAAAGTATTAAAAGTCAAAGCTCTTGCTAAGTGTAGCCTCCTCCCTAATGCTGTAATACACAAATAGTACAGAGTTTATTATATTAATAAAGAATGCTGCAGATTATGCTAATAAAAAGACTATTCATTATTACTATTCATGATTTATAACCCTAACCCTAACCCTCTTCTTAATCTAATTGAATCTTAATCTAATGTTACCTTCCCACTCTGATTGGATCCTAATGGGAAATTCCTGTGACGACCTGCACCTCATCGCCAATCACTCACCCAGTATACATACACCTGCTCACACATCTCTTCCCTGCCAGATTCTCGGTGTACTTGTACTTCCTTGTGTAGCCCTCCTGTGTATGACCATTACCCTGTCAATTTTTGTGCCTTGTTCTAGTTTTTGACATTTTGGATTCCCTGTAATCTTCTTCTTCCCATGTATGACCTCTGTATGAGTTTTGCCTGATTCCTCTGTTGTCCAGTCATCAGTACAGAAAGTTGTCCGACAGATATTTGCTGACATATGTAGCTGAGTAAAAGTGAAAAGTAAATAAACCTGCTTAAGAAAATTGCAGCTACATGACACAAATAAATGATGTATTGGCTTAAATGTTCAGATTCATATTTTAATGCTCAATGCCTAGATTAGCATATAAGCAAACCTATATGCATATAGTCCATTGACTCATTTTGTATTCAAATGTGCCATAATTCATAAAATTGAATTATTTAATTAGACTTAAACTGGCTGTTACCCTGACGGCTATGTTACTGTCAGCACTGTCAAGTTAAAACAATGCTAACTAGACAAATAGACTAGTTGGCTTCTGTTTCTGTCATGTTTTACTTTGGGTCTCTCAGTAGTCTGAAGCTTCAGCTCTGTAGGAGTTTTTTTTTGTTAGCAAGATTACACAAAAACAATGAATATGTTTCCATGAAACTTGGTGGGAGGCTGCAGTAAAAGTCAGGGACGAAGCCATTAAATAAATAAAAAAATTGGACACATTTAGGTAACTATGTGTGCAGCCTAAGGGGCCATTCTGTGCCTCTAGCCTATTGAAAGATTCAACACACTGTTGTCACATTACGGTAGAAGCTGATGATATCTGCCCACACAGGAAAACGACATCATGCTTCAGTGTTTCCATTTAGAGGAGGGTTGCAACAATGTCCCAGGTGAAGCCTTATAAATGTCAATATATACAAATGTAAAAATAGTTGAGCGACATGTTTTCAATATTGCTTTTCAGTCTATAAAATACTTAATTATACAATAACTCAGTCAAAACTAAAGTTTTGTAAATTCATGGTAAAATCATCTTACTGGTCAGGTGTTAAATGATTCCAGACGCTAAGACACAATATCTCTTTGAATGTTTATTGTACACATTACATATCTACATGGATCTGTGTTGGTTGACAGAGTGAGATGAGAGTTCAGAAGGTAAAGGCATCTATAGCAGCCTCTCACACATAACATACTGGTCAGCAGGGGTGTTTCAAGATATTTTGGGACCCCCTGTAAAAGGGACCTGGGGGGGGGGGGCATACACAATTGCTGTGGACTAATGTAACCAGACGTTCTTTGGGCTCAGCTCAGAGCTGAGAGCTCAGAACAATTGCCAACCTTGTTGCAACAATAATAACATTAAACTGACAGTTCTGATCTACACTTTTACTTCATTTCTGTAATTAAGTTTCTCATGTATCTGTACTTTACTTCAGGAGATTTATTTCCAAGTAACTGTCACTTATACTCCACAACATATATCATATATATATATATATATATATATATATATATATATATATATATATATATATATATATATATATTTCTAAAAGTAATTGATAAAGAGAGATGAATTGATCCACTGATCCAATCAGATCAGACAAGTAACATTAGACCCCACCTCCTGCCACACCAGCATCACTGGTGAAGAAGAAACACCTGAAATGGATTCAGAAGAGACTGAGCCTCAAAATGATCGAGTAGACTGCTTTATTTTCAAGTATTTTAAGTACTTTGACTTTTAATAATTTATTATATTTATTTATTTATATTTAATTATATTTATTTAAGAGACTAAGTACTTAATTATTACTCAAGTAGAAAAGGTAATGTGTCACTTTTACTTCAGTACATTATGCCCTTTTACTTGAGTAAAATGTGCTTCCTCCACAACTGGACATGAGGCTTGTTTTGCTGCTTGATGTGGCTTAATTATTTGCAGTCCTCCAAAGTGAGAATGTTGAGCTGAGATCTGTGGTTACTGTGACCTCATTCAAAATCCACATCTCCACACCTGCTTGAACAAAGCTCTATTTTCGGGACGTAGCACAGCGTGCTGTAAATGCTTACTGACTTTTCGGGGGGGTCGGCAATATATTGTTTGTTTGGTTGTAGTGTAAATGATCGGAATGTAGAACTGTGAACTTCAGAGGTCGATCAGATCACAATTTGGCCTCAGTGCATCTGGGTGCATGTGCTCCTGTCCGGCTGCAATCGAATCATCCAAAATGTGTTTTAATGCCAGTTGTATATGTTTGCTACGACACAAAACAAGGATTGTGTGGAGGTTTAGTCACTTTGCGCAGTGCTTCTTTAAACACAGCATACATGTGCCATCAATTAAAAAAAATAAACCTCTTAAACTTTCTGCATCCACAGGAATATTTAACGGGACATAAAGAGAAATTAGCTTTTCATCTCTCACTCCATCATCCAACAAACAGCAGGTAGGACAGTCAGTCAGAGGTGTTTATATGTTTGCTGCCGATTTTTCGAGGCGGAGTGGAGCATGACATGGACAGCACCCCAGGGACCTGCTGCTCCTCTTCATCTGAGGTGACTCTCCTAGCGATGGGTTTCAGCAGAGAAGCTCCCGGCTGGGTTGAATGGGTGGGCGAGAGAATGAGGGGAGCGACAACGCCAGAGCTGCTACTACCGCCACATGTGTTTAAGTATGGATAACCTCTCATGGTATGGAGGGCATATGCAGGGATGAAAAGGGGGTGAGAAGGCACAAAGGAAGAGTCTCTGACACCCCTGAAGTAGTCCCTCTGCAGGGGCACGTGGTGGCTACTGCTGTTGACGTGGTGTTGCAGTGGGTTGTTCTGGTGAACAGTGTGTGTTGCAGGGCGAACCAGGCCAAAGTGGAGCTTAATGGCCATTAATTCAGCACTGAGTCTGGCATTTTCTTCTTTCAGGGCCATGAGATGACTCTCCAGCACGTAGTCATGTATCCTTCTCTTCACCCGGGACCGTTTGGCTGCCTCGTTGTTCTTTTGACGTTTCTCCCAGTAGAGGGCATCCTTCTTCTCCTCAGGTATGAACTCCCTTTTGCGACGGGGTCCTTTATGCACCAGCTCATTTTCCACTTGTGAAACATGGCTGTCATGGCCTCTGTGAAAAGCTACCGAGAGATGCTCCATGGTCGATGAAATATTAGTAACAAACAACAGTGACCTGAAATCAAAAAGAACAGAGGAAGCTCTTTAGTCTGGTGTCGGAGCCTGAGTGATACAGCCACTTCATTCTTGTGTAACCTTATCTGATGTTTTACCTCATCCTGCTGTTGGTTGGTTTGTTCTTCACTGAAGTTTAATAGTATTATAGTTTACTCTGATGTTGCGGTTTATTCATTATGAGAACAACAAAAAACCACAGGTAGGGGGCGGAACTAGGCTCTGTACTCACCAAGGCCCCCAGGAGTTGAGACCATAACCCGATTCTTTTCTTATTCTTTTCAAATGAATGTCATTTCACTATCACAGTTGTATTGTCTCAGCATATACAATTCTACTGTTTTCCTTCAACCTCTCACAGTATTTCTGAAGTGTTGTCTGTCTGGTCCCCCTTTGAAGGGCCCCTTGACCTTCAGTTACTGTTTTCATGGACTTGTTTCTTTGAAAAATGTGACAACATAACACTACATGAGTAGTTTGACATAGATTACTACAAGTGGCAGAAATATCTAATGTAAGATCTAATGTGAGCAAGATTATACAAAAAACTGATTATGAAAGAACTCTGAAACTGAAAGTCGCGACTCTGTGGATTTTGCTTTGTACGTGTGAAGGCTTTTCTCAGCCACTTTATGGTAACAAATAAAGCTAGAAAGGAGTAACTAGCACCAATGTCTGTCTGAGAATTGAATGTGGCCTCAGATAAACAAGGCCTTAGATTATAGCATCGTATTGTCTATGATTCAGCCGGCATACATGTTGCTTTTTATATTCAGTGTTTATGAACACAATTACTGACAACATGGCTCTTTTGTGTGCAACTCTGTCTCACTCCAACATTCAAACCCACCACCCAACCTCACCTCCCACCTAACTCGACCACATGAGATGAGGCGTCAGGAAACATCTGGTCGACTGAAGAAAGTCAACTAACGCGTCTGAGCATCAGTGTGCAATTGTCTAATAAGAGTTCATATAGCAGCAATTATATAATTTATATTTCCAACATCAGCCACTGTGCTGGTCTGATTCACACATTGTTGAGAGTTCGCTATAGTTTGTACAGATAATCTGATATATTAGATTTTGCTAAATTACATATTAATGATATTGTGTCGTATTCAAGCAAGCAAAACATAATATTAACTGATAATGATGCACAAACCTTTTTGTTCCAACAGAGAAATTTCTTTTCAACAAGGTTTTGTTATGCAGAAATTTGTTCCAGTTGAGTGGAGATGCAGTTAATTGTGCTAGATACATATAAATTATATAAATTCAACTCTCAACCACGCATGGACCCAGATTTAAAAACAGACATCTCTTTATTCGACTGTGAGACTGACAGTATTGTGCGTTTCTGTCTCCCCCACCCTCATCTTTGATCTAAGTATCCACCCTGTCATCACTTCCCCTTTCCACCTCTTCTATCGACTTGCTTCACTTCATACACATTCTGGGGACGTTAAGGCAACCATACAGGGTTTGTCTATTTTGTAATCCTGACAAAACCAGTTTTGAAAAACCAGACAGAGAGAAATAAATGCACCTTAAAATTGATTATTTCACTTGGGTTTGTGGGTTGTTCGCTTGAACATTGTCATAAAACCGCAGCGGCCTCCTGACCGAAACGCACACAGACTGACCCACATGTCATGTGCCCCTCGCTCCTTATATCATGCAGAATAGGTGATAGCTGATGAATTCATTTCTAATCAGACATCACAAAATCTGCACAGACATCTGCAAAACAAAGTGTCACTTAGGGTTTCACACATTTAGAACTTTAGCACAAACCAGAACCTCACAGGCCATTACCTCATTAATGATCACATAGTTTCCTGTGTAATCTTTTTAAAGCATCTTTCCACTCACTGATCATCTATTGTCATACTTTGATGTGCCAGTGAGACTGAGCCACAGGCATCAAAACAGAAGTTTCAAAGAGAACGTGCGCCCTGTGTGCTGTGGTGCAGACGTACACAAGGTTAAAAATATTCAGGCCTGTGCCCAGCGAGAACAAAACTCCTGTAAGACCACATATTTCTATCTCTGTGTGAGAACGTGCACACTGCATGTACCAGTGCGTGATGCACTGGTACATGCAGCAACAGCAGGAAGAGAGAACAATAATCATACAGGGACACTGCTCACTACTCTGCTGCTGCATATATGCACCTGTTTCACACTGACTAATTTTAGCCTGTTAGCCTTTTAGTAATGAACTCTCAAACTTCTTCTTTTCTCACACTCACTGCTGTGCACTCTGCCACCCATTGTAAAAAATTGTGGTCTTTCCCAAACGGCCATCGGGGGAAATTCAAGTGAATGAATGCCCTCTTAGGGGAACTGGCACAGTTCTCTGTTAATGCATCCCTGAAGGACAGTGTAAATAACTCATAGTGCCATTCAATAAAAGTATGTACGGCATTGACCACAATATTCTCACTGTTCTTGCAGAGCAACAGAGGTGGTGTAATAGATGAACACAAGATGAATAAGCAATATTTAGGTAAATTCTGCTTTTTACCATGATAAAATAGATATGGTGTTTTACTATTCAGAGCACATACACGATGATTCCTAAAAATCCGATTAGTCTTTCTGGTTATACTGCAGGGTAATTTACAAGTTTTTAAACCTCTAGATTTATATTTAAAAAAAACATGAGCCATGATACAATGAAACTCTTAATATGAACTTTTTCGTAAAGGACTGAAAGGTTTCATATGGAACAGAAACTTATAGTTCTCTGTTTTTGCTCTGTGTTACAACAGCAAAGTCCGATATTGATGATGCACTTACAACGACACAAACTGTTTTTTCCAATTAGCTTTGTTTTGGATCATCTGGACGTACAGTCATCTCCAAATGGATTAAGGTGACTTGAGATCATGTTTCAAAGTAATGTGTAAACTATCTAATTTAAAACAATCATCCATTAAACACCATCTAATCCCACTGTACACTGATGACACTCTTCACATATATTTACAACTTTAGGAAAATGTTCCTCTTCACATAATAATAATAACAATAACAGTTTTTTATTTCTTATGAATATGACCGTGAGATTATTTTTCAAGTCACATTGAAACTGTTGAAAGGTTCGGTTAATTACACAGAGCCTAAGTGAGTTCATGAAAAATGACCAACATCCTATTGTAAGGTGGACTTTACAAAAGAAACCCACCAGAAATACAGATTTGACTTTTCACAAGTAATTCTTCCTCTTTCTCAAACAGTTTCTTGCCAGATAACACAGCAACATTTTCAGGTAATAGGCTACAAATAAATTCATTTTACTTGATAGTATATATTTATGTGTCGATATATACACATACATACTGATAGTGCATGTATAAAAGCCTTCAGTCATTTGTGGTTAAACCTGCCTATACACACATACTGTTACACACATGGTCCCAAATCACTTCAAAAAAAGCTGGTGGCCTTACCTTCAACTGCTGCGTGCAGAAAGTCCACTGCTGCTGAGCTGCCTGTGAACTAATGCAGAGACATGACGGCCTCACCCACTACTCATATACAACTGATATACACTGAACTGTGTGTCATGCGATTGATGTCCTTGAAAGCAAAAGGTGGCTCCTCACCTTTCAGTCCTACCTTCTCTCTCTTCTCTCTCTTCTTTTCTATCTCACTCTTTTCTGTGTGGTTTTCTGTTACTCTGGCTGTCAATCGCTTTTGTCAATTTAAGTAAATCAGTGCTGTTGAGTTTAATTGTATTAGCTGTTTCGTTGTGTTGTGTTTGGTGTGTGATATGTGCCGAATCATTATGTGTAGTTTTACCTGTTGCAACGGCACAAACATGTTACAGTTTAGACATTTTACAAAGTCTTTCCAGGAAAAAAATGGATCCAGTAACAGCAGTACTAGAGGTAATAGCCATAGTAGCCTAGTAATAGTAGTAGAAGCAGTAGTATAAGAGACAAAGCCACAACCCCAGATATGATCTGAATGTACAGAGCAGAAAAGTGAAGTGGCTGAAGTGTTTTCCTCTGGGTGATAAATAAATCATCAGAACCTCAGATTCACAGAAAAAAGAGAGAAGTGTGTGTCATCAGTGTCAAAGTGCCCACGATTTGTTCCCACGTTTAATATAGTAATATTCTCTCAGAAATCTGAGACTGTGCTCACTACAGAACCACAATTCATCATAAACAAACAAATTAAAACCAACTTTGGAATTTCAACATGTGCTTTGGTCATTTCACTCCAACCCCCATTTATATTTATAGAAGCTGTCACGTGAAGACAAGTATGATTTTTGCTTCCTGTTGTGATGCACTTCGGACATTAATATCCACCAGAGGCCCATGAGATCACGTCACTGTCGTCATACACAAAAGTTATACTTTTTTTTAGGTTGTGGCTGATCGGTTAACATTAGTTATATGATTTGTTTTACTATATTTGTGAGCTTGACCCAGAGTTGTTGATTTATTGGATTCTCGATTTTGCTAACAGTAAAAAAATGCTTGTGCACAAAACATATCAATTGTGATGTAATAGATTTTTTGGAAAAAAGGTTGACCTAGTTTTGAACCTGGTCAGAAATATATGGAAGACTCATCAATGCACCTTTAAAATAATACCTCGGTTCTAAGACATTTTATTTTATCTAAAATCTGTGTAAATGATGAATACAAATCACATTGTTTGTCTTCTAGCGCCCTCTGTCGGTGTCTTCAGGTACATACACTGCTGCTTTCACGCTTTTGTCGGTGTGTATTGCTATGGATGATTGTGGCTTTCCTGAATTTAAACTACCACCGGTTTTACTTTATTATTTTCGGAAGCCTTTTTAGAGTCATAACTAGACATTATGATTCATAACTAGATATATTATACAATTCTGTTATTGTTGTAAATTCTACTACAAATACATAAAATGTAAAAATCTACTATTAAATATCTATTATTATTATTATTTAATTTTATTTATTATCCTGTGGGGCCTTAAGCTTTATTTTTCCATGTTATTGAAACACATTTTTACGTAGGATCAAGCTATCCCTTTATTCTGCATTTGTCTGTTTATTTACTTTTCCTCCTTTATTTTTCCGGTTTGATACTAAGGTTGTTGAGCCTCCTGATATATGATCAGTGACCAGTTACATTTTTCATCAAAGGTGAAAAATATCTAACATGCACGTTTTTATTTCAACAGTAGAAACAGGTTCATCCAGATCCACGCACTTTGCTCTTGTTTGTTTAATATTGATGCCTTTAATAAAAAATGAACAACAAGATGCAGTAGAGAGAGATGTCTAAAAACTGAAATAAACTTCAACCCTTTATTTTCCATTCAGTGGAGATGTGCTGAGAAATCACACAGTGGGAATAAAGGGGAATATCAACAAACAGCCAGTTTCACTGCAGGGCTCAGATAAATGGTAGAAATACGGCTGTGGTTAAAATCTATCTCCTCAATATCCCTTGACAACCATGACAAGGAAAGATCAGGAAAATATAATTTTTTATCATTTATTGTCAAAATATCATTATAACAGTCCCGTTGTTATAAAGTTAAATGGAGTAAATTTACAATGTAATATACTCGTGTTGTTTTCTTTACTTGTTTTCATTATGGCAAGTGAACAGTTTTGCATCCGTTCGTATCAAATTATAAATCCTCTTTGATTTTAGTTGATAATACTAAATATTACTTCGACATCAATAATAGCGTCCATCAGGACTGCGGTGCATTACGACATGAGACAGCCCCGCTGCAGCGCTGCTGACCCGGCTCCTATAGTCCGCCTCCACCCCGGCGCCCTGGCCCTGTCTCTGCTGGAGGTAGAGAGGGGGCCGTGGTCCGTAGAAGGACCACCAGGGCAGCAGCAGTCGGTCACACTTTGCAGAGGGACTCGGATGGGGCAGTAGCCTGTTGACAGGTGTGTGTGACGGGGTGGAGGCTCGGTGCAGGGCGCTATGCGCGCGGATGGCGGAGTGGTGGCTGGAGGTGGGCATGTCCTCGCTGGAGGAGACCTGACCCTGACGCCGGGCATCCATCTCTGCCTCAGCTGACCCCGGTGGACTAAAAGCAGCAGCACCTTTATTGGAGCCGAAACAAGGGAAGGGGTGACTGGCTGTTTCGTGATGCCTCGCACCCAGGACAGGAAACCCAGGGGTGCGCATGCAAAGTCCTGGCGGTAGGAGAGCAGGGGTGAGAGCGGGTGAAGAGGACCAGGTGGAGGCTGCGGCAGCTGCAGCTTCGGCTTCGGCCTCCCCTGCTCTCAGACTCTGGTACTGCAGACTGAGCACATGGGCGCGCAGCTGTGCGTTCTCCCGGCTCAGGGCCAGCAGACTGCCCTCCAGCACCAGGTCGCTCAGCCTCCTCCTCTCCCTGGACCGCTTCGCCGCCTCGTTGTTCTTTCGTCGCTTGTCCCAGTAGTTGGAGTCCTTCATGTCGTCGGGGGTCATCTCCCTCCGGCGGCGTCTCACGGAGCTGCTGAAGGTCCGTAACCACAGGAGATGTCGAGCCTGATCGGAGGAGGAGCTGGACACCGAGAACAGGTGCTGGTGACCAGGATCTTCTGCAGCAGGGTCCGTGGAGGACGACGAGGAGGAGGAGGAGGGCGAGCATGAGGAAGAACCTGCCCCTACAACACCAGGGCTCCATAATGTGGACATCTCCCTATAGTGGTGAATAATCAATCAGTCTATCTCTGTTCACTGTCAAAGTTGACCTTCTACTTCTCTTAGTGGTGCAGGAAGTATAAAACAATGTCCTATGTTAAAGTACAACTGGTTTCAGTTGACCGATTCCCCCAGTTTTTGATTGCCTAAAAAATAGTAACTAGTAACGTACTTAACGAATACAAAATGTGTCTCAGCCACAGCATTAATAATAATATATTTGCGTTCTGCGGGCACTTTTAAAACCCAAATTACCCCATTTTGCTGACAGTTTTGAGCCCAGGACTTCTTGGCTGCTCGTGATGAAACGTGTTACGCGGTGGTAAGATGTACTGGATCTGAACACCTCCACCATGTATACACTTATTCTATAACAGCAAACAACCGTGAAGTGTTTGTCTTTGATATTTGTCTTTGAAGTATTTTAAGATTTATTTTTAGATGAACGTGAACGTTAAGAGTGAATGAATTAATAGAACCAATGTTTTCCATTGTCCACAAACGTATTCAAACCTGAAGGCTACAAAGTGAAACTGACCTGCAGGTGAAAAGTCGACACCTGTAAGATGATCGGCTTTAGTTGAGCAGTGAACTCACAGCAGCGCCCGGGCTCCGTCACACAGCTCAGATCTTCACTCAGTGAGTTTCTCTGTCAGGTCTGTGGAAGTTACACATCTGCTGCTCTGACCTGTCAATCACAGCCAATCACGTCGCTCCCTCTTGTCAAGGTACTGAAATGAGTCACCAGCTGCCATACTTTTCAAATGTACGTGGAACTGTTTCCAATTACATAACAACAGTTTTCATATAGAATTGCATTAAGTTAAAGTTGAAGTGAACTTTATTGTCATTCAGAATATACAACAAGACCTGCACGGCAGAGAGAAATTGTGTTTCTCCTGCAGCTCTATGTGCAAACAGAAAAGGGCGGGTACACTTACCACAACAGAAAAAGACACCATACACAGATGTATATATGTACAGATAAGCTAAACCATAACAAATGAAAAGTTGCACATAGAAATGTGAGTAATAAAATGTATCGGTGGGACATTATTGCAATAAGATAGATACATCACACAAAGAGGCTGTTTTCAAGTTTGCAGTGGTGTTTGATTTCTAATGTGAACTTGAAAAGAATGAACCTTTTCGCACCATAACACTGACACCCCATCAATATACAGTTGGTCCTATCTAAGGTACTCTGCAGGTGGGTCTTCCCAAATCTAGGTCTAGTAGGTTGGTGAACTCTCTGCAGTCGACTGAAGCTGTCTCCATGTCTCCTCTTCATTTCATGTGATCCCAGACTGACTCCATGATGTTGAGATCAGGACTCTGGGGGCCACACCACCTGTTGCAGGACTCTCTGTTCTTCTTGTCACTGAAGTTCCTTCTTTAGAACCCTGGCTGTGTGTTTAGGGATGTTATGATGCTTCAGAATGAATTTGAGAACAATCTCTGTGAGGGTATTGCAAGATGAGTAAGAATCCAAACTCTGAAGTCTCTAAAACCTTCATAGAGTTCACTATGTGTTGTGCTCTTGGTTTTTCAACATGATGAACATTTGTCCAATCACATGCAGGTCACTGTTTGTCAAACATAACACTTTTCAGAGACACCACTAGGTTTTTGGTGACACTTTCCCCGTTTTGTGAAAGTCCCTCAGGGCATTTGGAAAACAGCTGTTCAAATGGATTATAGGTACTTCACGTGACCCATACTTTTAGATGATCCATTCATCCTTCTTTCCATGCGACACAGTTTTTTGGTACTTACAGTCAGCTACACCAACATTTTGAAACTAGAAAATAATCGGTTTATACAGAGATATTGCAAAATAGTAAAGGCCCCGAGCTGAGACGGGGCCCCTGAGAACAGCTGATTACATTGTCCACAGCATCGAAACTCCTTAAATTGACTACTTACAGGAAACTGAAACAACACCATGGTTAGAGACCCCCTAATCAGACCCCATGCCACATTTCTGCCTAAGATATGTAATTTGACAGATTTGGTTGAAGACTAGAATGTAGGGCCCCCAGGTCCCTTTTGCCTGAGGCCGCCAAAGTCCCTTGAAATGCTGCTGTGTTTGTATGAAGTGTGATCTGACCACATCAAAAGATGTATTGTTTTCTGAAAGGCCAAAATCGAAGGCAGGCTGAAAAGCCAACAGTCACTTTATCATTTTGACACAGGGATAATGGAGCACATTTTCAGACAGTCTCTTGTGTAAAACTGATCAGTACATATCTGTGGCTTGTTTAGAAAGAGTTCATTCTGAAACATCGGCAGTGCGATGTGATCTATAAACTGAGTATCTGCTCACAAATGGTCAATCACTGTCAGAGTGGGTGTGTATGTTGGTATTGGAAAGGGATAGATGCACAAAACCAGTGTCTGACGGGCGTGTTTATGGACGCAGCCCCTCAAAGCCAATGTTGGAGAGGTTTTGGATGAAGCTGAAACTGTTTAGGCATCGGTAGTTATTATGCAGAAAGCTGCCACATGTTACATTTTAGTTGGTTGCTTGTCCTCACAAGGCAGTGGGCCTATAGATGAAGCTACATGAAAGTTTTATTTTGACTTTGTTTTCTCACAGTATCATCTCTGGCTTTCGACTGCAATGCATATCACCTGCGATCCCTGGTCCTCTGAGCTATCAGCTCTGCTTGTAAACCCCCCCCCCCCCCCCCCCCCCCCCCCCCACTGACTCACAGTGACCACAGAGGCCACAATCTGCCATGTTCCAACAGTGAGGTTATTCTTTCGGTAAGAAGATGGTCTCCAGATAATGAGAATACGCAGAATAAAACATAAAGCAGTTACAATTATGTAAATGATAACAATGTAATAAGGGTTAGAGAAAGTATTGATTTCTGCTGCTCAATCTGATAGCTTTGATTAGCAATTAGACATGGGCATGTGCACATTCATGCACACATGCTCACAAAGGACGGCCCGCAACTTAACACCCTGTTGTAGCACCAAATGTTAAAATGTTTCTGAATGCCATCCAGTCCAGTATGAATGTAAAATTCAAGTCAATGTACATTCATAAATCCAATACATTCATAACTGATCTTTGAGTTTTTTTTTATACAGAAGTTATTGTCTGTACCGCACAGATCACGAACACGCTCCGAAAGCAGATACATTGTAGTGGGCCTGCATCATTTGATCGTCACTACTGCCACTTTCACATTGTGTGGTAACACCCACATCCTGACTGCAGAGCTGCAGATGATTTCTCTTCATGTCGACGATCTGTTTACAACAGAATATGTCTTGAATGTGTTTGACAGCGATACAGTTCTGACAGGGAATCGTATAAAATCACATAAAAGCCACAACCAGCTGATTGTAGCGCAGCGCTGTTTGAAGCTGTGCCTGTTTCCCATAATATGGAGACAGTGGACCTTCCTCACCATAACGGGATGAGGTTGATGTTATTCAATTTCAACAAAAACACACAGAAACAGCAAACTACTACTTTCCCAAGTCGTAGATGTAAATGTGTTGACTGACAGTTTATTAATTTAATAAATCAGCAGTTTCTTTGAGTTTTGTATTTGCGTTTTGTTCTTACTCGCCTTTACTTAAGGTGACCACAAACAAGCTGCTTTCATTCTGATGTCATTAGTGATATCAATATATTATCATATGTTCCTTTTAATGGTTTTCTAGGCATTGTCTGCAGCAAGTCTTTGAATGAAGTTGAAGTTGTTACATGTGATCAATTGTACTAGTACTCAGCCACAGAGGTTGTTTTCATCTGTACTTATTGTTGGTTAGTTAGCAGGATTACGTGACAAATACTGCATGGATTACCACAAAACTTGGTGGAACAATTTTTAATGGGCCAGGCCAGAACCCATTAGGTTTTGGTGCAGATCCCGATTTTTCAGATTCCTTAACATTGTGAGGTAAGGGTGAGTTTCACCATTTGATTGGTCAGAGAATTACTATGTGTGAATCTTGATGAAACAATCTGGTATCGATGAGTGTGTGCAACTTTGTGTGGATTTAAATATGGTTGTTTAGGGGTTCAGGGGACTATAGTTGGCCTTGGTGGAGGTATAAATGTCACTGAGTGCACTTCTAGTTGCAACCTGTGATCGGGGTGCGGTTCTGTAGTAAATCCAAACTACAGTGTGTCAACAATGAAAGATAATATGTCAATTTTCCTATCATATAGTATTAAAGCAAACACCGTTCTCAGATCTAAAACTGGGGCGATAATATATTCTTCACATTTGGCACAATAATGTTGCATTTCAGGTAAAGCTACTGTTTAACTTTGCCACCCACATTTGAGTCTTTGTGTCTTATTATGTGTTTTCTCCACAGTTCTCCACAGTTTTACAAATACCCTCTGAACCACAGTTTTTGTAAACACTGACGAGTTTGAGTGTGCACCCACACATGTCTCTGATGCGACACAGGTGACTCATTATTTGGGGATTTAATCTATTGAATTTATTCCTGTAAACCCCCACCACAATCTTCCTCAACAGTCTGCTGACCTCTGTGCACTGAAAGCCCTGTCTCACTGGAAACACCTCTGCTTTGTCTTTGGCTTCCCCTCAGCCTGTTGATCACCTGTGTGTGAGACCTGTCAAACATCATTTCTCTCACATGGAGGCCTTTCGTGTGATCTATTGTTGTCTGCTGGCCTGACTCCTTCTCCTCGCCTCATGGCTGAGCTGCTAACCACTTTTTACAGGAAGCTGAGCCCCAGCGAGCACGGAGGGCACATCACCTCCTCATTGCTGCTGTGTGACTGTTGCACAGACTTACATGAAGAGTTTACAGTAGTAAGAGGTGAGATATTAGGCACAGGCAGAAAGCAATGAGAAGCTCCCCTCAGCCCAGGGTTTCCTCACAGGAGACAGAAAACACATTCAGAGATACAGAGTAGGATGAGAACATGCTCACATTAAACATGAAGGCAAGGCAACTTCATGTATACAGCACATTTCATTACAAACACATTCAGTGTGCCTTATGAAAACATTCAGCATATGCCACACACAGGCATAGTAATAACGACAATAACAAAGCAGCATAGAGTATGCACACACACACACACACACACACACACACACACACACACAGCACAGTGACCGTTTTCTTTTATAAATCTTTTCTTTTTTTACATTTCTGACATGTAGCATTTTTGTTTCTGCAGAGTTTGTTCCATTTTTCCTCTTCTCTTCTTCACTCCGTGGTGAGAATTTTATGTCATGTAACCTAAGCTGTATATCAAGCTTAAATCAAATCAATTGATTCATTTAATAAATGACTGTGGCTGTAAAAGTAAATTAGAAGTCGCAGTAATGATGGCAGGCTTTGGTTTCTTTTTTTTTGATTTTGTGAAGCCACATGAATTCACGTTGTTAAGTTATTTACATATTTTTGTATCTCTAGCAGGGGGCGATTCATGTATTTATTAAGACTTGTGTTTGAATTTTTGAAATGTTACTTTCAAATATTCATTCATTCTGTTTATTTTGGTCTGCATATTTAATGTCGGCAAGAAATTTGGTAGGAAACAATAGAGCAATAGAATAAAATAAATAAATACAAATAAATAGAGTGAAAACCAATAAAACAAACAAGGTTCCAGGTTTCAGTACAAGTAGTTGAGTAGCCAGCAGTGAGCACATATGGTCAAACCACAGATTAACAATTATTGGATTGTTCAGCCCTTCTTTAAAACCTTCACCCTGTTGGTGATGAAGGTTATTGGTGAGTGTGACCTGTACCAGCAGATACAAGTGAAAGTAAGAACAGATTTAATAAAACAAGAATAAAGCATTTTTATAAAAGTACTACTGGCATAAAAACTTAGCTTGCACTAAAAATACACGTGGCATCAACATGACATCAGTGAAATGTGCAGAGATACTCTATTTAACAGCCTGATCATATATCAGCACAGAAGACATGACCATCATCTCTTTAGTCGTGGACATATTGATGTGACTGTGATGAAGTCAATAGTTTCTATATAAATATAATTAAAATAATTATATAAAAAAAATGTTAACTTGCAAAGTTAGCTATATGTTTTTAGTTCCTCATTATATTTATTCCAATCGTTTACTTTTACAAATCTATTTTCTTATATTTGTCCCTACCCTTGTTTTCTTATTCCTATTCCCCTAAATAACTGAAGGTTAGAATTTGCGTGGACATTCCTGAGTAGAAGTAATGTAAAGAATGTAGAATAGATTAAATAAAATAATTTGACCACTTAATATTACCAAACCTCTTTCATCAAAATGTATTTGATTCACCTGAAGTGAGTTTTTAAAGGAAAAATTTAATCCTGTTTGTTGTACAAAAATAATTGTGTTAGTCTAACAATAAACGTATCTTGGGATTTACTCAACAATGGCTGATTTGGAACTACCTAAAAAAGACCCATGCAAATTGTCGCCTTAGTTAGTAATTCGATTTTTTTAAATAATTCCAAATACCATGTGCGAGTAAGTTATGATATGCTTTGTAATTTACTAAGCAGAAGTTGGCACAAATAAATCATAACATCTTAGGGTATAAAACTTAAAATAGTAAGTTGGACAGTGTCAGTTGGACCAGAAAACCAGATGGACTGACTCAGGGCTTACTCCTGTTTGTGTCTGCCCATACTTGCACACAATAGATAATGTTTGGAGGTATATGTAACGCATTTAGATTTTCTGTACTTTTAGTTTTGTGTAATATTTTGATGATTTTAGACAGTTTTGTAACTTTGACCATAATTTGTGACATCCTACCTTTTTTTATATAGCTCGCTGCTTTTACCTACATATTTGAAGAGTGAGAATTTTACTCGTCTGTGTCTTTCTGGTTGTCAGGCGGCCGGGCAACGGTTAAACTGTGGTGGAGAAAGGAGCCTGGCCTGTGGACTTTCATCGTTGGTGGAGGCCTTTAGGAGCGTCTATGCCACATCGGCCTAACCACTCTCAAGCTTAGCCCAGCTGTGAAAATAGATAGGAATCACACACACACTCACACTCTCATATACACACATGTAAGACGTAAGATTAACACACGTTCAGGCACTGGCGTGTGGCCTCTGTGGGGACGAACTCACGTACACAGGGGAAGAGATATGAGACAAAGAGATATGAAACCACATATGTACATGTAACTGACACTGAGTGGAAATATAAATGCAGGGAACTGGCTTTTGTTCAGAGGTGCCATTGTTTACAATCTCACCCTTATTGACCCTCCTCAGGAGGATAAACTGCAGTGGGAGCTTACCTCCACCAGGTGGCATGAGATACATAAAAAGACACAATGATTATCTTGAAGACTTTTAAATAAATGATGCAGAGATCGACTGATGTTAATCCCAAATCTATACATAGAGATTAGTGTTTTTCTTTTAACTAACTTTTGCACGTTAATTTCCTCTTTATAGAAACACTGATAACATATAAATGAAAACTGCTGTGATTTAAAAGAAATTGTGTTAAATATTTATATATGTGATTTATTTATCATAATAGGTCAAGACTACTACTTTATTATTATATTACACATAATACTATAATATATATATATAAACATACAAATATAAATGCAAAAACAATTGTATTATATTGACTATGAATTAAAAACGCATGCATGTAATCTAATGTTATTTCTATTTAGGACAAAACACAAATGATGATTTATATTTCTGTTCTTGTAACAAGATTATGTGAGAAACCAAACAAGAAGCAGTGCAGTGAATGAGTACTGGAGTACTGCGGGGGGTTGGCCCAGTGTGAATCCATAGTCTTACTGCCTTCACATTCCTGTAAACCAATACCCCCACTGTTGTCATGGTAAGCACCACTACCATACAGCCACAAAGACTTCCTGTTTAGGTTACTTCCTAAATCATCCAGTTATTATATATACAATATTTCTGGGTCTGGATTGTGGTAGTTTATCCCCAAATACTAAAATCACTTACATTCTTACAATTTTAATAGCTGCAAAGAACAAGTCAAACCAAACAGTGATTTGATATGTCTGTACTCTAATGGCTCTGTCGCCCCTCCTCCATTTCTCTGTCTCTCCTCAGGTAAAGTGCATGGGGAGTAGGCTGTGACACCGGAGCCTTTACCTGGGAGGAGGAGGAGGAGGAGGAGGAGGAGGAGGAGGAGCGAGGCGGGGCCTGGCTGGACAAAGAGAGAGGAGGGTGATGAAACAGGTGTGTGTGTGTGTATTTGTGTTGTGAATAGTGGTTATAAAAACAAACATGTTAATGTAGAGTTGGGTCAGTGGAGCTCCTTGATTGATTGGCCAGCTCTGTCACCCGCAAATGCAGAAGGGGAAAACACTGTAGGTAATTTATATGTTGCTACTTGTGATTTATTACAGAAACAAGAATGGTTAGTATACAGAACAGGCTAGTTTAATGTCTTGTTAATAATTTGGTGAGCGACATGGTTGAGGTTTCGACTAACAAGCAACGGGCAAAATAGTCATTGCAGTTCTTTGTGTTTGAATTGTCGCAGGTTTGATGCCGACAGTCGGATCCGAGCAGCCTCAGTTCCCTTTCACCAGGATCCCTCCACCAGCCCACAGCAGAGATTCATCCAGAGAAGTCGGTACAATATTTCTTTGTATTTCATCATGTACACAAAAAAAGGCTAGAGTTGACTTAGAAATTAGTATAAACAACTTTTGTAACATCCGACTAGTGTAATAACGTGGTCAGTGGAGGATGGCTGAGGCAGGGGGGGTCTGTTTAGATCAGCAGTGTTTTGTAACCTCCTGTCCGTGTTGAATGGTGCCGCAGGTGAGCATGGTAACACAGTGTAATGAGTTAGTGATTAGGACATGTACGAATGGGACACAAGCAGCTGTTTTACTGTGCCGTCTCCCTCTAGTAGTGTAATAGGAGTCTGCAAACGTCCACACGTCGTCATGGCCAAGGAGAGTTCTGAATCTGGTACGTCACTTTTTAGCTGCATCATTTATATCCCCTTTATTTCTTCATCTGCTGTTTCCCACTGTCTCTCTTATCTCACCGAATCTACTGAGATGTAAGTGTAAGAGAGAAAGAAGTTCAGTATTTTTTATATGAAATGAAACACATTTTATATTTATATCCATAAAAACACAGAATTTCCCTGTCGCAACTTGCGGCCTTCACATCCACATTAAAAGTGTCTCCTGTAAGGTGATTTTTTGCAGAGGAGAAGTGGTCAGAATCAGTTTTGCCTTCTCAATGCTCTGAATGGGGGGGGGGGAATAAAAATCCCTTTGAGATGGATAACAACACACCCACAGAACCACACGAACATCCATCTGTTGTCTGCTGAGGAAAATGATACATGAAATCACTGTTCGAATTGGAGATGGACTGATATTCTGACTGCCTCACAGGCCTCTCATGGGAGGTGAGGGCAAACAGCCGCCACTTCCAAAAACACAACCAGAAGAAATCCTTGTTGTGCTTCCGCTGGGGGCGATACGCGGTGAGTCAGAGATGCACGGGCTTTCCTCTCCTCCACATGCCACCCTAACACCTGTTGACAGGATGGTGCATCGAGATGCAGGTTAATGTGTTAATGCGTATGTTGTGTTTCCCTTGTGCTTCTCTCTCTCTCTCTTTCTGTTGCTCTGTCGTTGGTCGTCAGGACAATGTACTGCGCAGCTACAAGTACTCCCCCCTGACCTTTCTGCCCCTGACGCTGTTTGAGCAGTTCCAGCGGGCTGCCAATCTCTATTTCCTTCTCATGGTGGTGATGCAGGTCAGATACAGGGCTCAGTTGTTCTCTCTCTGTTCATGTTGGCACTCAAAAAGCTGACCCTTGGTCTAATGAGCAAAGTTGCAACATTTACTGTCTGATGTTGACTCTATTCGAACTAGAAGGGCACATGTATTGCATCAGATACATATATACATATATGTACACCGAATTTTCTGTTTACATTAAACATGGGCAACACATCCATTTTCTGATATAGTTGAAATAATTTGTTACTGTACAGTAACCTAAAAATACATATCTAGATTCACAAAATCTGGATCAATCTCCAGATCAATCCCGTGCATAAATATTAGCACCAAATGTTCGATTATTTTCTGAGCTAACTCTGCATTATTTCTTGATAAATTCACAAAACTTTAGAAAAATCTAAAAATTTAAAAAATTGGAATAAACCCTGAATCAGGCCCCTGATCTGGATTCGCACCAAACATAGAGGGTTTTCCACTGACCCCTATCACATCCTTCCACCAAGTTTCCCAGCAATCAAGTAATTTGTGTGTAATTCTTGTAACAAACAAACAAACACAGATGAAAACATTCTCCTTGGTGGAGGTAAAAGAAAAACATGAAAAGCCAATTTAAGTTGTACCGTGTCTGGATTTTTTATAGAAGTATTGGAGTAATGCTGTGACCTCATCCTTACACATGCTCTGTTCGTTTAGATTCAATTATGATTTGATAGTAGTAGCTGGCATAATACTGATTCAGGGAACAACGAGCAAGGAGACCACATCAAAAGACCATTAGAACAAATCAGTATAAAGAGAAAAAAACTGTTACATATGAAAATCGTCCTCAGTGCAAGAACAGCCTTACAAGAAAAAAGGAACAATATTAAATTGATAAAATAAGATGGCAGTAAGACTGAGCAACGCCTAAACAAATAACTGTAGCGATCAGCCAAGACAGGGCCTCTATTATATTTATATAATACAATAAGATCATAAAGTTAATTCATAAAATGTAAGCTGAGATAAAGACGATGAGTTTTGTTTTGCATGCACAGGACCATCAAAAGCTGCTCATCCACAGCTCACATTAAGTCTCTGTGCCGCAGCCTCAGGGCTTCATCTTGAAGGAAAAACCTTCTTCACCAAATACATGTCTCCCACAGGATGGATTTACCACCCTGCTATAGTCACTTAAACCGGACAACTGTTAAGAGACCACATTAGTCCTTTCCGGCGTACATGATATTTGTTTGATCAAGTTTGGAAAATAAAAAATAACATCTTTTTTTTGTGGGAGGGGACATTTCTGTAAGGTGCTTAAAAAAAAAAGAAAAGAAGACACAATAAAAAATCCCTGGCTGTGTTAAGTAACTCTCATTATCCTGTAGTAAATGGAAAATTATTCCTTTTTTTGTGTTGTTTTTTAAACATAAACTGTGGAATTATGTTTAAAAACTGGAATCCACTTTTTGTTAATGACACAAATACATGAATGTAATGAAATGTTACAATGTTGCTTATCAGTGACAAATCCTGGGCTGTGTCAACCCTCCCATCACCTCATTATCATGTAGGATATGGAACAAAATTAATTTTTGTGTTTTTTAATATAAACAAATGGTGGAATTACATTTAAAGGGTTATATTGGAAATAAATTAATATTTTGTATTTATAATCACAGCTGATGTTAAAACAAATTTTGTAATTGAAAGTGTGTGTGTGTGTGTGTGTGTGTGTGTGTGTGTGTGTGTGTGTGTGTGTGTGTGTGTGTGTGTGTGTGTGTGTGTGTGTGTGGTTTATACAATGTGTGTGGTTACTTTTTACTTTCTTCTCCTCTGTGTGTTTGTGCCTACACCTCGTTTGCAGTGTGTCCCTGCCATAGCATCCGTGCCCTGGTACATCACCATCATGCCGCTGCTCCTTGTGCTGACCGTGCGAGGCATCAAAGACCTCTGCAATGACATAGTGAGCACGCCACTCACTCCCCCGTGCCCCCTCTGTCAGCTTGGGGGAGTGTGTTTTTCAGGGGGGGGGGGGTCTGGGAGATGGACTATCCCTCCACGATGAATGCACATGCTCACACACACAAATGCATGATCTTAAACACATACATACGACCGGCCGCAAGCAGGCATTTATGCACCTGGCACTTATGTGCACTCTTTTCTCTCCTTCATTGTCCTCATTGACTCCTTGTCCTCTCCACATTGACAAAACCAGTCATCCCAGCAGCATTAATTTTCCCGACTATCATTAAAGCTTTTCCTTTTAAATGCAGGCATGATGTTTTGCATGGAGAATTCTCTGGTTAAGTGCATCACTGAGTTACGGTCGTTAACAGCTCTGGGTGAAACGCTTGCTTGACCCCTCTCTATTGACTAATCATTTAGGTGAGGGTGTAAATCTCCCAGCTGGTGTCACTGTAGAGCCCCGTAATGGCGTTACTCCTCGCTCCTCTCTCCTGTCCAACCTTTCACGGCCACCCTCTCTCCCTCTCACACGCTCCCTGATATCACTCTTATTCCTCCTCCATCCTCGACACACTTCTTAATCCATCTCCTTCTCTCCTTCTCCCTCTTTCCGTTTGTCTTTCTCCCTCTCTTCTCCCTCCATCTCTGGTCCAGGCAAGGAGACGCAGTGACTCTCAGATTAACTCCCGACCCTGTGACATACTCATCTCCCAGAGGTGAGGACAAAGACACTGTGTTATTCTCTCAGGACTCTGTGCAGTTTCCGTTTGAAACGGCCCTCTAATGAAGCTCTAATGAAGTGTGAATGAGTGAATCCCTAGATGGTCCCTTTGTGCAATAAAGCAGGACAATAACACACTGTTTAGGATTGTCTGCACGATGACCAGTTTCTTGATGACATATTTACATATATTTACTCCATTATGTTTCTGACTGAGCTTGATTTCTGATGTTTTCCTGTGAGCTGACATTTACAGTGAGGAATGTATACGCTAACCTCCACTGTGCTGTAACTGCAGGGGAAGTGCATTGTTTTAATAATATTAGACAAAGAGACTTTGTTTGTATATTTAAAAAGAACCTCATGTGTGTTTCTGAACTTTTCATCATTTTAACTCAGTAAATCACATACTTTTGCCAACGCAAATAAGTCGTCTTAATGGGCCTGTCTTTTCATCCAGATCCATGAATTATTCCCTGTCAGTGAATTTGTGAAAAGTTGAAAATAAAACGGTCTCACAAAGTTAAAGAAAGTGATAAAAAGAATTGTGATAAAAAAAATTCCTGGATCTGATCCAGGCGAAAATTTGATGGGTTCTCTCTTGGCCCTTGTCCCATCCTTCCTCCAAGTTTTATGTAAATCTGCTCTGGAGTTTTTTCTTACTTCTACTGAAAATCAAACAAACTAACGGACAGGGGCGAAAACATCAGCTCTTTGAATATAGGTAAATAGTCATTACAACCAGGATTTCTTATGGCTGTAATGCCTCTGTCATTACTGATAAAATCAAACCTTCCACATCAAATCATCTTATTTATAACTTGTGATTTACATAGACATTGTATGGTGTTTGTCCATTTTAGGGAACGTTTAGTCCACCATTTTAAATTCTGGTGGTGGAGATATTTTATTTGTCTCTAATAAATTGATAAATCTGATCAATTTCAAGTCGAGTGTTGTGCTTGTAGAGTAGTAATGCTTTCAGAGACAGGCAAATATTACCTTTTATTTTCAAATGTAAATACGGCTCATCTGTTCTATGCATCAGTTTCCACTCGGCACAGTGGAAGGACCTGTGTGTGGGAGACGTTCTGCGAATCCACAAAGACCAAGTCATCCCAGTAAGAGGCTTAATTTACAAAGACAAGAAGGAAAACAAAGTGTCTGATCAATTAACAGTTAGTTTGTCTTACTCGGCTCTGTTTTCCTTCTTTCCTCACAGGCAGACCTTCTCCTCCTGTACAGCTCAGAGCCTCACAGTTTGTGTTATGTGGAGACGGCGGACATCGATGGGTAAGCCTCACAGTCTAATGCTTAATGCCTCATTCTGCTGAAAATTGTTTGATAATCAATTTTGAATTTGATTCATCTTATCATAACTATAAGCTATTTATATGATTGTATTAACTATATATAACATGTCATTTTGGCAATAAAACAGATAAAAACGATTATACAATAAAACTAAATACAGTCTTAATTTGATTCTCGATTTGAAATTTCATACAATTAAAATACATTATAGTTAAAAATAATAGGGGCAAATAATGAATACGTTTTAAGAAGTGATTATATTGGTGATACTATGTTAGCTGCCTGAGGTCTGTAGTTCTTGGGTCTCAATGCAAAAACTTGATCAGTGTAATCCTCAAAGTAACAAACGTGATCAGTGAAAGAATGGTGTCAGTTTGTGAATTGTGATTTTGTCTTTTTGCCGTAATGGTCAGAGATGTTAAAGAGTGATTTGGTTTGTTCCACGGTAAAGACAGTTATATGAGCCTTTATTTTAGGAGGTAAAAGGTTGTGATGGAAATCTGGAAATAGGGGCTTTCTGCAAAAAGGATCAACACAGAGAGTCACAGGGATCTCAGAGTGAAGATGCAGGACAGTCAAATGCAAGGATCTTATATAGGAGGACTGAGGGCTGTCTCTCTGAACCAGTTCAGACTGGTTCTGTAGGCGCAGGTTGAGAGAGGAATCTAAACACAAACAACAGATTTACATGTGTTTCCTAAGGAGATAAGCAGACATACATTCCAAGTGGCAAAAGGGTCTGACAGTTTTCAGGTCAACACAGTTCAGACCATAAAACAGCTCAGGTCATAAAAGTCTTTAGACAGGGCTGCAAAAACTTACTTTCCAAATACAAAATAGTTTGTCAACCATACTTCGTTAATTTGTCTACTACAAGGTCTAATTAATTATTTCTCTGTATTGTTTAACTTGATGGAAAACTACTCATTTTGCTTCTTAAACAATAAATTAAGAATACAAGACTCTTGCCTTGACTTTTCAGTGCTATATCTGTTTTGTGGGTCAACTCTTTAGTGTTGACTGGTTGATTGAACTGACAGTTGTTTCATTCCTGCAAAGTGAGACCAACCTCAAGTACCGGCAGGCGGTCAGTGCCACACACTCTGAGCTGACCTCTCACCCCGTAGAGGAGACCCTTGCTGCATTCGATGGTGGTGTTTTCTATCAAGAATACAGATTCCACATATGCTCATTTTAAAGTACAATGGAAATAGAAGAAATAACCTCTGATTTCACAGGTGTTGTGCAGTGTGAGGAGCCCAACAACCGCCTGTACACCTTCAGAGGAGAGCTGCACTGGCGGGGAGAGTGTCATCTGCTGGACAGCGAGCACATCCTCCTGAGGGGAACAGTCCTACGAAACACAGAGGTCGCTTATGGCCTGACCATATACACTGGTACATATAGAATCATTTATTTGGTGTAAATATGCTCGAGAAATGGTTGATAGTGGATGAGACCATTTTTGTTCATAAAGTGAATACGAGCCACGCTCGTTCTGGCCTGTTTGGTTCAAGACTAAGACAACTCTGTGGTTATATGCCTCCGCCAACTACTGCAGTCTCTCACAGAAAAATTATTTCGACACACATATGGGGGCAGCGTGACCTTTGACCACCATAATCTAATCAATTAATCTTTGAGTCCAAGTGACAACTGGTCAAAATTCCCTACAAGCAGACTTGAGATTTCATGTTCAAGAGGCCAAAAACATGTCTTTTGGGGCCACTGTGACCTCTGAGTCTTCATCAACATTTGTGCAAGATTTGAAAGGATTCAAGACTCTTGGGTCATGGTAAAGTTAACATGTTCATGAGTTTTTGTGAGGTCACAGTTACCTTGACCTTTGACCATCAAATTCTAATCTGGTCCTTGAGTCTGAGTGAATGTGTGTGCCAGAATTCCGTGGGTGTTCCAAAAATATAATGTTTACAACATCGTGAGGTCACCGTCCAATTGAAATTTTTTTATCAAATTTGAAGAAATTCCCTCAAGCCGTTCTTGAGCTATCGTGTTCACAAGAATATTGGTTCAGTGAGACCTTGACCCTCGACTCTCAACCACTAAAATCAAATCAGTTCTTCTCTGACTCCAAGTGAACGTTTGAACCAAATTTGAAGAAATTCCCTCAAGACGTTCTTAAGACCATGTTCAAAAGAATTGGATGAACGGACCTACAACCCCAAAACATAATCCCTCCGACCGCCCAATGCTCCAGAGACGTGTGTATTAAATAAGTAAAATGCTCTGTTTCCACCATCATTTCACCTCCTACTGTGGCCTCCACTCCCTTCAATGACACATTTTATTATGTGGAATACATTATACTGCTAATTATGGACAGTACTTCACTATTGCAGGAGTGGACCTCCTTACGTCTGGCTGATTACAGGCCCCTCCCCTCCTTTAAGTGATCATTGATCGGATATTACCGAACCAGGCTGAGGTGTCACTGCTGTGACCCTTTCAGTTCTGGTGAAGCAGATCAATAGATCAAATTCTTCCAGAGATGGGTTTTACCATTCATAAGAGAACGTCTGACCCCAGTTTAGCCTGATTATAACTCTTCACCTTCCTGAGACACACACACACACACACACACACACACACACACACACACACACACACACACACACACACACACACACACACTTGACTGAGCTTACTTTAAATGAAGCTTGAACAAGGTTGACATGTTATCATCAGTGTCAGTTTTCAGTCCTTGAGCAGTTTGACGATGTGACACATTCTCAGTTTTGTCATTTTCACACGTTCAGCTTATTTTCTTCTAGCAGCCAACAAGATACTGAGACAACACCACTAGAAAACCTAGTGTAATACTTTATTGATCCCCGCAAGGGAGACTCTCTCTTTCCTCTGACCTCTCAGCAGCGGGGTCACACACCTCCAGAGCTGATATAGGGATTCAGCATCCTGCTCAAGGGCACATCAGCAGATGCTCGCTGACACTGGAACACAAACTCTCGCCCTCTGGCTGCAGGATGGCCTCCCCACATCTAATAGCAATCTTGTTCTGTACCAGGCATGGACACCAAGATCCTGAAGAACTGCGGAAAACTGAGAGTGAAGACGACGCAAACTGAGCAAGTTTTCAACTTCGTGGTGATCGGGGTGAGTGAGTGAAAGACGAGAGGGATGACGACCGTGAATCGCTGCAGTGTGCAGTTCATATACACTGTGTTTGTCTTTATTCTGGATTTTCAGATAGTCGTGACTGTGCTGCTGACAGCTCTGCTTCTCGCCATCGGCAGTGGTGTGTTTTCCAGTTGGGTCACGGGCCACTCAAATGTTCTGGTGGCTCACGGCAATCCAGTCTACACTGGCTTCCTCACCTACTGGAGCTACATCATCCTGCTCAGCCCAGCTATGCCCATAGCCCTCTACATCTCGTTAGTTACATCTGCAATACTCCAAAATCGACTATGCATGCGAGGGGTGGGGATCGCAGTGTGACTTATGATACGATACGCAATACATTACGATTCGATACTTATTACGAATATGATAAAATCTCGATACAGCCATTCTGCGATAATCGATATTGTATAACGATACATCACAACATCTGTCTGTTTAGTGCAGGATTTGTGAATTTGTTCATTGCAATTTTATATCAGTTTCACAGTCACAAACACAAACACTGTTACTTGTCAATGTCCACATGTGCCATCATTCCAATGTAAAATAACCATAAACTGGCAAAACACACATAATATATGTATATAAAAATAATTAGTAAATATAATATCGATAATCGTATGAGTCAGGATGATGATATATTGCCATATCGATATTTTGTCCTAAACCTAATGCACGCACTTGTGTTTGCATGTTCAATGCCTTGTCTTCCATGCCCATGTGTCCACAGGTTTGAGCTGATCCACACGGTCCACAGCCTGTTTATTGGCTGGGATATAGATATGTATTGGCAGCAGGCAGACAGACCGGCCCAGGCCAGGAATACCTCGCTGAACGAGGAGCTCGGCCAAGTGGAATACCTGTTGAGCGACAAAACCGGGACGCTAACTCAGAACCGTCTGCTCTTCAGACAGTGCTGCGTAGCTGGGGAGATCTACGGTAACAACGACAAAATAGTGGTTATATTTCACATTTACATACAGAAGTAAATTTTCTATAAGAAGCACCAACCCATAATCAGCTCGAAACAAAGTGCCTGACCTCACAGTGTACTGGCAGAGATAAAAGTTTCAACCACCAAGGTTTTTATACAACCTCACCCTCTAATAAAAAAACAAATCCCTTTTTTCTCCTCGTCCCCCTGCTCTTTTATTACATCCGCCACAAAATCATGTTTTCATTGCTGTTTGTCTGTCTGTTTGCAGGGTTACGCAAAAACTACTGAACCGATTTTATTGAATCTTGGTAGAAGAAAGAGAAGGGTCTCTTTCTTTCATATGGTGAGATAGGGTGTTATCCTTGACGGAGATATGTGCCCTCCGAGTGCTTGTTTAAATTTACACAAGAATACAGTTTCAACAGGATGTACATAAAGTTAAGAATGAAACATGCACTCAAAATGCCTCTATTCGTAATGTATTCAATTGTTATGTCAAGAAATAGCCATGGTTGACTCTAAAATTGAGACGGATAACAATACTTCATTCTTCCTACTTTGAAAACTAGAATATTCTGAACCCTTAAGGGGATCCTTTCCATTTTTTGCCCAACCTTCCACTGAGTTTCAAGAAAATCTAACCCTAACCCTCCTGCAAGCAAATAAACAAACAGCAATTAAAACATAACCACCATGGCCGAGGTGAAATCCCTCAAATTAGAAACCCTGTAACAGCTATTATAACATTAATTTCTATTTATTTATTAGGTTTATATTTCAGGGACAGTGTATATCAATAACATCACTGTAAATTAAATGTGCCAGTAAGCCAATATGCAAATTTTCCTCTGCGGTCCCAGGCCAGATGTAATCAAATAAGAAGTTATATATATGTAACAGTCATTATTAATCAGAGATATATAATAATATAACAGTTATTATACTTGCTCAATTCAATAGAAAAACATTTTTCTTTATAATTCCTTAATACTGCAGATTGAAACTCTGATAGGGAGCAGAATGACAGAGGCTGAACACTTTGCTCCATTGATAAATAAAAGAGAAATCCTTTACTGTGATAACAACAAAAGTTTAAAAGCGTGTCAATGAGACGCTCAGATATTTGTTCACTCGAGTGTTTGTTTGGCACCTGATTGTGTCTAATCAAGAATGTGTGAAGTTCAAAGATTTCATCCTGTTGTACAAGCACATGGTTTTCTTCGTGTAGTATTAATTCATGAAGCATATGCAGAGTTTCCTCACCGGCTGACAGTGGAGCAAAGATCCCTCTGGGGTTGCGGCCTGACACAAACCACAGATGAAACTCTTTTCTCAAGAGAGGGACAACAGGAGACACTTAACGTGTTCAGATTCAACAGACACGAGTCTGTCTGCTAAATATTTAACAGCAGCCCACAGAAGACCAACAGTAACTGAAACCATGTCTGAATCACACCAACCATATGTTGTATGTCTGAGCCATTTCCTGCTTTACACCCCCTGTCTGTCTGTCACTCTGTCTGTCTGTCACTCTGTCTTTCTTTTCTTTGCGTCCATTTTTAATCCTTTTTCACCAGTACAATAATTTCCTTACGTTCACAGGTGATGCATCAGTCAGAGCAGAGGATGTGGAGGTACAATATTATTCCTTTCAAATTTGCGCCTTTCCTCATCTAATCTTCCTTTAGATTTGAGATTTTCCTGCCTGTTGTCATTCTTTTGCAGCCCATGGACTTGAGCTGGAACCCGTTCTCGTGCGGTGGTCTGTGCATGTCCGCTCCGAGGCTGGTGGAGAAGCTCAGAGGAGAGCAGTGTCCGCTCAGCAGACAGTTCCTCACTGCACTGTCTCTGTGTCACACTGTCATGACAGAGTGGACGGAAGGTGAGTTAGTTAGTGTGTGTGTGTGTGTGTGTGTGTGTGTGTGTGTGTGTGTGTGTGTGTGTGTGTGTGTGTGTGTGTGTGCGTGTGTGCGTGTGTGTGCGTGTGTGTGTGTGTGTGTGTGTTTATGTGTGTTTATGTACTTGTTCTTATATGTTTGTGACAAACCTTTAGAGTAAAGACTATGCAGATCGAGGACATTTTGGGTTAGGTTAACGGTTATGGTTGGGCATTTAGTTGTGATGGTTAAGGTTAGAGGTCAGGGGCTATGGAACACATTATGCCAATGAAGGTCCTCACAAAGTTTGAAGTACAAGCAAGCACAGCATTTGTTGTGAGTTCTAAAAACATGGCAGAAGGAGCAGCAGTCAGGTGGGGGCTGTAACAGCAGGAGAACTGGTAGTAATCTTTGACAATAGCTAACAAATGCTAACATCCATTGTTGCCACGTTGCATAATTTTTCCCAGACTCTGACATTTGGGGTCGACGTCTGAATCAACTTAAAAAGTTGTGGACCTTCGATAAATAATGAAAATACCATCATCATTTATATTGATGATATATATTATGTCAATATAAAACTATATTGTGTATCAGTAATTGTTAAACATTTACAGCACATTTTAACAACACTGCCATAATACTGCGATTACTGACTATTATCTTGATTAAAAATTTACATACCGTTTCTTCTCCAGCATCCTTCCTTCAAGTTTTGTGTTAAATCCGTCCAGTAGTTTTTGAATAATCCTGCTAACTAACTAACAAATGCAGACAAAAACATAGAATCCCCCTGTGGAGGTAACTGAGTTGTTGTCCTCATCTGATGAAATAGTCAAACCTCAGTCGATAGCTGACACCACTGGCCGGATAATTCATGAAATCTCTATTGTATGCGACTCTTGTTTCCATTGTGTTCTTGTATTATACTGACTGGTCTGATGGGAGTGCTACAGTGTCAGGTCAAAATACTATAAATCCCTGTAATCTCACACACCACTGGGCCCAGTTTCAACTAAATTTGAAAGGAGAATACATTTTGTCAGAATTATGTTTCTACCACTAAGCCACTGGCCTGAATCTGATGCATGAATAAAGTTACTGACAGAAACTATGGATCATTCCTGCTGGACAGTGCTGCGTGTTCACTTCCACCTTGTGTCCTGACTTTATTCCTGCAGAGTCTCCGGTTTACCAGTCTGCATCCCCGGACGAGGAGACTCTTGTCGGTGCAGCCAGGGAGCTGGGCTGGGTCTTTCTCTCTCGGACCAGAGACTTCATGAAAGTCTCTGAGCTCGGGGTCACTCGACAGTATCAGCTGCTGGCGCTGTTGGACTTCACCAGCAAGAGGAGACGCATGTCTGTACTGGGTGAGAGTTGCCCTCTAAACGCAGACTAAACTAAATATCCTCAACCTTCCAAATGTTTTGTTTTATACTTGCACTATCTTCTACTTTGTCACTTTCTTTTCTGAATAAATCAATCCGTACTGGTTTTGTGTTGCTTTCCAGTTCGGGAGCCAGAGGGTGGGTTAAAGCTGTACTGTAAAGGGGCGGACATAGTGATCTTGGAGAGACTGCAGAAGGACTCGCCGTATCAAGAATGGACTGAAAGAGCGCTTGAGGTGAACTGGAGTTGCTTCTGAACCAGTAGTGTGGGCTGCACAGTACACCTACTGAGCCTTACTATTTATATGGCACAGTGTCAGGGTATTTTTGGTCCACATTTGAGTGTTAAGCAGTTCAACATTACAGTTCTTGTAAAAGTCTTGTTGATGGATGTGCACTGCCCTTTGGCCTGGTCAAGACATAGCCCTGCACACAGCAGTTTGCCATTTTTACACTCTTTCTTTAAGGGTTTAGCAAACAAGATAAAGTGTGTAAATCAGTAAACTTTTAAGGTGCTGGTAGGATCAGGATTGTTGTTACCTTTGAACTAAGCTGATTGCCCTATTTCCGCTCTTTGAGCTGTGGCTGCTGGCTGTAGCTTGACATACCGGCTTTCTGCAGGTTTCAAGTTAATTTCAAGACTTTTTAAAATCCTAATGAAAGACATTTAGGACCCCATGTCAAGTACAACAGATATGAAGGAATATCAGAGTCCCAGAGTTACTTACAGTTCCCCATAATTGAAATAAAGGTGAAGTAGCTGAGTAGATAATAACCCTCGAAACACAACATTATCTCACAAACTACAGACAGAGACAGTATAGATGCCTATTGTCCTAAGTCTATTGTACACTGAGTTTGTTTCAGTTCCATGTTGGTCTTGTTTGTAGTTTATTTACATTGAGCTTATCAGTTAACCGAAAACACTGAACATTAACATAATTAAGACCAACTTACATGTATTTCAAACTTAGAACATAATATTTTGACATATTTTTAAGGCCTAAAATTCCTTTGATTGAATTTTAGACATTTTAAGGATAGGTGTATATAGGGTCCTGAAAAGTTTAGTATTCAATTATTGGCATTTTAAGCCATGTGTTAAAATATTATGAACTAGGTAAAATATTAATATATAAGATAAATATTTTGGCGACATGTTTTATTTGTAAATTCTCTGTGGGTTGTAGTTATTTCTCGATGATACAAATATCAGCACGCTGTCATAAAACTACAAATTAGACCAATGTGGAACTGATGCAAACACTCGGCTATGGGAAAGACTGGATACTGTCTCTGTCTGTAATTTAGAGATAACTCTGTGTTTTGAGGATTATTCTCTTCATCATCATATTGATGCAATATCATCTTTAATAATTTTATGTGCAGTATTTTTATTTAAATATATTTCAATATCATGTGCAATACCCCTTACTCCTTTATCATTTTATATCTATTTACTGCCACTATAATTAAGTATAAGTTTCTCTCTCTTCATTTTTTTTTCATTTACAATACACTAAAAACTTTTTTCTTTACTAGAATTTTAGACTTAATTCTTTATATATATATATATATATATATTTTTTTTTTTACTGTATTCTATTCTATTTTAAATTGTTCTGTGCTGTAATCCTGGAGCAAGCTGGCACAAGAAGTTCCTTTGAGATTAATGAAGTCTTATCTTATCTTATATGGCTACTTCATCTTATCTTCAATTATCGGGAAGAGTAAATTATTGTGGGATTCTGATATTTCTTCATATCTGTCGTACCTGAGATATTGATATTAAATGTCATTAATTTTTGGTCTTAAAAAGTCTTGAATTTAATTTGAGGCTACAGAAATCCAATATAAACTGTCTGATCACAGTTTTGAGAGAAGTCAAAGATCAGTTGAAAGAAAATATTAGACCAGTTATCTCCACATCAGTCCTTCCCTTCTGACACTATAGTTGAGGCATGCATGCATATACTAAAATGCATATCCTGTGTTTTCTCTGTCGATGCTTCACTTGTGCCTGACAGACCACTCAGTAAATAATGTGCAGCCAATCAAATCAACCAGTTAACGTATCTCCTGTCAGCTGTTTTCTCAGGCCTGTCTGAGGACGTTGTGTGTCGCGGTTCGATCTGTTCCTGAGGCATTGTGGATGCAATGGAGTAAAACTATGGCCCGGTCTGCTGCCATGGCGACCTGTGACCGTGACGCCGTGCTGGAAAAACTGTATGATGAGATGGAGCAAGAGATGCAGGTGGGCTGCTCCTCTGTGTGATTTTATATGTTTATTGTCAATCCTCTGTTTAGCGTGGTATAGCTTATCATTGACACGGCACGGCCCGAGCAGATAACCATTTTAAATCAAGCTTTTGTCTAAGGATTTCTGTCCTTTACGCTTCCCTGAATTAGGTTTCTTAAAAAGAGATAAAAGTTGTTCTTAAAGAAAATAGAATCCTGTTAACTGTCATGTTTTGTAGCTCCTGGGGGTGACAGCTATTGAGGACCGGCTCCAGGAGGGCGTCCCTGAGACTATTGCTCTACTCCAACAGGCTGGGCTCAAAGTATGGGTACTAACTGGGGACAAAAAAGGTATTGTTACATACTGTAGCAGGAGAAGGAGGAATGGCAGCTATGTGAAAACTAAGTCTCACTGGGGTTTCTCTCTTTCCTGCAGAGACTGCTGTGAATATCGCATATTCTTGTAAACTACTAGATCCTGATACCAGATTACTGGAATGGCAGGAGCTGAGGTTAGCAATGATAAAATACACAAACACACACACACTCACCCACAAACACACCCTCTCATTGATCTGCGTGTGTTTTCCCCTGCAGGCAGATATTCCAGGCCCCAGACCCAGGGGTCAGTTTCTTCAAGACCAGGCAGATGGAGCTGTGGGCTGTAGACACGAAGACGGCTGGGGCGAAGACTGCTGTGGTCCTCACTGGACCTGAGCTGGTAAACACAGATCACTTATGTTTGCAAATGGCCGAATAGCTGTCATCATATTTGTGACGGACTCCTGAAAAATGTGTTGTTACATCAGAGCCTCTGTGAGGTCTGTTGAAACCAGAAATACAAGCCTCCACTGTTTAGATGGTAGTAGTATATTGTACATTAAGCATTCAGGTATGTATTGTTGTTTCTTTAAAAGTATCTGATATACACGATGCAAGATGCCTTTCTCCAGGCTTTTCTCATTGGTTTGAAGTTACTGGCTCTGCTGGAAAAAGTTGACGTAACAGCTCCCTGCACCAATTGGAACTGAGCAAGTTATTGGACTCAAAATCTGATGACGTTTGTGGGTTAGTTTTCCTTCTAGTTTTGTCTCTGATGATCCAATCTGATGCACCAGCCCTCATGAAGCACAGTTTACATTACCTGTTTCGGTTTGTTGGTTTGTAAGCAAGATTACACAGAAACAACTGGACAGATTACAATGACGCTTGGTTGAAGGATGGGTCAGGGAAGAATCCATTAAAATGTGGTTTCATAAGGGGACTGTTGGGCACTGCTGGAGGTATGCACTCTCTAAATGCATTTCTAGTTTTAAAAGTTTGCTGATGATATTTTCTGAAAATGGCTTCATGTTTAAGAAAATGAAAAAGCATTACAGGATCTGCCTGTTTATCTGGATCCGCTCCAAAATTGAAACAAAATGAATCGCAGTGAAAACATAGCCTCCATGGGGTGGATAAATATGACAGCTCCTCTACCCATCGAAATGCAGGCTTATTTAATACAAATACAACCAGTACTGAGCTGATTGATGATGTTTCCCATGCAGGCAGAGTTTGATCAGAGGCCAGAATGGGGGTCCACGTTCATGAGTGTGGCAGAACAGTGTCAGTCAGTGCTGTGTTGCCGTGTGACACCCGGACAGAAGGCTGACATCGTCAAGTTGGTCAGAAAACACACCAGCTCAGTCACCATGGCCATCGGGGACGGTGCCAATGACGTCAACATGATCAAGAGTAAGTCAGGCAACATGGAACGATGACAGAGAACAAAACCTACTGATCAGTGTCATCTGTTCACTTTTGTACTTTTCTCTTCTGTCTTGTACCATCCACCAGCGGCTCATGTGGGTGTGGGAGTGGCAGGAGTGGAGGGAGGTCAGGCGGTGCAGAGCGCAGACTTTGCCTTGTCCCAGTTCAGGTTCCTGCAGAGGCTGCTACTGATCCACGGGCGCTGGTCGCACAGGCGCATTTCCCTCTTCCTGCGCTACTTCCTGTTCAAGACCTGTAGCTTTGCTCTTGTGCACATATGGTTTGGCTTCTTCAATGGCTTCAGTGCTCAGGTTAGTCACACATAGATTGCAGAGCCTTACAGTCTAATGAATTGAAATGATTACTTGCTTTTATTGAACTGTCTGTTTCTCTCTTGTAGACTCTGTATGAGACATGGTTCATCGCTTTCTACACAGTCTTTTACACAGTTTTCCCAATTATGTGTCTGGCCTTCTTTGAACAGGTGAGAATGAGGTTGTTTTCAGCGGATTATTCAAATAAAGATTTCTGTCCTGATACCTCCGCTGCCTCTTTGTGTCACAGGACGTGAGTGCAGAGAGCAGCCTGAAGTGGCCGGAGCTGTACAAGTCAGGACAGAGACAGGGGCTCTCTCTGATGCTTTCCTTGTCGCTCCTCCATGCCATCTACTCTTCGCTCACTCTCTTCTTCATCCCGCTTGGAGTTTTCTACAACACAGCCTTTGACTACCAGACCATGTCAGTCACTGTCTCCATGGCAGCCACGTTCACTGCCACAATTGAGGTCAGGATCAAGTCATTTAAAACAATTCCAAATTATACATCATTGCATTTACAAGGAATGTTACAATTTTAACCATTTAAATGTAATTATGAATGGTGAAATGATAATGAGCTAGAATGCCACATACCCCATGCATCCAATATTCTCTGAGAAAACAATGAAAATTCAACCCTTTTTCCAGATCCACACTTGAACATAATGGCTTCTCTCTTGGCCCACGTCCCATCATTCCACCAGGTTTAGTGAAAGTATTAACAGTAGTTTTTTGTGTAATCCTGCTGACGGACAAACCAACAGACAAACTTAATGGACAGGGGCAAAACATACCCTCCTTGGCAGATGTAACTGTTTATGTTATAATATGATGTGATATTGCATCATCTGCGATAGACACACATTACTATAGATAGATAGATAGTGTTGAGGACCAATTGCAAATCAGTCTCAGCTGTCATCATGATGTTTCAACCTGTTTTTATAGCATCCAATAAGTAATTAAAACTAAAGTTATCGGTAGACGGATACTCTTATTTATTCTGCACCTTGACATTTTCCTTTAGGCCATGTTCCATCTGCTAACATGGAGGAGGTAGGGTTTATGACCTGTACTGCAGGGAGTCACCACGGGATGGTCAAGAAGCGTTGGCATTACCTTTTGGTAGCAGTCATGTCGTCCATCGATCTACAGTCTACAGTTAAACCAGGAGCTCTATGGGAAACTGTTAAAAGTTTGCAGAAAGTTTCACCAATACTGAAAAGTATTTTTAAGTTTTTTTAATTGAAGAAAATATTGTTCAATCAAACTGTCCCATAATCACATCCAACAAATGTATTTGAACCCTTTCTTCCTGATTGATAGATGACAGATCTATCCACATGTACCATGTTCTTGTAATTCGTGTTTCTGTTTCTCAGATCATGCTGGTGACCAGACACTGGACGAAGATCAATATCGCAGCTGTGTGTGTCTCTGTGGTGCTGTACTTCATTCTCACCAGGATCACCCACAGCTCCCACCTGTTTGAGAGATCGCCCAGCGACTATTATTTCATTGGTACACGTCTCTTCTTATCATAGCCCTGCTCTTTAATTATATCTGATTCATGCCTCTCTTTGCTGTGGCCATTTGAAAATCATCCCATTACTGCAGCAAGTGCTGGATTTGATTCAAATAGAGGCGACCAATATTTGAAGAACATAGATAAAAAAACACAGGGCACAGCATGAAATGTTGATTTCAATGATCATTTTATGTGGTTTTCCTTTGATCTGATGAAGTGAGTGATCTGACATGTCTGCGAACAAGTTTAATTTGCTCTGCGTGTGATTTTCATCAGGCACGTCTGAAAATGCCTTCATCGATCCGGTTGTGTGGCTCACAGCTCTGCTCACTGCCTGGACGGCTGTTTTGCCCTCGTTTACCGCTCACGCTCTCTGTGTCATCCAAATGGCCCATGACAAACATAAGGTGAGAGATCAGCATGGAGGGAGAAAAAACACAACTGAGACAAGAAGAAAAGGGATTAAAAGGTTATAGTTTGTCTTGATGTTAATAGAAATATCTATCTGTTTGACACAAAAGCACTCAACAGGTCATTCATCCCTCTAAGACTATTTTCAAACTATTTAAGGTTCTTACAATTTGGGCATCTCACTCAGCTGTTCTCATTGGTTACATAATATTTTCAGTATTTTTGTCAGTGATAATTGTCAGGTTGAGTCCATTCTGATCGAAATCCTTGCTTGCTGCTGTATCTTGTTGTTGACATGTGCATGTAAATGTTCAAATATTAAATATCACAATATCCAAAGCAAACAACTTTTAAAACAGCAATCCTGCTGGAGGCATTGTGGCACGAACAGATGCAAATCATACACAAATATCCCGGAGTGGCCCAAAGATGGAGCCATTCCATGTTGAAGGTGAAATAACAGACATTGACAATGTGAATTTTTGGGTAAAGATCCTGACAAATGTGAATTGCATTACAAATGAAACATGTAAACCTTCCCTATAGATTAGTTTTTAGTGTTAATGTTTTATATGTTTATATAAAAGCAAGATTGACTTAAGTGGAAAAAAAGAAAACCAATTTGAACTCAATGTCCTCCCGTTATACAAAAATCGTAAAAAACTTGTGCTGCCATCTTGTGCTTCTGATGTCATTTGGAGCCGGAGTCGGAGTAGCTGTGTTTGTAGTGTGGGGCTGTAGTATTGAGTTGCCGTTGATACAAGTGTTCGACCAATCGCGTTGGCAGCTGTCAGCTGTCAATCAAGATGTTTCACCCTGTTTTTATGACATCAAATAACTAATTAAAACCAAACTGACCAGGAAAAGAACATTTGAAAAAAAAAATTAAGAACCACATAAAATGAGAGAAACCTTCTTATTTGAAGCGCACTATGCAGCCGTCACCAGGGGGCAATCAATATGATTTGGTTGTCATGTCGTCCAATCTTTATATACCGTTTATGCTCTATATGATGTCGTGTTCTGGATGTTGTTTCCCATGCACCAAGTTATTCAGACTCTATTTGGTGACGCATAAACATTTTAATGGTTCATGGTCACTGATGTCCTTCTCACCTGGTTGTGGTGCAGGTCCACAGTGTGTCCCTCCAGCCGACGGAGCTGAAGACAAAGTTCAGGAGCGGCACGTCCCTCCGCCGCTCCTCTTACGCCCTCTCTCAGGGAGCTGGGCCTGGACACCTCATCACCTCCGGGACCTGCATCCGCAGCACAGCACCGCTGGTGGATGAGAAGGTGACTGCCAGTAATAACCTCTCCCATGCACAAGGCCAAACTACTCACACAAAGGACTATACTAACACTTTCATGTAACATGATATGTGACTTTATAGATTGTTTCTGTAACATATGTTTTGTACCTTCCATATTTATTCTTTTTTTGTGGCCAATATGTACAGCTACTGCTATCCAATAAAGTAAATAATGTAAACAAAATCCATTATGTACCACATATCTAGTTTATTACCTTTAAATATAGGCAGTATGTACAGACACCTTACCTCTGTATGAATATCATACTTATTGATCTATAAGACTATTGTGGTAAAAATCAAATTTCCATCTGGGGTCACAGGGGATTCTTTTATTAAAGATCGAAGTCAACACAATAAACCGACTGCACCGCTTTGTTTTACAATTGTTTTATTTGTTAATTTATTTCAAAACACGCAATTTTTACCCATATTATCCTTTTAAGTTTTTATTTTTCTGTAACAGTTATTACTCAGATTTTTTTCCTTCTCAAAACGTCTCAGCTAGTGTGAAACTAAAAGTCCTCCACAGGCTCTCCGGCTTCTGCAGTGGGAGGAGGGAAAAGAGGCTCTCTGACCTGACGTTGTGAGTGGGCTTATCCCTCATTTCTGCGTGGGCGGCGGTGTGTGCGTGCGTGAGAATGTATGTCATGTTCTGTGTGTGTTTAAGTGCAATAGGCAGAATGTCCACAGGGCCGTTAAAAATCGCAGCACCCATAGAGCAGCAGCCCAGAGAGCTGAACATTGTCTTCTAGGTTTGGTAGCCAGATTGTCATACCTCTGATTTCATCTTTGGTTTCAGCAAACACTCTCAAAAGGCAGACTCACCCTCTCCAGCATGTGCCTGTGTCTGTTTGTGTGTGTCTGTCTGTCTGTCCGAGTGCAATATAAGCCACCATCTCCAGACGACTTTGTAAACTTAAGCAATTACAATGTAAGCGTCTTTGCATTGATTGTGGCCCTTCCTTGGCTCTGGGGACAAAGACGGTCAAACATTGTAGAGCGATGGAGCCATGAGCGGGGGGAGGAGCAGCTTGCAAACGTCAACATGGACTCCATTTTGATGTTAGTGGCAGTTTGGGGCATTCGTGTAAAGCTGTATGTGTCTAGTGAAACATGGGGGGGGCGGGGGCGGGGGCTGCTGTAGTGCTCTTCTTCCCCCCCCAGTCACTCTCTATTGTACCCTGAGTGACTGGAGGTTTCTCTGCCAGATCTTGGCTCATGGAGAAGGGAGGTGAGGGTGTGTGTGGGGGGGGGGGGGGGCAGGGCAGGGCAAGGGTCCATGAACCATGAGGTTGATGTATGAGTGTCTAACTGTTGAGGGGAGGTGTAGGGGGTTGAGGGGTTGTACACTTTGACCCAGCAGCAACGATTAAGATTGGGGGGGTCAGGTGTTTGCATAGTTCTCTGTGCAAAAGCCACCAACCGGAGCCATTTTTTTTATTCCTCGCGGCTGGTTACATCATCAGTAGATTTAGCAGGAAATCATGGCGGGTTGATGAAAAATGTGGTCTTTGCACCACACGTTTTTTTTTTGGGGTGGGTTTTTTTTTTTTTGCTCCTGCGTTGCACTACATGGTGGCAGGAGGGGTGAAAGGTGACAGGATGGGGTGAGGAGGGAGTGAGTGTAAAATGTCGAATGAGTTTCATGTTGGAGTGTAGTCTGATGTGGACGTGATGGAGTGACACGTGGACGTGTCGGAGAGGGAGAAGAAGGGGTGGTGAGGGGCAGTCGTTCGGCGGTCAGGCACTACAGCTCGTCACGGTTCAGAAAGCCTCTTTTCCCTTGATTCTTTATTTTTTTTGTGTGTTCTTCCGTCCTCCCCATCCTCCTCCCCACTGGCCTGCCCTCTCTCTACCTTTTTTCTTGTTTTGAAACTGATTGTCTTCTACCATCACAAAGACACTTGGTTCTGATTGATTAACAGGTAACAGAAGAGGGAGAGCACAGTGTGACTGGGGGTCGTCTACATCAGCCCCACCGGCGACCCGTTTCCACCCCGCGTGCGAAATGACACTCACACACACATATGCTGTTTGACAGTAAATGCTGACGACATTTCTGCATGGCGGGACGATCGGTTGCCGAGTGGCACTGTGGTCGGTTGGTCGGTCAGTCAGTAAGAAATGGTTTCAAATTTTTCGCATGACAAATATTGCAACCCATAGTAAAGGAGCATTAAAAAAAAAGAAAAAGAAAACACTTGTCTTCCACATAGGTACAAATGAACACACATACACAGATTGAAGAAAAGCATGTAGACAGACACAGGTATATTCAAGGCCGCTCGGGTCTGTGTGTGTCCCTCTGATTAACTCCAAGTAAACAGCCTGTCTTTGGAAAAGCAAGACACACAGTTCAGGACCCGAGTGAGGACCTCAAGCCGAGGAATGAAGATTGGATGCTATTGATTGGGAGGAGAGGAGTTTGACCTCCCCCAGCACACACTGCCCCCTACTGTCTGGATTTATATACATCAAAGAAACATGGGGGGAAAAGGGGAAGGGTTGCAACAACACATGCACACAACCAGTGAATCCAACAGTGACGGAAAAAATCTAAAAACAAGGACCCCTCCAACGCCTAAAACCCAAATCCTCCCACCCCTGTTTTTTTGTTTTTGTTTCGATAACCAAAATATCCCCCACCCTTTCTCCACCCACTCCCGAGTCTTTCCATCCTTTTCCTCCTCCCCACAAAAATCACAGGTCATTCCTGTTGGTTTCTATACAGTTATACAATATCCATGCACAAAAGAAAGAAAAGCGCACCTTCTTTTCAACAGGAGGTGCTGGTCTTTAATATTCTAAGAACATCAGGAGCACTTGAACACACCCAGGAACCTTCAAAAGTAACTGTGAAATATTATTTTTTTTCAGAGAAAAGACAACTTAAAGGCAGAAGAAAGCTAACGATGAGTAAAAAGTCATCCCTCCTTTGGTTTAACATCAATTTTTGGTTTAAAATTCAGCCCAAATCATATTTTTCTCATTAATTTCCCTTTTTTTTCTACTTTTCCCTTTAAATCTACCTGCCTATGAAAGAGCTTTTGAAGTAAACTAAAGTGAGTAGCTCTCATCCCTCTCTCTCTACTCTAGCCTTCTCTTCTGTCTCTTTTCTCGTGTAACCCCTCCACAGAAACATTCACAATGTCTTTTTTCCTTTATGAAAAAACAGTAAGTACATGCCGTAGCAAAAAACGAACGAAAGAGAAACGTACGAGAGAAAATGAGCGAACGAATAAAAAGGAATTTTAACAGTATAAAGCTTCAAGTCACAAGTTCCAAAACTAACTATCATAGTATCATAGTTTCATAATCATCGTTTATCATTAGCAGTTATTATTTTTCAGTTTTAAATTACATAAAGTTTACATGAAAGGTTTTTGAGGTATTTCAGAATTAATTGTCAACACACGCCTACCGGGTCTTAGCACTAGCCAGGGGGAGAGGTCGACTGGACAGAAGGTGGAGGGAGGGGGGGAGATTGTGTCTATATATACTGTCAGTGAGTCTTCCACACTTTGTCCTAGTGCAGCCTCTGTGCTTGCACGCCGTGGAGCGAGAGAAAGAGATATTCAGTGGTGTGTTGTTGTTTTTTTTTTTGTTTTTTTGTTTTTTTTTTACAACTACAGCCCTCTGAGCGCTTCAAGCCTCTGCCTTTTTACCCCCCTCTTTCTCTGTTACACAAAAATATCTCTGATGTGAGGGAGGCAAAGTGGCCGAGAGTAAAAGCGCACGAGGCAGAGTGAGGAAAAGGAAAAATAAAAATAAAGTACACACAAAGGCTGCGAGCTCCTAGAAGATCAACGATACAGTAACAAAGACTCTGACAGATTCAGGAGTAAACATATAATTTTGTTTCAAATAAATAGTGTATAGAAAATGTTTTATAGACTTTCTACATGATAAAGTGCTTGTATTCTAGTGTATCAAGATGGAAAGTCAATATGGGAGAAAATGCTGACACAGCCCCCACTCTGTGTCCCTCTCGTTGTGCCCCCCACACACACCCAGCCTCCGTTCTGTCCATCCAATTATGGGTGCATTGTCTGTGTGTGCGTGCATGTTTGTAAATGGGTGTGTAGCTTTATGCATGCATGCATGTGTGTGTGTGTCCAGTGCAGTCCCACCCGTGGTTGAAGGGAAAAGGCACTCAACTCTGTCTGCAAGGCGGCCACCTCCTCCTATGTGGCACGATGCAGTCCGACTGCGCTGTTACTACTAACATGTATGTAAATACGTGTGTGTGTATAATGTGTGCAAGTGTGTTTGTGATGGTGTTGGGCAAAGATGGGACGAGGGGGGGGAGCTCTCTTAGTTATTTAGGTTTTGTATGTGTCCCCCTAGGCAGTTTGGGACCGGTAGGCTGCAGTATCTTTGGTATTAGTGGCGGTTTCACAAACCACTCAGCTTAGTGAGGTAGCCACATTGGTTCTCACTACAAACAAATGCCATTTTGTCAGCCTTAATATCTAGAGCTGAATCTAGCTATATGCTCACTGAACTGTATACCACAAACTTGATTTTAGCTCGTCTTCCTTTGGCGTCTTTTAACCCACTGCTTACAGCAACGTGAAGTTAGTTGGTACGTCCCGACCAGCTCCTCTTCAATGACCCATCTCTTATCTAATCTGCACCGCTAATCTGACTACATTGTTGGAAATGCTACAGTTGCATCTTAAGACCATACAGATAACTATTGAGTCCTGGGCTTTGACCCCCCCGCACACCCACCCTCCAATAAAACACATTGAATCAGCCAGGACGTTTGGAGGTCATTGTTTCACCCCCCCCCCCCCCCCCCCTTCCGTTTTCCCCCCGTTCTTGGGGCTCAGCTTAAAGGGGGCTGAGAGTACAGTCTGACAGAATTGCCAGAAGAGGAGAAAGCGTCCCGTCATTTATTCTTCTCTTCAGCAGCTCCCTGTTCTTCTTTTTTTTCTCTTTCTCACGGTAAATGTCTTCTCCGAGTCTATATTCACACAGAATGCAAAAAAATACGTCCTTCGTCCAGTCCTTGCATCCCTCCTTTTTTTCCTTTTGAAAAGTCCTTCATTTTTTTGTTTTTGATTTATCAACAAGGTGCCTTACTTATGCACAACAGAGCACAATAGTAACAAGAAATAGAAACTTTGTGTCTATGGTACTAATTAAATACCCGCATCAATATAGAGAGGAAGAGAGAGAGAGAAAGAGGGAGAGAGATAGAGAGAGAGGGGGCAATGGGGTAAGAGGGGAGAGGAGGTAGAGAACCAAAGATAGAATGAATCATTTTTACTTCTGCTTCAAAATGTGTCCAGTGTATGTGTTGGAGACATTTTGTTTGTAACACATACTATGTGTGGTATCTTTGTCGTTTGAGGTTTGGTTATTGTATGCCTTAAAATCTGATTCTTTTTTTTCTTTCTTTTACTAAAAAAGTATATTTTAATTCAGTTAAAAGCTGATTGTTGGTTGGCTACGGCACACACCTCCCGTCATCCACGGGGCGCATTGTATAGCCGTGTGTGAACCATAGTACCATATTCTCTGATTTGCATTAAGGCAGTAAAGCATTGGCACTAATTATTGTAGCATTTAGTCAGCGGAGTGTGGTGGTTACAGCGACTGACCGTGAGTAACCAGGAGATTTGGTTTGAATCACTTTTTGTTGAGAGCCTCTTTTTTTTTGCAAACAGATGAGATTGAAGTGGAAGAATGAACAAGTAAATAATGTAAATTGAACCTCCACTCGGTGAGCCTTTCATCACTGCTCCTGTTGTACTTCTCTATCCCCTCTGTGTGTTATTTCTGTTTGTATTGTGTAGACGATTCTGTACGATTTGGACTGGTTTAATAAATCCCTGCCTTTTTTGCTAAATCCTTGTGATTTCAGCGTCCAGTTTTAACCATCCCCCTCCTCCGGCTTCACCAGTGCTGGTCGGATGAGGAACAACAATAGGATAATGGTTAGCTATTGATCTGCCTTCAAAGAGCTGTGAGGGCCTGAATGTGTTGTGCCATGACTTCTCCTCAGCATCTAGTGGCTCGTCCCTCCCTCCCTCTCCTCCACTCTGTACCCCCCTCGCTCTGCCGGACACAGGTGTCTGCTACTGACAGCAGGGGGCACTGTTGCTCTGTTGCAGGACCTGGGGAGGGAGAGGTGTGCTGCTGCTGCTGCTGCTGCTGCTGCTGTAGTAGTTGTAGTAGTAGTGAGGTCTTTGTGTCCCCATCTCCACTGGGTTCCATGTGCTCCTCTTACATTCTGCTTTTTCATATGCAGCTGTAATGCAGTTGGCTGGAATCCCGATCGTGTTGTTGTCATCGCTGGGTTCTCAGTTATTGATCAGAGGAAGAGCTCCCAGCAGAACAAAAAAAGCGTGTCCAGACATCTCACTCGCCTCTGCTGTTTTGTCAGAGAGACACAGAATCTCAGGCTCAGGCTGAGAGGAACAATGACACGTCTCCCCACAGGCCTCCAACATCTGTGCAAAAAAATATAGACCTGGGCCCGGAAGACCTGAGTATCTACTGCCGAGCATCTTGAGTTTCACCTTCAGGAGGGGTCAAGGCCCCGCTCTCTCTGTCTGCATCGATTCATTTTTCAATTCATTAGTTCGCTGTATGATCAGGCTGAGCTGCTCTCTGAAATGGTTGGCCATCAGGGAATACCTTTGGCCGAGGAATGAAGGAGACTACAGCAGGAGGAGAGGAGAGGGGGGAGGTAGAGGCGGAGAATTGGAAAGCCTTGTTGTTTTTTTCATAGGCTGCGTTGTTTTCTTTATGACGGCCTTGTGTGTGCAGGATGAGGCTCGGATAATAAGGCTATGTGCTGTTCTGTTGTCAGATTTATTGCCGTTCTTTCGCCCTTGTTGCTTCCGTGTGCCGGCGTAGAGGGGATGTAACAGAGAGTAAGAGAGGCAGACGCGAAGGAGGTGAGTTGGGAGATGAAAAAAAATCAGAATCTGTGGCTACTTGGGTGGTGAAGCATAATTCAGATACCGTCCGACAAAAAAAACATCAAATCTTTGGTGTCTCTTTACTTTGACAGATGCCATAAAAATGATTTTCTTTACAAAAGAAGACAGAATCAATGATTGTCCTTTTGTGAGAAATGCAGAGTGAACCTGACTTCACTGTTCACCTTCGGATTATGCTTGTTTCAGGTGAGAGCTTTAAATTCTGACTGACGAAAAAGATGATTGCATGGCACAAAGGATTTTCAGGCAGAGGACACATTCAGACGGTCCAGGCCAGGTGTGGGTTGTTGTCGACAGGCTTCATAGCCAAATTTCCCATGATGCCTGTTGTTCCAACCTGTTCCCCCTGGCCCTCTGAAGGCCCTCTCCTCCTCTCAGGCCTTAGAGAAAGTGGTGGCGGATGGGCCTGGCTGCCCGGGGCTGGAGCCATGGTCATCGTGCCAGCGGTCCACGCAGCGGCGGCGGGCGTTCATGAAGAAGTTGCTGACGGTGCTGAGCTCCAGGCCGAGCTGCTGGGAGATGGTGATCTGCATTTCCTTGGATGGGCGCTTGTTCTCCTTAAAGATGGCGATGAGTGTGCGGCGCTGCAGGTCGGTGAAGACCAGGCGCTGCTTCTTGGGCGCCGTGTTGCGGTCCTTGTGTTGCTCCTGTTCTTTGCGCTTGCAGGCTTGGTGTGGATGGCAGCGGTGGGAGGGATGGGGATGAGAGTGGGAGGCAGAGAGAGGAAAGAGAACACAAAGCAAGGTAAATATACAAAAGTGATTATAATCTCGTGGCTAAATAACAAAGAACAGATGTGGAGGGAATTAAGTCGCTAAATGTATCATTAGCCGGGACTTAAAACACATAAAACTTAGTTTATACATCAGCAGAGATTCTACAGCTCCATCTCTATTGCCATATTAAAGTTGATTTAAAGCTAATCCATGCCTCCTGCCCAGTGGGAATATTCCTTCCATCTTGCAGAGTGCAGACAGGGAGCCAGCCTGCGGTGAGAGAAAGATGGGGTGGGGTGGGTGGAGGGTGGTAGGGGGAGACTAGCTGTTGCCTGCTAGCTGGAGACACTGCTGTTTGATTCAATATTAATGCAGTTTGAGTCGCAATGGGGGACTGAGTGACTGTTGCACAAAAGTAAGCATTTTGTGAGTGTGTGTTGAAATGAGAGAGATAGAGGAGGGGCCGACGCAGGGAAAGAAAAGATTGGAGAGAAAAGAACAGAGAAAGTGGAGGAGTAAGACAAAGTGTGTGCGTGTGTGTGTGTGTGCGCGCGTGTGTGAGAGTGTATAAGAACCAAAGAGAAGAGCTGAGGAGAGGAGGGAGGGGCGGCGAGTGAAGGAGAATGAGAGAGAGAGAGATATTGACCGACTTTGCTGTAGGAATTGGGGGGGTTCTCTGTGGGGACTGAGGTCAGAATTCTCCCCCCCAGCAGGTCTACAGTCTGCTACTTCAAACGGAGCCCACTGGAGCCCCCTTCTATTGAGCTCTGAGAGTGTATTTATAACACTTTCTACACTCCCACCCCCCCACCCTCCAAATACAAACACTCAAGAGGTGCATGCACCGGCTGCTATGAGCCCCCTTCCCATACGCAGAGCAATTTTCAAAAGAAAACGCTGCGAATATAGTTTTTTTTTTACACGTTTGGGAGGGGGTTGGTGGTGGGGTTGTGAGCAGTGAACACAGAAATTAATAGTTAATAGAACGCTGTATTGTGGGTAAGTGTGCTGTAACTCAAAAGTATTTGTAGGAGACAGGTGGAGAGCAGCAGACATCAGGCGCAGGGTAAAAGGCAGAATCGGCGCCCAGAGATGGTGTATAGGAGGAGTTTTGTGTGTGTGTGTGTGTGTGTGTGTGTGTGTGTGTGTGTGTGTGTGTGTGTGTGTGTGTGTGTGTGTGTGTGTGTGTGTGTGTGTGTGTGTGCGTGTGCGCAAGGTTAAGGCACCACCTCTGCAGCCACACGTTCCCCTGCTGGCTGAGGATCGAATCCTGCCAGAACAAGACTGTGTGTCCCTCTCAGCTTCCCTACTGTCTCAATAAAACGAGGGCAAATTGGAGAGAAAAAGGGAGAGAAAGATGCCATCCGTGTGGGGTCTCCACCTGCTGCCTTTAGTATTGTCTAATACTTTCATACTCGCCTTCAATAATGTCTCACTCCCATGCTGTGGGTGAGTGTGTGTCCTGATGCATGTAAGGACATTTTTTTTCCCCCCCTTCTCTGACTTTAATTGTGTGTGTGTGTGTGTGTGTGTGTGTGTGTGTGTGTGTGTGTGTGTGTGCGTGTGTGTGTGCGCGCATACGCTTGGGGTGGGGGGGGGGGGAGATTGTGATTATGCTGAAGTGGCTGGAGCCAAGCAGTGGCGCTGTGTGTCTAATTACAGCGGAACAGAGCCCATTGATCAGCCATTGCAGTCCAATCTGTTTACTACAGATGTCTAACCTGCACACAGGCCAATCCATCATATTCATATTTCACATCAACACTGAAGCTGTATAAATATATATATCACACAAGTGCGCGTATATTAATATGCCACATACAGAATCGTCCAAATGCATGCTTGTATGTACAGTACGTACAATCATCATACTTTGATTTATTACAGGATTAAGGGTAGTCATGACAATGAGGAGTATAGGAAGAGAAGGAAGAGGAGGAGGAGGAGGAGGATGATGATGTCATTTTATGGTTTGGTGAAATTATTCAGTGTCATGGTGAGTTAAGTCTCCGCAGGTCAGATGCTACAGGACGACCATTAAAGCTGCAAGAAGTCACATAAAGCTTTTGTGAGGGAATCGTTGACACTGGCGAGGGCCTTTAACGAAGTCGCTCCAAGTGTAATGACACAAGAGACACTTTTAAACCCTCCGAATCCATGTGTTCTGTTGGAGCTGTAGCCACAGACCAAGCTAAATATCACCCAGTAATCCACAGACTAACGCTGGCAGGCCCTACTCCTTCGATGGATTTAGCGGCAAATTGATTTATTTGTCGTTCATCAATATGACAACAGCCTCACTGAAAACACAACCAAGAACTGTTGATAACTCATTTTTATAGATGCAGTTAGTTTACACACCTCGTGCTTACATCATGTGTGACTGATGGACGTTAAACTATTGAGCAGAGCTTGTATGAAAATGAGATGTATCTGACTTGCATATATCTCTTTGCATGTATAGCATTGTTGCTGTGATGAGGTGTTTTGATCATATCACCGCGTATAAACCAGAGTCTATTGTCATGCATTTGATATAATGCAGGTGCAAATATATTAGTGTATTATATTTGTACATAAGTTTGTGTTTTCCACTTTCCATGGCCAATGTTAGGAGAGATTAATCAGTTAACTGAACATTGAACCGTCATCGGGTCAAATTGTTCTATTTAAAATGAATATATAATTGAAAACTAACGCACTGTAGTTTACACCAGCACCCTAAAGTGACTTAAACTGGCCACCTTCAAAAAATCTGAACATCTGTATCCAAGACATAAAACCAGTTGAACAGATAATATGATTTAAAGGAGTCATGAGATGGTTGTGAATTTACTGAACAGTAGAAAATCAAACTGGAGAACACAACCTGGGCTTAAATGTGTATATTGTCGTTGATCACTGTTATATATTGCACTATATGTAAATTTAGATGGATGAGTGTATTTGTTGTTTTTTATTCTCCAGACACTGATGTCTTAACTGACTCACTTAGAATGATTCTTTTAATCTTACATTAGAGGGTTTATGTTGGCAGACATGTCACTAGAAATGTTCAGGTGCAAGGATGCTTATAGAATCTTTCATTGGACCAGCTCTGTGGTGATCATAGAGATTCACTCGGTGAAGACATGCCATCTCTAGAAGAGGATTCGTTTCCCAGCGGGACAAGGAGCCTGAACATGCACTGAGGCCCCACCAGGCCTGTTTGAAGTCTGAGAATGAGCAGCAGGTACAGTCCTCACATGCACGACATGTCTTTCCCTGCACAGTCACTACTCATCTCTACATTACTGAACAAATCAAAATGTGGGACACTCAAAGAGAGATGTCTTATCCCAAAATCCAGATAGTGAACTGTAACCCTTTCATTTATATATATTGGTTAACATATATTGGACCCTGTACACATTCCTTTGTGTTTCAGGCTAGATTACTACAGTCAAAATGATTGAAATAGGTCTAGATATATAAGCTATAATGATAATATGATAATCTTGTATTTCAGTCTTTAAGTCTAATTATCTGTATTTTCTGCAGATACTGAACACCCCATTCCCCTCCATTGTGTGCTTTCTTATCTTCTGTGGTTCAGAAGCAGAAATTAAACTCAAGCACCCACAACATCAGTCGTAATACAATAAAATTGAGTATTTTGCAGAAATTGCTGCAGTTTTTTTTAAAAAACCTTGTAATTAATGCATGTATTGAATGAGCTTGATATTTAGCTTATTTTATCTCTATCTTTCTTCAAAATGGAAAATATTTTACTTTTCATTAAATTGCAGACAGTAAATCAACTTCTACGTATTACAGAAAGATGCATCTTACAAAATGTGTGAATGGGTTAGTTTTTACGATGTCAATAATCACCTAGGGGAAATTCAAGGGAAATTATTTTTGATCAGTGGTCTATATTACAAATTCATGATTTGATTCCCTTGGAATTTAGGATTAAAGTCATAAATTATTTGTTGGTCAGTGGTTGAAATAACAAATCTATGACTTTATTCCCTTGGAATGAAGGATTAAAGTCACAAAAATCAGAAAACATAGATCCATAAATGTGTTTATACAATAAGAACATAAAACACGTAGCCAGGGGACGTGTTGGTTCTGTCTCAATGTCCCTGCACAACAATGTCCCAGCTTCTATGTCCACATCTCTCCGCCGGCGAGTCACGTCCTGCCCACCTCGATCGACTAACTTGCTTTGTGCCGCTTCGATCGGCAGGTGTCGCTCTCGCCGTGGCCCCGGCTGCACAGGGGGCGCTGCCTTTGCTACAGGCGCTGGATTTAGTAATCAATATCGATCGATCGGTGAGGAAGGGGGCCCTGATTACTGAACCAAGCTCGGCGTAGAAAAGGAAAAAATCGATCATTGCAGCTTTTAGAGCTACAGTAGGCACCGAGCAGAGAGACGGACATAAAGTCGTGCACAGGAGCAGAAATCCGGGTTTGTTGGTGTTGGGAGTTGTTTTGTGAGGCGAACGCACCCCACGGACACAGACAGATGTGACTTCTCCCACTTGGTGTGTGTGAACAGGAGCTGACCCACTTTGAATACATCTTCACGCAGACACCGATAAACAAAGACATGTGCGTCCTGGGGTTTATTTTGGCCCATTTGACATAGACGCAGCTTTGACTCCAGAGCTGCAGGATCCACGTCTGGCAAAACTCGACTATTGTTATTTGTATTATTTATTGTTATATTGTAATATGATTTATTATTCTACATTAATGAAGCAGATCATGTCATTGAATATCACTTCCCTTGATCGGATTCTGCTCATGACCAGAGCTGCAGCATCCACATCTGACAAAACTCAATTATTATAATTTATATATTGTTATATTGTAAAATATTTTTTTATATCATTTCCTATGAATAATGCAGATCATGTCATTGAATACATTTTCCCTGATTGCACCTTTTCCTCCATCAAATTCCTCAATGAGTGATTTTTTTTTCTTCTCCTTTATGCTCGGCTGAAAACTCCATAACTTGGGCCTATTTCCTTTCCCCGCTGATGACATTAATATTCTTTGCTTCACGACAAACCAAGCGAGGTTAAGAGAAAGGCCCTGGGTGTTCAATATCGATCGATAGATTCGTGAATAATTCGTGTGTGAAATTCAGTTCGTCCAATTAATTATGCCTCGGAGAGGGGGGGGGGGGGGGCGCATGCACGGGCCCGGGGAGGAGATTCATGGAGTGTGTGTGTATGTGGCGTTGGGGGGGGGGGGGGGGGGGGGGGGGGGGGGGGGGGGGGAGAGACGACGTGGAAACCCCACCACCTCCACTGTGAAGGAAGGAGGGGATGTGATGATCCAGCTTTCTGAAAACACGGTGTGGAAGAGGAGGAGGGGGAAAAAGCGAGTCAATGATCATCTGCTGTTTTACCTGTGTGGACTGACTGTATGATCCAGCAGCTGCCTCCTGCCCCAAGTCCACAGTGAGCATTAATCATTTATTGATCATCACTGCCCTTCCTGCTCATGACGAGAAAGTCAAAGCTCCACTAATATTGTGCCCATGAAACCACGAGTGCACATCTGCATCGTAAATGTTGCTGCTGCTGTTCTGTTTATTTTATTTTTTTCACTATCACTTTATTCCAAAGTCTCCCGCGTGGTGAAATCCAATCACGGAGCCCTGTTTGTGATCCCTGTACAGCAGCCCAGGTCAAAGTCTGTTCATTTAATTAATTTACCAATAAACATGTTTACCGGTTATGGTTCAGCACATTCCTCTCTCACACACACGCACACTCACGCACACATGCACACACTCCGCAGGCCGTTTATCATTGGAAGGCAATCTGCTCCCCACTGATAATCTATGCGCGTTTATTTGCAAGAAGCCTCATGTTTGAGCTTCAGTCTGTTTATCAAGTAACGTCTCTGTTGTTTCGCACGGGCTGTTGCCCTAAAGATTGATGGCAGCGTGTACGCGCACGGCCCCTCTCTCTGAACACTGTGGCATCAATTGTGTCCAGGCTGCAGGGCAGTGCCAAGCTCTCTCTCTCACTCCCTTTCTCTCTCTCTTCTCTCGCTTCTCGCCAGGCCCCAAAACACTCGCAGCTCAATATTCCTTAATGTAATGAGTGAGAATTGGTGTTAATATACTGATAAAGCGACACAGTGTGTTTGTTTGCCACCTCCCGAGACTCAGCTACGAGGCATTTCTTCTCTGGTCCTTCAATAACACTCAGCCCTGAACCCGGTGACACCCCTCACCCATGCACCTCGCAAATCAGTGCCGCAACACTCGTGCCTGCAACATTTTACTCAGCGTCGATTACCTTTTCAAATTTGCTGCATCATCTATCGTGTTTGTATGAAATGTATGTTTTGATGAAGAGTATGTGTGTGTTTATATACATATATAGATACATCAAAAACATCTTATTTTGTATTTTGTGTAACCCCATGAGAGCTACAGGATCCAGATATTGGTATTATTATTATTACTATAAGTAGTAGTAGTACTAGTACCCTATTGTATCTATCAGCATGTATGGCATTATTACTACTGTTCATTTTACTACTACTATTTAACTGGGGCTCACTATTATTAGTTTTATTATAACAACCAATCTGACAGCGCTTATATGACGGTTACACAACTGTTCGTGTTCTCTCGCTCTCTTCTCTCTCCCTCGTCTTTTTCTGCTCACTCCAACCAGTCGACGCAGATTGTGTCCGGATCTCCTTCGAGGTTTCTTCCCGTCCACAGTCTCCAATACTCGCTCCTTGTGGGAACTGACTATGACTATGCAAAGAGCCTTGAGACAATGTCTGTTGTGATTTGGTGCGAGAATTGAACTGAATTGAAAATGCACCTGAGAAATAGAATTCCAATCCTTGTTTTCGCCCCCACGTGTTATTTGCAACCCAGTGGTAAACCTGAGAAACTGCACCGTGCTAAACAAAAAAGAAAATGCATTAATCAGTGAAGGCTGCTGCCTGTGGTGATCACCCTCCTTGTGAGGTTTTAGAAAATTAAATGCACTGAGCCATTTAAGCGCATGATTGAATGAACAGTATGACTGAATTTAAACTTGCGTTATTATCATCTCTCTCTCTTTTGGCCAGTTTAATAGCAGCCTTGGTCCGCCATTTATTTGTGTGAGTGGATCCATTGTTAGTGTGATACTCTTACCCGCGATTATCATTGATTTCATTCATAATTGCTTTGACCAGTTATGCGTGATGGCGGTAATGATCATGAGCCTTTATTTTGTAGACAGCGAGGAAGGCCTGTACCGTGTCATGCCCCGGAACAACAGGTGTGTGCGGGTCCGCCACATAGCAGTGCGTGTTTATGTGTGTGTTTTCGGTAATTAATGTATTTATTAGATTTTCTTTTTTACTTTGAGAAATTAGGAAAAATATGCTTGAATGTGGTTATAGATGTATATTGGTTATTGGTTAACTCGTTATGTTCTGCACAAAATCGGAATGAAAAAAACACTTTCAAATTTAAAAATAATAGAAACAGAGATAAACCATCAAATTAACCGCATAAGGAATTAACAGCAATGAATTAACATTGCAACTGTTATGTGTCTCTGTGGGCTCTTGTGGATTTGGAGGGTGAGCGGTGGGTGGAGAAGCTCTGTGGCCGCTCAATAGACTCTCAGCTCTGGCATCCATGCAGATGTGAGGCCGGTGCCAGCACCCAAACTCCCCTTAAGCTCCTTTTCATTTACTGAGCAGAGTTTACACGCGTTTTTAAAGCTGCGTAAATCTGCCCGAAGCTCTGGAATAGTGGGAAAGCAAAGCAAAAGTCCGATATGCGAAGGAAAATTGAAAGAAATTAAGCCCGAACTATTGTGCTCACGGTAATAATCAACCTTTAAATCCTGCAGGGCTATAGCCAGGTTTACACAGGTCAAGCAGGTCAAAGTTTCCCTTCTTCTGTCCATGTTACCACTGCTAATGGTGAGGTGCGCATATTTAGAAAAGATAAATAATTTCCCTCAGATGTCAGCAGCGCTCCTGGCTGTCACCTCTCACCGCTCATGTCTTCTCCGTCGCACAGTCAGAGGACACACTCCACTCTGCGGGGAGACGGACAGCTTTTCAACATGCACGAATTGTCCTCATTCAATTCAACTCAATCATGTGAGAGGAGGAGAGTGAAATACGTGTAACCCAGCGCTTATTGAATTCACTGCATGTTCCTTTAATGCTACCCCCCCCCCGCCCCCCACGAGATATTTCATTGAATAAAATAAAATCTTAATTATTTTATTTCAAATTCCATTTGCCACCGTTTGCAAATCGAATGAGTTGAAATTGTGTACTATAGTAATATGAGCCTACATTTTACAACATTTTATTTTTTACAGTTTACTTAGTAAAATACCTTTCCATTACAGTTTTTTGCCAAATTACTTGATGATTGATAATATAGAATATGTCCAAAAATAGATAATGATCATAATAACAAAGATATATATATATAGACCATCGTTATTATTATTATTAATATTAGTATAATAATAATAGTACTACTACTACTACTACTATTAGTAGTAGTAGTATTGTTATTATCATTATTGGTGTTGTTGTTTATCGTATTATTTATTTCTTATTTGATGGTGTTTAAAACCGCTGTCTTTTAATATAAAACGTAAAGAAAACGAAAAATATTGAAATACACACACGCACACACGTTGCAGTGTTCTCCTCACACAGTAGAAATAATAAGTCAGCATTTTATTAGCGGCTCAGTAAAGACGAATTCAAAGTTAAATTAATAATTTTAGAATAACCCGCAGCCAGTTCGTTATATTTAATAACATGTAATACAAAGGCTTTATGGGCTGACATCGATTCATCCATCAATTGATTTCACAGTCGTTTTGTTCCTTTGTTGATCTGTGTGGGGTTGCCCAACCGGAGTTTCGAGTTGCATCTGTGGGTACGATACACACCAACCTGTGTATGTGTGTGTTTGTGTACGTGTGTTTGCGTGTGTGCGTGTGTGTGTGTGTGTGTGTGTGTGTGTTTGCGGCTTTGTTGTGATCGACCCTGAGACTGAGAGGTTCTGTACAAACCATTTGCAGGCTCTCATTTCAAAAAGGCCGAGGCACATTTGTCAGCAGTAGAATCCGAACCGCTCTGTCTCTGTTTCCTTTTCACATTATCACTCGTACAGTGACATTTATTAAAAATCCAAACGGAGAATATAAGCGTGAACGCACTGCGTTTCTAAAATGTCAAACACTTCATTTCATATTTTACTGGATCTGAAAATATGTTTTCTCCTTCAGTGTAGCAAATTTACGAGACATAATTTAATTTGTGATATGACTGAGGAAAATATGTTGCCTATCTTTTCTTATCAACTCCCAAATACATCAGATTCCTTTTATCGATATGTACCAGGAAGAAATAAGTAGAATCTGATTTATTTGATCACAAAATCTATAATATATCTATCTATTGTAGAGTATCTACTGAATGTCATATGTTCCATCTATTGTGAGATTAAATAACTCCCATCTGTTATGGAAGCCTTACAGTGGTCTCCAGCCTCTCCTCACAGTAATTGCGTGGACAGTGTCCTTGCCTCGTGTTTTTAGCCTGCGCATTAAACAAGCCATTATCGGGCCTTTAATAAGCGATGGGCTGTCGGGACGTCAGATAAGCAGCCAATGTGTGGACACATCGCTGCCTCCTCACTGCTGCTGCTTCAGCGGCGCTGCATGGACACAGATTTACGACCTATCCACCAGAAAAAGTAGTCCGTTACTTATTTACCCCACATACCAGACTCCTCGCCCGATAGGGAGAGCAGAAACACCAGATAACACAGTTATGTATATCTCAGGTGTTTCCTCGGTGACATATAACAGTCTGAGGCCGGTGGGGTCACTGGGCCAGTGTTTGGATCAGGTTAAACGAGGAGGTTGCAGGAGCTGCAGGGAAGCGTTGCATGCGTTAGTGCGCGCCCAGATTTTGGGGGGTAGCCCACCGGTGTTACGTAACAACAGGGGTGAGCTGCATGATGAGCTCTGTACAACCGTCACTGGCCCTGGGCCTTATGTAACCCCCCCCCCCCCCCCCCCCCCTCACACACACACACGCACACACACACACACACACACACACACACACACACACACACACACACACATTGGAAGGTCAAAAGCCACAGTTTGATTTGTTTGTCATCAGCCATCACCACAAACAGATCCACACACAACCTTTATCTTGGAAATCCTTTTTTGCTCAGGCCTTTGACTCCTATGCGTAAAAGACGAATAATCAGATTTAATTATGATTATCTGTGATCTGGGGGCCCTTTTGTATTTCTGCCTATAAGGATAGGAGGGATGGATGGATGGATGGATGGAGTTTGTTGTGTGTGTGTGTGTGTGTGTGTGTGTGTGTGTGTGTGTGTGTGTGTGTGTGTGTGTGTGTGTGTGTGTGTGTGTGTGTGAGAGAGCGTGCGTGCGTGAGTGTGTGGAGGGGGGCGGGGAGCGCAGTGCCATTAACCCTTTGATGCTAGCCGCGTGCATTCAGTCGACTCTGCCAGCAATTTGATTTAAAGGTCATTCTCTCCTATCGATCCGGCTTGGCGAGGGGGCGACGGAGTAGCGTAGGAATTGATCATCTAAAATAGAAGAGACGGTATTCGAGACTGTACAGACCTCTGCTGCATTTCTAATTACTAAGTGCCCGTCCCCCCCACCCCGTCCCCCACCCCCCACCCGTGTGAATTGGAATTGGACTCATCTGATTTCTATTAAAATTACCTTATTTAAAATAAAACGTTCGGCATGGTCAACGTGTGTGCGCAGGACGGAGCAGCAGTGTGGGTGGGATGTATAATCAGAGACGAAGAGGTTAAACGACTGTTAACTTTGCGTGGTCCCCATCACAGAAATATGAACATGTATATATATATATACCTCTCAGATTTTAACGTCAGCACTTGACCAGAGCAGGCGGGAGGTGAGCAACAAGCCTGCCTGAGAGCGCGTTCATTAGTCATTTTGTTGTGTGTTATGAAGGCTGAGCTGTTAATGGGAGAAATGGTGTTGCATGGTGGAGATGGAGGGATGTGTGTGAAAGGGGAGGGGGGGTTGCATGGCTGCATGGCGCAGCTCCAGAGATGGAGAGGAGAGGCCGGGGGAATGGAAATCGATACAGATTCAGGGCTCGCCAGATCGGCCTTAACAATGTGGCGCAGACGCACTCTACATCCCGATCACATACACACAGGAGAGAAGGAGGCGACACAAATGCAGGGCAGACTGGAGCTGGTGCTATATAATATTGTCCTGTGTTATAGATAGGCCTACAGTAATGCAGGATGGGGAGCTGTGGCCTCTATAGTTGCAAACAGTCCAAATCTAACAAAAATCAATCATATTTTAGGCTATACGTGTGTGTGATAAATATTCACATCAGCCTACAACATGAAGATTTATAGGCTACTAATTTAAAGTTGAATTAATTGGGTTTTGCCTCCACCACACACACACATATGAGCATGCTTCCCCACTCAGGGCTGCAGATAATGATGCACGGCGTGAGATGTCATCTCATCTGCCAGGAGCTGCGCTGAACCCCGGGATTTAAGCAAAATAGCCCGGAGGTATAACCTCAAGAAAATGACTGTTGCTCTCCCACCAGAGGATTTCAAAGGCGATGCTCGTACATGCGCGTCTCGGTACTTACAGCTCATGCGCTTAACGAACAACGAGGCTCTGAAAACCGCAGCTGCACTGTTTACTCCCCTATCTTTCCCTCACACATCAATTATTAATGTATCAATCGATCATTTCGCAGGCTAACATCAAGCCGAGTCTTCATGCAGGAAAAAAAATCCTGTTTTAGATTAGCCTATCCGGCATCAATCACATCTTAATGCTCAATCCAATTAAACCCATTATCCATGGCTCAAATGACCTCCCCAAAAAAGAGCATCACTCTTGACTGTTTATGGGATTGTCCAAATTTATTCCGCAGCTCCAATGCAAACAACAAACAAAAGCCAGGGATGTGATTTAAATGGAAACCCCCGCGTGGCTTCGCACTGGACAGGAAAGTAGGATGCTGTGATTGACACGATTGTGGATTGTAATATTGATCGATGGGTGGAAGCTGCTGGATGAAATAATGGTGTTTAGGGCCTATACAAGAATGCTATCAACTATGTATTGGTAAAAAACCCTCGCTCACCACATTGGACTGTCCTCAAAACAGAGACAAGATGCTGCAGGTCAGTGTTTAGGGCGCACGTTTCAGCACCATGGACAGCACCACAAACCCACAAAATCTATATTTACCTTTATTGTGAAGGGAAATAATAAAAACCTGTACCCAGCTGTTATCATCTACTGGTAAAATATAGAGGAAATTAATCATATAATAATGTATTAGATTTTTAATCAATCACTTAGTTCTAAAATATGCTAATTGTATCTATTTTCGGCATCCAGTTAAGAACCAAAAACCACGAAATAACCTAGGAGTTGCTTGTCAGATCTATGAAAACATTTTTACTCAACCGAATAAAATGATGGAGAGCTTTACCCAGGAAAATGTGCGCAGTTTGACAGGGATGTGGGGGTTGGGTGTTGCTCCAGGACTGCAGGGCCTGCCTGCATGCACTACATAAACTGCGTGTGTAGTCCATTGTAATGTGTGATGTGAATGGCGGCCTCTCTGCACCCTCATTCACAACAATGTTTTTCCTCCGTGTCCTGTGGGTCTTGACCTGTGCACCCCTGGCACGTGTCTCCGGCCATTCAGATGGTAATGAAGCAAGTGCGCTTTTTTGTGAGTTGGATCTTGGTATGTCATGGCACAGAGGAATTAAGGTCTTAGAGGAAACATCTGGTGAGAAATACGTCTATAATTCATACTACTGGGAATTACAATGTGTTGTTTATGGGAATTTAACACACGTTATTTTCTGTTGTTCAGCATCTGTGTGGAAAGATGTGTTAAAGGTGTGAGGCTAACCAATGGCTGCATAACCCAAACCCCAAAGGGTAGATGAGTGAGAGGGTGTACATGATTACAGTATAGGAAGAAAAGGCCTCTGCAGGAGCTCTCTTCCTTTCTTTCTCTCTTTTTTAAAACAGCTGTCCCTTTTCCTCCCCCTTTTGTCCAGATCCAGCCTCCCCCCTCTCTCACTCTCACTCTCCCCTTCTCTGCTCCAGGGGAGAGACCAATGGGAGAGAGTGCTGAGGCGGGATAATTGATAGATGCACTGGCTATCCTTATCGATCAGGGCCGTATTGACCCGACCAAATACATTGAGATGGAGTGTGGAATTCAACACAGATGCAAAGACGAATTGTTTTCATCGTTTATACGATCTTTAAACGCCTCCCAAACCTCAAGTCGCCCGGAGTCTCTCTCACTCGCAGAGCTTTAACAATGAAGCTGCCCCATTTATTTAACACTGTAGTGGACTGATGCATGTGCCTAGTGCAGAGGATATGTAGCATATAATAAAAAGCCTCGCTGTTTGCCTGGCCTTGTGTTATTGCCCTTACACAATAGGTGGGGAAGCATGTGGGTCTGTGCCCTCGTTGCATTGGGAGATGTTGAGCGTGAAGGACACACAATCCCGCCAAACAGGGCTGTATGTGTGTGTGTGTGTGTGTGTGTGTGTGTGTGTGTTTTTTCCGTTTCAGGGGTAGATTGTCATGTGTGTGTGTGCAGACACTGGCATTTTCACATTAGCTAAGCAGGGCAGCTGCATTGATTTGTGTGACTGTGATGAATTTGGAATAGTAATTTGAATTTATTGATTGATGTGGCCGACCGAGTATGGCCCAGCCTCACTTTCAGCATCACCCCCCACCCAGCCAGCCACCCCCATATACTCTCAGCCCACATGCGGATCTGAGGATAATGGCGATTTTAAATGCAATAAGTAAAAATGTTGCCCCGTGCATTTACATACAAAGTCATTTGTCATTTCAGCCAAATGAATTCAGGGCGAACAATACAGGCTGGAAACCTGCTGTTTCAACAAGGGGAAATAAACAGATTTAGTAGAGATATTATATTTAGAAGAAACATGTAATGTTTTATAATACATTTAGAAATTTGACTATTTATAAAATCTATCTAGGCTGGGTTCAATTTAGAGTGTTGTGCAGCCTAACAAAACACACACACAAACACACACACACTATTTGTGTTGAATTAATACAGATTCAGATTAATAGAATGTGGATAAGATTAACTTTTTGGAATTGTAGGTATTTAACGGTAACAATTGTAATTGTAGTCAATTATCTATACATACATATTGTATGTATTGTAATTTACAGGCATACACACACACATTTTTTGTTAGATGAAAACAGATACAAATAAATACAATGTGGATAAAAAATATTAAAAAGTTTGCTATTATAGAGTTGTGTTAATTTCCTATTCTCCCTTTTTGTAATTGTAGTTGTTTGATTGAATTAATTGTATGTAGAGTTACATGTATATACACACATATACATTGTATGTATTGTATTACACGCACATACAAACACACACACACACACACACACACACACACACACACACACACGCGCGCGCACCTTTTACACCTGTACACGCTAGGTGCTCAGTGCGCGCAAGACTGTGCCACACTCCAACATGTCAGTTGGACTGGGGGGTTTTATCCTGACTCCGGGTGTGGAAGATATAAAACCCCACAGCCTAATTAGCTTTAACAGCAGTGGCACTTAAAGAGACAATTGTGGGAGTGTTTAAATCTTTATTTACCAGAACCCCACTAAATGCGCAAAGGAACAATTTACATGCCATTAAGTGCTTTTCAATAGGGCATCGACTGGAACTAAAATATGCCACTATATCTGCTTAATTGAACTGTTCTCTGAAATACGACGCAGAGGAGCTGATTGACGTTTGGGAGCGCATGCACGTCTGAACAGGGCCTTTACACAAACATCAATGAGAGGGGACCTCTCTCTCACATTTCTGTTTTAACCCCGCTGCGGCGTCTCTCGGTTTCATTTACGTCCTGTTAAGCAGGTTGTAAGTGTTAAAGGGGTTTTAAAGGAAGGGGGCGGGGGTGTTGGATCAAATCACAGCGTTAAGTGGGATAATCTCGGAGCAAAACAAATCAGAGCAATGCATCAAGGATATGAAACATCCAGGTAGAGGTAGGATTTGTGTTACAAATCGTCTCTTATATTGAACAGTGGGAATGACTAGTAGTTTTTGTTACAGTGTCCCACTCATACTTCGACAGCTGCAGAATATCTACAACAGGCCCGAAACCAACTTTGGAGACAAGACATCTCTTAATATCTGCACATCGCGACAACAGAGGCCAGAGAAAGACGCATCTGTTTGTGTCTGTCTTTCTGATCCAAATCGATCATTTATTATTATACGCCACTCTGAAAGGGGACCCCTGGACCTGAAATATTGATCCATTGGGGGGTCACGCTGCCCCTGACTCTTTGGCCAGGCCTCAGACGATCCTCGTTTGCAACGATTTGACAGATGAAGCGCCAAAGTATTATATCAAGTGTGTTTGGTGAACTGTAACTGGGTTATTTGAGCTGCAGTTATCTTAGGGTGTATGTTTGTTTTGGTGTTTGTGCGTTTAAAGTAATAGCTGCGAGATGTGATCAATTCTGGTCTCAGCTTTGATTTCCTTTGTTTGTCCTCGTCCTCTGTGTGTTTTTGTTTGTGTGAGGGAGAGAACAAGAAGGCGAGACAGGGGGAGAGGGGTGTGTGTGTACATGCTGAAACCGTGCGTAAAAACCAAACACGTCTCTACGGGCTGTGTTTGCACCCGTTCGGCTTTGGAGAGATGCCACCTCTTTTTTGTTTATCACACCCCCCAGTTGCTGCACAAACAGCTGTACTATCATGGATCGTAGCATCAATCAAAATATAGATCCCCCAAACATCTAACACCCCAACTGTCATGATGAAGTTTTCCTCGATACAATCGACCAATAACTTCTAGTAATGTCTGTTTGAGCAGGTATTGACAGTCTCGCCACATTGACTTCTAATTGATCCCTCCACATCACTCAGGTTGGGAGCTGTCTCCTCACTCACCTGCAAGCCTGAGCGCTGACATCCGCTGGAACTCGGGCTCCTGTAGCCACTTCCACATCCTCCTGAACGTCTCCCGGCCAGACTTGAGTTTACTCCACGGTTTAGGATTCCGCAGCAGATCGGACAGAGTTCCCTGGGACCGGCACAAGATCCTCTGAGCAAAGATGGCCTGGGGAATGCTGTAGCGCTTGAGCTCCGCTGTTATTCGCTGCGCCACCTCCTTGGTGTTTATCTCCTCCACCTGCCCCGACCCAGCTCCCTGCCCGCCTCCCACCACCGTCTGCCTGTCCCGGTCTGACAGCATGGACCCGTTTGCCTGAGAGTGCGGATGGCTGTGATGGTGGATGCCGTTCAAGGATGTCATGAGCCCGGCCCCGTGGCCCCCGAGACCCCGGGCCAGGTGCTCCTCTCCCCGGGACAGCATGGCTGCGTGGGACTCAAAGCCCCCAGAGGAGAGCATCTTGTCATTGGACAGGTGAGCTCCGGGACCGTAGGCGCTGAGAGTCTGTTGGGAGCTGTGCAAAGACCCCAGACCGTTAGACAGAGGGGATAGGGGCTGCCCCATGCCGGACATGTCTTTGGGGTAGTGGCCGTAGAGGTTACTCATGGAGGCGAGGCTTCGGTCGTCCCTCATCAGGGTGAAGCTGCCGCTGACGTTCCCGGCCGCGAGTCGCTGGTGCGGGTGATGGTGAGCGTGAGCGTGCGGGTGCGGATGGTGAAATTTCTCGGAGACGGTGGATATGGGGGGCAGGTGCTGCAGCGGCGTCAGCGTGGTGTAGGTGCTGCTCAGGCTCATCCCGGAGTCGCACGACATGGTCATCGCCGGATGCAGGGGGCCGGACAGAGCATGGTCCGTGCGGTAGTCCCCCGCTCCCTCCAGTATCGAGGCCATGCTGGACACCATGGCTGACCGTCCGTGCGACACCAAGTTCCGATGCGACGACGACTGGCGCGCGTGTGCCGAGTTCATTAAGTCGCTCGTTTGATGGGAGTGAGGTACACCGTGCAGATTTCCAATGTTTTCCATTGTAAGCTCCATTGTTGAAAGGATCTTAATTTCCACCCCTCTCGCCACTCTCGCTCTCTCCCTCGCGCTTCTCTCTCCCGCTCTCTCTCACTGTCGCTCTATCTCACGCTCCTTTCCAATAAATTTTGAACGATTTCAAATCCAAGCCATTGATTGTAGTTGCCTCTCTGCAGTCAATCCAGCATGGTTTTAAAAGATCGGGTCCCCGGCCGCCACGCAAACTGCGCCGCAATCAAACCTCTGCGCTCGGTGCGTGAAGGTGTCTAGCTGCGCCTGCCTGGATTTCTCTCCGCTGTGGAGCACCACTGTACCCAAAGCGCCGCTCCGCTCTCTGTGTGTATATTGACGCGCCCGCGCTCATGTCAGGGATGAGACTGAGCCTGTGTGCGCATGTGCGCGCCCCCGCGGTGCATCCTCGCACTCGCGCCCTCTGTCTGGGGCCAGTCTGACGTCACTGCCCCCCCCCCTCCCCATGTCATGGGGTTGTTCATGTTGCACACTGAACCCCGAATTCCTGCAAAAAGATTACATTAGACACTTGTTAAGATAAAAACACAGAAGTGCAATCCTCTGCAATTCTGTTCGTGCGCAACATTTACACTCGGATGGATAAGAGAGACTCACTGCTTGTTTTCTCTGATAAAACCGTTTGACGCGGCGCCAGCAGCTCATGTGATGTCTCTGTGCCGGGTTAAATATTAATTGACATGTGTCACATCAGTGTAACAAGAAAAACACTTGATTTTCAGCAGGAGGTCTTGGCTTTTATTCTTTTAATTGTTGTTGATGGTTATTCTCAGGTTAAATGAAATCCAAAGATTTCATATCAAAATAATTTGGCCCACATCCCACTCATCCTAAATCCAGTCCACATACCAGGTGGAATGATGGCACTTGGGCGGCTGGCTCCTGTTACCAGATCTGAGCCACAAGTAAGCCATACTGCAGGTCAATCAAACATGTCATGGTGCCAATGGTGGCTGGAATTGGTTTTGTATTATTTCGGCCATAATTATAATTTAGCACATAGGCCACTTCAGGTTCATATCCAGATTACACCTCACCTAGAGCATCAGCATGTTTGCTTTAAACAGGCTCACAATTGTTTTTGGATATTTGGGCCTCATATGGTATTTTACAAGTGAGCCACTTAAAGCTCACATCCATTTTGTCCAGGCCACAAGAACAGCAGAAGTGCCACATCATTGCCTGAAGTGGCCCACGTCCGCAGCTATCTGTGCAAGAACCTAACCAGTCCTTTAAGACAACTGACTATGTGGATGACCTTTGACACATTTCAATTCTGATCAGATTACCAATAAATATATATCTCCCTCTCTTTCCAAAATCTGAAAAGTAAACGATCAAATGCTCCCAATATCTTCCATCGGGCTTTCACTCCATCGCTCGCCCCCAGAAAATGTTTCTGAATAAATCTGTTAAGTTTCATTTCATCATAGCCTCCAGGCTTCGACCCCTCTCGCATCTTTGCTCCTCGGCCTGCGAAAATCAGAACTCTCAGCCCCAGCAGCCCTCACACATTTCATGCCTTACAAACTTCTGTTTATGAAACTTGCTGCTCACTGACGTCAATCCAGGTCAGCAATCCATCAATGTCAGAGTATGTATGTATGTATGGATCAGGAGATGCATTGATGGGTTGGTGCCTATAGCTTGTCGAGATCCAGAGGCTGGGTTTTTGTGAAGGGGCTAATGAATATTTGGATTTTGGTGGAAACAGACCAGAAGATTAACTGAAGTTGTGAGTCTTCCATCTCCTATAAACACAATATTCAATTTATGTTTTATATATTTTACTTCAGGCTTTGCTTCCTCATGGGTGGACACACAATATCATGAACACCTGTACAATGTTGTGCAGTAATTCAAGTAACACAGCTAATATTCCAACATTCAATGTGTGTGTTAATCAATAAGGTTGCAATGTACAGCCTATGGTTCAGCAGACTGATACTGTTTAAGGGGGGGTTTCATAGTTTGCCAATATATCGTAAGATCTTCATGATCTTTTGTTAAGCCAACTTTAGGATCTAGTACATTATATCAGGGCTTTTTCCACAGATACAATGCATAGAACATACTGTTTACAGTATTGTTTACAACAGTTCCCACCATGAGAAATCACCAGGTGACCATAGTGTGGAAAAACGTCCTTTTGTTTCCAACATTGATCTCTGGGTGGCCAGCAGCTGTTCATAAATGTCCCCTTAATTTACAAATGGCTTGAATACAATCAACTGGTGAAACTGTGTGTGTGTGTGTGTGTGTGTGTGTGTGTGTGTGTACATGCACATTTCTTCTCCATACAGTTGCAGAATGGAAATTATGGCTGCAAAATTCTCAAAATTTTACCTATATGTATATTTGTATATATTTGTGTTCATGTAGCTGTGTGTGTGTGTATGAACAGCTGTGTGAGTATATATATATACACACTGTAAATGTATTGTGTGTGTGCAGTTGTCTATGTGCTGAGAAAACTCATTTCAACACCTCTGTGCCATGTTTTAGACATGTTTGAACAAACTCTGAGTGTGTGACTGTAAGTGTGATATGTGTGATGTCTGACATGAGTGTGTGTGTTATCAGTTACGGGGGGGGGCCTTTGTAGTTGCTGTGTAAACTCTGTGAACACTGTTACCAAGTGAGAAATCTTGGCATTTGCACCGATGTTATGTAAAAATGAGGCCATTAGGATTTCGACCTGGAGCTTGGAAAAAAAGTCTAACAATCCAGGAAGTGGCATCACTAATCATTTGCAAATTGCATAAAATAATTTGCCTGACCAGTGTTTACCAACAGCGAGGTCATGGCCATCCATAACGCCACTGATGAATTGTGATATCAGGGGCCCTGGCACTGCAGCGCCTCTTCCAACCCAAAATAATGACCCTAAAAACTGTGTCTCTGCTGATTGCCAACGAGGGATTGTGGCTTTTGGCTTGTGCCATCAGGAGAACAGCAGTGTCCGCTTGGGTTAATGTCCCTGTATTGATCCCAGCAACCACTGCTATCGAAAATGAATTACCGAAGCCCGCACGGCAGCGAATCCGTCATCTGTGCTCAGCCAGCCGGCCAGAGCAGCTTATTGGTCGCGGTGGTGATGGATGTAAACTTTCATTGCTGGCTGCTTGCTCCTAATTCACCAGGGTTTACAACCCCAAACAAGCCGCGGCGGAAAGTTTTATACACTCACCAAGAACTTGTAAACTTCATATCAGAACCCCACCCCTCTATTTGTCTATTTCTTTCTGTTCGTTTTAAATTGGGCTGCAGCACCAAGAGCACGTTTAACTCTATAGATTAAAAACCGCTGGGTCAACACGTTGTGGGGAACTGATCAGCGCACTTTCCCCCATTTTTAATCAATGATGTTTTCTTCTGTTTTATGCAGCTTGTTCAAATGAGAAGCCAAAATAGAATTTGAATACAAAGTAAACTCAGCTATTTTACCCCCAAATCCAAGAAAAAAAAATCCATGCGCCTAGAGCTCAGCTTTAATTTGTATTTTAATGTACTGTTTTGGAATACTTAAATAAGCATATCCTATGGCAAATACAATATGAAATATTAACTGTGTCGATATCTGCGGTGTGACTGAGGCGATGCAGCAGAGAGCTGGTGATTTATTTAATTTTAATCGCCCAGGAGCGGGCGAGGGGGCGAGGGGGTGGCCTCGGCACCACGTTGGCATCGACTTTACGCACGCCCGCAGACACACGCACACACACACACGGTGCGGGGATTGTGTATCATTTAATCTATATACATAAAATAGTTTTTCGATAAATAAGAATTTTATATATAGGACTCATGGTGGTACAGTTTGTCTTTTAGAGTGACCACAGAATGGACCCCTCTCTCTCTCTCTCTCTCTCTCTCTCTCTCTCTCTCTCTCTCTCTCTCTCTCTCTCTCTCACCCTCTCACCCTCTCACCACTCAAGTCTTTTATGAGGCGCAGAGCATTTAGTTTTTATCTTTAAGCACTGCTGTCGTTTACTGATCAAATAATCAATACTGAACCCGGAGCTGAGCTCAATGCATTTCTGAAGGATCGATAGTGGCAAAAAAAAAAAAATGCATTCTCCTAAAATGGTTTAAGTTCTCGCTGTGTGTGTGTGTGTGTGTGTGTGTGTGTGTGTGGCTGTGGCCTGTCTCAGCAGTTTCATTACAGGAAATGACCACAGAGCACTCTGCTTTCAAAGTGAAACCTGCAGCTTTTCATTTGGCTTAGTGCTGAACACAGACACATGACATTTAATTTAGATTTGTTCTCTTCTACCACATGTTGACAGTATTATGTTTAATAATATACATTTATAGATCATACATTTTTTTCCTTTTAAGTAACAGGTAAAATACAAACATTGTTTCATCCTTCATAATTTGACACAGGAACTATTACAATGCAGCAGGAGCCCAACATTATTTTCACTTCCTCAAAACTTTTACATTTAATTAAATTTTTATCAGGCATTTTTATATGAATTAAACTCAGTGTTTCGACGAGACACGTGGGCTATATCTCTATTTGGCCAGGTCTCGCTCACCCTTGTCTATTTCCCGAGAACGACTCGATAGAGACAGACTAATCTTTTCATGACTTCTTGAATGACTCCGTGGCTGATGCATCACGCTTAATGTATTCTAAAGTATATTTACTTGAATCTGGCTATTGGCAAAAGTTAAGTAGCAGTGTTTAGTAATGTCGCATTGATCAGGCCTCTGAGCAAGTCAGCGGGACGGTACACACACACACACACACACACACACTGATGTGTTGGAAGAAATATACTCCAACATCTATACCTTGTTTGCCAATGGCTCTTCTTTAAGTAACCTTGTGTGTGTGTGTGTGTGTTAGAGAGAGAGATTCATAATTCAAAAATAATTATATTTGACAAATACACTTACATTTTTATTTAGTAATCCTTTTATTTGACTCTCTTTAAAACTTTTTTTTTTTTTTTAGCAGTTTAGTTAATTCTTCTTTTCTAAAGCTTCACTAGACCTTTAACTTATCGCTTTACCTTCAAACATTTTCTACAAAGTTTCAATAGGCCACAGGCCAAATCAATGTCCCCCTGCCTTTTGAATGTTACGTGTTTGACCTGTTAAATATTTAAACTGTGAAAACGGACAGAGATCTGCAGCCGAAATCTGAGAAAAGGGCCTAAATGGTTGAAGTGTTTGTAAAGCGTTTGGCCGCAGTTTGTTGAGGAATTAGTGTGTTTCCATAGATTATTATTTTGGCACATTTGCATTTGAAAGCGCCCGGCAATAGAGGACCGCGGTGATCAATAGCCCTGGTTGCCAATCGATCTATCCGCAGTCTGATCGATTGGCAGAAAGAATTGGACGCACATCTCTCCTCTGTGCTTTGCTCGTGGTTTCACTCCACGTGAAAGTCAACTTATTTAGAAATAGACACTTTAATACAACAGCCGTGACAGAGGAGCGGCTGTGAGAATATGAAGGAGGAGTGCCAATACGGGCCTCCACAGGACTAATCAATAATCAACACGGTAGGATATATTTTGTACATTTTTGTATCTAAAAAAAATATCATAAATAAATGTATATGTTTTATATAGATACAATTATATTTATACTTTATTTATCTAAATTCCAGCCACTGGGTTTTGTCTATTCTACAGAATATTTTTGAGGAAGGGCTTCTAAAACCTGTGATTGTTTTTGAAAGAATAATGTGATTGGGAAATGCAGAATTATTATACATACATATACTATTAATATACTATTTTATTATATAGATTTTAATATTAGTTTTACTGGGATATTTTACTGTCATATTTCCGTTTAGATGGACAGATGAGTCATTTTCTTTCTGTTTTAATCTAAAATGAATACAATCTGAAACAATAACAATTTAGAATAAATGCCTATATATATGTTTTTGTCATGAATGTGATCGAAGCTCCACATATTTATCTGTATAGTCTGACAAGCTGTTAGCGAAATAACCATCAGTCAGGTGCCGTCACATGATGTCACGTCAATCAATAGAGCTACTAATCACAAACACATTCAATAGACTATCGATCTGATTGGGCTGCATCACTAAATGTTATACGGATTAACTTTAGCTTTTTTCGGTTTCTCCCTCTCGCACACATCCAACTTCAGCCTTCAAGGCCTCCTTACACTGGGCTGATGAGACTGGATTGTTGTTGTGTTGTCAACAGAAAAAATAAACAAGAGACAACAGGTCCGAGAAGCTTCAAGCTTTTCATTTGAATATTTCCTCCTGCTGAGGTTAAAATAATACACAACTTTTTATATGAGAAGTTATGTATTTATTTTATTTTATATTTAATTTGTTATGTATGTCATATTTTTATTTTATTTTATTTGTACACCTACACACTAACACACACATTCACACAATAGAATACATACAGTACAATACTATACACACAATGTGTGTGTGTGTGTGTACGTATACACAATACATACAAAATGTGTGTGTATGTATGTACAAATATACACTCTAAAACTGATTGAAATAAAAACTACCATTTAAAAACCAATACAAAAACTGAGAAGAGCAATAAATATAAAGACATTACAATGACAAACCTTTCTGTGTTTTATCCATATTGTATTAATCTGTATTAGTATTAATGTAACGCTGTGTGTGTGTTTTGTGCGACAGTGTGCTGTGTGGTTTGTAAATTACTTCATGCGTTTGTCATTCCCCATCGTTAACTAGTTGGTACAGAATTATATTTAACAAGTTGTTTCAGAACTGATGTCAATACAATAGACCCACGGTCAGATATGCAAATACACAGAGATAATGTACATATTTGATATAACTCCTATTTTTAAACTGAACTGAAAGTGAATTGACTCGAGTTGTAAACTGATACAAATGAACTGAAAATGCTTTGGATTCGTATTTTACATTTTATCTTGTGTTTCAATCCATCGACTGCCTGTGTTTGACTGATGCTGTAATTGTTATGTGCCACAGATGCTAAATGCTGGTGTGTGTTAATCTGCATTTATCACTTAATATCTATCACACATCAAAATAATGTTTAGTACGCAAGGTCTAAAGGTGTGAAATTACACACACACGTACACACACACACACATGTACACACACATGTACACACACACACACGCATTCTTTCACTTACGATTCTTTAGAGTCTGGATTAAAGAGATCACAGATTCAAATGCAGATGCATATTTCTCAACACAGCCTATGGGCCTGATATGTATACATTTACTCTGCTTGATAGATTGCAGATTAGAATGATTATAGATTGTAATGTGTATGCGTTATCTCACAAGCTAGTTAAGAGCATTACTCATTGTTCTCTCCTCCTGCCCTGGTGGTTTTTTAAACCACACAGCTTTTTCCCCTCTTAAGCACTGCTAACGCTGGATTTATTAGGCTTAAAGAATAGCCTACACATCTTCCTCAAAGGGGATCAGACATTAAGTGTAGATCAAAAGGATAAGGTCTTAAAAACAGAACAATGCCTCTTCCACAACCCTCATTCTTATTCCCTTATGCATGTTAATTCAGGGATTGAACGCAGACAGATTTAAATGGCCTTTTGTTTGAAGTTATATTCATGCTTTCATGCAGAACAATAATTCTCATGACCAGAGGGGTTTAACTCCCCAGAACAGCAAAAGAGTTGCCGGGATTGAATATAACACGAAAAGGTTGTTTAAATTATGCATCTTTTCAAGGTGACAGAGTCCTGGATTATCCAAAAAAAAAAAGTCATGTATGAGTTGAAATACTGTGGAATTTATTTATTTATTTTTCTTATTTCTTTATTGTGGAGACAGAAAAGAGGAGGCGTAGATAAATTTGCAGTGCACCAGTATAAGCTTTTGTGTTTTCAGAGATAGCTCACAGTATGAAACAGCGACACAGCTGCAGGGAAAGCGCTGGGCCGCTCGGTTGGATGTGGAACATTCAGATGCACAGAACAGAACCAGTGACCTACCACTACTACTACTAGTCATCCTGGCTCTGATATCAAACAGTCTTTTTTTGGTGTGCTACAGCTGCAGCAGATGTGTTATGTCTTCTTCTTTTCTTTTTTCTTAGGTGGATATGGGAATAAATGTTAAAACATCTCTCTGCCAGCTTCATTTTGTTAGGTTGTAAATCTTTTTTTGTTTTGTATTCATCAGCCAAGTAGAGAAAACCCTCAGACGCACAGTATGAAAGCAAAACATGTATCAGTCAGAATAAATGTGGGATCAAGTACAACTGGATTTTGCTTCACCACCACCAACCACCCATACATGCCACCCCCCCCACTACCCCTCTCATACCCCCCTCCCCGAGTGCAACTCCCACCCTCCATACCCGATAGAGCACCCGTTGCTAGGCGACAGAGGGAGAGATGGATTGAGGAGACATAGTCAATCAATTCTACAGAGAGAGAGGGGGGGGAGAGAGGAAGGGAGGCAGGGAGGAGAGAGGGAGAGGAAGGAGGGAGGGAGAAGGTTAAAGAAAGAGGGAGAGAAGAAGAGAGAGAGGAGAGGAAGGGAGGACAGAATGCAGAGTGATTGCGGTCGTATTCAGGCTCCAGTTGGGGATGGAGACGCTCCTTTGAAACATCTATCTTTGTTAACTGTATCGTGGCTCCGAAAATAAATCCATCCGTGCAGCTGTCCACCCTTCCATCTCTGTCCAAGTGCTCTGCTTTAATACTTTTATCACTACAAATTACAGTCTGCACAAGCAGCCTGTGTTTAATATTCCCTCACTCAAAAGAGAGTTAATTGTATATTGCATGCACTCTTTCTCTCCGTCTCTCTGCCGTTCTCCATTTGTCACTGCTGCACACACACAAACACACAAACATGCAGATGCCTGGCAATACTGCATGCCCCTCTCTCTCTCACTCACTCTCTCTCTCTCTCTCTCTGTGTGTGTGTAAGTGTGTGTGTGTGTGTGTGTGTGTGTGTGCAGAGCTGGGTGTTGAGCGTATCGACTGAGTATCGATCCCACCACTCACCTCCCTGCAGTCAGCTCTTGTCCTACATAGCATGCCCTGTCTGATTTCTCCCTTAATGGCTTTTATCCAGCTCCAATCTTTATTTAAACTGAAAAGTAGGAATTAGCATCCACTTCTATCCTGGTCTCTCTTACCTTTTCTTTTCACTGTCATCTTGGAGCGAGTGCATCGGCAAGTATCGGTCCATTGACCCCTCTCACTTCCTCCCCTGGCTATGATTGCTTTCCCACTCAGAATTGTGCACTACAGTATGTCACTTGCAGTTCCTCCTTGTTCCTTACAGTTAGCTTTTTTTAAATATGCAGTATATACACCTTGGGCTGCAACTCATAATTATCTCCATTACTAACTAATCTGATGAATATTTTGTTCAATAATTGATTAAGAGTTGAAAATGTCAGGAAATAGTGGCCATCGTTAGCTCAAGGTGACGTCTTCAAATGTCAAAATCCCAAATAATATTAAATATATACAACCATGCAAGAAAGACGAAAGCATGAGGTCTTCATTTCTGATAGGCTGGGAGCCGCCATCTTTGGGTATGTATATCTCTTATCGATTAAATGATAGGTTAGCCTTATTTCAAATGTTAAAACAATAGCCACATGCCCACATGTCTGTTGTTATTGTTGACTGTAAAGATCCCTCCTATAATAACTAGATGAGATGAAATCCCTGTCTTAATATATTTCAGTGTAAGCAATGACATACAAAATGTCTTTCTGTGGAAAAAATGCATCTCAAAATTCAGCCAAAAGTGATATGAGGCATCAGCATCTGCTTTGTTTTCACTACAAAATTTAAAGAAAATTTTTTCTATGCACATGGGTATATGAATGGATCGATGGATGGATGGAGGGATGAATGGAAGGATGAATGGATGGAGGGATGGATAGATGGATGGATGGAAGGAAGAATGGATGGATGGGGGAGTGATGGATGGATTGATTGATGGATGGATGGATGGATGGGTGGCTGGATGGATGGAGGTTGGGATGGATGGATGGGTGGGTGGATGAAGGGAGTGATATTTGGATGGGTGGGTGGTCGGATGGATGGGTAGTCGGATGGATGGGTGGTTGGATAGTTGGATGGATGGGTGGTTGGATGGTTGGATGGATGGGTGGTTGGATGGTTGGATGGAGGGAAGGAGGGATGGGTGGATTGATGGTTGGATGGATGAAAGGAGGGATGAGTGGATTGATGGTTGGATGGATGAAAGGAGGGATGAGTGGATTGATGGTTGGATGGTTGGATGGTTGGATGGTTGGATGGTTTGATGGAGGGAGGGAGGGAGGGAGGGAGGGAGGGAGGGAAGGATGGATGGATGGATGGGTGGATGGATGTACTTTATTGACCTCAAACTGGGAAATTCCTGTGATACAGCGGCAGGAACATTACAAACTAGATAAGATACAAAAACTAAAGATACACAAAATATAATAATATAATATAATAGAAACAGAAATTCTACATAATATATATAGTGAGTGCACTGTGCACAATATATATTATATATATCTATTATATTCTATTATTATATTTTGTGTATCTTTAGTATATATATCTATATATATATATATAGATATATATATATATAGAGTGCAACTTGATACACTTGTGAATCTACTTTCTTATTGACTATTAGCTTCAGCTCTAACTGTGTCTCCACTGTATTTGATTTAAAAGTCATTAACAATCATAAACGGGACCAGGAGACAACTCCAGTTATTTGGGATGTTTGTACCCCCCCCCCCCCCACCTTGCATCGTCATGGCAACAGCCCTCAAATGAGCACAATTCATTCTGCACATACTCTTCTTATCGATGGTCTTTTCCTTATTGTGATCAGCCAGCCGCAGCCCAGGGAGGAACCCTCCGCATGCCGTCATCCCTTTCGATTCGATTTGATTTGTTGCTCATAGAGCGAAGTGAGGGGAGAGACTCTTATCTTGGCCGAGCAGAAACAAGCCGTACCAAATAAGACACATCAGACTATCTGTGCTGGCACACACAATGGGGATTAATTGATCCTCTAATACCACAGATAAATCAATTCCTTCCTTCCCCCCCCTCCCCTGAGCTCTCTGGCCAATTGGACGGCCCCGTCATTTGATCAACAGAGCATCTCCAGCCAATAGGAGGAGTGCTGGAGGTTGACTGACAGTGGCACAGAGGTGAGCGCCAAAAGAGGTTAGAGAGAGGGAGTCCATCAGAAAGCCATTGGTAGCAGGAGGGGAAGTGAGGGCTGTGGTGTAGTGTGCAGCAATCCTCAGAGAGCGCAAACACACACAGAGTAAAGCTGCATGAGGAGATATTAATAACACTGGTGCTGCACAATAAGTGGGATTCAGGGTTTACCTCAGCAGACCTAAAGCGGAGGTGCTACTTTTCAGATGTGACAAATAAAACAACTCGTAACTGCAAAATTAAATGTGAGACATTGAGATTAAAAAAAGGAGATTTCACATCATGTCAATGTATTCTTGAGTTTACAGATGAGACATCCTCAATGTTTACAGCCCCGTCTCCGCGCCGAGCTTCATCCCCCCGGCCAAGACATCAGCCATTTTCTCACAGTTACCCCCCCCCCCCATCTTATCTCCACCTTCGTTTGATCCATCTCCATTAGACGCTCTCTTTGCACGGCCCGCCATCATTCTCACTCTTTCACTTATTTTGCGTGTCCCACCCAATCACTCTCTTATCAGCACCTCTGCATTTCTGTCTTTCCCACAAACACTGTTTTCCTCATGCAGCTCATATAATAACAGGCTAAAAATATGCCTCTTTTTTTTTCTTTCCAGTATTGATTTTGCCTGTAGCATTGTCTATGTGGAGAGAGAGAGAGAGAGGAGAAAGGCGAAGGGTGGGGGAGAGAAGTAGAAGTAGAAACAACTGGAAAACAAATTACTTTCTACATATGTGGTAATGCTATCACCTTTCCTATATTGCTTAAGCAGAGAGCCAATGCTTTACCTCTGTGCAATACCTTTCAATTAAATAAGTAACTGCATTTGTTGAGGTTCTTTCTCAGCCACTCCACATCACACACCGCTTAAAGCACTCACACACACTGTACACGCATCTAATAAGAACCCGCTGAAATTAGAGAAACCTTACCATTGCAAATATGCTCCAGATCAGCTTTTCAGGGGAAATGGTTGGCTCTTTTTGGCACTAGTGTGTAATGGGAATGGAGAGAGTTGATCAATAGGCTATTGATCGCAGCTGGCCAGAGTCTGGGGAATTGAGAGTGAGAATAGAGGGGGAGTTAGGGTGGGGGTTGGCTCCAGGTTGAATTTTTAAAATGCTCTCTTTCAGAGATGACAAATAGTCTATTTGAAAAGAGGGAAACAAAGACAGAGAGAGGGAGCGTCATAAAGAGAGTCTCTGTTTCTTGTGTTCTCCGAGCAGAGAGCTGAGACCTCCCTGTTTCCCACAAGTTACAGTATTTTGGACAGGAGCTGCTCAACTACAAAGACAAAGCGAGCAGGGACTTCTCAGGCTACAGTAGAGTGTTTGTGTGTGTGTGTGTGTGTGTGTCTGTGTGTATTATGGCTGCAAGGGGGGAGGGGTGTAGTTATTACACAAAAAAATCCTTCAGATCCAAAAAGAAGAGTGCTCTAAAGGCAGCAGACGACTGAACAACCTGCCCCAGAACCATACTGTACATCTGACATTATCTACATCTAACTTCACAAAATCTAAACTCAAGCTCCATCTATAAAGATCATATATTCTGAGTATGACACAGACATTTGAATTTCTAATCTTTCTGTAATTTATTTATTTATTATTCTTTTTCTTAAAAGGTTAATGGTAGTTTCTTCTGACACAGTATTCTTTACAATTTGTAAATGACACAGTTGTGTACGGGTAAAAATCACAGATGTTCCTTCTTCGCTTTGCTTATATTTTTGCATCTCATGTATGTGATGTGTTGTGAGTCACATCTGAGTTACATCTCAGAAAGACCAGCGTTTATTAAATGAGCATCACAGCTTTTTAAAGTAAACCATATCCAATCCCAGAGTTAGCATTCAGAGTCACTCATGTACAACAACTGGGCGCTATGATGGCAGTTATCCTGTTTGAAGGCAGAGGAAGGGAGTAAAAAGCATACGTACAGTACGTAAATCTTGAACCTGTCCAAAAACGGTGTTTGTGCATTTAGATTGATTGTGCAATGGTGGGAACCTGCATCACCTCAGAGTTTCTCCAATAATAAACCTCTATGTAACTTTTCTGTCCAATACATCTGTGATTTTGGCTGTTTATGGATAAAACATGAGAATTAGATCAATTTTAATAGTAGTGTAAACACAGTGTGTTTCACATTCATTCCCATTTTGTATTTTGTATCCACATGTTATAAGCAACAGCTTGAATGTGCACAGGGGAGTTTACTTTTGTTGTGATGGTTGGATCCTCAGTGGATAGGGTTTAGATTATTTGAAAGCACAAATTCCAGCATCTTAATTAGTTAATATCACTGTGACTTATAACACAAGTGCAAACACAATAGCAGTGAAAAATTTCACTTGGGCCCATCTGTACCGCCGTCAAAACAGGAACAAGATTATATCTTGTGTCTTCTTTCGGCTTTTTGTACAAGTGTTTGTTAAAGGGTTATGTTGCAAACAAACATATAAGACCACATAATATCTTCCAAATATTCTCCACTCACAAGAACAGCGCTGTTTCATCGCTACACATAGAGGCCTGTAAACATGGGAAAACAAGCTGGAATCATTACCTCTGAAGGCTTCCCAACTCAACTGCAGGCAATGGAAAGCTGTTAGAGCACTAGTCTGTAAACACCCTTGAGAGGAACCTATACCTCAGTAAAAATTCAGCTGTAAATAATGTATTGAATGCAAAGTTAAGGTCCACAGGGAGATATAGATAGGCTCATTACTCTTTTAGTTTGCCGGCCTTTTTACGTAGTCCACACAGCTCTCAAAAAATCGACTCCAGATGCTCCCTCTCTCTGTTTTGATTTAAAGATGCTTTTACCTGCGGATATTGTTATGGATATAGGCAATGTTTTTTTTATTTTCTGCACATCGCCTTGAGGTTTGGAGGCTGTTAACTCATGCACCCACCCACATGCTCTGTGCCCTACTAAGGTTGGGATGTGCATGTGTGCATGTGTGCATGTGTGCATGTGTGCATGTGTTAGTGTGTTATCTGTGCTAGTAGTTGAGGTGAGTGTGCAGCCTGTGTGTGTTTGTGTGCGTGTGTGTGTGTCTGTCCGGGATGCATTGATCTCGACGCAGGATGTCAAACATTTTAACGCCGATCTCGTCCTTGTTATTGCCTCGAACAGCCGGTCTGTTAATGCATTAAAAATCGTTTGTCCCTATCTTTTCCAAACTTATCTCGCCCTACTGCCCCGAGCAACACAAGAATACCCCTTCGCAGTAACATACACACCACTCGCGCCCCTCCTCCCTCCACCCCTCTGTTTTTAACCACGTCCTTCCATCCTCTGTCTCAATCAATCTTTACGACACCCGGTTGCATCTCTCTAATGTTTCCGGACTTGACTGTATCCCCGTTCAAAAATTCTTAATTAAGCCTGTTCTGTATGTTTACCGTTGGGCAAATTACAATCTGACAGGGCTAATAAAACAACACTGGCGAGGGAGAAGGCCGAGAGGAGCATGTGCTATGACCCTTACCTCTTTCGCCTGTCTCTATCTCCACCTCAGCTTATCTCCCTCCATCCCCACCTCTTCATATCTCCCTATTTTCTACTTCACGGGTTTTGAGGAGGAGAGGGAGGGGACGAGGGAGAAGCGGCGGTCTGGCACCAGTTGGTCAGGGTCTCATATCCATCGCCGTCGACGTGACTATTTGTTTTAAATACTCACATGTCATTACGCTGACATATCTTGGTATCACCACTCAACCTACTTGCTTCTCATCTCTGATTATTAAGATTCATGAACCTGCCTGCCTGCATGTCAACTCGTACAGATATGAGTCATATATCTAAGTTCACATCAGCATTTTTCTTCATTTAGGTATTGACTCATGCAGCGTTTTCACATTCTGCAATCTATATCCCTGCACAGTGTGTGCATTATATCTCTATTTCTGAGCAGTTTTGTCTGGTCACTTGAGAAGTGCTATTTGCTTGAATAGAACATGATGGAGAGGGAGGCGCTGCATGTCATCAGAATCTCTTCAGCTGCCGGGCTTAATGTTCAACACTAAGTAGCACAGAAGAGAAGGTCTGATCCCTGCAGTGCCAAATGAAATGACCTTTGTAAAACACACATGTGCAGTGTGAAGCATCATATGAAGGATGAAAGAAGTGCAAATGCAAATCATCGAATCGTTTCCCACTCCGCGCTACATATGAATGCTATGCAGGCTTTTTGTATGTGGTGTGTTATAAATGAGGCACTGTGCACAAACCAGGTAGAATGCTCACTAAAGAGTGTTGTTTTTTAAGTGTGCTAACAAAGGATGCTATTCTCCCAGAATGCAACAAATCATGTTACAAACTGGCAGGTGCCTTGTGTTGTACATATTCAATGATTTCTTGTTGGAAAGAAAAAGTTAAATTATGTTGATGGGTTTTTTTGCATATTAAATTCTCAAACAGTGACAATTGGTGTGCACTTAGCCCAGTTAGCATGTAGGAAGGATGAAGGCCACACTGCAAAGCATTCTAAGCATTCCCTAAAAAAGTAAATACAAAAACTAAACTCACTTAACAAAACCAAGTCAAGGCCAATAGTGTTCATATATCAAACTGTGCACTGGTGATATGCAACATGTCAAACATATCAAACATGTCTAATGTATGAAAAAGCACAGAATATATGTAGCCTGGCACATATATTCCTATAAGACATCTATCTTCTTTCAGAGCTGCAGAGTATATAGAAGAAATATACCCACTAAAAACTAGGGACAGTGTGTTATAGACAGCTATATATCATACATATATGTATCATCAAAGTCACATGGATATTGGTTTCATAAAGTTTCTAAATGACCTTTGAGGTGAGGATTCTTGGTGTCCACCCAGGCTGCACATGAGTTAAATTTTATGGGAAGTATTGCTTTTAATGTGTGATTAATGATGTCCATCCTTCCATCCGTCCATTATCTGTACCACTTATCCTTTGAGGGTCAACCCCACCTGGGCTGAGATGTGGTACAACCGCCTATCACAGGGCAACCATTCACACACACATTCACATCTACGGTCAATTTAGAGTCTCTCAATACATGAGTATTGTGGATGTGTGCATGAGTGGATGTGGAGCGGCCGGGCAGGCGTGCCATGCAACAGTTTGTAGAATCTGTCATTTTTTAGAATCTGTTCGCAAAAAAGAAATAAATGTTTCTGATGAATTATCTAAATATTCTTTAAAGATTAATACTGCGAGCAACATAAATGAAAATCCACCAACCTCCATTATACCAGAGTGACGGCAGTTTAGTATTAAAGAACCATGAGCAAAGAAACTCGACACAATCTCACATGGCTACAAAAGGGATAAGAGAAAATATACGTTTTGGAATTCCGGTGAGCAAACATAATCCTCTCCTAAATCAATCAGACTGTCAACAATAGTCTTTACTGAATCAAAATCAGACCTAATTAAAGAAAATAAAGTGTTGCACATCCAGACAGAAGTGTGCACCTATAAAAATCTGGCCGATAAGAAAATACTCAATCTTGCTGTTGTACAGTTTGTAGGAGGTTAATATGTTTTTACAGGACATTAACTATGAGGGTGTGAAATGAAAAGAGTTACTGTGGAGCACGCCTTTGATAAAATGATTATATAGTGTGTGACTTATTGTGACTCCGGACTTTATAAGACTGTAACTGTCTCATAAAGCAGCAATCAGACAAATGAGTGCAGCTATATGAACGTGTTCCAGCTAATGGTCACATAGACACAAAGCCTGACTGAAGCAGTGTTTAAGTGCATGTGAGTGACAATGTACTGTATGTTAGTGTGTGTTCCGCCTTCTGTATGTTGCGCTGCACCACCTGACAGGTGCAAAGCCCTGTGGGATGGCACCGCTGTATCTTACACTTGGTTGAACGTATACAACAGATCAGAGGTGTAACAAATCCATTCCTCTCTGCCTGAACCTCTCAGAGAGTTTCTGTGGCTGTGAACAACACGTCTTCAGGTTTCCACACCTCACAGCTGATGTGTCTGGCGCACAGTGTACGCGTGGATGAAATGTAGCTGCACACAGAAGTGTGTGTGACTTGAGGGAAAGGAGTCGCAGAGAGTGCAGTGGATCGGTGTGCGCGTGTCTGCAGGTGCACGTATGTTTCTGTGTGTCTCAATGGCGTCTTTAGAGTGGTTAATCAGAGGAGAGGTTGAGGAGAGTGTCAGAGTGTCAGGCCGGCGCCAGTGAAGAGTCCTCGAGTCCTCTCTCTTTCTGTGTTGACACCTCTTAACCTCAGTCTATCATCTCTCACACTCACACACTCCACTTCTATTGACACTCGCTACCCTGCAGCTCTCCAAAGACCTGAGGAGAATCCACTACAGTGATTGTCCGTGTGAGGGGAGCCTGCAGAGAAGAAAGGATTATATCATGCGCCGACGCAAACGACAAGAGGCGATGAGATTTACTGGATTGTTTGGTTTCTTTTCATGACATTCCTGTGTGGATAAGGGAGAACAAAATACAGTGGCAATGACAGATCATCAAACCAAATCCGTCTGTCAGCCCTTTGACGGAAAACGCAACATCCTCACATGCATCAATTTGTAAATTAATCTCTTTGTCTCCTCACACCAGGAAGTGTGCTGGATCTGTGTCCGCCGCTGTCACTGGCTAGTGTAAGTGGGGTCAGGAGCCTGAGGTCAACAAAGAAGAGGTCAGAGGTCATAGAGCAGTGGGTCTTGTTAAAATGCCTTTTAGCCTCCTTCAGGGATATTATGTAATGGCTCTGGGACTAGGTTAGGTTCTAGGCTGTTTTGTGCTGGAGACCTGGTGATATATGTGTTCTGCTTTATGTCGGATGTATATTCATTACCCTTTTTAAAAAATCAGGATGCAAAGGAAGTGCTGGGAGGTCAAGAGGGGTCACATGTAAGAGGTCACATTTATGTGTTTTTCTCTGATGTATCTTTGTTTTGGAGGAAGCATCCTCCAGGAAACGATCCTCTTAAATAACACCTCTGAGGGTTCTCAGGCTGTGAACAAACATGAAAGTGATTTTTTTTGTGTTACAAATTAAAATCTTCAAAAGCTGTTCTCGAAAAACACATTTTTTCCTCTCCACTGCACAGGCTCACCTGCATGGGGATGTTAGGGGAAAAACTGGGTTGTGTTGATCAATATATCGGAGACATTTGAATATCAATACAACGAGCGCCCTGTCTTCAATCTTAATTTTTAATATGGTGATAATAAGTGTATTAATTTTCATAAGTTTCATTCAATAACCTTGGAATATGAGCGATGGTGGCCCATTTTTACATGGCGAGTATGCATCTCTCTCCTCTGTGCCGCCATTGATCACTCTTGTGCTGTTTCGCTCCCGCTCGCTTTGTCCTCCAGCCTCTCTCCCTGTTTCCTTCCTCTCACACCATTGTACTGTAAAATTCATCCTTATTCCCCGCTTCAGCAATCTAACTGTGCGCACTACCTTTTATCAGTCCAGAACTGTTAAATTAATAAATTGATATTGACGAGCTATCAGCCGGGGGGATAAATTATTTGGGAGCAGAAGGCTCAGGTCACATGACTTTTAGTACCCACAATTCTGTAATTATTCCCCACGAGAAGAACCATGGTGCGGCGCAGAGCCCTCCCCCCCATCGAAATAAACAAACACACGCACATATGCACACGCACACACATACATACATACACACATAATCACATGAAGAACTATAAATATCCTCCCATACAGTGGATTGCGGGGGCCGTGGGAATACTAATGATCATTACTGCTAACATAACCATCATGATACATGATGCATTTCTATCATCACGTTTTACACAAATCTGAAGTGGAGAGACATAGAAAGTGTAACAACTCTGAATGCAAATGACACATTATACAGTACAATGTGGAGCCTTGCATTGCCGTGAGCACAGAATGGGCTAAACCTGCAAACGAATACAAAATGTGAGGTGCAAACTGGACAGAGAGGTGAGCGCTGCAGATGCAAGTAGGCAGCGAGCATGTGCCAATCATGGAAGTGCTCTTGTTGCCCTCCAGCCATCACTGACCTTTTGACCCTGGCCATGGCCTAAATGTCAGAGGTCACCATTCAGGGTCCGTGGGGATCACTGCAAGACCCTGGCTGCATCGCCATGGCAACTATCCGCTCGCTATATAGGAGGAGAGATGGAGATGGGGAGTGTTTTGCATTCTATATGCTGAATTCATGCATTTACACACACACACACACACACACACACAAACACCTACATACACATCCTTGTACTTCTATCTTAGTGAGGACACTCGCATTCCCTCGCCACTTACCCATCACAACTAACTGCCTAATCCTATCACTTAACTTAATCTTAAAACCACATTTTTAAGCTCAATCAGCCCATTAAATGTGTGTCAAAAGTGAGGACGGGCTAAAATGTCCTCACTTTCGCAAAATGTCCTCACTCCATAAGGTCTAGGGTCAAAAAGGTCCTCACAAAGATATCTCTACAAGTGCACACAGATAGGAGGAGAGATGGAGATGCTGGTGTTTTGCGTTCAATATTATGAAATCACACACACACACACACACAACTTTGTACTTCTATCTTAGTGAGTACACTCATTGGCATAATGTGTTCCCCTACCCCCAAGTTAACCCTAACCTAACCTAATTCTAACCCTAAAGCCAAGTCTGAACCCTCAAACAGCCCTTTGAATATCCTCACTTTCCCTAAATGTCCTCACGCCGTAAGGTCTGGGCTCAAAGTGGTCCTCTCAAACATATCTGTATACACTCACGCATACTGGGTTGAGAATCACATCTGTGTGTTTTTTCAGTGTGAGTCAAGCTGCCCCCACTTGGTTTCCATGAAGCACACAGCTGGGCAACAACCAGAGGCCGCCTGGCATGAGCACCGAGCAAACACACTGCTTTGCCACCATCCACATTAATTCTACGTCCTGCTAGAGGTTGTACTTTATTACCTCAGATGACTACACAGCCATTATTCTCTATAGCAGGGGTCAAAATGTCATATGGAAAAGGAAGTGTAGTGAGGAGGATTATCCTCAAGGATTTTTCTTTTTTTAATGCTCATGAATAATAGCAATGGGGGCAAATAAAAACAGCATTGAAAAAGTTATAACATATAATACTAAATTGGTCACAACACTGAAGACCATGGGTTGATAAAATATGAAATAATGATTAAAAATATCATCCACTTACATTGAGTGCGTCCTCGTGGAGCTGGAGATATTCGCTTGCACCTTGCGACATCTAGTGGCCGGAACGGGTGCTTTCTCCCCGGCGCTGCAGCCCTGGCTCCTCGGCTCCTCGGCTCCTCGGCTCCTCGGCGCGGTGAGAGAGGGGGCAAAAAACCCCACTAGTCTGCTTTTGTCTCCGGGGAGCTGCGGTCGATGCCTCGTCCGACCATATGTCTGATCGCAGCTGCCAATCAACAGGTCAACGCGACCCCGGGGAGGCAGACACTGGTGGGGAGAGATCAAACACTGGACCTCGGGGATGACAGATGCAGATGAAAAAAAAAAGGAGAGGCAATAAAACATTGCTTCAAAGATGGCAACGGTGCACTGGGAGGCAAATTATTGTTAACAGTAATCTGCAGAATAGCACCTCGCATTCTGATCGATTGACTATTATGGGGCCTTTGAAGCCGAGGTAACGCCAGACTATTGTTCGTGGTGGGACACAACCAGAAAATAGCAGCTGGTTTTGGTCCAGCTATAGCGCTTCCTAAGCCTCAAATACTACTTACTTGTGTGCAATCATGCTTTCTAATAGTCTGGCAATTTGAACTCCTCCAGGCTTTGGGCCTATTAGGAGTCATTCGTATACAGCTGCAGCCGCTCCACCACCAAACCTCAGAGAAAGAAGCAAATAATTAACAGAGTCGTGTCAAATAAACAGCAAATTCTAAATTACACAAACTTCACTATTAATTACTTTAGAGCATCCACTTCAAATATGATTATTTTCACGAGTTATCAAGTTTTTTTGCAAGATGTACATGAGCACTTCCAAACTGTAGATTGCCCTTTTTCAACCTCAGGGGTCTATAAGATAATTTAAATGAAATGTTGTGTGTCTTACTCTTTGTGCGACTTATTAGCAAAAATCTCACTGAATTAAATTGAACAAATGACAGCGAAATTAATTAGGTGAAGCTTGACCTCAAACCACAATTTAAAACCAGGATTTGTGGAACATTTGAAATATTGATGTCACTATTTATGAGTTAGAAGAGAAAAGTTGAAAAGTAGAAACTAAGCCCCTAAAAACAGTGATGTAAAGATGTCTCAGTATTGGCCCAAAACCTCTATGATGTGGTTTGTATTAGTTTTGCTTGGAGACATACAAGGAAATATCTATATAATCAGACTAGAAAAATAAATTCTAATTTCTCTGTCTGTCTTTATTATTCATAATTCAAAAGTATTTAAAACTATGAAGTAAGTGTAGTAAGTTTCACGCATTTAGGGGAAATTAGGCCATATATATACTAGAGCTAAAATTTTAATTTACAGTCAATAACCAAGACCTTTATCTTAAGTCATAACAATAATTTAGGTGTAACTGTGGCTGTAACCAGCACCATAAGTGAATTAATTCAATATAATGATTGTATCCTAATACGTTATTCGGTTAATTTGAATCAAACCATGTGTTAAATAATTTCTAATGCTGTTATTATAAAATATTGCACCCAATAGAAGCTTCAAGCTGAAAACCAACATAACCAGAATTGGATATCTCTTGTATTTAGTTTCATGTTTATGTTCGAGCTTCAGACTTCGCTGTGTGAACGGTTGGGTGTCGAGCCTAGAGTCAAATCAATGAGATACATGTAAGGCTGAAGGGAGTCAGCTTTGGAATGCTGCTGTAAATGTGTTGTATTAAAACACGGCCATAATGTTTCATCGCCGTCTCAGGGCTGATCTTCTTACCACACTCTCTGCTAATCACCAACAAATCTGTGTTCCTTAATCTACGGCCCCCCCTGCAACCCCTCCACCCATCTCATTAGATTAACAAAATGACATGCACATACAGTATGAACACACACACACACACACACACACACACACACACACACACACACTGATTGAGCTCATGACCTCAATCTCACTGACTTAGACAGGTAGTTAATTACAATTTTGTGTGATTTTGTTGAACATGTTATTTGCAGTATTTTTTGCATGTGCATTACGTTATCAAAAATCCTTAATTAGTTATAAACACACACACACACACACACACACACACAAGTCTGCAAGATTGTTAGGAGTTGTATATGTGTGTAAACTAATGTAAATGTGCGCGTGTTATCCTGTGTGTGTGTGTGTGTGTGTGTGTGTGTGTGTGTGTGTGTGTGTGTGTGTGGCAACACGTGTGCATGTGTGTACAGCAAACATATGCAACCAAATTAAAGCCTTAAAGCTGGTGAATAGAAGAGGATTTAATGCGGCGAACAATTCATGGGAATTAAGCAAATTAGGCCTCCAATTAGCTGCCGACATCGAATCGGAAGATTTGGTAAAAAAAAATTAATTAGATGGATTTGTCATTGTTCTAATGAACATCACCAGAAAATAACTGTTGTGAATAACCCTCTTGAAGCTTTATCCCTCTGACATATTGTTTGTCCGTTCCGAATCTAATTTCATGTCAACTATGGCTTTAATCAAATATTCAATCATTTGCAAATAAGAATCCCACATGAGCCGAGACAAACAAACTTCAGAAAAGTCAATGTATGACCTAATCCTCTTTGGCTGGAGCACTGGGGATGTAAATGCCAACCTTTGCAAGTCAGAGAGGAATTTCACTATTGATGTGAGACAGGTAAGAAATTGACTTGATTCTTATTATGGCCTTATTTTGGAGTCATCTGTTTAACGGAACTGCTCCTGCTTTGGAGACGCTTCACAAAATATGTGCCACTTTATCAAACTGTATTAAATTTGTGTTCAACATAAATCTAATGATATCTTCCCTTCCATTTGCTGCACATTTCTGCCCTGACTGCTTTAAATATATAAATGGGACTCAGCCCCTAAAAAAGCCCACCCACCTCTCTCCAATAAATCAGCCTCCCCTCCCCTCCCTCAATCTCTCTGCCTCCTTCCCTTTCCTCTGCCTCCTTCATCCCCGACCTCCCGCATGGTCCCCCTCTTTTCTGCGGCAGCGGCTCCAGATTACACTGTGTGATAAGCTTCCTATTTCTTGAAACTATTTGGGATTGCTGAGATTATCTGGCCTCATATCCTCGGGAGTCGGCTTTGGGAATCCCGATTTTAGTCTAATAAGGCAGAAGATTTCGCAGCCCGACAGCTTTGACTAATTAGCATCTAATGGTGGGTGGGTGTCTTAGCATTTGGGCTCACTTTTAATGCTATCTGCTTGCACAGACAAGCATGCACACACACACACACACACACACACACACACACACATACACAGATAACAAAAAACATCACTTAAATTCAATAAGATTTAATGAGATTATAACAAAACGTCATATACATTCAGAATACAAATGAAACAGATGCAATGGTTTTAAAAGATTAATACATTTTATTGAATTATTGAATGACTTCACATACAAAGCTAAATATAATGTAATAATATACAATTTCATATCAATGTTGACGTCATCTAATGACATAATTATTTGCAGAAAAAGTCTCTAAAATATCTCTTACATTTTGGTGATTCAAGTCCAAACTGTAAGTACAGAATAACTCACAAATATAAAGTGTTTACTCTCAGGGTAGAGAGGCATGCAGGCCTGGGTGGAGCCCCAGTTGTGGCTGCATACGGGACCAGGGCCAGTAGAATCTGGGCGCTGAGCAAGTCAGAGGGAATGCTGATGCCTGAGGACAGCACCAACAGGTCGTTCTGTGGGGGCGAGCCAGAGCGGGGTGGTAGGGGGAGCTCAGGGAGGGTAGGGGAAGCTGTCCTGCCACCCTGCGCACCCTCCGCCGTGCCCTCCGGCAGTGATAGTCCCCGTTGGAGAAGTCCTCATAGTTTGATGGGTGAATTGCCCAGAAGTGGCCTTTACCGTTGTCACTGCGGCCAGCTTTGATGAAGCAGTCATTCAGGGAAAGGTTGTGTCTCACACTGTTCCTCCAGTTTTTATCCTGTTGGGGAGCAAAGAACATGAAGGCTGTTAGGCCCAAAAGCAAAACCTGAAGGTAAGTAAGCGTTAAACGGTGGGTGACCCCATCTGAAAATTAACATAGGTGGCTGGTTAAGTATGGCTGATCCTCCTCAGGATGTCACCTTGTCCTGTTGTTGGCAGGATGTGTGATAGCGTGTCAACACTGTATATGATCACAGCAAGACACGACACCTTGAGTTACCTTTTTAGCACGTCAAACCAATGACTGATTGTAATCCACTAGGCTACGTCCAATCTGTTGTTGCACCTGGTAACGGCAGAGGCGGTTTGCAACCTAGCAACAGGATTACTTTATTTGTGAATTCGCCAACAAGAAGATCATCTAGTGTCCCTGCGAGCACCTAATTGCCTAACCACTCAGACAGATTACCTGTGCCAACTGGGTTGCTACATTTGAAAATGGCTGCCACATTATTTTCTGCAACTAAGATAACACAATGACAGGCAAACCCGCTTTTTAGTAGCTGGGGCATGTTAACAAAAGTAATAGAGCGTTACGTTATTTCAAAACACTCCCCAGACAGCGATTGCATGTTTCTTGTAGCTTACTTTACGTTATCGCCAAATCAGACTTTCTAAATCCCTCTGTTACGACAACAGCTACTTTCTGACGATCTAGGATGATCTCTGGCTGCCGTGCTAATACAAAGATGCAACAATAAACCTGAACATACCTTACTCTTGAAGTAAGGGTAGTGGTCCATGATCCACTGGTAGATGTCACACAGCAGCAGCTTCTTCTGCTCGGACGTCAGGATCGCCTTAGAGATGAGAGATATGTACGACTGGTTGGGTTTGTCCGCAGACTTCTCTCGACCGATGCTGATAGACGTGGTGGTGGTGGTCACTTCCTCCTCCCCCTCCTCTTGTTGCTCTTCTTCCCCCTCCTCTTCTTTGACTTTCCTTTCCTCGGGGTCTACCTCTGACCTCTTCGGCTGTTTCTCAGAGCGAATCCCCACCTCTTCGGGTTTAGGATTCTGATGATCTAGCATGTCGCTCGCTGTCTGCTCTGCCGCACGACTTCCTGTCGCTTCTTCTTTGGAACCTTTGACTCCTTTATTGAACAGAAGGTAGTCAATAGTGAAGCTCAGTCCCAGCCTCTCTCTGGCGATGGTGCGGCTGCTTCTCTCCTCCATTGTCATTTCTGAATTGAGATATCTCACACTCATTTAAGAGGTTTAATTACTTAAAAACTGACTGACTGTTGAATAATTATCAACTGATGAGTAGAAAGCGTTTCTCCCAAAAAGTCTTCTCAGAATTGTTTGTCTGAGGTTCGAAGCATTTTCTTTCAAAATAAAACCCCCCTTATGGACTGAACGCCTCAATGCCCCTCGCTTCTTCCGCCGAAGTCTTACTGTTGACAAGATCACAGATAAAGATGAGCCTCTCAACTGTTGTTAACCCTGATGCACTCATGAGCGACACAATCTCAACCTGGAGATGACGTCAGTCACGAGGACCTAAATGCGGCTACTTTGTTTGCCAGCAAAGTTTAATTAAACGCTTCCGCCTCTACGTTAAAAGGAACCTGACCGAAACCCCCTCCTCAAAATCCAGCAGCCTTTTTGCTCCTGAACGGAAGAGCTGTGCTTCACAGTTGTGAAGGTGACTCTATTTATATGACTGTGAATTTATCCCTCACAGAAAGGGGCAAAGGAGACACAGGGGAGGTCCAGGTAGGGGGTCTAAATTCAGGCGGATTATTTTTATTAACCTAAGCAAATCTTTGTAATTACGGGAGATTAAACACTCAAGATTTAGTGAGACATGGTGTGCAGAGGATGGATGCTGTAGAATCAAAGGCCTTTTAGATGCCAGTGTTATCCTGTTAAAGTTGTTTTGTCCGTGGGGATGCTGTCCAAAGAATTACTTCAGTTACCACAGAGCAGTAATTAATGGCTCTAGTTCAATGTTTTAGAGAGAGAGAAAAAACACAGATTCACATTTTGTGGATTCAAACAGTAAAATGTATGAAGGAAAAATCAAATGACTTCACTTGCTGCTTTTGATATAAACCTTTTTTTAGTGCTCGACCACCGAAGGTGTGAAGGTCCTATTGCTTTTTCATTTGATTATGCAGGGAAATGAATCGCAATTTTGACGGCTTGATCATACTTGAATACTCACCAGACTTCGCGGGTGCGTTAGTCCTGATGTAAATGTAAATATTCTGATGTAAATCGAAATGTGCGTGGCAAAATGGCTCAACAGCGTAGAAATGCACATTGTCCAATCGGCCCCAAATTGCTCAGGCTTCATCAGAGCCCCGACCTGAATAGATCTATTAGTCTGAGACACATGTAACGTAACATGACGCACAAAGGCAGGACTTCAGTGTTAAAGTGAGAGGAATGATCCAGAGTCATGATCCGACATTATTGATAATAACTAAATACATGTGATTATCAGTTCATGTGAAGAGTAACAGAGACGAGCAGACACACACACACACACACACACACTCCTGCAGACAGAAGTTCTTCCTGTAGATTATGACTCAAGGCTGGGTTTTAACTTCATTGTTGCAGAAGAAGCGAAGCCCCGTTTATCCAGGAACATAAATATGAGTTCAGCAGGTTTTTATAAAGTGAGTGATTAGAAAACAGAAATCAGAGGAGCAGAGTCGCTCGTTGACTTGCGGAGTAATGCGCCTCAGTGTAGTGGCACTGCTAAGGGGGGCCAGGTGGGGCCACCCTGACACAGTAAAGGCTATAATATATAATCTGAGTTTGTCCTGTTAAGCAGCACATAATTCTAAACTGACTGAATGTCAAATCAGTGTGGAGAGCACTGACCTACTGTCATTGACTTACTGTTGTAGTCTGATTTTTGAATTGAAAACATTATGAATTTCTTAGCTGGTGATGATGTCTGCATTGACTGAATCTTGTATTGACATCAAATAGTTTTGATGTCAGTTTCTCTTACTTTCATGTGTTATATTTGTAAAGTCTCTGGAATCCTAAACAAGCAGATGTCTGATTTAATAGTGTCTGTGTGCACATATTCATATTGGTGAACCCATGCACTTTGAAGTTATATAGAATCTGAATAATCTGCACAATAGATATAGTGTATTTCCATCACGGACATCATCTGTTTGACCTGCATGCCCACTGAAGGTCAATAAAAACAAACAGACTGAAAAACAGCTTTTACCCCACACTCTGCTTTTTTACATAGACTATATTGCACTATATGTACAAATACAGATTTATCTGCTGAAATTATCTGCCGCACTGTTTTTTATATTTAAAATTAAAAAAATGTATTGCACCTTTGTTACCTCTAAATTTCGTTTTACACTGTGCAATGACAATAAAAGGATTATATTCTATTTACTGATCTATACGATCTCTATAGCACACATCACATTGGTCTAGATCACAGTAACAGTAGGCTACAGTAACTTGTTTGATCTGCTTTGTTCCTTCAGTTTTACACTGGGCATGGATTACATGACAGTCAGGTCAAATCATGGACCATGTTGCCCTCTTCTGTTTAAATAATGCAACACGAAATACAGGCCTATGTGCAACATAAAGCACTATGCTGCCTTTACATGAGCAAGCTCATGTATTGTAATCAGCTCCATCATTTACCTATATATGCATAGTCTGTTGATTAAAAAATATACCAAAAATGTAAATGTTAGTTTTGTAAAAACTAAAATAGTAGCCTGTATTGTGGAGAACAAACATTATTGAGATACATTTAAACAGCTGTATCAAAATAAATGAATCCTTCATTTTGTAAATCTCCTATATTGCTCATAACTTATATACTTTTATTCACAAATAAACAACTTATAAATATAGATAACCTATTCCATCAACCAGATTGGTGGAAAGCCATGGTGTCTGTAGCCTCCTGCTTTGTTCTATTGATGTTTCACAACCAAAGTAAAGCCAAAACAAAACACACCGTGTTATTACATGATACTGCAATTCCTTCAATTGATTTTTTTTTCCATGAGGCTATTCTCTGCCACATATGAGGAGCTTTAGAAAACCTGGGGTGGATCACCGGAGGGACTGTAAGTGTGTTCCTTATATACTTATTTACATTATATTAAAAGCATGACATAACATTGTACTTGTGTTTAAGACACGGTGTGGTCCGTGTATACTTAAACGTGAATGTGTATTTTGCTGATTATTATTTTTAATTCAGTTGTGAACATACCTTAGACAAAGCATTAACTCAATAACTGACTGCTGGACGCACGACCCGAAATGGATTATTTTGCTCGGAGTGGACTTGTGGGGACCATGCGACCGGTTCCACTTGACACCTCGTGCTTTAAATACACAGTGAATATAAACAGGTTTTAACACTCGTGTTCACGATATCTCAACACTATTAAACCGGAACTTCACGGATATCACAAAACGGTCACACGTTTTGTCACTAACACACACCGAGGCCTAATTCTGATACCAGACCCGACTATTAGTGTTTGAAAAAAAACTTGTACTGTAACTTTAAAAAACCGCGAGCCCGCCCATTGCGTATGCAGCGCAAAGGAGTCTGGTCAGAGCCGCGCTGTTATTGGTTAAAGACACCTGTCCGTCAAAGCAGGCTCTGCGTCTCATTGGTGAAAGACTAGCCGTCGTCTCTGACTCTCGCGGTACTGCTGCTCGAAGATGGCGGCCGAACTGGTGGAAGCGATGGTGAGTAGAGCTTGGATAGATTGGGTTTGAGGGGAGACGGCTGCGGGTTTGCGGGCTGAAGTTCAGCCCCGTCGTGGGGGAAACCTGGGGCTTTCCGTGAACATGGTTTGGAGTTTATATTCTGTCAAATGTGGCCCATTTCGTTCACGACGAAACGAACTAGCCTGCGCCGCTAACGTAGCTAGCCCGCTAGGTAGCGTTAACCAGGCAAATGCGTTGGTTCGGCTAGCATCACGCTGCCGCTAAATGAAGACATCGAAATGAATGATGGGTCCATCCAGACAATCGGCGGGCTGCTGCCAGCTTCCCCCCAGCCCTGTCAATACGTGACGTTATTTATCTGACTGGATACGTGTCTCTGTATTTTGACGGGTAGTTCACGGAACTGAGCACCTGTCAAATTGCTCCGTTGCTATGATTGAATGCCGACAGCCCAGTCCTGAAAGGAGCTAGCCAGACGATAGCTGCGGCTACACTGCTGTTGTTCGAGTGAGGCTGAAGAAACTCAAATCTTTCCTATTTTACGATCGCAATCCTTGCGCAGCTTGTCCATCAGAAGGCCAGCGTCCAGCTACGTTATTGTGTGAATGTATTTGTAGACGCATCTGCGAGTGAAAGCACTGCTGTCGTTTCCTCCATCGACAACAACATAACGTGTTGTCAAGTTCCTACACTCTACGTAGCTGCTGCCTTTAAAAATATATACCATCATGCGTATGCTTTGTCCTGGGGTAACCGATCGCAGTCTTTGGGTCAATACTGTACAAGTATAGTGTGGCTTATCGAAGTCTGGACGCATTTTGGCCTCAGTGACATTACACTGTGTATATTTATAATTTTAGCTACACTTTCATTCATAGAGTAAACGGGCATCATGAGCCCATTATTGTTATTCTTCCATTTTAAAGATTGGTTGTGATCGACCTAGGAGGGTCCAAGCCTCAATCAATGTAAATGGAATTTTAACTGTATGCTTAGTTGATTGATTACCTGTGAGCCCACTAGTAATGGGACATGCTGGCATTAAATGTTGTTGGTGAGTTGTGCACTGAGAGAGTTCACACCTCCACCAACAGTCCCCCTTTGAAACACCTTGGATTTCACTTAATCCAGATTGTTATTTGGATCTCCAACAAGTTGCACACACACTCGAAAATATCAGTCCCCTAAACATGCTTGATTTTTTTCCCCTATCAATTTCACCTGCCTACTAACAGACAGATGAACCCAGATGAAAACATATCCTCCTCGGCGTATGGTAAACAAAGGTCGAAACTACAGTTTTTATAATGTATTTATCCGTGAGCGCACATTGTTGTTTACCTTTTTGAACATTTAGTTTTAAATGTAATTTCTTCTCAGGCTTGAGCTGTAGCTTGGCTTTTTTTGTCCATGCTTTTCTTCTGATTACATGTCTCTGTGCCTTACATGATGTTGAAGGCATGTAGTGTGACTGTAATACAGTGACATGCATACATGTAGTCATACATTTTTACTGCTGTTAGAGAGTCAGAGTTCTAAAAATTGTTTAATGGTTCTTTCCTCTCTGTAGAACATGGTCAAAAGTTTCCGGGTGTCAGACCTGCAGACACTGCTGGCCTCGATGGGTCGCAGCAAAAGCGGGCTGAAGCAGGACCTGGTTGGGCGCGCGCTGCGGCTGGTGCAGACCGAATACAGCCCAGAGCTTCTGAAGAATGTCCGGCAGCTCTACGAGTCGCGCTTCCCCAAATCCTCTGGCTGGCTTGCTGCACGGCGTCCAGAGGGCGTCCCGGTTGCCTACTCGTCCCTCAGCTCATCCCCCACTGCCACCTCTCAGGGCGGAGACTACCTCAACGGCATTTCCAAACCAATTCCGACACCTGCAGCAGAGGTCAAGCTAGTGCCACTACCCTTTTACCAAACCTTGGAGACACTGTTGCCACCAACAGAGCTAAGTAAGTATAGGCAATTTGATTTTCTTTGTTCTTGTAATCTAATAATTGATTTGAGAGAAATATTATATCTCCTACTGGGTTATTCAACTATGCACTGTTTTAATTCAATTTTACAGTTGCCCAGAACAATGAGAAACTGCAGGACAGTCAATGCATATTTGAGTTAACACCAACCCAAGCTGATCAGATCAGAAATGCAAGGTAATGGAGTTCAGCATTTCTTCTCTGATTTTGCTTTGCACAGTTATTAGCATCTTAATTTAGGATTATGTAACTCATGCGCATTTTAATTAAGTACCTTTTACTTTCTTAGCGAGCTTCGTCCAGGAATCAGATCAATCCAAGTGGTTCTTAGGTAAGTTTTCAGCAATTCCCATTGAAACTTAATATACTTAATAGCACAATCCTGTTGTCTGGACTGTGCTCGTTTTGCCAGTGTTAATCAGAATGTTTCTGATGGATAAGGGAAATATAGTTTTACCATGTTTAGTAATGTTTTCTTTCTCTTGTCACTTGTCTGTTGCAGAATCTGTTACACAGACTCCATTGGTGTCCAGGAGGACCAGTATCCCCCCAATATTGCTGTCAAAGTCAACCAGTCCTACTGTCATGTGCCAGTGAGTGAATTCTCTTATTTGACTTAAGCCACAACTTAAGAACATAAATACGACTAAAGCAGAACTGATCCTCTGCTCTGGTCAGTCCTCAGTCTCTGTATGGATAACAAACTGTTGTGTTTTATGTCATTGTTGTTTTCGAGCTCAAAAATGACTGACATCATGATGCAGTGACTATTTAGTGATATTGAAGAAAAAAAACTTGTGTGTTAAAATATTAATGTTGATACATTTAGCATTGATGACAGCAACTTATCATGGCTGCCCTGACTTTTAAAATCAAATGTAGCAGTAATGGAAAAGAAAGGTGCTAAAGATTGTGCATATAATATTCAGACCAAACCTAAAGCCAGTGATAGACATTATTAAAATATTACTTGTAGCCATCAAGAAAGCCGCAAGTAGCAGTAGGATGGTTTTCTCTTGGAAAACTGTTCTTCTACCTGAACATACTGTTGTTCAGGTAGAGGAGAATGAGAATAATTGTTATTGTGTTTTTCCTCCCAAATCCTCTTGATTTTCATCTTTCCTCCTCTGCCTTTCAGTAGCTGTTCTAGTTCAATGTATTTATTTTCCCCATGTTTAAATGGACTTGTCTGTGTGTTGAGATTATTTCAATTGAAAGCTACAAGGAAGGGAAAAACATTGCCTGAAACTCAGTTATTTATTTGACCTCTTTATAAAAGTAAAGACTAGAAGCTATGTGTGACTTTTGTGTCTCTTTGATAAAATAGTGACCAACACAATAAGAACCTGACTACTTTCAAATTGTATTGAAACCCTTTAGAGGGAATTCTGATGCCTAATGTATACAAATCATTCAAAAACAATTATCTGGATACAGTTTTAGATGATGTAAATAATACTTTGGCATTTGTGTGTCTGTGTATTTACAGGGCTATTACCCCTCTAATAAGCCTGGAGTTGAACCTCGTCGCCCTTGTCGACCTGTAAACATCACTCCCTGGTTGCATCTTTCCAGTGTCACCAACAGAGTCACCATCACCTGGGGCAACTTTGGCAAGGTAAGAGCCTGATGCTGATTCTCATATTTAGGCTCAGCTCAGGGTCATGATGGAAACAGTCGAAGTTGAGACAGTGTTTCATGAGTTCTGCTCAGCCTTGCGTGGTGTAACTCCTAAAGAAAGCTTTCAGAGGCCAAGGGCTGAATTACTTCAGTGACCCTCTTAACTGTTGCTCCCACAATCCTTATCCTGTTAAGCAGCCGGAAGACCGACGAATACACTCTCACCTCTGTTCACACCCTCTTTTTAGAGCTCTTGTAAACCAATTAGGGATAAGAACCGTGAAAGTTGTACCTAAACACAATTAACAGTAACAAAACACTGCAGTTTTAAACTAACCAGAGCACTTCACCTAAGTATGGTGCTCATGAAAAAAAAATGGAGACGCAAACTAGGGTTGGTGGTTTTGGGGGGGGTGGTGATGATATGATGATACTTGCGGCTGATTTCCAAATTTAGTTTACTCAGTCTTGAGCAGTACAGAGTGAGTATTGAAAAACAGCATTGTGTTGTCTCAAACAAAGACATGAACTTCAGTGGCAACAAGGCTCCTTCATTAACTTTCCCTCTGAAAGAGGTTTCAGCTTCTTCTGTACTAGCTTGCTCACCACAAAACTTGCCTACATACCACTTTGGGTACTTGCTGGGTACACGAGCTCTGCCAAGACCGTCAACTTTATCCAGCAGAATTTATCCATTCAACTCATCCAGTTTAGCTGCATGTTTCAGTTTACGTTGTGCTTGTTGATTCACCTTAGCATTTATCAAGCACGTATTTAAACACGTGTGCACCATGCAGAAGAAGCGATGCCCTGTTTACCCACAAACATAAATATGAATTGAGCTGTTTTTTATAAAGAAAAGTGAGAGATTAGAAAATATCAGGAGCAGAATCTCTTGTTGATCAGCGGAGTAATGCGCCTTAATGCTGCCAAGAAGGAGTCAGGCAGGGCCAATGTGATACAGTAAAGGCTAAAGCTGAAGCACACAAGTCTAAACTGAATGAATGTCAAATCAATGTGGAGATCACTGGACCGCTGTTATAGCCTGACAGTTAGAGTCCGATTTTTGAATTGAAAATCTTATTTTTTAACAGTAACAGACTAAAATGCTTTTTATCATGAGGTTAGTGAAGATGCACACCTTTAGTCGCACAATGATTATCAAAAACATCATGTATAGAAATAAAATTCTTTGATTCATTGATAATTGTTTTATTGTCTAATCGTAGCCCTCTGATTTGGAATGGAATCGTGAGGTGCCTAGAGATTCCCACCCCGAGTGATGACGCATATCAGTGTATTGGATTCAGGTTTGCCTTAAGCCAGAAGGGACCACTCTAGGACATCAAACATTTTTTTCTTGTTTCCTTTTTATCCCAGAAAAACCTTATTCCACTTTTTTATTTCTCAGTTACACACACACTCACCGGCCACTTTATTAGGCACACCTTGCTAGTACCAGGTTGGACCCCCTTTTGTCTTCAGAACTGCCTTAATTCTTCATAGCAGAGATTCAACAAGGTGTTGGAAACATTCCTCAGAGACTTTGGTCCATATTGACATGATAGCATCACGCAGTTGCTGCAGATTTGTCGGCTGCACATCCATGATGCGAATCTCCCGTTCCACCACATCCCAAAGGTGCTCTATTGGATAGAGATCTGGTGACTGTGGAGGCCATTGGAGTATAGTGAACTCATTGTCATGTTCAAGACATCTTCTATTGTCCAATTTTGGTGAGCCCTGTGCGAATTGTAGCCTCAGTTTCCTGTTCTTAGCTGACTGGAGTGGCACCCGGTGTGGTCTTCTGCTGCTGTAGCCCATCTGCTTCAAGGTTCGACGTGTTGTGCGTTCAGAGATGGTATTCTGCATACCTTGGTTGTAACGAGTGGTTATTTGAGTTACTGTTGCCTTTCTATCATCTCAAACCACTCTGCCCATTCTCCTCTGACATCAACAAGGCATTTTCGTCCACACAACTGCCGCTCACTGGATATTTTCTCTTTTTCGGTCCATTGCTCTGTAGACCCTAGAGATGTATTAAATATTTGCCATATTTACAACCGGGGGCTGAATACTTGGAAGCTGCTCCATATGCTCTTATTTTTTGTCTTTTTAAAGTCTGTGCTCACAACCTCTGAATTGGTGTGTTTTCAGCGGTACTCGGTGGCTGTGTATTTAGTGAGGGTCTTCACTGCAACAGACCTCTTCAGCCAACTCAAACTCTGCTCTGTGGAGAGTGCAGATCGCTGTCGTGAACGCAGTAAGTTTTACTTGTATGATCTCCTAAATTGTGCCAGTTTCTATTCCGACTTAATATTAAACTGATTTGAATTATATTTCTACAAGTCATTGGCTCAAAGTTTGTTTATTCTGTTTTGGTTGGACTGGATTGTCTATTTAATGTTAAAAATGTGGTGTTCTAAATGTTGATCAACTATTCATCTACAGTCCAAGACAAACTTCGCTTTGACCCAGAAAGTGAAATTGCGACCACAGGCCTTCGAGTTTCTCTCATCTGTCCAGTGAGTATATCTACATGAGAACACTTGACATTTTCAGCTGTGATAAAGTTTCCTTAATATTTGTGCTGCTACTTTGCTGGATGTCTTTAACATGCTTCGTCTTCTCCCATTTCCCAGTTGGTGAAGATGCGGCTCGGGGTACCGTGTCGAGTTTTAACTTGTGCCCATCTCCAGTGTTTCGATGCAGTCTTCTTCCTGCAGATGAACGAGAAGAAGCCCACGTGGACTTGCCCTGTCTGTGACAAGCCCGCTCCCTTTGAGCTGCTCACAATTGATGGGTAAGGAGATAGAAACATGCTCTGACTGGTTCCACCCACACAGCATCATCTTTTCAATAAATTCTGAAATTTCACCCGTGTGTAATTTGGACGACCCTGTGTTCCGAAGCCAGCCTGGGGAAAATATATAAAGCTGCACAGGTGTTTATAGAACCTTGATATAGAACTTGCTCTAGCCTTGTGTTTTCATTAAAAATCGCTTTGGAGGTTTTGCAAGTCAGGGTCATTATCCATTTTGTTCTGCGTTTCTAAACCTGCTATCAGGTTATAGTTCAAAACATTTGATCAGCTAAACTGGCTTGTTTATTGACTCTCTGATCGACTTGTTCTAACAGCCCTACAATTTAGAGAACCATGCCACATAGCTGTGATTAAGTCGTTTCTGTATTTTTTGTATTTTACCTGGATAAGTTCATTGACATATCTAAAGGTCCCAAATGTTTCTAGAACATTGTGTCTTTGCTTTTCTGCATTTTTGTTATAAAGAGAATTGTGAGTTCTTTGGAAAAACAGAGGAGCTTGCAGTCCATTTTTTGTCAACAACAATTTGGGTGTGTTCTAAACACCTCTGACAGACACAGCCTTACTTTGACAAAGACTGGAAGCATTGTGTTCCTGTTTGGCTTCAAGGTTTATTTGCATTCCTTAAATAAAACTGAATGCTAGGTTCAGTTTCAAATGGCCTAATTACATAATGTTGTCAGGTTCATTGAGTGATGCCTCAGGGCTCTGAAATATACACATGGAGTGCAGTTTTCCATTTATAATAAACATCCAAGGATTTTAGCAGAAGTTGCTTATTTTCTTTATGAAGTGTAATTTGAATAATAGCCATCTATATAATGAAAATGATTGACATTTTACCTGGAATGTCTCCTGCTGTTGAGTATTCTGTTTTGTGTTCTGGTGTGTGTGATTGTTTGTGAGACAACTCTAACCTGCCGTGTGTTTTTCAGGCTGCTATCTGAGATCCTGAAACAGACAAGTGAAGACATTGAGGAGATTGAGTACCTAACTGACGGCTCCTGGCAACCCATCAGAGATGAGAAGGAGAGGGACAGGGAAAGAGAAAGCAGCAACACGCCGGAGTACCCTGATGTTGATATATGTGAGTGTCAAACCCTGAGACATTTTTACTGCTTTCAGACAGTGAAAACACTGAACACCAGATACTCTCCTAAAATTATGCAGAGGGGCTGTATGTGAAAACGCAACTGTCAGACGCTGCAGACATTCTGAAAAATCTTTGTCATCTTGTAACACACATATATTTTTGAATGACATCTCTGTCTGCAGGCATTCCTGAGGCAAACGGTCATTCACCAGCCCACAGCAGCACCAGCCTGACGGGCAAATCTGGCAGCAGTTCCGTGGGGGTGGCAGGAGGCACGGGGGGACCTGCCGTGGCGCCGAGCGGAGGTGCGGTGGTAGATCTAACTCTTGACTCTTCCTCTGAAGAGGAAGGCGGCGGGGCAGGAGGAGACAGCGAGGACACAGAGGATAGCGCCGACAGTCCTGCCCCGAAGAGGGGCCGATATAACTACGACAAGGACCTGGTTACTGCCTACTGACCCCGCAGCTCTGTCCCCGCATAGACTGACACACACACAGAGACAAAGGCAGGGGGCTCAAAAGAAACTTGAGGACAGGAACAGTAATCCACTAGATGCAACGACCCTCCCTTACGCCCAACATTAGAGCCTTTTAGCAGCTCTGGTTTCTACCCATACAAAACAAACACACTCAAACATGCACTGTTAATGAATCTTGAATCTAGAGCGATTAGGATTCCTCTTTGTACTGTACACCACTGGAAGCGACTCTAACTCTTTTTGGTCAACTGTCACCTCACAGTGAATATCTGTACCGTCCTGCCTCTACTAAAGAAACTGAATGGATCGAGCACCCCGACACCACCACCCCCTTTCCTCCTCTCCTCCTCTCCTCCTCTCTCCAGACTATTTCCTCTCTTCCACTCCATCACTCTTTGTATTTGACTTGGAATTACTGGCTCTTTTAGCCGTGGGCGTTCAATGTTTGCGTTTCAGATTTTGTCACATTTGTGATGAACAGGCAAGTTGAAAAGCGGAGGCACCTCAGTAGTTTTTGGTAACGGATCAAAAACAACCATGGAAAAGAGACACGAGTAACTTTGGGGGAGGACACATGGCAGAGGTATGTGGAGTGTGATGCAAATCGAAACCTCTTCTGTTGGGTTATTGTTTCTTCGTTCAGAGAATGAATTCAAAGCTTGAAAGGGTTTTTTCAGGAATTTATCCTTTTAATTATGAAAGGGCAGAACACAGTACTGGCCTCTGATGTGTGATGCTTTCCATTTTTATTTTGTCCTTTAGATAAGAGAACCTACCTCAGTCATAAAAATAAAAAAATCTTAGCAGACTGACCAGAGAGTAGCTGAGAAAGAAGCAGAGGACAGAAGAATTGATGAGTCTTTCTGAAGCCAATTTTACACTGGAGATTTTTTTTTTCCTACATTGTTTTTGGTTTTGTTTTTTTTCCAAGTCCATTGTTACATGCCGCTCCATTTCTTCCGCAGCAACACAATCTTTGTTGAAGGACTAGTTAGTTTGTGGTTAACCACCAGGCTAACTGTTGGTGTCAGTGATGGGTGGAGCGGTCCCACTAAATAACACATTGCTGTAGTTTTTTTTTGCTGTAATATGATTAATTATGGTTGGTGTATCAACAGTGCAAATGGGCATAAGACATCAACATTACTGTTCGGCTGCTGCGCCAAAGCAGATGCATTTTAAGATTTCACTGACAGATGGTGGTCATGAGAATTTGGTGCCTTTTTTTTTTTTTTGACACTAGCAGAGCTGGCCAATCAGATGAGATCCCCCAGTGTGAGAGGTGTTTTATTTTGTTTATTTCAATTGCAGTACGAGCAACTCAGTAATCTGAGGTAAAGGACAGTCATGGAACAGGTTTCAGAAGTGCTGTCCTCCTTTTTTTTTTTTTTTTTATTCTCCCCCCCCCCCCCCCCTATATTTTGGTGTCTTTCTCTACAAGCATTATATTTATTTTATTGCTTCATGTTCTCTTAACAGTTGTGTGTAATAAATCATAGTATTTGGCTGTAGCTCTGTACAGTCAGGAGCTTGTCCTCGCAGAAAGCAGGATACTTCAGCTGCTGTGGTTTTGGGTGTGGAGAGGCTCATGGCCGGGCTGTTGATGAACAGTCTTATTTCTTTTCCTGTGAATGAATCCAACCTGGGTCAAAGAAGCATTCGGAGCATTTTTCTCCCGCCGGGGTTGAACATGTCTAACACAACCAATCTGAATGACTTAAGTGCAACCCCTGCCAAACTTAAAGTCATTTGTTGAATTACAAATTGTCCCGTCTGGAACAAGTGGAGCTGCTTCAACCAACAATCCCCCTTCGGCCGCCGCTCAATGTAGATTAGGTCGTGTGTTTGCTGGAGTAGAATTGGACTTAAGTTGCCACACACTGTAGGCTCAGACTAATGCTCCTCTACACCCGCACTAGTGTTGTCGGTTTGCGATCGCTGCTCCTCGGATGAGGAAACATGGGCTGCACGTGTTTGCATTAGGTTTGTCTGCAGGACGGTCAGAAGATATTGCTGTGTTGATAGAGCTGTTTGCACTTTCATTGGACATAGAGTTTATGGCTTATTTATTTTTACGCCATCCTGTAGTGAGTTATAATCAAAGATAAATTACCTTTGTGACCAGATATCCTCTAACATCTCATGCATGGGGATCAGAAAATGTGAAACTAAAAAAAGGGCGCAGTCATACTCCACTGTAAAACAGTTATCATCCCTTTTTGCCAGGCCTCACTGTTGGTAAGTGCATCATGCAAGCGGGCAAATAGCAGGATGTTGATTTGAAAAAGCTAGGTTGACAAAAATCTGGTCTTCCAGTTCTCTGCTCTTTTTGACACATTGAAGTAAATTTCAAAGAGAACATACTAGTGAAAAATATTTGGTCATCACACAAAATTGATCGATGGCCTCTACTCCACCCGAGTCTGTCCCTGCAAGGGTATTCTTTATACGGCGCTTTGAAGCAAAAAACAATTGTGAAGAACTCTAATACCTGTTTTTTGCTAGGCAATTTGAGTAACTGCTATACCTTTAAAATGACACTGTTCATTTGTTGCTCGGTATTGAAGGTTATTATTTGAATGGATCTCCTAAACTTGTCTTTTCCTTCATGGTTAAAGATGAGAGGCGGTGCAGGTTGCTTCTGTGGATCTGAGCCAGATGTGTTTGTGCAGGTTGTTTTGGGAGCAGGAGAGAGCTGAGGGTCTGGTCTTTTTGCAGTGGCATCTCTTCATCTTACAATAATTGCATAAGGTAGCATGGGCAGAGGCTTACAATCCCTGATGTAAATGTTTTGTTTGTTGTGTTTTTTTATATGTTCATATTAAAAGACAATAAAATTAAATAATATTTTATTAAGCCTTGAATCGCCTCCAGTTGTTCCTATGGGTGGACAGACAAGGAGCTGTTGAAGGGCAGCTGGAGCTGATACCACTGAGGACTGGGAGGACTGGTTCTGAGGTGTGGATTGTTCATGTCCTGTACCAAATGCTCAGATCTGGGGATACATTTGATGCCTGTTGAGGATAAAACTGTAAAATTTCAAATGATCGTATTCTAACAGCTGTTATTGACGTGTGGAATTAATTAAAATCAGTTCTTAAAAATATGTGTGCCATCGTTTTCTTTTGAAACTGTTTTGATCTTTAGAGGAAAGGTCGCTGGTCACATTGAAGCTGAGGTCGTTTTACTTGCCAGGGAAAAGGGAAAATCAAAACCATATGTTGATGATCTCTTCTTTGTACCAAAGTAAATTCTAATTTATTTTTTTTCCTTTGGTGGCATTAAACAGAGATTTGCTGTCAGCCTCTCTGTCTGCATCATAGACTGTCTACAGTAATTATAAAGTATTTATAAATATACAATCTATGGTCTAGAACAACTCGCCAACTATGATGTCGACTGTTTAAATATCTTGCACTTTTCCCATATTCCACAAATACTGAAAGGTTCAACTTTATAATTTGAATTTGGTCTGTCAGACCTAAGGTATGGATGAACTATATCAGCAGAAGAGCCAGAAAGGTTTAATTCTTCTCTGACACAATCAGAAATCTGAGGCTGCAGTGAACACAGGTAACAGGTGACAAATATAGCCTGGTCTGACAAACCTGAATTTCTGTAGTGTCAGAACACCTGGTTCTGTACTACTCATCACCTATAGCTAATACAAACCCGCCAGGGAAGCACGGCAGTGGATGTATCGTACTACATGATGGTGCATCTCTGCAGAGGAGACAGAGCGACTGGTCACACGTGAGGGAAGAAAGAATCCAGTCAAATAAAGAAATCCTGCTCCAGAGTGCATGTGTCCTGAGGCTGGAGCCACGGTTCAACTCACAGATCAATTATGACCACACAGCCAATACACCACTGGAGTCTCACTGTCCTCGATTGGAAGAGACCAACGCAGACTTAAACCGTAAAATCGGAGCTTCAATTTTTTTGATTAAAAAAAGAAAATGTATCTGAAGAATTAGTCTCATACTTTCACTTTGATTTAGGTTAACTTAAAGGTTCAGCGATTTCAAAAAGTATGTGACAGTACTCCGTAGTGTTTGTGTAATGTGCTGTTACTGTCCTGTTCTAACCTGTCAAGGCTCTACCGGTGTGAATGATCTTGAAGCCATAATCTGGTATAGTGCATGAAATGTTCACAGTTATGTTTGAACTGTAAAAGTCCCTTTTAAATAAAATAAAGCTGCACCATTCTCCCTATTCCAAGTCAGTGAACCATCAAACTGATTTTGAAGTTAAAAAGTTGCATCCCTTATCTACTCACCACTGTTCTGATTGAGGGGTGACTGAAGTGTTTGAGTCAACAAAACACTTTTGGAGTTTCAGGGGTAATGTAAAAACAGCAATAAAACATAAAATGCCTCCATACTGCTCCTGTGGTGTCATCCAAGTGTCCGTAAGCCCGACATTCAAATTCAACTTGAAACAAGGTCATTTAAATGTCTAAATGTCCACTGTGATCCACGTGCAAAAGGATCACCGAGGACTTATAGGCTGAAAACATGGTGTAAATGACCTGTTTCTACTGGAATTTGAAAGATGGCACTAACGGACACTTGGAAGACACCACGGGAGCAGTATTTAGGCATCTTATGTTTTTTTATGTTGCTTTGTTGCGTTGAATGAAGAAGTGGTCACCATTTACATCAATTGTATTGGATTTGGCTGCGACGCTGTTTACCATTGAAACTCCCAAAGTGTTTTGTGGAGTCAAACACTTTACCCCCCCCCCCCCCCCCCCCCCTTTTTGGGTGACCTTTCCCTTCAATAATGATATTAATACAATAGAGTGTGGTTTTCTGACGCTTCAGTTCCCACTCTTCGCCACTGGGTGGCAGTGATGTGCTTCACAGCTTGTTTGCGAGCTGCCATTAGACACTTAAGAAGCAGCAGAGTCTGGAGCAGATGTGGTCAAACGGGACTTTGTGCCTCATCTAAAGCAGCAAAGCTCGGGTGTTATCACACTGTGCACATCGTCGTGTGTCTCCCATGAGACCCCCCCCCCCCCCCCCCCCCGATCATCTGCCTGTCAGACAGCCTCAGTCTCGCGCTATTTATGAAGGGCTCTCTCTGTGGGTGTCACAGGTCTGATGCTGCAGCTGCTGCTTCCTGTACCGAAGCACCACCAGCCACGGCCGAAGCCCTTCTCGCTTGAGACCCCCCCACACCCCGAGCCGGAGCACGGAGGAATCTGTCGCCGTCCTGCGGAGGGAAGCCAGCCGAGTCGGTGTCCCGGTGTGTGCGCTGCTAAAACCCCTTCGGCGGCCCGTTGTCTGGGAAGAAGCTTAAGAGACGCAGGGCACGGTTTTTCCTGGAGCTGGTGCTAGCTTGTAGCGGCTAGGTGGCTAATGGCTAGTGGCAGCAGGTAGATAAAGCAGGAGAAGCGATTTAAAAAAAGAAATGTGCTCTCTCCAAATGTTATAAACGCACCGACAGGCCACTGGACTTTCACCCCCCACCCCCTCGGTATGACAGGTTTTAGCACCGTCTCTCACATGTTAACGAGAGTGCACTAATTCTCGCTAACGCTAGCTAGCTAACTGACTAGCCACCCAGAGCTGACCCTGTTGCTTTATTTCAGACTGAGTTTCGAACAAGGAAAAGAGTTCATCAGCTGCTGCTCGGCTCCTCCAGTGCTTCGCTTGTGAACGTCGTGTGGGGTAGTTTTCGCGATGGCTCCTAAAAGAAGACCCGTGCCCCTGAACATAACGCCCATTGGGGAGGGACAGGCCACCTCCAACACCATAGATGCTGCATCTGAGTGAGTAACCCCACAGTGGGTTGGAATGAAGTGGGGCTGTTAGAGAGAGGATGTGTGTTACTGAGCAGTGGTAGAAGTTATCACTGTTTATTAGCAGTTAGCCTGTAATCCTGTGCATCATCACTTGTATGCAGATGATAGAGGTCCCTGCAGCATCATCTGTCTGTGTATTCCCTGTCTCATCCTCAGAGCAAACCTCGAGGCCTTACAGAAGAAGCTGGGTGAGCTGGACCTGGACGAGCAGCAGAGGAAACGGCTGGAGGCCTTCCTCACCCAGAAAGCTCAGGTCGGGGAGCTGAAGGATGAGGACTTTGACCCCATCTGCGAGCTGGGTGCTGGAAACGGAGGAGTGGTCAACAAGGTCCGCCACAAACCGTCTGGTTTGGTCATGGCCCGGAAGGTGAACATGAGCATTTGTTTTTGAACATTTTGTTTCTGCAGAGGAGAAGTGTGTCGGGTGGAGGGAGCCAAATGAAAACCCTCTCCAGATGTGTTCCCACTCTCTGAGTCCAGTTTAGATTTGTGTCATGGCGCTATAGCGTCGCTGATGGCTTGGTTTGCTGCACACACGTCTACATGAGGCCCAACTGACTTACTGTCCGGAGAAAAGCACATTGTGCACTGTGGGCTAAAGACATATACATGCAATAACTACGATTTTTTTTTTTTTAAATTATCTCTCCTGGCCTAAACCACATCCTTCCACTGTGGTAATCTGTCAAGTAGTTTTTGTGTAACCCTGCTAAAAAACAAACAAATGCAGATGAAAACATATAAAACACATCAGTATCCACCTGAAGTACTTGTCAGAAAATATACAAGGAAAATCGTTTCTAACATAAAACAAGAATTTTCCACAAAGAGATGTCTCTGCTGTTAAGCTGGAACATGAGTCAACGTATGTCACAATCCAGTTCCACAAATCGCAACCTGCGGGACAATTGTACAGATGAATTAACCATTTAACATCTGAACATGTCAGCCTTCATGAAGAGGGGATTGCAGGGCTGTTCTATGTATTGTATTAGTTTGAGATTTTATTCCTGATTAACTGACAACTGTCCATATCCACCAGTATGTAAATGTTAGCCCACAAGTAACAAGAAATAGTGATGAATAAAATGCTGAAAATGTATATGAGCACTGCCCCATCATGTAGTTGGTTCCATCTTTATTAGAAAGCACATTTTACACTGTCAAATGTCGTCGAGTATTTCTCATTTGTGAATTTAAACTAAGCATCAAAAAAGGCCTTATCAGTTGAGCATGTTATCTTCATATAGTGTTGCATACGTAGAGCGAGATAGTTGGTCTGTCTCCCAACACATTCTGACCATATCACAGAGTTTACAGTCTAAGAGGTAGTTAAATATTAGGACTCCATGCAGACTCTTGTGCAGCAACAAGCTCAAGCCTGTGTACCACCAGCTGTGTTCTGACATGTCTTGAATTGGTATTTTTACATTGTGGTTATCACTATTTTGAATATATGAATGTAGCTCCAGTGTGTGTGTTAAGATTGCTGACACAGCAAAGTGTTAGTGATGCCAGCCTCCACCTCTCTGTGTTACTTTGAGATATGAGACGATCATACAGTAATGTTTCTGCATCCAGTGCTCTAGTCTTTATCAGAGCAGTCATTCATGTTTTCATATTTACCCTCCTCCAGTTAATTCACCTGGAAATCAAACCTGCCATCAGGAACCAGATCATCAGAGAGCTTCAGGTGCTGCATGAATGCAACTCCCCCTACATTGTGGGCTTCTATGGGGCCTTTTACAGCGATGGAGAGATCAGCATCTGTATGGAGCACATGGTGAGAAACAAAGACTCTTTAGTGAATTTTAATTCTTATATTAAAACAGTTGATCTTTTTCACAATATATTTGTTCCCAAAGAGACACATGTGTTTCGATTTTTAAAATGTGATATTTTATCATTGCAACTTGTCTCTACAGGATGGTGGATCCCTGGACCAGGTCCAGAAGGAAGCTAGAAAAATCCCAGAGGAAATCCTGGGAAAAGTCAGCATAGCTGTATGTAGCAAACAAATACTAAAACTTACTATTTTAAAGTAAAATATGAAGTATAACTGACTCTTCTCCTTGTTTTTCCAAAGATCTGACGTTTGTAAAATTAAGAATAGTTTGTTTGTATTTGGCAGTGGCATAAAGATTTGTATCTTGTAACTGTACATGTTTTTAAATATGCACTGCTTGTCCTTTGTGGGTGTGTGTCTCTTGTGTTGCTTAACCAGCTGTGAGTTTCCAGTCATGCATGACTCCCAAACAAAAAGGCTGACAGTGTTTAACTTGACTTTAAATTTCAAATAACCAAGTGTAAAAATGAATGGCATTTTAAAGTAACATCCACTCAGCTGAAAGTTTATATTTATATATGTGTACATATTCTGTCGTCTGATATTTTGCTCTCTGCATTTTTGTGTGTCATGTTGAATGTTTGCTTCTCGTTTACAGGTATTGAGAGGATTAGCTTACCTGCGGGAGAAGCATCAGATCATGCACAGAGGTGAGGATTTTGCTTTGTTGCAATAAATTGCACTACTCTTAAAGTCCATTGTGCCACATTTTGAACACAGCAATACCAAAAATTCCTTTTTGGCAATGGAAGAAAGGACCAGAACAGAAATCTGTTCAAATGGTTTTCTGTCTGGAAAATCTATGGATATTAGTCTCTAGTAACTTAAAAGGGCAACATGGCCAGATTACAGTAAAGTCATCCTCATTTAGCAATAACAGAATGTAGACGTTTTTTCATGGATACTTGTGAGTAATACGACTCCCATCCCTTCAGTGTTGGTGGTGGCTGAAATGTGCAGATGTGATTCAAACATACATGTTGCAGTCTAAACATCAGATTAAAGAAAGCAGGATCATACCCTCCCTATTATAATCTTACCTACTCTGAAACAAATACATGAACAAAACCATATACGTATGACTGATTTACAAATGTTACTAAACTTCTTTAAATGTAAGTGAACCCGCTTCAGATGCAGCACATTAATGACACTAGGTCCCGGCACTTTTTCATTCCATCTTTTATTAAGTCGTCATGCTTCCCCCCCATATACACTGCATCGATATCTTAAGAGACTTAATACGCTCACCACAATGTAGGCTATTATTTGGAAATATCACGAGTTCTTAAACATAGAAATTAGTAGCATGCAGCAAAATGTAAGCCAGAATAAAAATCATAATCTTTGCATTCTAACAACATTCAAAGTCAGACCATAGCAAAGTCTAAAGCAGACAAGTTTTCCACAGCATACCAGCGAGAAACAGTTGGTGTGTTGTTATGAACAAGACTGGCTAAGGCAGACAGTCAGTGCTGCACAGTGAAGTCCATAGCAGTGCTACAGGGTCGGTGGTACTACAGGACAGAGTTGTCTGTGAGCTCGGGCGGTAATTACAGCCTCTCGGATGTGATTATACAGCAGCCGCGCCCTGTCGACCCCTCCCTCTGCGTCTCCCTCCATCGTTCTCCCCGCTCTTTCACGCCACCTCCTTCTCAGTCACTCCTCAAACGTCCTTGGTCAGTGAGAGGGTCCGTCACCGCAGAGGACAGATTGTAGGGCTCAGTCATACCCCGTTATTTCGCAGGATGTTTTTAAGTGCTGAACGGGAACTGTGGAGGAGAGCCTTGTTTTCTAACAGAGATGTTAGTTAATTTCCCCTTCGCTCGATAAACACGGCACCACAGACAAATCTGGGGGATGCTGAGCGTGAAACCCACGTCCCTCGCGGCACACTATAGTCCTGGTCAAAATATTCATCTCTACATAACTGTGGCTCGTGAAAGATTTTATGTACAATCTAGAATGGCACTAAGTTTAGACTATACCACCACAAGGCACACACTCATAACTATCAGTCCCCTAAACATCCATCTCAAAATGTTAATGAAAATGAAGGAAAAAAAATCCTGGATCGTCTTCCTGATCTGGAAACTGCTCCAAAATGTGATTGGTTCTTCCCTGACCCATACTGCATCTTTCCACCAAGTTTCATGGAAAGATGTCCAGGAGTTTTAACAGACCAACAAACACTGATGAAAAGAAACCTCCTTGGCGGTGGTAAGATCAGAAAGTATAAATTAATTTATTATATTAATTTTTTCAAAGCCTGCACATTAGTATCTCCACTGAAAATCCAATCAAAAGTTAATTTAACATAAGTAAATCAGCTGAAGAAGACAGTTGCCTCTTTTTTTTTTGTGTGTGTGTTACGTTCGATGTGACGTGCTGGAAAACGAGGTCCGTAAACCGCAGAAAGCAACATGGAAGCTCTCGCCCCATGTTCTCTTGCTTGTGTTGCACACCAAGAATCAAATTGCCACCGCACATTGTTCATAGATCACCTTTGAAAAAAATCCCTTCTGCACTTATATATGCATGACAGCACTGTGCTGGAAAAGGGGTGGAACTAAGTCTTTTCCACGTGGGTGTCATGTTTCCATCACTGCCTATCAGAGCTGGAGCTGATAAATAGCCGTTACCACTGCAGAGTCACTTGACCTGGGAGTGAATGCAGTCTTCACACAAAAGACAGATGTTGGTGGGTTTTGTGTCCAGTGTGAAAGGGGCTATAGATGCATGTCACACTGTACATATGTGAATCCATTCATGCCCAGCTTTATATTATATTCCCAAACAAAAATATAAAAACACCAGTGTTACCATTTGCTATTTGTGTAATCATGAATTGTTATTGTGAGCAGTCACTCTTCTCTTCCTGATGAGTCCATACTGAGGTGTTAAGTACAGATGACAGTTGAGACACAGCAAGATGAAGAATCTCACTAAACCCGCCATACGTTTGTTTGTCCACATCCCCTCTGCCACATAGATGTCAAGCCCTCCAACATTCTGGTCAACTCTCGCGGGGAGATCAAGCTGTGCGACTTTGGTGTGAGCGGCCAGCTCATAGATTCCATGGCCAACTCCTTTGTTGGAACGCGCTCCTACATGTCGGTGAGTCAGCTCTGCACGCCTGCGCCCCCACCCCCTTTTTTTTTTTTTCTCTGGCCCTATCCCCACTTTCCTTCTCCTCCTTTTTTTTTTTTCTCACATTGCTCCTGCTCACTGGCCCCGCCCTCTGCCCTCCCTTCCTTTGGCCCTCCCTCACTTCCCTGCCAAGAACCTGAGGGCCGTGCCCAGGAAAAGGGCTCTTTGGCAAAGAGCGACGCAACTGTGTTCGCTCTTTCTTGTCCTCCTTCCCCCTCAGTCTTAGACACCTGGTGGGTGCTAGGAGCTGCTTGTATGATACCCATCCCCAAACCCGCTCAAGACACACTTGCCCTTTCATCATAATTCCCAACACGCACATCTGCCCTTGCTTACTCTTCTAACAAAAACAGTCCAAAGCTGCTCTTCACTTCCTGCCAAACCCTCCCATCCTCTGTCCTCTTGCCCGAACCGCACCCCACCTCTTCTTGCCATAACACCCCCCCTCCTCCCTCTACCCTTCCATTATCCACCTCCCCTCCAGTCTCTGCTATTTCCCCACCCAGCCTCTCTGTCCAAACCTCTCTCCTGCCTGGCATCTTGGCTCTACCTGCTCCCTCTGACGTAGATTGTGTGTTTCTCAACAGCCGGAGAGACTGCAGGGCACCCACTACTCCGTTCAGTCTGACGTGTGGAGCATGGGTCTGTCCCTGGTGGAGCTGGCAATCGGCCGCTACCCCATCCCTCCTCCGGACACCAGAGAACTGGAGGCTGTCTTTGGACGGGCTGTTCTTGACGGGGCCGAGGTAGAGCCTCACACCAACATGCAGAGGTCCAGACCACCTGTGAGCGGTATGAGGCACAAATACATCCATGAATACACAGATGGTTATATAAGACAATTTGCAATACAAGACATGGCTTACAGTTATGAACATTCTCTTTTCTTTTTTCTTTATTTATGGTATGTGACTTGTTCACAGGATCTGGTAATGGACAGCCGACCTGCTATGGCCATCTTTGAACTTTTGGACTACATTGTAAATGAGGTGTGAAAAATCCCCTATTGCACAATATATTCTGTTAAACATACATACACACACACACACACACACACACACTTATCTTACTGTACTTTCTTTTAACTGCTCTGTTTGTTCTATGCGTTGTGTTTCTTCCTCAGCCGCCTCCCAAACTGCCACATGGCGTCTTCACCATTGACTTCCAGGACTTTGTGACAAAATGGTGAGTACATACATGTTTGACTGAGCTGTGTTTACATTGTTCTCATCTGATCTTCCACATGAAAAAAAGGCACCAACCAACAACAGCTTTCTAAACAGCTTTGTATTAATGTTGTGCATTAACTTAAAAAAACCCCAACTGTATGTGAACTCTCTATGCCAATATACATATTTGAAGACATACTGTATAAAATACTAATATCAGAATAACAAAGTTCTGAAGAAGACACAGTAGATGGCGGTAATCGTTGCCACTTGCAAATAAAGCGAACTAAGAAGAACAATTTGTCTGATATAGTTTATCCACAAAAATGATGAATTCACAATTTAAAACCTCATTAAATCTGTATGTCTCTCTCCCTCTTTTTTTAAACATGCAGAATCTATAAATGTAAAAAAATAAATGTTTAAAAGTTGTGGTTTCAGGTTTCCACATGACACAGCATGCAAACTAGTTGTGATGTCAGAAAATCACAGAAACTTTCCCCCTTCAGCAAATGAACAGTTTTCTCGTGTCAAACTCTGCAAACTAATTTTACATAGTAAAGTTCAAATGAAAGTAAAAGTAAAACCCATCTTTGAGAACCTAAATGACAGAGGCAGTAATGTTTCTTTTAAAGTTTCCTCATGTCCGTAACTGTCTTAATGTTGTTTGTGTCTGCAGCTTGATCAAGAACCCAGCAGAGAGAGCCGATCTGAAGATGCTGATGGTGCGTTCCTGAGCCTAATTTTCATTTATTTCATATACTTTGATAACCAGTTTGTTTGATATCTATTCTAACTAGTGCAGTACTTGTAAAGCTGCAGCGTGACCTTTGAGGATGTCATCAGTGACATCATGAAATGGTTGCGTCTCAATTCAAAATATAGTTACTATGGGAACAGTACAGTTGGCACAATTTAGTATGAATGGAGGAATCTGGGCGTTTACAGACATAAAAGGAAAATTTGGGTCTGAAGAGTTTCTGGAGTTTGCCTTTTTCATATGAAATACGCAGCTGGCAATGTCTAGGTCAGACGTGTTCACAACAAGAGGAAAATGTCTGGAACTTTAGGTGAGGGATGGTCGTCTGGATAGAGCTTTTTGTTTTGTGTCAATCACTGTGATGACACTTTACTAGGGGTTTTGCACATTAAGTTCAGGAAAAGAACTATTATGACATCATCACAAAGAGCCCCTCCAAACAATTTCAGAAAATTGTCCATAGTTCAGTGCCGATTTTCTTATCAAACACCTTCTCAATATTGGTCTTGCACCTTAAAAGTTTGAATTTGATCACATTAGTGGTTTTTCGAAATATGCAAGTAACAAACAGACAGAGATACTTCAGTATTTATTTTGATTCTTGCAGCACGGTCATTGGTTTTCTCCTTGTTTGTCTTTCAGAGTCACACATTCATCAAACGATCAGAGGTGGAGGAAGTGGACTTTGCCGGATGGTTGTGCAAAACCATGGAGCTCAACCAGCCCAGCACTCCCACCCGCAGCACTGAGTGAACAGGCCCCCTCCTCCCCACTGCTCTGACACACCTCTGGGTCTTGCTTGCATACACATACATATACTAAACATACACAAGCCATCACACATAGTGGCACTTTCTTTTTTTTATCTTGCTCTTGGGTAAAATGGTTTTGCCCCCCCCCCCCTCCCCTCATTTATTTCCTCACAAGCAGCAGGGCCCATTGAGTCATTGTACTGTAAGACCACAGCTTCACTATGCCAGAGTCAAAAGTAGCCTCAGCTCACTTCTCCACACAGCTAGGGAGGACATAAAGCACTGAAGGGCTGCCAGTGTGTCAGCTGAATTTGCATTGATTGACGAAAATTCTTTTGTATTGTTGAATATTCTGTATTAATCTTTTCTATGGCAACGGTCGATGGCTTGTGGGATTTTAATGAATTACTTGCTGTAGAGTTTTGTTGGGCTGAAAATGACCAGAGAGAAATCTGAACATAAATCACATTACTTGCAAATTACAAATTCCTTTTATTGAAGGTGAATGCTGTTATGTTGATTTAAAATCCCTTTGTCAAACTTGCTCATCTGAAGAATTTGTGACTTTGCAATTACCTCCAATAAATTAAATTTGTGAGCAGGAGAAATGGGCCTATCAGGAGTCATTTGCACTTTTTGGTAAGTGAGCGATCACTCTAAAAATCACTTTGTGAACAGTGTCACAAACCAAAGAGGGTACTCATGACTACTAATGCCTGATCTGTGTTTTTTTTTTGTATGCACATTCATGAAGAGTATATCAGTGTACTTTGAATGTTTCTTTTTCATTTTTCAATTGGTGACCTACACTCCGATTGTGTTGACATTGTTTCCTCTGCAAACATCCCACACAGTGTGTCTCGTGTTTGGAGGCGTATGCTGTGGAGGCCTGATACACGGCAGAATGTCATTTTTGACATTGAGAAAACAATGATCAAACCGTATTCAAGGGATGATATAGCATGGTTTATTATCTTTCTTATACTGTATGTGTATCTTATTTCCCAACGTCATGGTGGGGAGGATTAGCTGGTGTTTTTATCAAAAGCCTGAATCTCTCCAATGTCAATATGAAATCCCAAATCACATTGACTAATTTAACTTTTACTTTTCTTAGTTGTTGGTCTGTACTTTCCCCCCTGAGGTGTATTTGGTTATGTTTTCACTGTTCTGCTAATGTGTGGCGCTCCAAGCTTTCTCTTGGGACCCAAACAGAAGAGGTGTGCTTTTGGAAAAGACTTGGGTTTGCACACGCTTGACAACCTTTTCCTTGTGCTTTAACCTTATTATTTGTCCGACTGCAAGTGGAACTTAAGTCATAAGTAGTACAAAGGGTTTGACTGCTAAATTTTAACCCAGGTCAGTGTTGGTCACATGGTGGTGGTATTACACTTGCTAGCCTGCCGTCTCGCTAGAGCTCTTGTATTCTCTCTGTTATGGCTGCCCTTATTCCCCCTGAAACATGCATTCGTTCAGAGCTAAATGGATGCATAGTCACTCGTATGTGTACAAAGCTATATACAAAAATTACAGGAGTACTATTTTGCAGTCTTAATATACAAATTTTTGATTTATGTAAATGACAAGGGAGAAGAGTCATTTTATTATAATATAAAAAAGGTGTTGGATTATGGTTATAATGTATAAAAAGATGAAAATAAAACTTATTTGTGAATGTACTGTTTGATGCTTATTTTTCTTTTGCAATCCACTGAAGCTTCCCTGTGTATATTTATGCATATTTCACAAACTACAGCACTGGTGCGCATCAGAACCTGGTATCACCAAACAAACATGAGCTGACTGGTTGAAGTATTCTCTAGCCTTGACAACTGTCATCTTTTGTTTTTCTGAGGAATTTGGGTGTTTTAAGGGGGGTTAACTTTATACCACAGTATTTAGTAACATCAGTTCAGTACTTTCAGACTTAAATGTTGAAGATTCACTACTTTTGAGTCATTTTTTAAAAATCAGTTTTATCCCACCAAAACGTATTTCTTGAGATTGTCAACAGGGGAAATCAAATTCAGAGAAAATATATTGTATATGAAATGTATATAAAATATGTTGTATTTGTAACCCTTATTGACTTGAAAAAGTGAAAATATTCAAAAAAATATCAAATTAAATGATTTTTGATAGTTGCAACTTTTTAGGGACAATTTTTTTTGGTCCTTTTTGTTTTTTTCTTCACACTTGAGTCGGTTAAAAGTATTACTATTAATGGTGTCATTGGTAATAACATTAATATTTTCATACATGGCCAGTTGAACGACTCTTTATCCTCCAGATGTTGCCTCATATGTGGAGTGATACTGGGTTCTGATTGGCTGATAGGTGTCCGCTAAAAATCCACTATCACTGTGCAAAGTGCAGGTAACCATGGCAACAACATCTGGGCCGCACTGGACCCGCGTGCGCGTGGCTATCAGTCAATAAGCGGACTGCGCACCGCTCTGAGACTGGAGCACGAGTTGGAGTTCTGATGAACTTATGGAGGGTAAGTGGACTTTTCAACACAAATAAATACTTTTTTTTTTTTTAACTGTTAAGCTAATTAACGTTACCGGTGCGTGGAACTGGGTTTCCGTGTCGAGTGTGTGTTGTTCTGCCTCCGCATCTCAACAGGTAAACAAACTTACACCTGCAAAGGAGGAGCGAGTCTTAAAGTTACAAAGAATCTCAGCATGGTGACACGGTTTGTTTCTTACTAATGAAATAGGTAGAATAGTAGTCAGCTTAGAATAACGATGAAACTTAAACTCCACGTATTCACAGAAGCAGGTATTAGCTAACCTGCTAACTCCTGACCCTCGTTAAGTGTCCGTTAGGCCCACAGCCTGAAATGTACATGTATGGATACTAGCTAGCATTTAGCCCTTGCTAGTTGCTAAAGCTAAAACTTCTAAATACTCTTGTAACTGCTTTTTTTTTTTTTTAAAGCTAGATCAAAGCAACCCCATTTATTCAGAGTGTAATGACAAACACAGGTCTGATGTGGGGTGTCTGGACTCTATCATATTGGACTGAAGGGAGACAGCGGCTATACAAATGACTGCCATGGGCTTACAACAGCTCATTTCCACTGTGGGTAATTAAAGCAAAACTAAGTAGTAGGCAACTTGTGTAAATATTATGTATTTTTGTGGAAGTGCATATCCTGCTGTTTACATTTCACTTAGGCTACAACTTATCCACCTGCATCCTCTTCACTTAGCATCGCAGATTATAGCAAGAGATGGCTACAAATGTCCATATGCTGCAATTGACGTGGACTTCTAGTCATTTTTTAGGTTTAACCCCTATATGCATATAGAGACAGAGCTGAACAGTGCCCTCTACATAGAGGTTGTGCCACTGCCTCTTCCTTACTCCATGATTCCCCCTGCAAGGTTATCAGAGCAGAGTCGAGCCAGTGTCAAGCCCCCGCTGCACCGTGGGACACACCTGTGAGACTGGCAGAAAGCAACTATTCACAGGTAGAAACACCGTGTAAAGTCAATTTTCTTGTGTGTGCATTAAGGTGCATTCAGAGGCGCGTTGAGATGGTAAATGGTGCAACAGAATCATCGATTACATCTTCTGCTCCATCCCACTCTGTGCCACAATAGTTGGCTTGCACTCGCCGTGGGGGCGTGCAGTGGGAGGCTCGAAGTGGCGCAACATGAAGCGCATGAGCTGTAAATTTACACATGGGAACTTGCCATTCTCCACCAGGAGACACTTTTCAGCTTAGTAACGTCTTCTTTGATGCCTCACCTGTTGGAGCTTGGCAGCCTTATGTACAGAGACTGGGTTGAGCCACACTGAGTATCAAGGGGGTTGCTGGCAGCCCCTACTGTTTGTGCTGGAATGTGCCATGGCTTGCTTTTGGGATGGGACACCATGACCTCAGGCAATGGGATGGATGGGTGCGACTCAATTCACATAGACAAGGAAAGCAGTACTGGGAGATGTGGCGTGTGAGAAAGGACATGAGTTACAACTCAGCTTAACCTTAAAACATGCTTTTGAATGTCCACAGAGGGAGACACAGACCAACATCCTCTGTGAAACCACACAGTGGAAAGGCATGGGTTAATGATTTGTGTTATCTCTGATTGAGTTTATGACTTTAATAACTGTCCACTTTTCAGCGCAAACATATTTCTCGTTAACTTTTGCTTCACAGGGGGAGGAGGGAGGGGAGACATAGGACGAATGCTGTTTCTTTAAGAGAGAGGGAGGGAGAGTTAGGGAGAGAGAGAGAGAGAGAAAGGGAGGGACCTCTTTGCCCTCCAGAAACCAGGAAGGGAATTGAGTTGATCTGCTGCTGCTTGGTTAGCGCATACGGGGCTTTAAGCTGCACAACAGTGAGAGGGAGAGAGAGAGAGCTCCGGAGAGGAGGAGAGGAGAGGGCTGAGCTAACCCACAATAAGCACCACCACGGCCATCGCAGGTGAGCTAAAGGCACCCTGCCATCCCCCCGCTGTCTGCCCTGGGCCTGTCGACCAGAGGGGAGCAGGGCAGAGGAGGAGAGGAGAGAGGGAGGAATGAGGGAGGGGGACAGAAAGGAGAGCAGGGTGGAGGGGTTGGCCGATGAGGAGAGGTGGGTCGCAGCAGTAGTCCCCAGTCAAGGTTCCTCTTTTTTTTTTTTAATCCTTCTAAAGTACTTCCTCTGCACTGCTCTTTACCTCTGAGGGATCTTGAGGTAAAGTTTATAGGATGTGTTCAAGGCATTAACTTTTCAGGCAGGTGGAAGCACTTAGAGGAGGAGGAGGAGGGGGAGGAGGGGGAAGGGGGGCTCTCGAGAGAGGGTGGGGGGCACTGAATGAGGAGAAGGAGAAACCAAAAATAATTCTACTGGACATGGCACAAGCAATTGCAGAAAACTTTTTCGGGACAGCAGCAATTGAAATGCTCAGTGCAGGGGCAAGTTGAGTGCTGTGTGCGCAGGGCATGTCGTGGTGGCATTAGTCTGTTTGGAAGAGCAGTAACTCATAATTTAGGTCAGGAGTTGTAAGTGTGGTGAAATGTCACTCTGTCATGAGCTTGTGAATGAAATCACTTGGGATGTTTGCTTACTGCTGTGACAGTTGAGGTTGAGATGTTTTGTTTATTTCCTCATACGAAGCTTGGCCCTGTTTGATGGCTGGTCTGTACTTTAATACCTGGCATCCTGCTAGCAACATACAGTAGTGTATAATTCAGCCCTGGGTGCTTACGTTAGAGCAGGCTTGGAGATAGTGGGGGTGGTGAGGGCACGGAGCACTGGGACTCGTAGTCCACAGCAGGGGCTACAAAGCGAGTCATATGGGGTTTAGGAACTCTACATCCCAGAGTGCCTTGCCCTTGGCCATCCAGGAAAGGGAACAGCCACCAGCCTATCCTGACGAGGAGGTGTGGTGAATGAGCAGCTGTCAAGCCAATGAGAGAAGGGGATGCGGAGCAGAGTTGTGGGCTGAAAATAGAGGGGGGGGTGGTGGTGGTAGGGGGCGGGGGGTGTGGTGGTGGGGGGTGGTAAGTGTCTGTTTGTGTGGGATCAGGCAAGGGCTTGCCTGTATGACTAGGGCCACTCGCAAGTTTCCTGTCTGGTAGAGCTGCAGCCCTGCCCAGAGACGGAGGCAGCAGAGCTGGGCGACAGGCAGGGGAGTCAGATAGGGCCCGGGACACATTTTCTGCCTATTTGGTAAGCACACCAAAGACATCTACATACACACTCACACACTCACACACAAACTGTGTCTTTAGACTGTGGCTGAGAGGACAAGAGAGGCAAGCAAAGGAAATAAAGACCATAACATGCTGTGTGTGAAAGAGAGTGTGAGAGAGATGGGTCTTGATAAAGTTCAGAGTTCTTGACCCACTTGCAGTTAAAGCAGTGAATACGGCAAATAGGTCAGTGCAAGGTGCTGCAAAGACTGCTCAGGAGAATAGTTGTTGTCTCTAAGTTTTTATCACGCTAACTTTTAAACTGTGAGCATGCAAGCTCATGATCAGTGTTGTTTCCATCCTATTAATTTAATTTGTGGACCGAAAAATGATGAAGACAGTTGCATGCCCTGCATCGGTACTTAGGGTATTAAAGTCATTCCACAGAGATGACTGCATCAAAATGTTTTCTACAGAGCGACCACGCTGTAGCTGACAGTACAGGAGCACAGGTGGGGTGTTGAGTTTATTTGAGAAACCTCAGTGAGTGACATGGGGACCGAAGGGGAGAATATGTGACACATCTTGTGACAACTATTTCCCTGGGAGGGTAAGCTGCCTCAGTTAAGTTCATGCAATATTGAAATATAACTTAAGCTCTGTTTACTTTGTGCACTTTACACAGGAGAACATGTGTGTGTGTGTGTTTGTTGCTTGATATCAGCTTTTCCTCAGCTATACTCACACCACGGTCAATCTCATGACATCTTTTTCTCCCAGTCCACTACCCCCACCCCCCTTTCCTCACCAGCATCTTGTTAAGAGCAGATTCTAATCTCGCCTGTCATGTCCTGCCTGCTTGTGGCTCGTGGTTTTAAAGACTTCACAGCAACCCCAGCTGCCTTGCTCGATAACTAGATGCATAATTTTTAGCTTTGCATACTCGCTGAACCCGTTCTTTTAAATGTGTGGGCAAGGAGAGGGTACAAGAAGAGCAAAGAACACGAAGACGCCCATGTGCTGGGAAAGTGTTAGGAATGCATCTCAGAAGGCAGAACGCTGATGACATTTTTTGTATTTAGTTCAATGTCACAGAAAATATTAGTTACAGTAAATGTTGTCCTGATGCTGCCCTCTATGCTATTGACTAGGTACCACTATAGGAGAACAGTGTGATTGGTTCAAGTGAATTCCAGCAAGAGGTTAAACTAGGACGCCATATGTGTTTGTGAGTGTGTGCTTGTGTGCGAGCATGTGTGTGCATCTGTGTTACCAACAATAGACTCCAGGGGAATTGCAGGGGACTTCAGTGGCTGTGGGCAGGTCCAAGACACCACCCATCAATTTGGCGGTGAGGCTGAATACAGTTTGATATTCCTGTATGTTTGTGCCTGCACCACTATGGCCTGAAACTAGCAGGTTCAGACAGACTGTGAAGACAGGTTGCGTGATGTCGCCGTGGCAGTTTGAGGTTTTATTTTAGAGTGAAACGCTGGCTGCATACAATATACTACATGTAGCAGTCATTCTGGTTTTTCATCGTTGTTTTGATGTGGTGAAATTATGTATTGTTGGCCATATGGTAGGATACAGAGCTGAGTTTGTCTGTACTTCACACCATCATCTCTCTACTGCCGTGTTTCTGTGCTAATATGTGTGTCACATTTTTATCCACAGTTTAAATACTTTGATCGGACTCTCCCTCAATAAATGCAGCTTCACTTCCCTGTAATGTTTGGTTCCCCTGGTCAGCTGCTCAGTATACCACAGCTTCCAGCCTGACTAGACAGACAGACCCCTCTCTGTTGTTTTACTGTTGTTGTGCTGAAGTCTAGGGGGAGTAAAGGGGCTTCTTCTGTTCTCTTCTGGGACATTTATTATGGAGAGGCCAACACAACCTGATCAAATTAGAGTGGGATAGTAAGAGGCTGGGATGTTTTTTCAGGGTGGGGGTGAAACTAGACTAGAATTGTCCAACTTTTTCAGTTAGATGATGTCTTTAGGTGAGGGTTTTTACTTTTAAATATTCTGTAAAAACATCAATTAGTTGAAGGGGCGGGCTTTTGTCAACAGAATTATTTATTATTATATCGATAATAAGGGGTGTATTACAGAAACCAGAAGCTTTGTTAATTTAGCAGAAAGGCTAACTGATCAGGAGGCAGATATGTGACCAACATGACACTGTCTGCATGTTGATGTAGTGAATTGGTTCGGGATGAAACAGAAGAAAAGATGGGTGGGTTGCAATAATGGATGGCGAGACACAGCAGGGTGGGTGGGTCCGTGCTGCTTTGCCTCCTCAGCAGTGGAAAGGGGAAGTGGCTGGTGTGGGGTGGGTTCTGTGCAGAGTCTGAGACAGAGATGGAGCAATGATGAGATGAGAGCGACAGATGAGAGGAAGAGAGGGAGAGAGAAAGAGAGGGTCAGACAGTAGGGACAGAGAGAGCGAGCAAGCAGAGAGCTGGTCATCTGATAACAGAGCGGGTTCTGTTACACGCTCGCCACAGACTCGCAGGAAGTCCTCCTTCCCGGCTGGGCTGCGCATGCACAGAGTGGCGCAGCCAGGGCACGTCGGGCCTGCGGACTGACCAACTGGCCAGCCTGGGTTCTGCTGGACACCACTGCATTGGGGGTGTAGCGCTGTCTCTGAAGCCATGTGATAGGTTTTGATCCACTTCCTGGTTGGCAGCATGGCAGTGTCAGAGCATGTCACTAAAGCTAAAAGTAACTCAGACGATGGATGTGGTTGTATTGCACTGCAACTACTGTACCAAAACATCTGTCAGAATGAAACTCATGACTTGGAATTATCCACCAAAAGACAAAAGTATAGAGTGATCTAAATTATATATGAGTTATAGGCTATACTTAAAATTCTGAAATTAATGAATGAATTCACTTGATAATGTCACTGCACTGTTGTGTCTTTACATGCAGGGACCGCACAAATAGAAACACCTGTAGAATGCAAACCATGAGTTATTCTACTCATAGACATAAACACAACTTCCTTGGTGGAGGTAATTAGGATGTTGTTTTGGGTTCATTTTCCTACAGAGAAACGAAAATTCAATGACCTTTTAATTTTATTACCATCTTTCTGCTGCTGTACAATGTAAAAACAGCACGATTTGCAATAGTAGTAGCTGTCATGTTGGACTGAATTACAATGTTGTTTCTTGTTTTTTTGTGCTCTGTTTTTATTTGCTATAGCCTGTGGGTATACAGTGGGTCTGACTGATACAAACAAGTAAAAACAACAAAACACAGGCACATGTAGAGTAAGAGAATAGCAATAGATACAGATTTCACTTTCCAGTTCCTTTGCTATCTGGCACCTTAAACGTCTGACGTTTATAAGGACATCATAAAACCCCCTGCCACCTTCCTCACATTAAACTTTGCCCAACTAATGGGCGGTCACCTCTCACTGAAGCAGGTTACACCAGGTAACTGAATGAGATCTCTTGAGTTTATCATTGACATCTGATCCGGATTCCTAGGCCACCATGCACTCAGGAGTTATGAGTGAGCTTGTGAGTTTAACGCCCTGCCTCGCCCACTACCTTTTCAACTGGCTTTGTGTCTGTGCTTTGGCAGAACTTCCTGGTTAGTTTCTAGTGAAAAGCTGCCAGGCCTAGACCGGCCCTCCAAACTTCAGTTTTATCAGTCACTTGCCCTCTTCCTGCTTCACTCCCAATACGACCAATCAGGTTTCCTTTTCACAACTGGCAGTAGTGAGTCATTTGGCCATGGCACAAAATCCACTTTTCCTATGAACTGCTACCCCCTCCCCATTCTTATTATCTTGCAATATCCTCTCGGGTCCAACTTTGAGCGTTCTTTACTAAAGTGAAATTGATTTGCTTGTAGCAGGAATATAGGTTTGGACTGGCTTGTTGTCATAGAGGCCAGTTGAGATAGTCAGTAAAACAAGGCCATGATAGGAAAAAGAGAAGTGCCAACCAAATCCTTCAACATGCCGTCTCATAAAGATTTTACAGTTGTTTATAGTTCTGGACTTACTTTAATAATAATAACAGTTGTTGTGGTTGAAATAAATGAATTTCCCTGATGTTAAGGGAGCTACTGAATGCATAAAACCTTCACCTGTGTAGAAGTAAAAGTAACGTACAATAGAATTGTAATAATGTGATAATAACCTGCTCTGTATTTCAGTGCTAAAAGATGTCTCATCTTTGCTCCATTTACATTTATGGTTCAAGGGATCAGTTATTTTGTTGTGTTTGTTCTTTTTCTCCTTTTTAAAGTTGGATTACTCAGTAGCTTTGAATTGCAGATTTTATGATTCAATCACTTTTTGCATGAAACTAGTAACTAAAAGTTTGGAATAAAAAGGAGAACAAGGGGTTTGCGTTCAAATTCAGTCGAGTTGAACCAAAAAGCATAGCACAGTGCAGTACCCACTGTAATTACTGATTTTAATATTTTCTCTATTTTCTGGACTTTCCCTGAGTTTGGTGAAACCTGAAATTGTGACCACAGCTGTTCAAAAGTGCCAGTAAACATACATTTTCTCATCTATCTACGAAACATCTGAGGTTGCACAGGGTTAACAGTTTGTTCCTTTGTATTTAGGAATGACTGGTATGTGTCAGCCAAAGACAGCTACTTTGAGAGTGGAAATTCTGCAGGCTTTCCATAGATGATACACATCGGCCAAAATAAAACAGCTTTTACTAGTTGCAACCACTGCCTGGTGTCAAAGTGTTTGTCTGTGAATGACAGGCAAATTGGGTGTGACCAACTTGGCATAGATATTAAGAACACATGCACCGCACAGTCAACTGGAAAAACAGCAGAAAGGCAGACGGTTGATGGTTGTTTCGTCCCTGAAACGTAATTTTGATATCGGTCCTTGCTGCGTGTAGATATAGTGGAAGTGCTAGAGGGACGTTACGGAAGAAATGGAGGTGATCAGGGCGAGGATGGGATGGGTAGATCCTGCGTTAGAGCGACTGTTTGACTTGCAAAGCAGGCGTGGGTGCTCGAGGACCAGCCATTGAGAGAAGGCCCTTCCCTGGAAGTGGAGCGCGAGCAGGGAAACAGACAGTTACTGCGCTGCCTTGTGCTGGGCTGCGGGCCTTGTCACCCATAGGCATGAATTAGTGATAAGGAATGTTTCAAGCCATGAGGAGGTGTCAGGATCAGGTTTGTGGCACTGTTTCCTCTTTCTTAGTGCTCTTTGTGGGTTATTTGGGGACAGGTGACTCCTGCATACAGAGCAGTCCCTCCATGCTTTGTTGGCACTGAATCAAGTTTGTGTACGTGTGTGTACGCGCGCGTGTGTGTGTGTGTGTGTGTATTTTATCTCCTCTCTGCTCAGCGTCTTTACCTCACAAAGCCGTGACCCAGGGTCAGCTGTGTATGTCCTAGGGATAACGCAAAACACAAGCTTGCAACAATGCCCGGTCTGGTGCAGGTGCTGTGTGTGTGTGTGTGTCTGTGTCTGTGTGTGAAGAGGAGGTTGGCTCGGGTCTGGATGGGCTCAGAGATCTGTTTCCACCTGTGAAGGACGTGACCGACAGCCGTGCGGTTGCCCTTTCTCTCGCTCTTTCTACCATCTCCAATGCACTCAGCTCTCTCTCTCCCCCCTGTGTCGTACCTCTTTGTCTTTGCCCTCCCCTCTCTCAGCATATTCAGATGAGGAGTTGGATAATAAAATGTGCTCATGCCATGTCTGACTCTCCTTTTTCATCTGAGCTCTATGAAAGACATTGGAAGTGGTTGCAGTGACTTTGTGGTCAGCTTCCCATCAAAATAGAATTGAATTGAGGGAGACATACAGTGAGGAGCAAGAGACGTTTTTTTTACCCTCAAACAAAAAAGTAGTTTTAGATATTACCTGCTTTATTTGAATGTTCAAACTTTTAGTTGAATGATCCTGTTGCCATTTTGAAGCTTTGCCTAAATTAAGAATAATTATTGACCCATTTAGGTGATCATGATAAGTTGGAACAAAAGTCAGCTCTTTGCACTGGCCTGCCTCTCAGAGGTCTTTACCCAACACAAATGTGAGAACATAACATAACAGTGGAGAGAAAAGGAGAGGTGAAAGCAGGTGAGCCGGTGTGGAAGAGGACGGGCAGCCAGGTTGAGCAGGTTTGATTGCCTGGTGTAGTGCACAAACATACCAGGAGGGCTGGTCTTTAGGAATGTCATTTGAATGACCTGCTCATGTACAGAGCCGCAAACTGAACGCATCCTCAATCACCACCATCCTCAACTCCACCCTTAACCTCACCCCCCGCTGGGCCTTCCTGGCAGATGGAGAAGGGGGGGTTGGCCTATATGTGTTGAGTTGCGTGTATGTGAACTTCGCGCATTCTTGATGTCTCTGTGATGCCACGGTATTTGCCTGTGTGTGAGTGTGTTAATAGAGAAATCGAGGATGGCCAAACTCCCCTCCGACTGCGCAGGCTTCAGTCGATGATTTTAATCTCCCCCCACACGTGAGCGAGGGGACAGCCTTTCCTGAAACTTGGCACACAGTACAGGGTGGGGTAACCAGCTCAGACCGGATTGACAACCTCCCTTTTTAATACTGTTCCCTCGCAGCTTGTTGCGTGTCCTCTTCCTCCTCCCATGGAGTTTTTCCACAGGGTCTGCTCTGGCAGCCCCCCTCCCTCACTCGCTCCCTCCCCCCTTTTCCTCCACCTCCCTCTCATCCCTCCCTGGCTCTCCACTAACAGAGTGCACAAGCTGCACAGCCCAGCTCCCAGCATGCACTCTGATCCCCACTGCCCTCTGCCTATCTGTCCTCCACGACCTCTTACTTGTTTCCTTGCACGGGTGCATGCACACACACCTATAGAAGTAGGCATGTCAGGAAACATGCACCCAGCCACCTGCACACACACACACACACACACATAAACATAACCATCTTCACTTAGTTATTCACACACTCTACTGTAGCCGGTAACAAGCCTGGCCATATTCCACACTTTATTCCGTGCCATTAGAAACTAAATGATTGCACATTTTCACACTTTTGGTGTTGTACAATTTTGTACTCAATGTGTAAACAGCCTGTTGTGCCAGTAGATTTAAATCAATTGTAAGCAGATTGATACTCACTCAGGGCTTTTGGGTCCAGCAAAAGGGAGTGAAATGTTTATATTGTTGGTTTGGGATGCTTTAATATTTTTACTGCATACTGCTTTCAAAACAGATTTATCCATCATTCAACATATGTGGCAAATGTAAAGCATTCACTGTGTAGTTTAAATCAGGCCCACCTAACTTTAATTATTACTTTTTTGTGTGTATAAAAACACATCACAGTGAGACTGTTGATATTGGTGGCATAGATATAAAAACACATTATCACAGAAGCTAGGATATTGCTAAGATATTAATGTATAAAGAATCATCTTGGGTTTAATGCAGAGACTGTACAAGTCAGTACACAGTTTACTTTAAGACTTGTAAACACACAAATGTGAATTGTAATTGAATTGTGTCACCATTGTAAGCACATTAACGCTCTGTACCTAAATAGAACAGAACCCCCTTAATGTCATTAGGAACACCTGTGTTTACCTCCTATTTCCTGTCACAATGGCTGCTGTGTAAGAGGTCTATAGTGTTTACGTTTAGTTTCAACTAGTTTGTGCTGTGTCTCAGTGTTGTTGCAGACTGACAGATGTTGCATAGTCTACAAACATGCTAACTGCCAAACTCGTGCTAATTGCTACATAACCTTATATGACCCAACTTTGTAGTAGGGTGTACTTGTGTTTACATTGCAGACTCCCTGTATGTTGTGAACTGTTAGGAGCTAAGCTCTTCTTATTCTAAAGATTTTAATTTTCAAGAATTGGAGCAGATTTGTTTTCATCTGATGACGTTGCCTTCGGGCAATATTTTGGGGTGACTGTTGTTGACAGTGGATATCCGGGCCCAGACTCTGTCTTCTGTTTGCTGTACAATGTTTCCAGTCCAACAAGTCGAACATTTCTCCACACAAGACACAAACAGCCATACTCTTTCTCTGAGTTTTAGGTCCAGATGACATTTTGGCTAATCTTTTTTTAATCTTTTGCAAATAAATGCAGATAAATTAACAAGCGGATAGCCAATGCATTTCGGTCAATATGTTGCACCTCTTTTGGTGCAACACATACACCGCCACGCGGACTGTTTACCTGCGGGCAACCAAAGCCTGCTCAAATGTAATTGGTCAAACTTAATAAGGAAAACCATAAGACATTCAGCCCCAAAATGTTGTCCCTCATCTACAGATTCTTTAAATTCACATTCAGAATCTGTATAGAGATCATGTGTGTACTAGTATGTTGAGTTTGAAGCATTTTGGTGTAGATTTGTCACTATGGGGAATAATCAATCAATGTTCCTCTGTCTCTCTGCTGCAGACATTTTGACATGTGACAGTTGGAAAAGCAGAGGGTTAAATAATGACGTGAATAACTGTGACTATTAAATAGAACATTGTTAATGTCATCATGAGCACCTTTACCTGTCCTACTGTCACATGTCAAAATGTCTGCTGTGAAAAGACCCATATCCACATAATGTCATGATGTGATACTAAAAAACTTTTCCTTTCTCTTTCTCCGCCATCCAATCCCTCTATCCAAACTATTTCCCACCTCAGACAGGCAGACGCACAGACGGCAGGACGGATACACGGGTGGGGGCTGTGCTAGGCGGCTCGGCGGCAGGCTGGTGGAAGATGTCGTCAGGAGCTGGTGGGAGGGGCGGAAGGCAGCTCAGGGGGACAGCAAGCGGCGGGGGCGGAGGAGGGCGAGGAGGGCCGGGAGAGGCGGAGGAAGGCCCCGTGGGCATCCCTTTCCCCGAGCACAGTGCCGACATCCTGGGCAGCCTGAACAAGCAGCGGCTCAGCGGCCTGCTGTGCGACGTGCTCCTGGTCACTCAGGACCAGGAGTTTCCTGCTCACCGCTCCGTCCTGGCCTCCTGCAGCTCATACTTCCACAAGCTCTTCACTTCAGGTGCCGCTGCCGACCAACAGAACATCTACAACATCGACTTTGTGCCAGCGGAGGCTCTGGGAGCGTTGCTGGACTTTGCCTACACAGCCACATTGACAGTCAGCCACAGCAGTGTGGCGGACATCCTTGCCGCTGCTCGCCTCCTGGAGATCTCACCTGTCCAGGACGTCTGTACTCACCTGCTGGACACCAAAGTGCTCTCCCCGCCGGTACAAGATCATTATTGAACTAGAAGTGATGTGTTGAATTTGAAGTCTTTTTTTTCATGCTTTAGCCACTTATAGAATGGGTTGTCTGGTCATCAATAAATCCCTTCATTAAATAGTCAGCAAAGTCAAACTTACATCACAGCCTTTATCAGTCTCCCTCACTATGCCCAACACACGCCCACAGACCTGTGGTTAGTTTAACACTTACTCATTCTGAGCCAATAGTTTGTGTGGAAGGACAGCATGTGCTTTCACAGACTAGAGACACAGCATACAGCAGCTCCACTAGTACATGATCAAGTATGTTGTGTCTGAATTACTTACTGCTTTACGTAATCCCAACTTGTAACATTGCAGTTTGTGGCCACATTTTCAATTATCTAATGCAACATTTAGCACATTGAGTTTACTTTGATTAAAGTTTACTTTGATTAAAAAGACCAAAACACTTTTTAAAAGTGGTTACATTGCTTAGCCAATTAGTTTTTTTTGTTAATTTTCTGACTGCAAATGCATGTACCCACAATCATACTGTAGCCTGTGCGTGTACATGCGATCTGCTCATGCTGACAGTCATTACATTTGTAAATGTAGGTCTTTCCTAGTTTTGTTAATGTTTTACTTTTTAACTACTGTGCTTTGCTACTGTACTTTTGTCTATTTTCCTTTGCACACAATTATATGAACTTACATTTTTTTCTCGCTCACTTTCTTTGTTTCCCATCGTCTCTCACTAGGCGGGCAATGAGCAACGAGATGAAGATGAAAATAAGGAGGGAAAGGGCAGAGGGGGCAAGGAGCAGGGGAACCGGGTGCGGGCCCGGGAGTACCTGGAGTACTTCCAGAGAGGGGCGCACTGGAGCAGCAGCTGCAGCACGCCAGAGCTCAGGGACCTGCCTACACACCTGCACTTTAACCATGGCAATGGCCCCAGCAACGGGGCTCCTGGGGGCCCTGGTGAGTACTACTCCCCCCTGGCAATCGCATTGGCCCAGGCCCCAGCGCAGGAGCCAGAAGAAGAGGATGAGGATGACGAGGAAGATGAGGACGGGGAGGTAGTGCAGGGGAATGGAGCGAGCCTGGGGTCGTCTTACTACCCCCCATCCCAGAATGGGCACCTCTACCTCCCACCTGACTCGAGGCTGGGGCAGGGGACCGAAGTGGAGGACAGTGGTAGGGAGGCGATGGCGAGGGAGAGAGGTTCAGCCAGTGCCCTCCTGCAGCAGATGATGGACTCCATCGAGAGGCAAAAGGAGCGTGCAACGACCGGGGAGGACCTAGGAGATGGGGACGACCCAGACATGGAATTTTACTTGAATTATTTTAACAGCACACAGCATGAGGATACATCTTCTGCTGCTGTGACACATGGTGTGCCGCCACTCTGGTTATCACGGGGCAGTACTGGCCAAGACAGAGTAGGAGGAGAGAGGGTTGTTGGAGAGAGAGGCAGCGGGGGTGGAGGAGGTGGAGGAGAGAGGAAGATGCGCTCTAAGGCCTTCCAGAAGTGCCCCATATGCTCCAAGGTCATTCAAGGAGCAGGCAAGCTACCCCGCCATATCCGAACAGCACACGGGAGAGAAACCCTATGAATGCGCCATCTGCAAAGTGCGCTTTACCAGGTAAGCCTAATTAAGGAAGTGACTGCCCGATGTCACATGTACTAATAGTCTTGGACTTGGCACCATAGACAAACTGCCCAGCAGTGGGGAAACGCCACAAAGCCAAGAGCAGGAGTATTAGCATTAACCAACTTAGCTTCGTATTAAGGAGGCAACGCAGTTTGTAAATCTAAATGTTTACCTTGACTGTGGACTGACTTGAGTCCTACCCAGGTGTTATTACAATGTCACATTGTAGCTAAATGCTAATCCGAATGGCGTGCAGCATATCCCAGCTCTGAGAGGGGGGTCAGGTGGTTATAAAGGTCTGTTTTATGATGACAGCCTTCATAGCAAAGTCCTGGAATTTCAGCATAGGGGTCCTATAAAAGAAGGCTGTGCCATGGTAGTTATCTAGTGGATGGTTGCTATAAAGTGCTGTGCTCTGATACAAAGGGGGATCACAGGCCCTTAGTGGTGCTACGGTTATGTGCTCCAATGCAGTAATTTGAACTTTTGATCTCTGGTTATGTTGATTATTGCCCATGGCAGAGTAGTTACACCACCCCCTCCTCTCTCACTCTCTCGCTCTCTCTCTGTCACTCCTTTACCTCTCTAATGAAAGCTGCCATGTGCCACTCAGATAAATGTGGCCAGTCCTAAGGAACTGGACTTCCACTTGGTTTCCCCGTATTCAGTACACGTGTCTTTTCCTTGAAATCATTCTTGTAATGAAATAATCAGAAGACTCGTGTTGGAAATAAATGGAGTGGGCTAGTAATACCCAGAACCTCAGCTGGCATGACGGGTAGGGAAGACCAGTCTGAATTTGCCTTCAAGCTAAATTCGACCGGCAGTGGGAAGGGGGGTATTGTAATCTTAATCCTGTTTGATCAGGGTTAAGAGTGTGCCTCGCATGGTAATAAATCACTCCTGTCCTTTAAATAATTCACCTCTGTCAGTGTGCCACTTTGTTCCAAGGTGTGTGTGTGTGTGTGTGTGTGTGTGTGTGTGTGTGTGTGTGTGTGTGTGTGTGTGTGTGTTTCTCTTCACCTATATACAAATTTCTTTGTTAATTTCTATATTTGGGTTTGTTTTCGACCTCAAAGGGTGCAGTGGGTTTATTTGTTTGCTTGCTTGTATGACAGCTAATCCAATTACATGGACAGTGTATTTGTGTGTCTTTGTATGTTGAAATGGAGTTGTTGTATCCACGCTTGTTTATTTAGAAGCCCTCTGCCCTGGATGCAGAAGGGTTAGACGATTTAAGAGCTCGGGAGCTAGAGAGATAGTAAGGGCTAAAGGGGGGAGGGAGGGACAAGAGTCAGATAAAGACCAAGGCAGCCTGATAAAGTTTAGTGGACATTCTATCAGGGCATAGTAAAAATTGTTTCAGGAAGTATTGAGATGACTGACGTCAGATTTAAGTCATTGTCTGGTCTTTGTGTAATTGTTGTAGAACTCATAAATTATTGGAAAGTAATTATTTCATATCAGCAATTTGATTTGAGTGACAGAAAATTCTTATTCAAAATTCAACCAAAATATGGCTTGTGGCGGTAGAACTAAAAAGTTACTACATTCAAGTGGCAGCAGGAGGCCTTTGGACCCCACTTTATATATTTCAGTGCTTTGTCAAGCTACAGTTCAGCTGTAGAGGACAGTCAAATGTTCATTGTCTGTTAAATGGCATCACTGTTGCAATGTTTACGACTGCTGTCTACACTACTCACTAAAGTAGAGAAGTTTGGAAACATGGCTGGTAACCTTTTACTTTGAAATCTCCAGGGAGCATTGTAGTAAATACATGCAAAAAACTGAGATGTTTGGAAATGACTACTAGCAGTGAATGCAACATATTGCTAACAACCTACTGCTAACAACCTACTGTCAGTAACAGTTCCAACTCAGAGAGAAAGCAAAAACCTGCTCTTACTTTGCATCGTTGCTATTTCTTGTTTAATATTATTTCTTGTAACTAAGTAACCAACTGTAGAGTAGACAATCTGCTTCCTGGTAACACCAGCAACAAATGCTCAGTGTGTGTGAATGGTCTGTTGATATGGACAGAAATTATTTCTAATATGAAGCTAAATCGCTCATCAGGATGGAGACTTTAAAAAATATTTATATAGATGTAGCCTTAATTGGTCAGGCTGCCCTTGCAGTAATCTATTGGATCACAAATGCCTGTTAAGAAAATAAAACCACCCACAGTATATTAAGATGACTGCAGGTACATGTGAAAATTAATAAGCTATATTGAGTGATCTATATGTATTTATGTACATGATATGACTTGAAGCCTGGTTAATTACTGACACTGAAATGAAAACTTGAAGCCAGCTTTGTGTCCTGAGTGATTTTAATTTGTTGTGACCCAATCCTCTAGTTCATTAAAAAATCTTAAACTCTGTGTTGAGATCCGGATTCTGATTTTGTTTATTTTTCTCCCTCTCAGGCAGGACAAGCTCAAGGTTCATATGAGGAAGCATACAGGAGAGAAGCCTTACCTGTGTACGCAATGTGGAGCTGCCTTTGCTCACAACTACGACCTGAAGAACCACATGCGTGTACACACAGGCCTGCGCCCCTATCAGTGCTCAAGCTGCTTTAAGACTTTTGTGCGCTCCGATCACCTGCACCGCCACCTCAAGAAGGACGGCTGCAACGGCATCCCCTCTCGTCGAGGTCGAAAGCCTCGGATGAGGGAGCCAGGGCACCTTGAGTCCCCGTTGGGTCTGCTGAGCCCCAGCTCCGACACAGGGGCTGCGCCTCGCACCATCAGGGGACGGCGGCGTTCAGAGGCAACCTCAGCGGCGGAGATGGGGGGGGTAGCTGGAGCTCATGCACACAGTCCTCAGCTGCAGGAGTTGGCTGGGGAGGCTGGGCCCTGAGACTGCAGGGGCATCAAGGACACTGCTGGATACCATAGTCACTCTGCACTGCCTGTGAGACAGGCCAGTGAACAGAGGAGAAAAAAGACGCAAAGACAGACTTAAAAAAACAATTTAACAACTAACTATTCCTCTATAAACCAAATCAGGGTGTCACAAAAATCTAATCTTTATATTTCTTTCTCCTTTTACTTTAGAAAAGAGTAGACTTGCAAGCACTTGAGTCTGTGTATCTGTTAAAGAGCAAAGAACGCTTCACATCATACACCCATGACGTCCACTTTCTGGGCCATTTCCTTCTTTATAATATTAGGGGTTTTATACATTGGCATATGGGCTTAGGCAAATGTATAATAGATACAAAGAAACTCTGAACAACTATGCAGTTGATTTAGATTTTGTCCTCACAGCCTTCAAGCTCTAAGCAAGGTGTCTGTCAAGCACCTTCTGGCTGCTGTACGGGTGAAGCGAGGACAAATCCTCCCGGTGAAAACAACTCTTTTTCTATTCTTTTGCAGGTCTGAAATGTACAGTTACCATAGAAACAACATTGCCACAATATGGCATATGCAAGGAAAACTCACCACAGTTTTGATGCAACAGTTTTCTCTCTCTAAATGTTCCAGAAAGACTCAGACGAGGGTTTGATTGAAGTGTTACTTACTCTATAAAATGCATTTTTAGAATCTAAGGTTTGTCTTATTGAAAAACAAATTCACCTTGAGTCGAATCCACGTTAATGGGGACTCGTCAATTGCAGGACTAGGGAAAATGAGGGGTGGAGGGATTGTGTTTTAAAAGCACTACCATTGTCAATGTGTCTGTTGGCTTGACTATATGGCCTCTTATTCCTCACAATTCTGCAATTTCAGCATTTCTGTTTTCCCTTTTGATTTTGTCTTAATTTTATTTTTTTTGTCGTTCCTTTTTGTTGACTGCTTCGGGTACTTGACACTTTATAATTGTATACATGTATATACAGCAGGTGGTAAATATGACATTGGTCCTTTCTTAATGCTGAGGTGTACTTACCAATCGGGTTTTTTCCTCTTAGGCTTGATGTCATATTTCTCAAAGAGTGAAGCTTGCGGGTGAACGGAAAAAAAACTGTATGAATGTTTGATGAAACAAAAAAAACATAAGTCACCCATTTGTCCTAATCACTTGACATGTATAGTTCCTGCCCAAAGGATGAGGAGGTCGATCGAATGAATGTGCTTAACTGCAGTTTTTCGGAATCTGTCCTTGTGTGACAAGGCGCGGGTAGCATTTAACCAACCGCAGGTTAAAAGAAATGGCAGGGAGCCCAAGTGAGAGAGTGACAAAGAATACGAAGAAGAAGAGATAGATGAGCACCTTTTTTTTCTATGTTTGCACAGCTACCACAGCTTTACTAAAGATATCCAACCGAGTGAGAGAAAGAGAGAGAGAGAGAGAGAGAGAGGTATATTTAAAGGAAGTGGGCTGGTGTCGGGGAAGGAGCGAGAGCAGGTTTATGTATCATGCTTATTCCAATTCTTTTGCCCTAGGGACCACACAACCGTGAGGCAACCTGTATGATGAAGAGAGCAATAAATACCTGTCCAAGTTGGGAGGCCAAATAGGAGCGCAGCTGCAGCTGGTTGGTAGGGGGAGGGGAACAAGGGAAGGGGAGGGGGATCTCACAATGTCTGTTGCATTCCAAAAAATAATCTCCCCCAGCTCAGCCACGTTTCCAGGCAGGAGGGGATCAAATCAGGCCTTTTCTCTCCCTCGCGCTCCCTCTGTAGTCCTCTAATGCCCCCGAACCAGCCTGGAGGGGATATTATTATATTAGAGTCTGGTGTTGCTGTGGGTAGGACGCCTGGTACTGGCAGTTTAGTGTGCGAGTGTGTTTACATGTCCGTGTGTTTGTGTGCATGTGTGTGTGCGTGGCAGCCAGGGTCCCTCTGGCCACATCATCACTGTGAGTCAGCCACAGCCTGTTCAAACATGCACCCTGAGCTGCCAGCCCCAATGCACTTTCTCTGCCTCACACACACACTTGCTGAGTGCAGGTATCCTGTAGAGAAGGGGAAAACACCAGAGCTGACATATCAGTTAGATATTGTCATTGACTCCCTACATCTGGATTTGTCCATCTTTAAATCTCTAGCTGTGTTTTTGTTCTCCAAACACAACATTATTCCCAAAGCCAGCAAACTGAGCCTTTGAATATAGAGGAGATCACGCATATGGGTTTCGAGCCTCCCCCTATAACTTAAATATTCGTGCTGTAGTTCAACTACCAGTCCCCTTTTGCACATTAATTGAAAAGAGGCAGGTTATGAATGCACTTTGTTCCTGAGGAGGGCACTTTTGTCAACAAAACGGGTACTTCAGAAACAAACCAGTTGCAAATGAGATATGTCCTTTCTTCTGCCCATGGGGTTGAAGTCAAGCTCCTTTGCTGGTTCTTTTCAGTTTTTGATGACAAGCTGCCAAGAAAACGAAAAAAATGTAAACCTTAATTATGCTAAATCAGATCTCAGAAAAAGAAGCCAGACAGGTTTCAGCTACAAACCTGTTGAGTGTTGTGACTTTACAAATGACTAAATTAATTCATGTGACTGATTGCACTTGAAGTTAGTTGTCAAAAAGAAATCTAGTGAGTGGTTTTTATGTCTTAATGTTAAGAAAGGGGGGTGGAAGGATGAGGGAGACGAAAAAGAAAGTGTACGGTGTGTGTGTGTGTGTGTGTGTGTGCGTGTGTGTGTGTGTGCGTGCCTGCGTGTGTGTGTGTGTGTGCACAGGCATGCAATGCTGGCTGGCAGGCTGGAGGGTCTCAGGACAAGCTTGGATAAACAAACTTCGTGTCTACCCCATCTGTTCACCAGCTCCTCTCATAACTACACATGTTCTCCGAGGAACCACAGTGATAATAGGTCCACGGTACCACACAAGCAAAAAAAAATACCATATTGTAAAACAACTCATTGGACAGTGTTGCTTGTTTACTTCACAGCTCCCTCGGTGCACATTTGCACAACTCTTCGTTTACTCTTGTTGGTCATTGTCAGAGGTTGGCGAGGTCTTCGCAGTTTGAGTTTCTATTTTTGCTTCTCTGTTATGACAAAGACAGGGTTTATTATTGCACAGTTTGGCTCCTACAGGCAGACCAATGCAACCTGGGTAAATCGACCTGCTTTGTGATCTTCATGTATAGTGGTACTCGCCATGCACTCCTTAAAACCATTTGATGTGGCAGATTTTTTTTTACCTGTTGAGACCTGTGAGCCATCTTAAACACATGTTCTGTTGGACCTTCATATTTGCCCCAAATGTCTTATGTTGTTTGTTGATTAACCAAAGCTTTTTGCCCTCGATCTTAGTCTCTATAGACGAGAAATATTGAAAGTATGTCTATAATTTATTCAGACTGGGCCTCCCCTGACTTAGCCACACACAGATGCCCTCTTCTTGGATGCATATGCAGAAATGTGTGTGGAATCATGCAGACATTTACTTGAGTTCACTTTCCCTCGCTCTTTGTATGTGGGCGATAGAATCAGAGGCTTAAGGATGTATAGTTTTTTTCTGTCTACACTCGTTTTTTCTTAAAGTAACGTGTTGTGCTACAGCTGTTTTTTTTCTAACAATTTTACATGGCTGTGCATGTAACTGCGTGGGCGTATGTGTTTGAGTGTGTGAGTGTGTGTATGGGGGGTGGGAAGAGGTTTTTTGTTGCTGTGCCAGGAGGGTGGGGTAAATGCGTGCATGGGTGGGGTTATGGATATAAAGCCTGATAGCACTGGAAATGGTGCTTTAGCTGAGAGAGCAAAAGTTTGCACTAATGTTAAATGTCCTTGTCCTGCTTATGGGAGAAGGGCAGGAGACCTCAGAGAGGCCTGCGAGTTTCCATGAGCACGGAGCTGCGTGGTGAACTCACTCAATGGTCTCGTAAAAAAGTCCATCCAACCCCCTCCGTAGAAATAATCATGTACAGTATATTAAAGAAGTACACAGACGTCCAACAACTACAAATACCAAAGGAAAACATGGCTTGCATTCAAGTCATTGTACGTTTTAAAGCTACCAATCTAATGTTGGATTAAAAGAGTTTTATTGTTGAATCTGAAGTCTCTTGAAAAGAGATTCTGGATGTAGCTTCTGATGGAAACTAGAAATGATGGGAAAACAGAATCATATTTGCTCTTTGTATTTAAATATATTCCAAATAAAAAACATTTAGGCACTTAAACAGTAGCAAAGCCTCTCGAAAACATTCAAAACATTTGAGTTGCTCCTGATCTGATGGCTGAGATGTAGTGTGTGGCGAGATATTGATTCCAACTTGTTTTCAACTTAAGAGATGGGATTTTTATTTGTTTTATGTTCAGTGAAATGATAAAATGATGATTACAACTATTGTTAAACACTGTTAATTTGATCATCACTAAAATGGATGATTTCATTTTTTGAAAAGGTTGAATTGAAGTCTAATGTTCTCTAATTGAAGCAGACTGGGACTTTGTTGCCTTGCCTGAGCAGCACTAAGCTTTTTTTGTTTTCCTTGTTTACCACACAGTGGTATTGTGCAGTGTGGGGCTGAGGCTCACTCCCACCAGGTGCCTTAACTGGGCAGGGGCCGATAAAACTCGCACCCTCTCCTTTTCTGTTCACCTTGATCTTTGTTTTCTGCCCATAACTTAAGACCAAATGTTTAAAAGCTGATTGGATTGGTTCTGAAATTGATCATTTTGTTGTTCGAATTTGAATTTATTAATAACAAAGTCGTAGTCGCTAGATCAGCATCTATGGCTCCAGAACTGGTGAGTCCCCAGCCTCAGCCCCAGACCAAGGCCACTGACACAGTCTCAGAGGTGATTTCAATTTGACCTTCATGTTTTTTTTTTCTTTGTTGCTATCAAAGACTTTTGGTGAATCTATCTGAGAAGGCCATAAAACAAAGACGACCAACAATGATGTGATAACAATGATAACTGTAAATAATCAAGCTGAAGCTGGACAGGATGATTACAGGTTATTACAGCGATCTGCAATAACGGCAGAAGTGGGACTTGTTAGCTTTGCTTCGTCATTCTGCCACAACACCTGATTTCTCTGTGTTTTCCGTCAGGCTCTCCATGCACACCAAGCTGAGTGCAGCATATGCAGTATGGCCCCATGCGCAGCGTGGCTCTGGCACTTACACAGACAGCCCTGGGTCCTTCAGAGGCTGGCTGCTGTCTGTTGGCTGCTCTCAGCCAAGTGTGGACAGTTTGCACTTGGAGTCTCTCTCAGTCTGGAGGGATTCGGAGGTTTAGCGTACAGGGAGGAGGAGGATTTAATACGGGTGGTAGGGGAAGGATGTTGTTTTCAGGGATGAGGTTAGAAAGCCCAGGTGATCGACTATTTATTGAGCTATGGTTCAGCGTTGCTCCTCTAAGCTGGTAGGAATTGCATGGCCACAGTGTGCTGTGAATTGCAATAGGAGGTCCCCACATTGGAGAACTGCAACAAGGAGAATGTTGCTGATCTCATTTGTCTCTATGTAAGTTCTTCTCAGGTGGAAAATACACTGCTATGCATCGGTTTCCGCTCAGTTTGTGGTTGTGTCTCATCCCCCCCCCCCTCTCCGTCTTTGCCTTTCTTCTTCATACCAATATTGAACATAATCCTTCACAAAAAGATTAACAGCGGAACACGTCCCTCATTGATAATCTATTAAAGTTAAATATATATAAAGATATATAGATCCAGGGTTTGTTGGAGGGAAGGAAGCTGCTGGAGATTCAGTCTTAAAAGTCAGACCGTAACATTTTTTCTGAAAGGAGTTGGGTTTGGAAAAGCACAGATGCAGAGCGTTGTATGTTCTCTCACTTCTCCCATCGCTCTTCCTCTCTGTGGACTCGGAGTCTCCATCTCTCTGCTGCCGACTGGCCTTCAATCAAAGATCAAACCCCCTCAGCAGGGGAATCAGCGGGAGAGGAAGGGGATTGGATAATGTCTGGAGGAAGACTGCAGTTTCAGTTTTCAGTCACCTTAAACCAATTTTTAAGATACATTCCATTACTTCATACTATTGATCATCATATATTTGATGATCTTGGCAGGTGTAAAGGATGAGAGCTGGAGACGACAGTCGGCTGTTTCAGTCCGTCTGTCTGTGCTCACTATCCCACTACTACGAGACTGACTGACAGTTCAAAAGGCCCCCGGCGTACTGCTATCCAACTGCCTTTTTTCAGCTTCTGCGATTGTAACAAAAAAGCACTTTGCGAAAGGCCATCCTGAATTTTGTGTGCTTTTATTTTAAGGTTATCACTATTGTTATTATATTGTTCATCCTGTTGTTTATTTGTTTGTTTGTTTGTTTTGTCTTCTCAGTGCAGATGATTATTTAAATGCAAAAATAATATGATTATGGAAAAGAAAAAAAGAAAAAAACTTGAACATTTTCTATCTGGATTGAAGGTGGTTTGAGCTGCCACCTCATCTGAACGTAAACAAACACATCTCTGTTAGACCACCATATGCAGCTGTTGCATAGTCACACAATGGTGGTGTGGGGGGGGGACGATGGATCTGCCCCCATACCTGCTTTCTGCTCACTATCTCAGATCTTGTCCCGGGAGGGGGGGGGGGGTAAAGGTCATTCAAGCTCATTTTGGGAGACTCCTTTTCCTGAAAAGAAACCTGTATAAGAGTTGCAAAGCTTTCTGAGAAGGCTAGCTGTGCTGAATGTTAAACATGCAGTGTTGTATCCACTGCAGAATCTCTTTGTCTGCAATAACGCCCTCTCTGTGCAGTTAAAGGCTGGATCTGGTATCCATGTGGGACTTATATGAACATGAAATGGATGAAATGGCCAAATGACCATCATGGACTTTTGCAAATCAGAACAGAAAATGTGTTTTTTGGCCTTAACATCAATGTCAAATCAAGATTGTTGCAGTAGAGTGGGAAGAATAATATTGATCATAATAAACGTTCGATAAATCTATAGTTCAGTAAATGGTTTAACTTGGGAGAGACAGAAATAGGCTACTATTTATAATAGATTGATTTGTAACTGTGATGATTATGATAATTCTTTACGGAGTTTTTTGTTTTTTTTCCTGATGTACATGCTAAGATGGTGGAACACGTCCCAGTTCTCATATCTGGAAGTTCAACTGTAAATGCGCACATGAGTCTCACATGAAGCAAAACCTGTTGCTCTGCTGGACATCTGACCACCTCCCTCTCTCTGTATCCCAACCAGTGCATCCAAAAAGAAGCAGAATTCCTGCTGTGAATTCACTAATTGGGACGAGTTTGGTAGGAAAGTAAAGCATCATCCAGCTTTTCAACAGCAGCCGTTTTCTCTCTGACGTGATTCAGTGTGGATTTACTTTTTAAATAATCCCTTTTCTCATCACAAAGTTAGTTTTATGTTTTTCAGCATCGCAGTCTGTCGGTCCATATCTGTTGATAGCTGCAGGGGGGAAAATATGGGTGTTTTTTTGTTTTTTTTATGTTTCTCTTTTTTTTGAGAATTTGCACTTTCTTGGTGACGAAAAAAATTGTATATGAGACCACTAAATCCACACAGTCTAAACCATATAATTCCATTTTTGTGTCATTTTTGTTTTCTGTTCTTCTTTTTTTAATATATCCAAAAATGTCTGGCATCTGGTTGTCTGGTTTAAAGAATATAAAATCTTTCTATTAAAAACAATGGTTGCAAAGTGTTGATAATTTTGTCCCTTTTTCTAAACTAATGTAACATCCTAACATGTTTATGTATGTGGTTGTGCTGTCATTACACAGAAGCATTGACTTTACAACAGAGAGACAAGGATCGACAACAACCATTTGTGTTCATGTGCTGAACGCAATGCAACCAGTAAGAACAAGTCAGTTCTCTACATCAACCAGAAGGTGGCAGTATTATCACTGTTATGATCGTTTGCAGTGATCATCAAGTGCTGCCTCACATCACTTCTGTGTCTCTCTCTTTTTTTCTTGCATTAATTTTTTCACTCACTCACTCACTCTGGTGCATCACTGTGGACACACATGCAGCCATACTTGCATTCAAACCACGTAATACAAATATCACAGTACCACAGTACAGTACAGACTGGGCTGACATACATCAAGAACATTGCAGTGTAGTGGTATGGTACCATAGGACGTTTACTCACTCAGGGGCTAAAGCTTTGTGCTAGCATATATCTGTGGAGGTGAAGCCACCAGTACTATTTTAAATCTGTCCCAGAAGTCCAGCGGCAGACTGCAACCACTGGCTCGTTGTCACCCTGTCTTCTTGTTTTTCCCCGTCTGTCTCCCTGAGGCGATCCTGTGGGGTGACAGAGGTCATAGAACAGCTCATTAACCCCACCCCAACAGCCCACACATTGCTGCAGTCCTCGGGCCCTGGCTGCACACACACACACATTTTATAATGCTCCACTAATAGCAGTTAAGTCGACTTAAGCCCACTCCTTGAGCGGTGTGCTTTCAGGGATGCAGCATGACACATATATGTGTCTTGCGTGTTTCATCTAGTATCACTACTTCTATGTATGTTATCATCACGACTGTAGCACACTCACATGCTCATTATTTCTATGAAGATTTTCTTGAAATAAAACAACTTTCAAACATTGATTGTAATACATATTCACACAGTGTGATATATTAGAGAATGAGCCTTGCTGAACCTGTTGGCCAGATGTCCCATTAGTCATTAATTGTTATGTTTGTAAGGTATCTCAAAAACACAGTGGGCTATGGTGTTATTTTCCATGTTCAGACATCATTGTTGCAGTCAAAACATATTGGATAAGAAGAACAGCAGCACTTCAGGGGCTGGGAGATGCCTTGGAGCTGTTGTCTGGTGTCTCTAGTGGTATTATTCCCTCAGTCTGTGCATGTGCATGTGTGTGTGCATGTGCCCGCAATTGTTTCTGTTTACATGTTTGTCTATATGCTTATGCGCAAAAGGTGTGGTTTTATAATCTCACTCGCTTGTACACATGTGCATAAACGCCATTGTAATTAAGGCTCACGGTAAATGAGTCTCTCGCTGCCCTCACAATGAACAGTTGGAGACAGGCTGTAATGTAAAGGGAAACAGTGACACACACACACTAGCCTCATTTTTCGACAGTACACACCTTTCCTCTGGGGATATAAAATGCCCCTGCCTCTGCACACCGTGGGACATGAGTTTCATCCAAACTAGCTGCCGTCCTCAATAAAACCCACGTGAGCAATCTCTGCAGTATAGATTTCCAGTTTCTCTGAGGGTATATTTTGTTCAGATCAGGTGCTTAAACTGCTCAATATGACAATAATTAGGCAGCACAGAAGAAGTGTTCTTTCTTATGTTGATAAGGGACATTGACCTTTAACCTGTGCACCCCTGTCATCCCCCACCACCACCGCACCCCACCCGTCCCATATGCCCTCAGCGAGCACCCCCCTCCTCTCGCTCTGTCCAGCTCCCATCAGGAAGGATGGAGAGGGGGGGGGGGGGGGGGGGGATTGGACAGGCTTGGAGCCTTGCCTCTGGCCATCTCTCCTCCTCCCCAGAGAACAGAGGACTGAGGTGCCTTTAAACCACTGCGGCAAAAACCCTACCAAAACCCTGCAGTCATTAATATGCAAAAATGCAAATGAGTAGGTAATTAAGAGCTGGAGCTCTCTGGAGGCTCTTTGATTGCTAATGAATTCTAATCTACAAAGAAAAAGGGGGAGGGGAGGAGAAAAAGAGATGAAAGAAATAGAGAAAACAACGAAAAAGAGACCCTTCGATTCGCATTTTGTAATATCCATAAGTTTTCATAACAGATTTGTTTTTATCTGGAAGCTGTAATCAGAATTAATAGCTCAGGGTTTTAAGACAATTACTTGATGATACATATGCAGGTCATATGCATTGAGGGGTAATATACATGTATATATCAAGTCAGGAGATTGATTTTATTTCATTTTTCTGCTTAGCAAACAACACTCCATGAATATAAGATTATACTAATGACATAAGAATCAATGAGCAGAAATCTCTTTGTAACGGACACAGTGCAGTAACTGGGTATATATTGCTAATTAGAGGGGAAGATGACAGGCAGGCAGACACTTCTGACCAGAGAAAATAGAAGGTCAGATATCTCCACAGTGAGCTCTTTGCTGCCATAGCAGCTGTGTGCTGAGGTAAAGGAGATGTCATTTCATCACTTTTGTGAGCCATAACACATCCCCACTTCCACTCTAACTCATTCACTCTGTCACTCACACGTACGTGCGCGCACACACACACATGTGCACACATTGCTGTTATTGTTGTTGCAGCGCTCCCACTACATCAACAATCTCTTCTGCTTCCCTCCCCCACACAGGGCTCACATCTATCTCCCTTTCACTCCCCTCTCTTCCCCCTCCTGTCCTGGGCAGCCCTGACATGCCTACTTCAATTGATTTAGAGTCAATTCAGCCTCTGATCTGATTGTTATCATGTGACTTTTTGCACACCTCCCCCTCAATATATGACTGCTCTATTATTTTCAGATTGGAGACAGAGATTTATTTATTTATATATTTTGGACTCTGGTAGGAATACTCCTCTCGACTTGGCACTATCTCCGTCTGCCTGCGTCACTCTCAGTCTCTGCTTCTTTGTACCTCTCACCTTCCTATTCATCTCTCTAAAACAAATAACAGCTCCGGATCAAACCACTGCTGCAGCCTCATATCTGCCCTTTTTCACTCAGCTGTGCAGCCTGCCAGTGGGTTTCTCAATTGCCCAGTTTTGTAAACAGGGAATCTGGTGTGTGTTTTTTTTTTTGTTCCCTGTACCTGAAGCGTGGGTGGCAGTGCAGGGGCACCCATGCAACTGCACAATAATGGGAATCCAAGATGGCAGGGAGGGGTCCCATAAAAATCTGCAGAAAGAACAGAGGAAGGCAGCGTGCAGGAAAGCCATTGTCAAATGAGAGCAGACAGAAGCCAAAGGGATTGTTGATTTAGTTTTTCCTTTTGTAAATAGATTGTTGATTTGCTTTGTGTTTGTCTGTCTGTATTGGATCCTGTGTGGAAGTGTAGTGTTTGGGAGGATTAATGTCATGGACAATCCCTCAAACTCATTTTCTTTCTCACTGTGGAGCTCTGTGGGAATTACAGATTCCGGATAAGGGAGACAGACTTTGTGCTGATGATGGTCCCATTTCTGAAGAAGTGAAATCTGGGTTCTTTGTGTCCCTTTTTTCTGAAGTTTGTCTGTTTTGAATACTTCAGGAAGATAATGCTGTCCTCACTGCTCCAAACAATCACTCGGTTCCAGCTATATATCCCTGGAAGCGGGTACAACGTAACCTTGTGGATTATGCCCTATTTAAATCACCCTCTCCGCTCTACACACATTTTTATTGTTGTTCAACATGTTGGAAGTCAGCGAGAGTTTTCGGCCAGGCGAGCTGTAATAGAGGGAAGAAGCTTGACGAGAGTCAGTTTATCATGAGCACAGAGAGCACAACAGATAGATTCCCCCGTCTCCTCCCCTTCAGCACAGATAGACTAGGAGCATGGGCACTCAGCCAACACTATCAATCTATCCGCTCCTACCCCCAGCCTCTAACTCTTATTGGAGGATAGCTTCCAAAGGGGCAAGGAAGCATGAATCATAGCCTGGCTATGAGAAGCTGTTATGCCTCTAAAATACACGTGTTGTGGCTCAAAATCACTCCGTCGCTCCACCATTAATGGCAGACTCACTGGTGATTGTCACAGCCCTGTAACAAAGTTGTGGCGTTTACTGGGGAGCCGGGGCTGTTCAGGGAGAGGGATTGTTGGTCTTGGCCTAGTTTTCTTGTCTGATCAGAAACCTGTGCACCTCTGCCCTTCCCCCACCCAAACCTAAGCCTCTACTATTACAGGCTGTGAGGCGCTCAGTGTGGAGCGAGGTGAGCAGCTTGCCTCACCAGTGAGCTCTGTGTGCATTATGTGTGCTGCCTATGCAATGTTTACGGGCTTATCATCCTGTGTAAGTGTGTGTGTGTGTGTGTGTGTGTGTGTGTGTGTGTGTGTGTGTGTGTGTGTGTGTGTGTGTGTGTGTGTGTGTGTGTGTGTGTGTGTGTGTGTGATATAACCTGGTGATGTGGTTTGGCTTGCATGACTGGCTTCATATGAGCAGGGTGGCAATGAGGGATAAATGTGTGTAACATGTGAGCGTTGAGGTTGGTAACAAACACTAAAACACAGACTGTGGAGGCTACACAGCTAAAAAGCTTGAATCAAAGGTAACACATGTAATGTATCTATACTATGATGCTGGGATCGGCCTCTTTATTGTTTGTCTTCAAAGCATTGTGGATTAAACAAAAATGAATCCAAAGACAAACACGTAATTAGCACACATTATTACACACTGTTATTCCTCACTATATTTATGTAATTTCTAAATATGTGTACGTAGATAAATATTTCATTAATATGCACAGATATGTGACCGATTAGCACCAATGTGCCAAACATATGCTAATTTTCCATGTGCATCTGTCGTTAATTACACGTATGAAGGCGGGAATGGCTGGAAGGAATCATCGAGGGCATGTGTGACAGGGTCCCTCCCCGTCCGGCCTTTAACACGTCCATTGTGCTGTGAACGTATTTTGAGATTACAGATGACATGTTTTCCTGTATAATGATGCCGCTAGCTTTGAGGTTACCATGTGTTGGATCAGCATTATTGAAATGGGATAATCAAATATAATTTTTGTGTAAAAACTGAGCTTTTAGTGGCCCGCTGTCTCTTAAATTAGAGTGTGTGAGTGTGTATTCATTTAAAGAATAGTGGACAACAGCATTTATAGAAGTATAGCTTTAAATATCACTTATTTCATGCATTTTAATTGGATTGTTTAACAAGCAGAATTTGGCCTAGGCTCCAATGAGAAAGTGGCACCACCTAAATTTGCTTGTAAAAAACAACTATAGGTGTGATGTCAATAAAGTCCAAGAGGATGATGCTTTAAAACACATCCTCTGCCTTCAGCTGTAACTCATTCCTCTTTAACTCGGTGTTAGCATTAGGTGCCCTCTGTGTTCATTAAGACCAGCGTTATATATGTTTTTTTTTTTTATTATGATTCTTTTTCGGCCGCCCCCTCCCTCTCTTCATCCTGGCTGCCCTTGTACATGCTCTCCATGTCAGACCCAGCTGTTACTACAAACTACTTGGAGGGCTTACAAGCCTCATTGCTAATACTGACAAAAGCACTCTTCTTACTCAAGGCCCAACGTCTACTGGAAAAAGCAAGAATATGAGAGATTTTCTCTGCCTTACTAGAAAATTCATTTTGCCAAGCAGATGCTTCCATCTGTTCAAATCTAATCTTTTGATGAATACATTCCTTAATGACAGGATTCCAAATAGGTATTAGATGAATTACTCAAGATGCCCTTTCTTCGATAGTTGTGATTATTTTCTTTTTTTGATGCTGTGGCTGTCTTTTCATTTTTTCTGCTTATGTTGAGTACCTGTATGTTTGCATATGTGCAACCAAATGTGGACGTGCACATGGTTTGTTTGTGACGGTATTTATGGCCCATATGTGAATTTGTTCCAAGCAGTAACCCCATTACATTCCTTAGACGGCCCATGACACTAATTAATGTTCTGTGCCGAGGCTTTTCCTTTACCCTGGGGACACCCAATGGATTATTTACCTATATGTACTATTGACAGCAAAACCCCTTCCATTTGTTAACCTCTATGCTAATAGACAGTTTGGGGCATTAGGGTGGTATAATAACACCAGGCAGCTATGCAGAATTTGCATTTGTCATGTCGTTATTTTGTTATACAGCTCACACCCAAGACACGGGCATCCGGCCCACTATAGTGACTCAAAGGATACTTGAGTCATCATAGCCTTTTGTAGTGGCTGACAGTGATAACTCCATGTTAAGAGGCTGAGGAAAGATTTCTGTTGTTTTTGTTTTGTTTTCTTCCTCTCTAAAAAGATATATGTATATGTGTAGACATATATAACATGGTAAGTTTGAAGGTTGTAGATAGGAAACAAAGAGGGGGTCATCTTAACTTCCCTCTTCTGTGACGAGGTTTGTCCTCAGGTTACAGACAACAGCTGTTTAACACCTACATATACTTTTCAGTGGAGTGGTTATTGTGTGGCTTCACATACGAGGGGCGTGCATTGAATAAAAGGCGGAAAACACAGGAGGCACAGACATCAGGGTCAGCTAAACGTATTCCATTACAACCCGGTCTTCATCATTATCAGTACCATCAGCTTCATCATGGTGACTGAATGGCAGTTGATTTTAAATATTAATCTATTATTTATTTTCTATTATAAAGCACTGTTTTTTTTTTCCAACCCTTACAGATAAAAAGCGGTTGATGATGATATGCCCAGCCTGTCTGAACTGTTTTCTCTGAACTAACCCCTCCACCCCCCCCTCCCCACCCCCACTCACTGTGATCCTATACTCTCCTGCCCTCCACTCTGCTCTGGAGCAGGCAGTTACAAGCAGTTTCTAGGGGTGCGTTGGTCTTATGTTTATCACCTCATTCGTGAAAAAGACTGGCCATGTGGAAGTAGAGCAGGAACAGAAAAGATTGGATAATTATCCGACTAATCGATCGATAGGAAATTTATTGTAACTATTTGGTTAATCTGATATTTTTTGAATTAGTTTTCAAGCAAATGTGTCTTTGACACACATGACATGACACTGAATAGGCTCTTCGGGTTATGATTATGATATTTAGTACACTGAATAAAAGAGAAAAAATGTCTTCACTTGGAAACAGAAATGTATTATGTCTGGTCTAATTAAAGTAAACAAGTTATATTGACACAATAGATAACTCTAATTAGATATTTTCTGTAATGCTAAATATATTTCTCTTTTCATTACAGATAGATGCATAGATATTTAGATACTTTATTGATCCAGTGGGAAATGTAGGTGTCTTTGGTAAATTATAATAGTATTTTTCAAAAACAATCCCCCAACATTACATAGAAGAGTCAAATATTTGATGAATTGAGATATAACGCTACAAATTATGATCATTTTTTGTATTGTCAGCTGGATAAAATGTGAATTTTGAACCAGACCATCTTATGTGTATGTAGCATGAATGCTGAGTTTAAACATGTAAATAAAAGACCTAACAACAAGCAAAATAGGCGAGTCCATTCTAATAATAACACACATATCGGGAGGTTGATATTATAATCATTTTAAAAAACATTAAAAGCACTCAGCTAACAGTTGTAGATGTAATAGCTAGTGTAGCTATTAGCAGGTAATAGCTTGTAATGAATCTTACTTACAAGTGTTTCAGTAGCATTAACATTAATGGGAATAAAATGTATTAAATTAAACGGAACTTACAGTCGTTAATGTAGTTTTAATTGTAAAGAAATCTGAATGAGTTTCATGCCGTATGTTGAGTACATTGTTTTTAGGAGAAAGCAGAGCGGAGGACACAGCAACCACAGTGATAAAATGATGTCAGCGGGCATGTTGGAGCCCCTCAGCCAGCCTCCCTCAGCACACAGGGAAAGTGAGCGTCAGGGAGAAGGCGGGAATTCCTTTGACTTCCCGCCGCTCGCTGGCTGCCGCCGCTGTCAATCAACCCTACTCGCGCTCCCATTGGCCGGGCTCCTTCGCATTTATCGTGCCATCTCGTCAAGCTGCTGCTGTGTAATCGCAGGTAACTTTCTTACGATAGCCTTCCGCCGCGCGACCTAGTCCTCGCAGCGCTCCCGCATTTCGCCGACTCCGGAGCCGGAACCCAGAACCGGGCCTCGGTGCTAGACGCTCCCGTCGTGTGGGTCGTCGGTGGACGTGGAAGCCGCGGCCCGCTCTCTGTAAAAACAGCCCTTCTCTCGTAGGCGTTTGAAATCGGACACCGCTGGCGTAGAGGCCCTCGCATTTGTGCGGAGGGATACGCCGTTGCGTCTGACAATGTGGACGGAGGTGGTGAAGATGTCTACGAGAAGAATGAAATCATCTCAGTTGTAACAACAAAAAAGGAAGACGCGACATTAGTTACTATAATAGATTTGTTTGCACACTGACTTGTTACATTGAAGCAAACACGTGTGCGCGCGGTGCAGAGCAGGCTCCCCGGGACAAAAGGAAGACTGTCCACTGTGCTCCAATGCGTTTCACGCGCTGAGGTCGAGATTCTCTTGAAGTTTTATGTTTTTCCTCCTGCGAGTCTCTTTTCTTTTTACTGTTGGATACCAGACACTCGGAGAGGAGAGGTAAAAACACACTCTTTCACTTCACGTTTCGGGGGGAACTTGCATGAATTCGACCGGGCTTCATTTGGCACCTCATTTTTTTTTTTTCTTCTCTCGACGCCTCTCGATTTTTTCGAAAAGTTTTTCGGGAATGTGTGGTTAAAGCGGGGGATGTTAAGTTTTTTTTTTTTGGGGGGGGGGGGTCTGGTTTGAGGTGGCGAGCTAAGTGTGTGATGGTGTCCGCCTCGACCACGGAGAGGAGGAAATTACTCCTTTGTCCTGCATTTAAAAAGAAAAGACCCCTCTAAATGTTTCTCCTTTGCTAACGAGCCTCATTTTGTTTTTTCCCACCGTGTGTCTCCGCAGCTAGCTTTAGCCTGCGTGTGTGGAAATATGAAGTCTTTTTAACGCCGCCGAGCATTTTAGCTAAACTTTGTGTTGGTGGGGCCCTGCGCGTATTTTCGCGAAACAAACTTTTCCATTTTAAAAAAAAAGGCCGTTTGCTCGCCCTTTAAACATTCCTCTGTGCAAGTGTCTGGCCACCAGCTAGACTTTATTTTATTACACATTTGGCAGGAAATTCCTCCTGCTCCCACCCCCACCGTCTCCACCACTCAACTCCCCTCACTGCTCGACTTGAACCTCAATATGTGGAGGAAAAGAGGACTCGGTGTTTTTGTTGCCTGAAGTTTGCAGCAATATTTCGCTTTTTGTTTTTTTGGATTCTCAAAACCTCTCACGGCCCCTTGTTTCTACGCGCATTATTTATTTTTGTTCGGGTTCTCACCGGAAAGACAAGGGTTTTGTTTTTAATCAGATGTGAGGGTGATGTCAACATAGTTTTTTTTTTGGGGGGGGGGAGACACATAAATGGTGAATGGGTTAGTTGTCAGCAGTCAGCCTGGCCCTGGATGTGGCCTAGTGGAGATGATCAAATAATGTGCAGCCCTACATCCTGTGGTGCCCTACATGTTTATTGTCATTGTTCTAAACCGCTTGACCCCCCAAAAAAGTGTTTATTATTATTGTCATTTTTTTTTTTTTTTTAAATAATAACGTTTCCTGGCACTAAATGTTAACAGCCGCTGTGTTTTGAATCAACAGTTGAATGTGGCTTTTCTGTTTTGGTACGTTGTTCCTCCAGTAGTAATAGCATTGACATAAACAGCATGTTATAGTTGTTTACTTTGCTCTTACGTTAACATTTGCTTTGGCAGGTGGCAGCAAAAAAGCAAAACACATTGGCACTGAATTGTTAAAAAAAAAAACCACACAATTACATGGTGTAAAAAAACTCGATTTGGCCCACTGCTGTGTTTTGGAAGCCATGGCCAAAAAATGACTCGTGGTCCAAAACAAAAATTTAAGTGGTAAACAAATTTCGAGCTGTTTGCCCTGATAGATTTATTGTAAATATTGAAGTTTTTTTTTTATTATATACTTACAGCGTTTGTTTAAGAGAATGGTTTGTTTCACTAGGCTCTTTAGTGAAGAATGACCTGCCTCCTCTGCCTTGTGTGGGGTGACAAAGACCCCTAATCTGCTTGCTTCAAATATTGATCCAGCAGTAGCTGAAGATGCCATTTTGTTACATTAAGCCCCTCCATGTGCTCTGCTCCGTTTGCCCCAGTTGCTTAAAGATATTTAGGAATGTTAAGTTTTGTCTTTCGTTGCCCGGCCTATCCAGAAGTTTGGAAAAGCATTGACAACCATGTTCCTAGCCTATTTACACTTGGGGCGATATGTTGTGTGTTCACTTCCTTCCCTTGTCTCAAGGTTAAATTAGTTCTGCTCGCCTGGGTTCAATGGAGTTGGGCTGCACTCTTTGTCTGTCACTATAAAGAACAAGAAGTGAACAGTGTTGATTTCATACACACAGAAAAAGATTTGTTGAATTGAATACTTTTGTCTGTTTTGTGTTCAAGTGGTACAAGATTGATATTATTTCTTTATATAAATTCAAATCTTCTGCGTTTTCTTTGTTAACATTAACATTGTTAAACTTGCATTTCGTCTGCGATATCCATCTTTTTTCTTTTGCTTTATTTTATCCCCCTCATTGCATCTATTTATGCTAGTTCTGTGTCACAAAAGAGGCTGTAAAAGCACACCACCTGTTGGTGTCCAAGTGCCTCTGTTTCTCCACTCGCTCCCCTTACCACTAGTTCCTGGTGAGGCTTGCAGAACCACCGCTCAGCATCAGAGAGCGGCCTCGGGCTTGCGTTGGAATGCAAAACACAGAGTAAATCCAGTATTCATGCTCACTGTGTCATTTGACAAGGTTCTTTCTGAGTTGACATATGGTAATTTGGTAATGACGTGTTTGCATATAGTCATTAGCTCTGCCTTTCACCCCTATTTCCTTGGGCTAACAATAGTCCTAATTATGTCTGTAATTGTAAATGTATTACATTCTCTTTTATGTAGCAATGATCGACATATGGTTGTGTTATTTGCCAGGGTTGCGTAAAATGAAAGACGATTTTCTTTTACTTGAAGTCATTACTTGGTAGTGATTTGACTAAAGGCAGAGTATTCATCATTTCATGGCAGTGTCTCTTGTGCTGCCTGCATGTGAAGGCAGTGTCTTGGAGAAATTAGTATTTTTTTTAGTAGACCTGCCTAAAATGTAGGTTGTGTTTTCCCTCGTCGGTCCGTGGTTCAGCGTGTTTGTAATTTGAGCCGTGGGTTGCGGCCAACGGAGACTCAATAGACGGTCACTGGTTCTCATATTTTTTACTTTACAGGTATACAAGATTTGCTTTCACTAGGATATAGTCTCATCTTTAAATTAATAATGGAATACATTAGATGTAATGGCAGAGAGAGAGTTGCTTTTTGTTACAGAAAACTGCTGACAAAGTGCACCCCAGCACCAGTATCTTTTAGGGAGATTAACTTGCCAATATGCATTATCACATGGGTTAATATAAGATTTGTGATGGCAAAGCTAGAGTAGTTCAAATCATTCATTACCATCATCCCCCTGTTTTTTTTTTAAAAAACTACATGTAACTTCTCTTTGTGCTTGCTAGTGCCATTAAAACCCTGTATCTGCAAATTTCTCTCATAGGGTTTATTAGAGACTGAAGGGTATGAACGAACAGCAGCAAAGAATGGCTGCAGTGGGAACTGACAAGGAACTCAACGACCTCCTGGATTTCAGTGCGGTAAGAGAGTGGGAGAGCAGTCTTGGGTGGTTCAGGGGTGGCAGTGGTAGGTGGGTGGCACTGGGAGAACGAGCTTTAAAGAATGCGATACAGGTCTGGGTGGGAGCAGAAGAAAGTTGGAGGTCTGGAGAATTGGGGAAAGGGGCGTGGAAAGAATTTCAGTGGGAAGCTTAATTTCTCTAAATCAGCAACATCTAACTTCAAACCTTTTTTTTAACAACAGGTTATGTCAGCTGAGGATATTTCCATCCCTCATTCTTGGCACACAGAGCTAGTGACAATTTCTTTTGAAGAATATTGCTATACCTCAGGGTGAATGGTGAAAATGATTCACATTTTAAATGTAGGTTACTCAATTATGTAGGTGATGCAGAGATACAGCAACAAGGAAGTTGAACCTTTCTGAAACCAACTGGTACCCACGGTAAAACACAACTAGAGAAATCAAGAATGACTGCATGAGATGTTGGGAATAATTTCACCTCTATTTGTCTTGTTAACAGAATCTGAGGGTGAGGCGGGGGTGTAACGATGATGTACGAACTGTGCTGAGCAGACAGCTTCTACGTTTCGTTGTCGTATTTTTAGTCTTAAGGAAAATATTTTCAGGGATGCTGTCAGAGGTTTCCTCCAGACATTATCTACAAAGTGGATAGAGGTTTTTTGTTCAACTTTTATTTACCTGTTTTTCATTTTGCCATGAAGCCCTTTTTTGAGCTTTATGCTAACACAAACATCTTTATAAACCAAAAGGAACAAAGTAGGCATTTCTTCTCCTATATGAAAATGTAGAGACGGAAAAGCTAAATTGCTTGCTGTGGAAAATTTATATTACATGTATTTATAATATATGGGATAAAATGGGTAATTCCGAAACTGTAGCTCCGGCATCTGACGAATACTGAAGTGTTCATATCATTGCTAGAGTCACAGGGGGTTTTAAACTACAGAATATGGGGGGTAGCTTTGTTTTAGTGATTTTTGGAAATGCATTGATGTGCATTTTTTTGTATAGCTCTCTTCTGTGACACTATTTTGACTTGTACGGATAGTTATAGTCCTATTCTACGACACAGCACCATTATTTAAAAGAAATTTCCCCCCATAAAGGAAAAAAACACTCCTTGTTGTGAAGGGGGTTTACGGGAAGTTCTCATTAGTCAGTTGGGTCTGTGTTAGAAAAGCTCAGATTGACCAGCTGCCAGTTTGTATCAGCAGATGTTTTTGTCAAAATATGACATTTGTAATGTGGGTGAGGAACCGTCAAACATTGTACAAACAAATTTACTCCTTTGTTTATTTGCTGGCTGGTCACAAAAATGCACTGTTAGAAACAGACCTTGAATACAGCCAAACATGTCGGAGAGATCTGTGATCAAATGTAGTGGAAACAGTTGGTTTCCAAGTCATTCTTATTTTGGAGTGCTTTAGGCCATACCCTGTTTTTTTTTTTTTTGTACATGTTTTTTTTAAGATCATACGTGGTACTGTCAGGTTGTTTTTATGGTATCCCAATTACAAAAAGGTTTGCTTTGAACCGTAGAGCATGTCACTGAAAGATCCCACTCAGCAGATATCCGACCACACCATAGCCTCATGGTAAAGCCCACAGTGGCTCGCTGACTAAGCTCATGGGCTCATTGTCAGTGGTTTAGAAGTTAAATTACTTTATACTTCTGGTTTCATGTCTCAAAGCTTTAACTTCAAAATGCTGTATTTTCAGGGGCAAAAACTTTCATCTGTAGTTAAAGAAAATAAAAAATACAACCAACAAAGTTTGTTTTTAAATGCATTCATTTGCAAATAATGATTTGAGGATTAATGTAGCTTGATAGTCTTTGATAGCATTCTTCCTGTTGAATCAAAGTCGTCCACGGTTAAATCAACCATTTAACCAATCAAGGAATAGTTAATCTCCCTTTCAACTGAAGTGCCTTGAGGAAAAAAACCTTTACATCTATATAAGTGTATGTGATGTTCATGGTGGAAATACAATGTGTGAAGTGTGTCGTCCTTTGATTTACTCGTTACAGTATCTTTCCTCTTTTGTCTTGTAGATGTTCGCGCCCCCAGTAGCCAATGGGAAGAACAGGACAATGACACTTGCCAGCAGTCAGTTTAGTGGATCAGGTAAGTTTCTCACCTCAAAGTACAGACCTAGACTCAATTTCAGGCGGATTTGTATTTCCTGTATGTCTTGGCAAATGTTGTTTCCCCCCCCTTTTTAACGTGATATTGCTGTGGCTACATGTAAGTTTTGGCCTAGCAACCATATACTAGTTAAATATGAAGAATTCTATGATTTTTAGTCAACCAATAAACATGTTTTCAGTTTACAGCTGATGGAGTAAAGCAAGTTCTTTAAAGGTCAACTCACAAAAAAGTTTCCCTCATAACCCCTGTGGTATTTCGCATGTTTCAGTTTCACTTCAATACTCATGTTTCGAGATCTTGCACCACCTTGTTATAGATGTAAATTTTGTGTGTGTTGCTCAAAGCAGATGGAACAGTGCTTGTACTTATATCCTGAACTGACTGTGTACAGAGATTGCGTGATGTGAGTAGTTTTGGGATATATATCCATTTAGCATTGTGCTGAGGTGTGGTTCTGGCCTTTTTATGTTGTGATTCCTTAATTGTTATCTATGTAGAAAACTGAATCCTTTTTAATAACTGCTTTTGGCCTCTTAACTTTCCTGAATGTAGCATTGACACGTCTTTGGGACATGGTGAAAATGGACTATGGCTTTAAATCTTTCGAGGCCCAGAATATCATTTTTATGAAAAATCTAAACTCTGCTTTATTAATACATCTAAATGGATTTGAGTTTAACAACCTCTTCCTCGAGATTGTCTTTATTTCGCTGTTTTGAAGTTCCGATTTGCTGCCGTTTAAACCCCCCCCAAACACCTGAAGCCTCTGGGTTAGCTTTTCTTCTCTTCCTGAATGTTATTAGTAAGTTGGATTACTTTGGTTCCTGTCACCCTGCCAACCTGGCGTGTGAAATCGAGTCACACTCCCCAGTGTTCCCCAGAGTGAGAACTTGGCCACTAAGGAACAAAGACAAAAAAGGGGGCTTATGGACTTGAAACAACTCCCCCACCCTGAAGTGTAAAACACTCCTCCCCCAACACGGCACAGGGCTCTTACCCCCACTGATCTGCAGGAAATGGCTTGAGTCCGAGACAATGTCCCTCACCCCCGGCTCACAGCCTCTTAAACTGGCCCAGCATGCAGTGAGTGGCCAGAGTGGAAGAGAGAGCTTGTTGAATAGGGATCAGCCTGTGGAAGGCAGGATTCTGTTTGTTTCTATTACAGCAGGCAATTACTAAGCAGTGAGGAGTTAATCTCCCCCCCCCGCTCCGTGTCCTAAAGTGTGGCCCTTGGTCATTGACACCCATTTTTATGCGATACTTCAAGCTGGCACGTTAAACTTTGGGAGATCTGCAGGTACCCTCGAATAGCACTTTGTAGATGAATTGCTAACATCTGTGAATTCCAGCCCAGGAGTTTCTTGTAGACTAGTATGGTATCATAATGTAGCACATAGTATATTCTGTATATAATGGGAAGAAAACTAATTTACATTGTACATCTGTGGAGGAAAACAAAGTGAATTTGATTTATTATTTATTGAATTTATTTATTTTTATACAATGGCTGGGTTTGTTAACAGGATTATATTTTGGGACCCAGAAGTCATTGCACACTACTCATTGAAACACTGTATGGTTAGAGGCCAGGAAATCAGTTTATTATAAAAATGATGACCATTAAAGAACAATGCCATTCTATGACGTCACCTAGGCAGCTTGTATATTCAGGGACTCAGCAGCGCGGGAACGGCAGTGGGCAGCCCAGTGGACCACCAGACCACCTCTATTCATCAACACAAAAGTACTCAGAGGGGTGCTAATTGCATTAAGCGTCCTTCTCCCTTCCTCAGTGCCCAGTGTGCGTGAGTGTGTGTTTGGGGAGGGGAGAGAGCAGAAGAGGAAAGAGGAGAGGATTGGCAAGAAGTGTGGGAGGTTTGATAAGTAGGGGTGGCTGAGTGTGATGGTGTGTGGTGGGAGCTGGCCAAGCCCACAAGCCTTCAGGCAGGCGTCCCCTCTGTCACCTTTGCAGCTGCTGGCAACGTCTTCAATCCCCCCTTTACACACAAACACACATATGCACGGGACACAACGTGTTCACTTCCCCGAGATCACAACAAACACAGTGAAATTACACGTGGTTGCTCGCACCCAGTGGCTCGCTGACTAGTTGTTTGACTTTTGCCCTCTGAATTGTATCCATGCACAGGGTCATATATTTCTCTGTGTGTTGGTGGGTTGCAGTTAGAAAATCTAGGACCTCAAGAAAGAGGAAATCTCAAAGGAGAGTGATTTCCCTCTTCTACGAAATTAGATGTTTTCATAGCCTGCAGCCGTGAGAAGGCTTTGTGGCTCAGAAAATAAAGATTTGTTTTGGACTTGATAGTCAGTATTTGTCTTACCTCGTGACTTTCAATGGAAGTACATTCTCAGTAGCCATGTCAAAATCTGGATGAATGTGATATACGACCAGAGAACCTGTTTTCTTTCCAACACCACATCTTTTACAGCTTCTGATTTGTGTATTTAAGTAATCGCTAATTTAACACTTCCTGGAGAATAATTCCTCTCCATCATGGACACAGCAAGTATAAACAACTGAGCAGCACATAAATACAGTTCAAGTTTTCAATTGTAATTGTCTATTTTTGGACAAAGTCATGAATTCTCCTATTAGATTTGTTAGTAAACACGTGCATGATGCAGTGTTTATGAACACTCCTGGATGTCCTTTAATTAAAAATACTGACAGGTCACAGTAACCATTTATTGATTATTTTAATTTTTGTTTCATACAGCAACGTTTTTTTCCGCACAATTGGACACAAACGATTGGAGAATGTATCAGTAAACACATGGAAACTATTTAAATCATTCACTAATATTTGTATTCCAAGGCACTGGAAAAGTACATTTGAGTGTGTTCTGTGATACTAAATGTTAAAGAATTCAAAGTTTTGTTTTTAGTTGGTTTTTAAAGAAAGAAAAAAAAATTAAATCTTATTATCTGCTGTTTCTGCCAATGATATAATGAACAGCAAAAAACAAGCAAATGATATGCTCTATTATTAATAACAGCTCTTATAAGAATCATTTGAAAGTATTAAATCTTTTAATTACAGGCATTTAATTATCCAATAGTGGTAGCATGGTAGCTTTAAGTTCTATTTTTTCTTTGATGAAAGATTATAAAGACAAACTTTAACTTAGTTTTCAGGTTTCTTAAAAAGCATAAGAGTTAAGAAAGTGATAAAATTAGAAGTTTGTCTTTGAGAATGCAGACGCCTTAAGTGTGAAGAGCTAACTTTTTAGGTCATGGACAAAAGGTTGGTTTAAAACAAAGCGCTAAAATTATTTTACTGTCCTGTATCACTGACCCACTTGAAATGGAACTTATCTTGTTTTTGATTCAAACTGGAAATTTGCTTGTTCTTTTTAAAAAAATTTAAGAACATGCAGTGAATTGTGGGTCATTTACAAGACCATACTGCATTATTTAATCATTTTGTTTGCCAGTGGTGACTGTCCATTTGTTTGGTAATACACATGACGAGAGAGGAACAACAATAGAAATATCCTTCTGTTGTCGGGCTCTTCTAGTCTGGCGGAGCATCATTTCACCTCAGCAGCTTTCCACCTTGTTTTAATTGCCTCCGAGTTAATTACTCCAGTAAGTGTGAAACAATGTTGTCAGACTTCTCCTGCACAGCCGCGCTTTTGCTCTATCCTCTGCACCCCCGCTGGCCAAATGGAGGCTTCATAGGCGGATGAGTGTTGTATTGAAAATAGCTGTGAAGATTATGAACTTGCGCTCCTGACTACTTGTTAGCTTAGGAAGCCTACTCAGTGCAGTTTGTTGTTGACAGTTATACTGTATGATTTAGTGTGTTTTCTACTGCATTTTTTGTGTTTAGCTCATGTGAAAATACCTGTAGTTTATCAGATGTTTTTGTTAAAGCTGCAGCAAATTTATTTAGTTTGCGTTAAAATAATTCATAGATCAGTAACAAGCAAACCACCTTGTTGCCGATATCTCCTCTCTGAAGTGGATGGTTATCTTGCTAATTTGGAATTACCTCACCTGGCACCAAGCTTTGGCTTAAGTGTCTTTGTATAAAGTCTGTCATCCTAATTTAGCAGAGAACCCATCACCACTGTCCTGTACCATTGGACATGGTTGATGGTGGTGAAGCGCTGTTTTGTGGGGCTGATGTGACAGCGAGTGAGGCCGATCTTTTTTGAGGTCCCCTCTCCTCCCTGCTCGCCTGATTCTCCATGCCACCGGCATCAGCTCCATAGATCATGGCTGTCGCAGCGTGTGTAGGTGCTTGCACCGCTCTGTTAGTCTCATCACTCATTCTCACTCGTCAGCCAAGCTGATCTCGCCCAGACCCCTCTCACTCTTGTTCCTTCCTCCCTCTTTCTCCTGCTCTCTTTCCCTCCCCCTCTCGTCCCCTTGCATTCTCCTTCCACCCGCTCATTGCTTTCTCACACACATTTTTTTAATTAGGCAAAAATCAAAGACGAAATATGAATATTCATAAGGAAACCACATTAATATGCACAATTATGCAAATCAGCATGCAATTAAGCCCTGTGTCTCCAGAGAGCCTGGATAGCATTAGTGCATAAGACAGGGAGAAGGGGATGATGGGGGTATTTTGGAGTTTTCTGCTCCACCAGTCTTTTGGCTGTATTTTTCCTTTGTGACACACATCGCCCCTTTCTTTACCTAAAACAGTGATTCATGTTTTGATTTAGCATTTTTTATAGTGCGTTATTTCAAGTCTGTTGTGTCAAATTGACAGAGAGGAATTGGAGTGTGGTTTAGATGACATTTTATCCTCTTGGATGACATTAGGGATGTGAATGATTCATTTTCTGCTATTCAGTGTATTCAATAAACACTAATAGCTAAACTGAGCAGCGTTTGCTATGTGGTATTTTACTTTCCCTAGAACTGGTCGAATGTTGCATTGCATCTCGAATGCGACAGCAGCGTCTTTGATCAGTAGTGATGCTCTCTCCTGGATTGTGCAGATCCATTGTGGCCACTTAAGAACATCAAATGTTGAGAGTAGGATGGTGACAGGTTTCCTTGATATGGCTCCAACATCAGGGTATTACTACATATCTGCAGTGACACATAGGATAATAACTATATGTTCTTATTTGGTGATTGCCTACATTTTTTCCCAAACTGCTTTATCATTTTATCCTATCTAATCAGACCAGCTTCCTTTGTCCCTACATGCCGATTTTAACACCGTCTTTCTCTCTTCAGCAATAGACGAGCGTAGCGGCTCTGGGTCTTGGGGCCCGGCAGAACAGAACAGTCCCTCTTTCAGCCAAGGACGGGTAAGATCTAAATACACACATGCATGAATTTAAGTTTGGAGATCTAAGCAATAACACCAGATGCCATGATATTGTCACACACTTGCATGATGAACACATCCTCTCTCCCCCAACCAGCACAACAGAGTTGTGCTGTTTTCCTGCAGTGTGCCGTGTTTGATTTGAAGTGGTAGTTTTACTTTATACTTAATAACCTTGGCTCAGGTTCCCGCATTGGCAAGCGCTCTGGTAGCCCAGAACCTCTGTGGAAGCCCACCAGTAATTGCAGCTTCACATCCGCCGTAACTGTCTTGGCACAACTCTTGTGTAAATACAAGGAACAGGGGGTGAAATAGATGCAGCAGGCTTTGATTACCACAAGTTGATAATTAAGAAAGTCAGTTTGAATCCCCAGAGCTGATGCAGATATGTTTGGCATGGGTCCTGTTAGTTAGACAGAAAAGCAGAGGGAGGGAAACTGCTAAGCCATGTAGGTATGCTAACAAGTTGGGTTTGACCTTAAACAGGGGTTGTCATTCACGTTTGTTAGTAAAAATTATTTACCCAGTTTTAATGCCTGTATGTTCTTTATAAGGTTTCTCACGTGTGGTTTATTTGGTTTCTGCAGGGCTATGGAGAAGGATCCCACTACAGTGAGCATGAAGGCTTGTCCTCTCCGTTCATCAGTTCAGGGATCGCAGGTAAGCTCATTTTCTCTCCCATACTAATGTGACTTGTGTGGTAAAAACACCATGCAGAATTTGTTCTGCACTTTAGGAAGATGAGTATATAAATTGGGTGAATTTGCTTCTTAGTGCCAAAGGAAATGTTGCTTTATCTCACTCCAGTTTTAAAATAAACATGTTGATTATGGCCAATTGGACTGTTCTGTGTAATTTGTTATGACTACAGAATTGTTTTCTGTGTGGCAAAAATGTGTATGTCTGTCTACATGCGTGTTTGTGTGTGTGTGTGTGTGCCTGCGTTCAGTCGTTGAGTGTTGGGGATGTTAGGGCACTGAAGCAGAAACCTTCCCTGGGGTTTTGTCTGGCAGGCAGCTTTATGCAGCTGAGCGTACGGAAAGGGGGAGATCATCTCTGGACTTTTTGTACTTTAGAAAACCTACTTTTCGTTTGTTTGAGCACACATCATTGCCTCTTAATATGTGTACACAGCTCAGGGTTTCACTAGCATAAATAATCTTCACTTTTATCTTACAGGTAAAAATGAGAGGCCACCGTACCCTCCCTTTGGAAGCCAGGTATGTTACCTATTCACTACAAAGCTATACCTATGTTAGAGATACATTCATATTTTTTGTCAGTGTAAAGGAAGCCCTCCTTTTTCACTTCTCCTTTCGCGTTAAACACTTTGAATTAACCGTCTTTGTTTCCTAGAACAGAGGTTGTTTGTTTCTAGCTGTGTTTTCCCATGCCCCTGTATGTAAACCTAGTCTCTCTCTCTCTGTCGTGTCTAGCCTGGTTTTCCTCCCAGTGACATAGCGATGCCTAGCCCGGATGCCATGTCCCCCTCTGGCCTTAAGTCTGGCTCCCAGTTTTACCAATCATACCCCAACAACCCCAGGAGAAGGCCGCCTGAGGGAGGCATAGGTAAGATAGGCTTGAGACACAAGAATTGTTCTTTGTCTGTTTTAAAATTTTCCATCATTTGCCTTCCTTGATTATCTGCTGTATATTTTCTTTGTTTTGATTAATGGTTAGGTTCCAAATTTTCATAACAAGTTCGCAGAGCTTTTTTTTTTAAATTGTCCAACATACAAAGATTCTTGTTTTTATGGCATATTAGTGTAGCAGCAAATATTCAATTTTTAAAGGTTAAGAAGAACAAATCATTGGTATTTTTATTGAAAAATTATTTCTAATAATAAATTGATTATCACAATTAATTGTATGACTATTAATAATAATAATAATGGATTAACTGTTTTAGAAGCACCCTTACCTCTGCTGTTAATGAAATTATAGGAGCAAATTTAATTTTATGTCATTGTTTATTTTTTGTATGTTTTTGTCTACATTTTTCAAATCATTTTAAAAACAAAGCTGTGCACAGATGATTGCACAGCGTCATTTCCTTCACACTGACGTACACATTCAGGCTGGCATACACTTGCCACAGCTTGTTTTTCGGTTTTTCATTTTGCAGTTGAAATTAGAGTGAGCGCATGAAGAAATTGCACCTGAACTGACATAACACTGGCAAACACATTGTCTTTGCTACATCCTCCTTTGTGTTTTGGTTTCTCTCTTTCACTTTTTCACTGGTTCTCTGTCTGCCCGTATGTAGACACCCAGCCAAAGAAGATTCGGAAACCCCCCGGCTTGCCATCCTCGGTGAGTGCTTATTTATGCTCGCATTCACAGCTCACAGCCAGTCCTCTCTGTCTCTGTGTTTCTACCTATCTCTCTCAATACACACATGCTGCACACTGACACACACTCACTGCTTTCCTCACTCTGCTTGAGCAACTCTGTGACAGACAGGGCTAAAGATCTCCTCCTCAGTCAAACTCTCCGCAAGCTGACAGTCAGGCAACTCAGGTCCCAATAAACACCATCACTGTGGTTGTCCCTACACTATACTCGAGTGGTGTCAAGTGCTGTTTGGGGTCTGGTTGTCATGTAGACAAGCACTTTTATAGGATTTTGAGCTACTTTGTCAAGTCTGGTAACTTGCCTTCTTCGATACTTTGATTTTTAAGACCTAAGTTGTACCAATCTCTTGTTGAATCTTTTATCCATTTTACATCATTACAGTGGAAAGTAAAGACTATTTGGCTGAAAAGCAAATGATTCTTTGAATATTCATTTTGTGGTTTCGGTTACTAAATGTTATTTCTGATGTTTGTTCCATAAAATTCAAGTGGATTGTAACAGAATTCCCCTGAAGTTCCATTGAACCTAAATGTAAGGTCTAAGAAGTTTGCAGTATCCTATAGTTTGATTTACTCTACCAAGTGTCACATTTTGTCAGTGGGCCCAGAATTTCCAGCAGCTGATACAGCTTGTGTGTTGTTGGCAGTTCCACACATAGCTGGAAACACTAGTCACTGATGGATGTTTGAGATTATACTGAATGAGTCCCACTGTTACTGTAAAGTGAGGTGACAAAGAATTGAATACGGTTGCAGTTGTCCACATCATGCCCATTTATAGATTATATTTTTTAGATAAGACTGTGTGCTGATTAGCAGCTTTTCCTTCTGTACAGTTTCAGTAACTGTGGATCTTCAATGACCCAGAGGCAGATTCCTTTATTTAAATAGTTTTTCTCACAGAATGAGATTTTGTAGTAGTAGCTGTGAACCCAGACTGGACACATGCAAACTCTCATGTTCACTCTGAAAGACCAAGACCATAAACACAGGGTCAGTGTGTGGTCGATTTCTGCCTGCCTGCTGAAGATGACAAAAACTTCCTGGATGTTTTTGATGGTGTATTAGCCACTAATGCGAAGGGATTTCTCCCGGTCCTCCTGATGGTCAGTTCGACTATGATGGGTCCTTTGTCAATATGTCCAATTGAGCACTGTTCACAGCTCTACAATGATACAGTAGGGCTAGGCCTTAAAACATCATCAATAATTATAGAAATTGAATCGTCACCAATAGCAATATAACAAAAATATGAATATAATGCTTATAGACTGTGCACAGTGAGGACGTACGGCACATAATTGATCTTCCTTAAGTTTGCAAAATGTTTTGCTGTTTGTCATTCTCTTCCCATAAAAACTTTTATTTTATTTTTTATTATTACAAATTAAAAGATTTTAAAAAAATGTAAATATAATTTTTGCCCATTTTGACTATTTCTACACAACAATAAGAAATTGCTTTTTTTATTCTGATATGTTAATATTTTTTTGGTTCATTGTGAAACATTGATGGGCCACCACAATCTATGTAATTTATTGGTGACGCTGACAAAAGCATAACAAAAACTCCTCCTAAATATTTGTTATATAAAGTCAGGTTCCTTCTTGGCCCCGAACCAGCTGATGTGTTGCTTTGTGAGACAGCAAACATGATATTTCATGTCAGAAGGACCCTGCCCTGCAGTTGCCTGTGATGCTGTTGCTAGTAGAGCTCTGTCCTGCTGCCTGAGCTGTCACTGAATCATGGAAATATTTCATTGCACAAACATTTTCTGTAACCCCATCGTCGCGCTACTAAAATAAAGTAGGTATGGACACTTAACATCTCCGCTCATGTGGCATCTGTGTTTCAGTACGGTGCCTTGATGTCAGCAAGATGAGCATGTGTTTGTGGAGAACATGTAAAAGTTAAAGAATTGTAAGGTTTGCTGGGTCAAATACCTGCACATTTGTCCAGCAGAAGCATGGAAATGGATTCATGCCCATGCCAATGTATTTTTAACGCATGGATGAAAAAATTCACTGGATTTATGTGGCTGACTAGGTCCAAATCACAGAGCCATGGATGTGTTATCTAGTAGGAAATAATGTCAAGTGTTAGTAGTGCTGCATTTGGCCTCTATCTTGGTTTAAGATGAACAGATGCATCTACAGTAGCTGGCTGCATTGATTAGGAGGGTTCATGTCAGATCGACTAATAGTCGGAGACGGATCACGCTCGGACTCTGTGAACTCTCTGCTTAGTCCATGTCTTGAATTCTTGTACATTAATGAAGTGAAGTATTTTCTGTGACCTAGGTGTTGTCGTGTGGAAGTGGCTGAAGCCTCTGCGTGTAGACGCTCTTCGCCATGGTGATTTCCTCAGAGATTGAGTGTGAATGCTCTGTCTGGTTGCTTTCTCACTGTCTGAACCTCAGAGTGATTCCCTGCAGTGTGAACGATGGCCGCATTGGTTTTAGTGCAAATGATGTGTGTGTGTGAGACCCCCCCCCCCCCCATTTTACCCAGCCCTCCGCCTACGCCTCACCACATGATGGCCTGGGTGGGCCTCCCCCCTGTGAGTGACCCAGTTGTGAGGCGCGGTGCTTGTGAGGCCTCTTAGCCTCGTGTCTGAGCCCAGATTAATGACTGCCGATGATGATCCTGTGGTCTGTCCTCCCACCCACACTCCTTCTCTTCCTTCTTCTCTTCAACACATTCTTCTTTTTCTCTTTATCTAATTTTGTCACTTAAATCAAGATGCTGTATATCAGCTAATGGTCAAATAACAGCGGCACTGAACAGGCCATTTTCCCCCCCGAAGCGGTCTGACTTCTCTAACCCACCAATGTCCGTACACAAGATCATCGCCTTAACCCTGTGACCCTTCACCCCGTCTCCTCTGCAACAATCCAACAAATGGAGGAACTTCTCTTCCTCTGCCCCCTAGTTGTCTACTACACTAACCATGAAACCCTTGTGGTTGAATAAAGCACTTTGAGGTTAGTTTGATGTTAATCTTTATCTACTCCCCACCCATTTGCCACAACCAGTGTTTTCTAGCATAGAGACCTTTACATGGTCATAACCTGAATTACATTAAACCCCTATTAGTTGAGGATTTTACCCTAGAAATCCCCTTTCTTTCTGAGAATACAATTATCCAGCAGCACCAGTCATTGTGTTGTTCTCTGTTCCCATCTAGAGCAGCAGGATTCACTCCACATTGTTCCCCGTGAAAGAACAACTCAAAGCCTATTGTTAAATGAAGCCATCTCCGTCATGTTTTCCCCTGAATTAACCGTGATCATTTTAAATCCCTTGTTTCCTTCACACTCCCCTGGCCATATCAAGCTTTGTTTAAGTCATTTAGATTACCTTCTCCTGTCCCCCGTCAACACCCCTTATCTCTCTACCCATTTCATAAATCATCAGGGCCTTAATTTCCCCCCCCCCCTCAGTCCTCCCCCTTGCCCCTTTACCAGCCCCTACCCACAGCACTCGCCCTCTCTCTCTCTTTCTCTCTCTCTCTTTTGCTCGCTTGCTCACTGGATCCCAGCCCCCATCTCTCTCTCCCTCTCGTCGCTCCCTCTCCTCAGCCCAGCTGCCTGTGGAGTTGGATGTGGTCCAGGAACAGGCAGATGGCTCTGTAATTAGAAGTGCATCTCTCCATTCCCTTTCCACTTCTCCCTGTTAAATCAAATTACAGAAAAAAATCCCTTCTCTGGATTAGCATTCTTTGCAGCGTAGCCTCAATTCTCTTTTCTCTCTTCCTCTATCTGCCATGTGCTGTAGAAGAGAAGAGGAAAAAGATGGACTGAGTGGCAGCCGATGGTGTCAAGAAACCGAAGGCTTGTCATGTCCGTTTTCAATCTGTGTCTAGTAGAGGCCTAGCATCCATTTTTATCTGCAATATGTACAACGGATGTGTGATTGGACTTTTTAAGATAAAATGTCCAGTTTGATCCTAGTTGACCATTTCCATATTTTCTAGCCATATAGAATGTGGTATTGCAAGTGGCATGTTCGTGTGTGTGTTGGCTCACTGAAAGGTATGTGTGTGAGCTGATACTGAGCGTGGTATAGGGAGGGGCTGCAGGCCAGCAGTGCAATGTCACTGGGGTCCTGGGAGCTAGAGGAAGTGCTCACTGTGCACTGGGATTCAAGCCGTAGCTGTGCCCAGCATGCCATGGCCGCTGCGTTCTCCTCCACAGGCGAGGAGTCAGCCTGCCTACACCACCGGCAGACTCCCTCTTGCCATCTTGTGGCCACTTAAAGCTGGTGCCTTTCTATAGCATGGATAGGGTGGATTGATACATTACTCCTCTTCTCTCATGATGCTTGTGGTTGCAGAGGAAATCGATATTTATCCAGAAATGTAAAATATCCATGTTCAAGTGTATTATTGTAGAAATTGTGGACTAATTGCATTCTGTCTGCATGTTTGTTAAGGTGTATGCCTCCACATCTGGTGACGAGTACACCAGAGACAATGGAGGATATCCTGGTGCTAAGCCTGGAGCTGTCTACCCTGGCTCCTTCTACATGCAAGGTAACCTTTACAAAAATGTTCACTGAAATCATTTTCACCCTGTAATTCCATTTTGTGAAGCTGTTTTCATTTATTTAAATGTGTCTTCTCTTTTCTTAGAAGACCCCTGGTCATCTTCTGGCTACTCTGCCATGCTGGGCAACTCTCCTCACATTGGACAGCCGGGCTCCTTTTCTGCAATTAACCCGCAGGACAGGATGGTGGGTAGAAACGGCCTCAGTCTCACTCTAGTTTTCTCTGTTTTCTTTGTAGTTCTATTATTGCTCATACTGACATTAAGACAAGATTTTAGTTTCAATAAACCATGTCATCTGAGATATATTTTTTTATCAATCTGTTAACACATATGGAGTAATTAAACCTAATACTCCATCATGAGATTAATTCAATTTTTTTTCTCTTGAGTGGTGTATGTTCTTATGAAGCTGCTTGTATCCTTTCTCCAGAAGCGTCACCCCCTGCCTCTGTCCCCACAGAACTATCCTCTGCACGGCAGCGAAGTCAATGGCTTCCATTCGGCCCCCACCACTTACAACCACCCACCCACCATCAACGGAGAAGGCATCATGTGTAAGGGATTTTTGAAATAAACTGATAATAACACGAAAGTCTTGAGATGCATCTGTCACTTGATTCAACTCCCATAGTCATTTTATATATATATATGTGTGTGTGTGTGTGTGTGTGTGTGTGTGTGTGTGTGTTTTTTTTCTTCTCCCAAAAATAAATTAACGGGTCATCTGACTCGCGTTATTTATTTTGTCTCTGCAGCCAACCGAGGCACCACAGCTGGCAGTTCAGGAGATGAGATTGGGAAGGCTCTTGCCTCAGTGAGTCCTTTTTTCTGTTTGCTGTTGGTTTTGTAAATTAGTGCTGGGCAATAAAACAATTACAACGCTTTTCACAGGGATTTTATTTTCCTCTGACAAAGTGACAGTGCAATGTTTTCAGGAGATTTGTGTGAAGAACAGAACAAATAAAAACATCCCATCAGTAGATTATTATTTAGTATTTTCATGGTTTGACTCAAAACGAATGAAAGTCCATTAGAAAACATTTTGAAGACAAATCCCAACAGTGACAAAAACAGTTTAAAGACCTAATAATAGCATGCTGTATTTTAAATATTTTCAGGTTGCCAGTAAGATTTAGTCTATTAAAATAATTGTGTATATCATAATATTAATGATATATTGTATGAAGTAGAAAATATTGTAACATTTTCTTCCGTATTGCCTCGCAGTAGTTTGCATTTTTCAACTTAATTGCATTGAAATGCATTTCAGTGTTTTTGTTGTTTTTGAATATTAAATAATGTTAATTACGTTGAGTTGTTTATTAATTTCTTTCAGATTTACCCATCGGACCACAACAGTAATAACTTCCCCTCAGCTCCATCTACTCCTGGATCCCCTCAGGCGATAGCAGGTACAGTTCAGTTCGCACGCATACAGATGAGGCCAAAATTATTACTCCTTATATATAAAAAGTTAAACAATTTTAGGGGGGTTATTAAGGGATTCATCTCCAGTCACACTGTTATGCATCATCTTTAACAGCAATATGAGGGGGGGGGGATCCTTACATTATTTATTTTAGTTTTACGCGCATCAGTTCTGTTCTACCTTGACCTGATCTCAGATTCATGTCAACCTGAGCAGTATTAAGTCAGCTGGTAAACTGAGTTCATGTGGTTTATATCCTCTTATTCCTACTTTTAACTCTCCTGTACAACCATGAATTATGGAAAATATCTCAATTCCAGCCACAGAATACCTGCATCAGACCAAATCATTTAGCTTGTTCAGTTTGATTCCAGCCTTTTTTGCTTGGCATACAGAAATGAATCAGGTGAACTTTTTGGAGCTAAAATAATCCTGTGCATGTTAAATGTTCTTAAGCACAGAAACGTGTCTGTTGCTTCATCTGGTGTGAAGTTACATTAACACTTAACACTATCCAAATATTTTTCTCTGCAGGAGCTCAGTCACAGTGGCAAAGACCAACCACACCCAACTATGATGGGCCACCACATGCACTGGTATGTTCAGACATTTTTCTGCTACTTCAGTTATTTGGAAACATGAAGTGGCTATATTATATTCCTCTCACACTAGAGTACAAATGCCTTGTTTAAATCATAATTAAACTGTGTGTCTATATTAGCTTTCCCTAGCTTGTATTTATGTTAATGTATAAGTGCATGTCTTATGTGTATTTATATAGCAGAACAAGATGGAGGATCGTCTGGAGGAGGCCATTCATGTACTGCGTAGCCATGCTGTGGGCCCTGGCTTAGAGGGCGCCCACTCTGACATGCACAACCTGCTGTCTTCAGTACACAACGGGGGCCTCGGAGGCCTCTCCCTAGCTTTTCCCAATGCGAGTCTTGCTCTCAGCAACAGACACCCTGCTATGGTGAGTCACCCGTTCTTCTCAAGTAGTGTCATGTGTTTGAAAGCAACTTCTTATGGGGGGAGGTGTAAATTTGTGCTTATGTTTAATTTTATTGTAAACATACTGAGCATTAAAACTTCTCTGCGAGGTATTTTTGGTTACACTGTTTGAGTAGAGATTCAGATTTGTTATGGGAAGTACTGTAATTATATCTGTCATCCTTTGTTTAAGGTACTGTGCTGGTATCAAAATAAGAAATACAAACAAATTTTCACATGGCTTACAAGAACCAAAACATACATCATGAATTTTCTATGTGACTGAAATATAGGCTTTTATATTGCAGTTTTATGCCATACAACCATTTAAAAAATATATATATTAACCTATTTTAATTGATGGAAAAAAATAATTCTAAATTGCTTTGCTAGGATTCTTTTTTTCATGAGGGAAAACCCGGTCTAACACTCATTTGTGCCATCTGCTGGCCAAAAATAGGCTTTGAGGCAGAGCACCGAGGCAATAGTTTGCCATGTGGAGGTTGGCTGCAGGGGTTTCACTGCAACATCCACCATCAGGCTGCTCAAAGATCTGTGGATCCAGAGACAAGTCCTGCATGTATTCTCCATCTTGTCCCATGTTCTAAAAGGGGACAGTGTTTAGTTTAAAAAAGGCATAGAGGTGATTATGTCTGAGCTACTGAGCGGGCCTCATGGCTTTCATATTCTGCCATACAAGCTAGTAGCCAGTCAGATTTACCTTTTGAGCCTCAGCGTTTACTCAAGTTCGGCCTGTATCATTAATAACAGGGCCAAAACACTTGATGACGCTAAGGTGCACAACTGAAGTTATGCCCCTAACATCCACTGGTGGTCGCTAACACCTGCTAACACATCTACTGGTAGTTGGTAACCTAAATTGTGCAGAAGACCTTCAAACGTACAAGGTACATTCACCATCCTGTCCTATATTCTAAAATGTATTATTTTCCCTGAATTAACAGCCATAGATCTGCACAAATGTTAAACAATATGAATAACGTTTTTTATTGGCCATGTCATAATTTGTCTTTGTAGCACCTCTGTTTGATTACTCCAAGTTGGAGCAATTTCTGTGGTTGATAGAACCTTTGCAGCCTGTTGGTGGTTTCTGTGTCTGAGCCTGTGAGATTCAAATCATTGTTCTTTGCTTTCATTAGCAGGGGGGGAAGCATGAGGAGCCCACAGGTCTTCCTCCCAGCAGCACTCTCCTGCACGGTCACCACGCCTCTGGACCCACACCGTCAGCCGGTCAACCAGAAGGCTTCACCAGTGAGTTTGGCTAACATCTTGTTACTTAGCAGAACATCTGTTGTATTTTGCATTTTTGTCGCATTATAGTACTGAAATTAAAGATTGGTTTAGTGCCTCTGCTATTATCCCCCCAGAAAAGGGGAAGTTATAAAGTATATTTCTTGAAATGGAAATACTTTAGTTATAGAATTGCATCCTCACATTTCTTTGTTTGTCCTAAGGTCTCCCTGGTGGACTGGCCCGCTCTACACACTCCTCCAGCAGCTCAGACATCAAGAGAGAAGACAGAGAGGATGATGAAAACTCTCTTTCAGACAAGTCTGACGATGAAAAGAAGGACTCTAAGCTAGCACGTATTCGATCAAGGTAAAGTTATTATTTATCATGCTGTTAAATTCCAGTGCAAATAATTTAATCTCCCAAAGGTGGAAATTTTCTTGTGGCAAATTGTCAGACATAAGAATATTTAGTAAAACTTTTGATGACGAAATCTGCCAAATGTTCAGCTGTTTTCTGAAGTGTACTTCCTCTCAGTTATCTACTATTTCCTGTGTGTCGTGCTGATAGCCCAGTCTCTGTTAGATGTTAAACAATGTCAAAATCCCCCTCCCTTCACGTTTTCAGAAAGGAGGAGTTGGCCCTCCAGCTGCTCGCTAGCCTTTCAGAACAGAAAGATGAGTAAGTTTCAATGATAGATAATCAATGTCTTGTGCTTTGCAGCCTCTTGGCAAACAATTACTCAAAGCACATGTTTATGTCACGTTTGTTTAAAATGTGAACTTCAATCAGCAGAATTATTGTAGTAATATATTACCTCACTGTCTAAAACTCACTTTAAAGTATTGTCATATGATGCAGGGTAGTGTTCAGATTTAAAATACAATATGTTGTCGTGAACACATTTGCAAAACTACCCCCTGAACAAACTGCACAGTACAAAACGACACAACAAATCACAGAGATGCTTAAATAACCAAACTGATTCAAGCTGAACTACAGTGAAATATGCAGGTACAACAATGTTTTATACCATTGAAAGTCAACTTATCCAATGTTTGTGGAGTCAACATTGAAGTGGGAGATGCTGCTCCTTGGATAATGTTTTTCTCACGTTCATTTAGTATTAACTGCCCACACATCTCATTTTAGCACATCCATTCAGTAAAACGTTTAGTCCTGCTCTTGGTGCTAAATGTTTATCGTGTGTAGCGTAAACACTTCTTGGTTTGATGTTTTGATTTCTAATTTTTCTACTGTTTTCATTTGATCAGTTCGTCTCTGTTTGACACCAGTCAGGACAATGAAGAAGATGATGAGGACCTTCCCCCAGAGTTGAAGATGGAGCGCGAGAAGGAACGGCGAGTGGCTAACAATGCCCGCGAGCGTCTCAGAGTACGGGACATCAATGAGGCGTTCAAGGAGCTTGGGAGGATGTGCCAGTTACACCTAAGCCACGACAAACCTCAGACCAAACTTCTCATCCTGCACCAAGCCGTCAATGTCATCCTCAACCTAGAACAACAAGTCAGAGGTCAGTTTGCAAGAGGGGGCACACTTATGTTTACCTCTGTTAACCCATTTAGACCAGATGCATCGTATGCCTGTATAAGCCTTAAAGACCGGGTGCGGCAATTGCATCCTTCTCCCCTGAGAGCCAGATGAGACGTGTCTGTTCCATCCACAATATCATCTCCTGTAAGACATGTGACTGATTAAATACTTTGGGCCTCATTCACAAATCTGTGCTTAAACCGTGCGTACGAACGTTTGACTCACAAATCTGGGATTCATCAATATGTTCTTACCTACATTTGTTCGTACTCTGCGAACAAATTTAGAACTTCCTCAGACCATGCGTATGCACAAATGATGAAGGCCTGGCTGTCCTGAAAAATGTAAACACACACCCTTTTAACTTAATGCATAATATATTAAAACTTTTTTAAATAAACAAATTCACACCCTTTCATCATAATTTTGTCATAATTATAATCTTCAAGTATACCAGTTGAGATAGTTTACTTAGTGTAAAATAGAGTAAGAAACATAACAGTTTTTTATTTTTAAAGTGAGCTCAGGTCAGAGAAGTGAGGAGGAAACAGACTCTTGACACAGACCGGACATTCCATGAGCGTCTGTCCTGATCCAGCAGTGTCATAATTATAAAGCGTCGTCAGCACTGTCAGCACTGTCAGCACTGTGCAGGGCACATCAGTCAGCGCCTCAGTTATAGCAGCATGCTTTATATTTTATTATATATGTCTATCTGCTTCAGAGGCTGAGAAATATGTTTTGTAAACATTGTCGATTCATGGGTTAGGGTTAGAGAAAAGGCTTGGGTTATAGAGTGCGTTTTTACTCGGTGCTTTAGCATCTTGGTAGATTAAATACATTATTTTATTATACTGATGTGGCCTGATTGGTTTTCCCTTCTTCATTAGAGCGTAACCTTAACCCCAAGGCAGCATGTTTAAAACGCCGCGAGGAGGAGAAGGTGTCTGGGGTGGTGGGTGAAGCAACGATGCAGCTCTCAGGCGGCCATCCTAGTATGGGAGGAGATGGACACAATCCAGTTGGCCACATGTAACACCAGGTAAGTCCTCAGGAATGACTAATAAAATGATTATTCAGAATGAAATGTAGCTATTTTGTCCCACATTATTAGAAGTTAGCTGTCAGCATCATCCTCACTGTCTTTCTGCAGTTGTTATTTAGTAGCGATGCTGCTGCATAATGTCTGTCTTTCTTTCACAGATCTGGTGCTGTTTCCTTGGCTGTCAGAGGATGTGGCCTTAACAATTTTCTTCCACCCATTATTCTCAGTGTGTGTTTATGTGGACATGTCTGTGTATTGTCCGTTCAAGTTTCAAGATGCACATTCACACACTCGTACACACATGCATACTGCCAAAACTGACACAGCCTGTTTGTCGCACTCCCAACCATGACTACAAGCTCAAATGTGAAGAACTTTTTTTTAGTTTTGCTTTGTTTTATACATTTACAGTTTTTGTTCAATTTTTGGTTTCCACACTGATGATGGAATGCCGGAGTACTTTACGTCCTGCCACAAATTTGGGACTTCACACACTGCCGAGAGGTGCTCTGGTGAAAGAAAGGAGACCTAATCAAACACAAATTAAATCAAGGATTTGTGCCTAATTGTTACATGTTTTCTATTTGACATTTAAGCAAATTGCTTTACATGAGGAACATTTATTGTAAGGGATTGCTTATGTGTATGAGCAATTATTTTTAATGTATGTCATTCCCAGCGTGATGGTACAGTCTTACATATGTTATGTAACCAAGCCTATAGTTGAAGTTGAATTGTCTAAATTCTGTGACTTTTCCTTGATGAAATGTTTGAGTTGGGTTGTGAATAGATCATGAGGAAAGGTCAAAGTTTTTACATTTCAAACGCAGCTTTCATGAAAGACGGGAACTCTGACCTAGAGACTGTCTCCGACTGGAGCCCAGTCTCGTCCCAAGAGGCGTCTGGAGACTTGGAAATCGAGGACTCCTTCCTTGAAGGTTAAGGATTTTCCAAGCGATAGAATCTGTCAACTACAAAACTGTTCTTCCTCTGTGTTGACCACAAATTCTAGTATTAACTCCAGTGGTTCCTTGTCATAGGTTCAGGGTTTTGTATTGCTTTATGTACTAAAGCAGTCATGGACGAGACAAAGCACAGTTGTATAGGTTAAGGCTGGAAGTTGAGTGTCGACCTGTCGTGCATTTCAGTCCCTGAAAAGTCTTGTATAAAAAGCCATTTGAGACGAAGTGGTGAGCAGCGCTCCGTGCTGTTACTTTCTTGAAATGGGTTACTGACGATGCCAGCAGACTTAACAGCTCCACGTTTTTACCCCTGAATTGATCTTCTGTAAAAAAAAAAGACAAAAAAATCTGGGTTCCTTTTGATAGAGGGATCTCATCAGTGCGCAGTTGTTGAAGCAGACAAGTCTTTGTGTAACGAAGGCTTTCTTTTCCTAAACGAGCATTCCCACTGAATTACAGCCCTTCACCTTCCTCCTGAGTAAGTCTGTCCTCAAGTTTCTTACTGAGAGAAGTGTGACGTGTAAATTCACTTCATACATTACTCTGATATGTTTCATTTTTCAAAATTAAATATATATAAAAATATATATTTTTTGTTAGTCTATACATTGTAGATTTTTTTACATAAATGGCAATATTAGTTTGAAGTTTAGAGTGTATTGTAGATGAGCTGAAAAAGGGGATATTTGACATTTAAATGAATATGTTCAAAAATTGAATTCACAATTGAACGGCAGAGGAAAAGGGGTCAACAGATGATGAAAGACAAATGTTGAAAGCGTTTGGTATATACTTTATTCCAGTTTTAGTTGTAAGGCATATCATCAGCTACCCAGATTAATTCTTTCTTTCCATGGGGGCGGGGTGGGGGTGTATGTGGACAGAGTTTTTGCTGCGACCTTGTTAAAGTGCGCTGACTTTAGCAGCGAGGTGCCGAGGAAAAATGTGGGAAGGGGAATTTTGTCTCTAACAGTAATTATGCAACTGGTTTTTGAATGTAGCTACCATACAAATGTGGATCGCCTTCATTTTCAAAGTTGTGTTCCTGGGTTTTCTCAGTACAGTGTAAGAGTTTTTCGTTTCACCTTTTTCTTTTTCTAATGTCTGACCTAAACCAAGTGGCTCCGTGTGCAGCTCACCGTCTCTTTTTTTTTTAGTATCCTGCACATTTGTTTTGGAGGCAGATGTCCGTATTGGGTGTAAGGTAATGAATAATATGGAGAACAAAACAGTGTTATTGTGATATTGATCCCATGTCATGTTGTGACTGGTTTTTACCAACATGTAATCACAAATGGGAGGTAGAGCATTTTGTGTGTTTTATTTCTACAAAAAAAAAAAAAAGATGAAGAAAAAGACCTATACAAGTCAATAGTGTGGCCTTTTCATTCTCAAGACTTAAGATGTCATGATGGGAGAGTGATACCTTATCAGTGCCTGAACTTGTATTTTCATTTAAGACAGTTTTTATTTTGTGAACCATATCATTTCATTTATCATGGAGATTAAAGAGGTACTTGTTCATTCCCCCACCCTCCCTTCTCCTAATGCTTTTTTCAATTTTCAGGAAGAAGTTTAAATGGTATAAAGAGATTTTTCTTTCAGTGTATCTAGTTAAATAAATAAATGTTACATAGATCTTGTTTAGTTTTTATTCCTCATTTCTAAATATTCAACTGGATGATATTGTCCACACTGCTGTTTGAGTGAAGGTCATGGGTCCAGATCCTGAGTTTTCTTTCTACCCGCCCTATATTTTTTAACAGTTTTGACATAACGGGGTTCAAGAGATGCTGCTTGTGGCTCTGGCTGTCTGCTTTTAATGAACGTTGACATGTTTCTGTGAATGTGTTTCTTCAGTTTCAGTGTAGGGCGTTAGTTTTACTTTCCATAGCAGCTGGAGTTTATGATTTGGAGCTTTTTTTTTTATTATTTTATTCCTGTAAAACATCAAGTATATATCGTCCTCAATGACAATTTTCACCTCTGAAATTTGACTCTTCCAGCTCTTGGTGGATATTGACCATGACCTTTTTGTGAGAAGTTCTTATCACTTCTTTCAAAATGTTATATTTAAAGTTTTCTTTAGCCATAATCATTAATATTACAAGATCAATAAAGTGTTCTGAAGTTTGTGGATTTATTCCAAGGGAAGATCTGACTATATGTCACAGTATTCTGTAAAACTTCCTATTAGGCAGCAAGTTAAATGCTAAAAATGTATCTTTGGGGGAATCTTGTTTTTACTCAAGTCATGACAAGACACAGTTAGCAGAAAAGCAGGCCCGACCACTGCAGGAGCACAAAGTTAACACAAACCTATATTATGATGGGAAGTGTTGAGTCTACGTGCTGCCATTTGGTTTAGTGTAAGAGCGCAGTGATAAAACACTTGCTTCCTACAACTTTTTGTCATATCTTTGTTGAACTGAATTGATGTGACTATTGAGTGTTAAACGCATTCACTGGTACACAGCCGTACATCATGGGGAGTGAGGACACTGACTCCTGCAGGGTCCTCACAATGCCTCACTCAATCTTTCTTTTTTTAATATATATAAATATATATAGTTGAGAACTGTCTTGTATATAACAGTAATGTAGCAATAAATGTGCCATTTTTAATAACAGATTATACCTTTTCCAATGTCTGGCTTTTGAATATTGTATACATAAAAAGGAAAATAAAGGAAAACATTGTAATAAAGGGATTACTGTAGTGCGGAAGATGAATTTGTTCATATTTTCTATTGCTGGCCGCCGAATAAATAACTAATGCACGTGTCAGCTTTATGAATATGAAACCAAGGCACCACATTCAATCCAAGCAGACATACCAGCTAATACTATTGATTTCATGAAGTCAACATGGCGCAGGACTGGAGTATTATCTGTGGGCGGATGGCTGCCAAAAGGTCTGTGTCGTAAACACAGGTCCTTTTCTTTTTTCCAGAGTGTGGCCTGAAACGACCCTGAGCTGCCGCACGCACGCACCGCGCAGCTCATTTGATTCAGGCGTCAGAGGAGGCAGCCCGGGGTCCTTCAGAGCCGTCAACAGTGCCTGGAGGGAAGCAGCGCGGCGTAGAGAGAAGGTTAGGATGGTCCAGAAAATACTCAATAAGTTCGTCGGTGCCAAGTACATCAGTATTCTGAGGACGTGGTGAGTTGCGGCCCCAACACGGGAACAAACCAGCACTGGAAATAGATTTTTTATTTATTTCCATCTTATTGTAAACAGGCGACGCCCCCGTGTCCTTCTGCGTGAGGTTTATTAGCCGACGTTAGCTTCTCCTGCCCGTATATTTCCTGTTAGCTTTACTAGCTGCACTAGTTAGCATCGCTAGTTAGCATTACCATGTTAACGAGTGAACAACCAGCGAAGGAGACGAGTCATATTGATATGATCGTGCAGGTTTGAGTCAGGCACAGCTGTCTCTGACCTGTCGAACATCTCAACCCGAGTTCAACACATACATCTATTTGTCAATTAACTTGTCCCCTGAAACATTATTCGATTGATATATTCTAACCTGCAGTGAAGTATAAGTTACAGTTTGAGTATCTTAAAAAAAGATTTGATTATATAGTATTAATATAGTCCAATAGATGCATTCTCTCTTAAACAGCTGGTTGTTTCTGTATATGCATACTAGCAGCACAGTGATCTCACTGACCTTGCAAAAAAAGTAGGTCAACCATTGCTGACTAGACTTTGATAAAGATTATATAATAATTAAAGGAAAATTGTTCGAACTGATCAGAAACATTTTTGATTGTTGTCAGATTAATTGAAACTTTTTTCAGTCAGCAATTTATTAAACGTTTTTCTTTTTTTTTTAATATACTGCTGGATGGATAAATATTTCTTTGTTTCTGATCATCAGTAATCACCAGCAACATAAGCTATGAGATTTGTAACCACTGAATTGCAATAACTGAATTTAAATCTTCAGGAAATTAATTAAGATTTAAAAAAAGTCATTTTGGGTTTGTGTCTAGACTCAGAAGATTTTGAACCTAACGAATGTCATAAGAAATACTGTATAATACTGTGTATTTTGTCAAATAATCATGCGTACAAGTAGCAGTTATGCAGTTTATATATATATATGCATTATAGTTGATTTATTGTGTGATTTCTTGCTTCATTTATATGTCCCATGTTATCTTTCTTCTAGGGTACCTAACATGGTTGCCTGGGGAACAGTGGGTGGTGTGGCGCTGGTCCACTTCACAGACTGGCGGTTGTTTCTAGACTATGTGCCGTTCGTTAAAGGGAAAGTTCAGCGATGATGAATAAAGTCTTGCACAACTCTAAAATGTGAGTCCACTTGCCAATGTGACCAGCACGTGTGTAACTGAGCTTTTTTGTGGCACACTTTGTTTAGTTGGATTGCTGGTTAGCTTTAGCCACACCCATGCACTCCAGATAAGAAAGCGACAGGTGCAGACACAGGGGTGGGGGCCATGACAGGTGCTTAACTGCATCTGCACAGAGAGTGAGGTCAGAGATGCCTCAGACATCTGTTTACCACAGGCTACAGAGAGCAGGACACCTGTTCATCAGACAGGATTTATGCTTCTGTCTAATCTAAAGCTTTGCAAAAACGTTTACACAAGTTGTAGAACGAAATCAGTGTATTAGAAAAATAAAAAAGAAGATAAAACTATATGCTTTTAGCAGAATTCAAGTGTAGTGAACTATGGTGCAATGTAGCAATTAAATATTGATTGAAATACTGAAAGGATGAATAAACATTTTTGACTCTGTACATTATCAATATTGAGACAATACTGGTGATATCATAATTAGTGTTTTCTTATATTAATCACATACAGTATCAGTATAATACAATTATTATGACCTAAATCCCTAACAGAATCCATTATATCATTGATATAATTACAGATATTATATTCCTGTTAGTAGTTACATATCTCTCTGCCTCGGCCCCCTGGGTGTGGTTCCACCAGAACCTGTTCACTTGTATCAGATGAGGAAGTTTGTGAAGAAGGAAACAGGTTTCCAGCCTCAGGGACGGGAAGGATGTGCTTCTCATACATTCAAACTGATTTGTGTTTTGATGTACATTTTGTTTTATTTTTGAACTAATGACTGGGCTGTGTGTCTGCCTGCAGGACCAGAGCTTGGGAATGGTCATACAGTATATGGGTGGATATGGGTGGACGTCGAAAAAACGTAGGATGACCCTGGCTCAGCCATCAGTCACTGGGGACTTGTTAGGAAGGAGGGGGACCTCGGGATGCAGTCTGTGGAAACTCATTTTCCAGTATTATTTAATGTGAATAAAGCTTTAATGTTCTACATTGTGTCCATTTTTGTCTCCTTCACATTTCCAAGTGTGGATTCAACTGTTTTTACATAAATCCTGATTTTGTATGAGGTGATTTTGAAGGAGTGGTTCTGTAGATGTGATCTATGCAAACTGTCCATGATTGTTTGTACTGTCAAAATATTGTGACATATTTTTTTATTTTAGACAATGTATGCATATGTAAATTATCTGAATATATACTTCACCAATAGTGCATGATTACAAATATGGAATAAAAAGTATTACAAGCCTACATCTGCACACTGAGGCCATTTTCAATCTGACATTAGGCTCATTTTATGTGGCAGGCTGCGAAATTTGCGTGGATAATGTCTTTCATTTCTCCCATCGAAGGGGGAGGGGACTGAAAGAGGAGAGGGGAGAAGGGATTTAACATAGCGAGAGGGAGAAAACGAGATAGTGTCTTCAAGATGGATAAAAACGAGTAAGTACACCATCATTAGGGCGAGAAACCCGCGGACAGAGATGTTTGTAGCCTTTGATACGTGGAGGGTCGTCTGCATAACAAAGTATGTTTATCATCGATCAGACTGAAAAATGCTCTCGGTGGTCTCGCAGTTTTTGGCAGACAGCAGCGCTGTGCAGCCGGGATGTGTGTGTGTGTGTGTGTGTGTGTGTTCTCTGTTGCCTCTCTGTCTTTAATCTGCCTCATATCCACAGCTAATGTTGGACCGAGCATGGAGTCGGTGCACTGCGTCGACAGGTTTGTATTTCGACGTGAGGTTTTTAAGCCTCAGACGCAGATCGGATGTTTCCTGCACCGCAGTTAAACAGTGTAGATGTGTGACATGCTGCTTTAAAATGGTGTCTGTGTTTAATCGATGAGCTCCACTCGGTTCATTCATAAAAGCCGGCTCCAGACTGCTGGCTGACATCGGTGGGGATTGTCGAGGTGAAGCGGCTCCGCTCACCAACATGAACTTTTTACACATTTTTTTTCCACAGTTCGAAGCGGCTGCAGGTGAATGTTTATATTTTTACTACATCCGGTTATTTGAATGATTCCGCTACACGTGTGATCGTTGTCACTGCATATGTGCGTCGTCGCTATTTACGGTCTATTTGTAGCTGCAGCCTGATTTATGTTTCCCATAGGTTAACGTCGCTGTGCAGGTAGCACTCTGCGTCAAGCTAAACAGGATGTGAATTAGCACTTCCGTTAGGCCATTTCAAAATAAAAGACCAAGACCCAAAATGGGCGTGGAGGGTATTACATTCTGCATGACCCCGCTGTGTTATTCAGAGGTTAAGCCAAAAAGCTTAGACGGAGGAAAAAAAAACCTAAACAAATGTTTCAAGTTTTGTTAACATATTTCAAATTCAACACAGTAAATGTGACATTTAATTGACAACTGAAGGTATTAACTTGAATATCTTCCTAAGTCCGCCATTAAATGTCAAGCTCAAATAGATTCAAGATGACTTGATATATCATCATCAACTGTTTTAATTCACCCAACCAGATTTGCTTTAAATCCAAGTTTATTATTGAATTATGTAAATAGTCTTACACATCTTCCTTAGACTTTTACATTCAGATATTAAATTGGTGACTTTATGAAGTGGTCTTCTGGGTCAAAATTTATTCAAATGAATGATGTTGTTGTAGTTGTGTTTTTAAAAAGAAATATTTAAAACATTGATGAAAATGTGTTTTCTTGCATAATTATACTTTTCTGCACATTTGTCATAAAACTTTTATTGACGAGGTAAAATCCTTAAAGATTATATCTAATTTCCAAGGTACATCACATTTAGACGACAGGAACTTTATCTTTAATCCTTGTGTAATGTCATAACTCCACAGACTGTGGTTCATGACAACAATACTTGCTTGTTAATCTGCTTCATATCTCTTCATATGTGTCCTATGTGGTAAACACCAAAGCAAATACTTGGCACTAAAAGCACCAATCCAGCTCTGATTGGTGACGACTAATGTTTTATTCTGAAATCCAACACCCAGTGACTTCCCGTCGCTCACGCTGTCTTCACGCAGCGGCGACGTCCCGTGTTTTCCTCGCGGATGTAGCCCTCGCTGCCGGTTGAGCTTGGCGGGGTAGTGATGCGGCCGAGGTTCGGCGGCGGAGCGATCCGCCGAACGACAAAGGGAAGAGGAGACGTCGCTGGCGGCGGACAGAACTCGTTTCGGGGACGCATGTTGTAATATGGTCGAAACAAAAGCGTGAGGAGCGATAGGCCTGTCCTTCTCCTCTAAAATAGACCGACAGCTACACTTAAAAAACCGGCGTCGCTACCCGCTGTAACTTTTTAGTGGATTTATAGGCTGCTCGCGTGGGAAATGGAGAAGAAAAGGTGGGATTGCACTGCTCTCCCCAAGGGCTGGAAAATGGAAGAAGTGACCAGAAAGTCGGGTTTGTCCGCTGGAAAAAGCGATGTCTATTATTTTAGGTACTAAAACGAACCGGGGGGCTCGTAAAGAGAAACTTTATGTGGGGAGTGGGGGGGACAGGAGGTGTGTGATGAGGCGGGGTGGCGGTGGGTGGTGGTCGGTATAAAGTTTGAGGGATGTGAGGGAGGAGGAGGAGGAGGGAGAAGGAGCGGGGCTGCGAGGCCAGGCAGGCCGGGCTCCTCTCGCTGCCGCCGCCGGGAGGAGGAGCGTGGTGACCCGGGCAGACTAGCAGCAGCTGACGAGGCCTCTGACGATTCATAAAGAAACACACTCAGTGTCATTACCCGCCCGCCTGTTTTTTTTTTTTTTTTTTTGTAATGATCTGCCATTGAAGTGAATGAACAACGCCAGATTTGTTTTCATTTAGCAGAGGAGAAGAGCAAGATGAGGAGCAGAGACAAGAGAGGGGGGAGGCGGGTCGGTTGTATAGTCTGTGGTAGGCGAACTGTGTTCAATCCTACTGCTGTTTACTGTGCTCTGTGGTGATGTAACACACATCTGCATGACGTCCTGGCACGTGTCCACCCACAGCTGTGTTGCCCATTGCTCGGGTTCCAAAACAAACCAAACAAGATGCTGTAGCTCCCACACGCGGAGCCACAATGTCTCCATCCTGACTTGTGTGTTGATATTGTCAAGTTTACTCACAGACGCTCAGAGGTTATACATCGTGTTTGATATTTCTATATATTCATGTCTGCTCCTCATGCTACCAAAGAGCTTTTAATTGAGATCAGGGCCTCAGTTTTTAAGATTGATTCCATTTCGCAGCGCGATGTGATGTGGTTTCAGTGTCATCTCTCATTTGGATGTGCTCTGGTTGTGCTCTGACTTGTTGCATGTTGTTGTTACTTTTCTGTCTGTTGTGCCCTCATCCCTGTTCAGTTCTCTGTGTGGTTTTGTGTGTGTGTGTGTGTGTGTGTCTTCTGTTCTGTTCTTACCTGTCTTGTACTTTTGGCTACATGGTGACGATTGTGGTGAGTGGAGTGGTTTTTCTCATGTCCTGTCCACTGCCTCTCCTCCGCCAGTCCGTCTGGGAAGAAGTTTCGGAGCAAGCCTCAGCTGGCCCGTTACCTTGGCAACCAGATGGACCTCAGCTCCTTCGACTTCCGCACGGGGAAGATGCTCATGAGCAAGCTGAACAAGAACCGCCAGAGGCTGCGATACGACAACAACAACCAGAACAAGGTGAGAACAAACTGGCTGTGAGACACATCGGATGCCTGTGACCCTGCTCAGACCTGGCATTAACATCCATCCTATTTTTGATGCTTCTTGGTATCCATACACGTGTTTGTTTGTAGCCACCTCCACAATAACAACACTGATCCCCACATAATGGCTGATACTTCTCAAATTGGTGTAATATTTCTTCACAGCTGTTACACAAGTTTCATCCAGCTCCTCCTGACTCTACTCTTCCTCTTTCTTGCTCGCGCTGACAGTCACACACATCGTCACACACACATACAAACACAGTGGCATTGGACACATCTATAAACTCAGACTGGGTGAAAACAACATAATTTAGTTTTCGCGAACACAAATGACGGTCGTGATTATTTGCATACAGAGCGGGCAAGTGAGATCCGATCAAAAAGCACTTACATTAGAGGATTCATTTCAATGTCAGGAGTGAACATGTACTTAGTGCTGACCACTTGTGTTCAGATGACGGATGTTAATACCAAGTCTGGACAGGACCTATGTTCATATTACACTTTGTTTACTATATAGTGACCATGACACTTCCCTCTGTGGAGCAGAAAGTCATCCATGACGTGGACCATACTTTAATAGATGCAATAATAACATGCAGCAGTACGCCTACAAATTTAAATTTACCGCTAGTTACAGAGTAAAATATTAAGTGAGTGAAGCCATTGCAAACACTGCCTCTTCACGAAAGTTGCTTTTCACACATGAAGAACGCAGCAGGAGATTGTCTGAGCCAGTCGCTTTCACAACAGCAGGAAAATGTGTGAAACATTCAGACGAGGAGTGACACCTGTAGAGCAGGAGGCAGAACATAAAGTATCAACTCTGCTGCGTAAAAGAGTTGTTTTTGTTAACATCACACCGACTGCAGCGTTGGTTCGTGTTGGACTCTTCTTGTCTTTTCAGTTTTTATATATTTTTGCCAGTCTTCTACGTGTATGACACCTCCTTTTCATCCTGAGATGTTTGTATTCTTTTCAGTTTTGCGTCCGCCCCGTGTTAGAAATGTCATCAGCACCCCCACTCTCTCTGGGAATTTTCCTGCTGTATTCTCACAAGGGCTTCTCATTCTACATTTTCTGGAGTTTTTACGAGGGAAGGCAGGAAGGGATCGTCGGGATCAGCTGACTTATATCTGCGTTCTCACATACAGCCCCTTTGGAAAGTTTCAGGAGAATGTCTGGAATTCAGTGCATATCTGAAAGCAGCATAAGTGACAGAAGGAGCTATTTTGTACACTGCCTTTCCTTTCGGCAGGTGGAGTTGTGTTTAACTCTAGTTGGATAACATGGTTTTAGTTTCAGCTCTGCAGGTAAAATGTTCAACGTCAACCAGAAACAATCATTTAGTGTCAATAGAGGTGAAAATCTTCTTGGGCGGATTGTTGCTGGTTCACCCGGAAACATCTGTTCAGCCCAAGTTTTGAGCACGTGCCAAACTGTAATGTGCTTTTAATATAAATGTAGCCTCTTATCAGACAGGCAGTAGAAATCTAATTTGTGTAACCTAGATTAGATAAGACAGACACCTTCTCAGTTACTGCCATATTTTAAACAGCTACAAAGTTTGCTACAAACCAGAACCCGGAAAGGCTCTAGTGTAGAAGTAGGTTTATCTATAATGAAAATAGTACTTGATAATAGTACTAGTACTATTACTTAATAATACTGGTTCACTTTAGTCAACTCTTAAATCCACACACACAGCAAAAGCTTTGTTCTCGTTTGAATGGCTACATGTGGTCTTAAAATAACCTGGTGCACATGTGTCTCCTGTCCATCCTGCCCTTGTGTCTTTTAAGGGAAAACCTGACTTGAACACATCACTGCCAGTCAGACAGACGGCCTCCATCTTTAAGCAGCCTGTTACCAAGGTTACCAACCATCCCAACAACAAAGTGAAGACAGACCCTCAGAAAGCCGTAGACCAGCCCAGACAGGTACACAGCATCTGTCCGTTACAGTTAACATCATCCCACATAAACCTGAGACATGTGTTTTCTGACTGTCACTGTTTTATTGTTCACAGCTTTTCTGGGAGAAGAAACTCGGCGGTCTTAATGCTTATGACATCGCAGAGGAGCTGGTGAAAACAATGGAACTGCCTAAAGGCCTGCAAGGTAATTACACATCGTTTCTTTTCTTTAAGTATCATTTAGGTGTGTTTTTAGTATAATTGAATTTATTCAAAAGGGACCATGTACAATATTAAACAGAAATGCTGCACCAGAGTAAGCGTGAAGCCATGAGCATTTTAGAGTATTGAAAACAATGATGTTTGAATACCAAGTAAAATGTGTATTACAGAGTTGAGCAGTGCTTTTAGAATATAGAGTCAGAGGCGGCCTATAGCTCACCTGGTTAGCTGGTGCCCCACATACGGAAGCTTGAGTCCTCCTGCAGCGGCTGCAGGTTCGGTTTCAACCCGACCTGGTGCTGCACGTCTCCCCGGCTCCGTCTCCCCATTTCATACTTGTCTTATCTAGGCTAAATACCCTGAAGCTGTCTTTTAAACAAAGAGAGGATTAATGAAAATATAGTCAGGATTTACAGATTCAAGTAGCTTTTAGTAGATTTTTCAGAAAGTTATTTATATGATATCACTAAATCCGAGTGCAGTTTTAAGAAAAGTAAAATAAATAACCTTAACCCTACATAAAAAAGTCTGATAATTATTCCGTTGTTCTCTTAGGTGTTGGTCCCGGTTGCTCAGATAAGACTCTATTGTCGGCCATTGCGAGCGCTCTTCACACCAGTGCCGCTCCCATCACCGGCCAGCTGTCTGCAGCTGTAGAGAAGAACCCAGGAGTGTGGCTCAACACGGCACAGCCGCTATGCAAGGCTTTTATTGTCACCGATGAGGACATCAGGTGGGTGATCACTGAACTCTACTCTACACTGAGCATCTGTTGGAATGTGTGCCAAGGAAACAGTTGTGTAACAAATTGTGCTAAGATCTTGTTCACTGTGATCGAAGAAATTCACTTCTTGTGTAGATTGACTGTCATATCTGTTTTTGTGGTATTGACTTCTGTTTGTCAAAGTGAAACAACCACTAGAATGCAATCACACTTCAACCAAGGCCCAACAGTCCCCTTAAATTCCACACTACACAAAATCCTTCATGTTTGTTGGGACATAGTTTGAAGATATATATTAACAGTTCATTTCCTGCTGAATCCACATTTTCTCAGCTACACATTAAGGGTGGTAACCGGTTTGTCGCCCAATTTGTTTCTCTACTGTCTGAGAAAAGCTTACACCCCTTATGAAACCACATTCAAATCCGTGAGATCCAGATTTTTACTTGGAACTGGAGCAAATTAATCTCTATAAACAGATTATACATGTGAATTTACAGAATCTGTCGACGAGGGAAAAGAGTTTGGGGCCAAAACCCTTGTGGTTTCTATTCCTAGTTTGGCCGATCATGTTTGAGCAGGCTTTGGTTGTCCCGCAGGTAGACAGTCTGTGTGGAGCGCAAAAGAGGTGGAACACATTGACCAAAATGCATCGACTATAACCTTTAATTTTATTTGCATTCATATGCAGATAGCTGTCAATAGAGATCAGCCAAAATGTCGCCTGGACCTAAAACAAAAAGTATTGCTATTGTTTTGTGAGGAAAACCGTTCAATGGTACTTGTCTTGTCAGACTGTAAACTGTGTACGGCGAACGGAAGACAAAGTTTTGCCCCAGATATCCGCTGTCTACGCAGGAAGCCCCCCAAGTATTGGCTGTCGACCCCAGAGGCTGATTTGTCAGCGGACGATAACTCATGGACTCTGAAAGTGGCACCAAATCACAGATATCGCTCCCCTAAATGTGTCTGTTTTTCATTTAGATCCATGAACTATTACCTGTGCGATTGGTGAACAAGTCAAATCACAACAACTCTCCATGTTCATGAAAGTGATAAAACTTCCTGGATTTGCCCCTTAGTGTGGATCCGTGCCAAAATGGTATGAATTCTTTCTTGGCCCATGTTGTTCCCTCATTCCGAGTTTCATGGATATGCATTAGGAAATACAGAGGTAAAAATATACCCTCCTAAATGGAGGTAAAAAGGCAAAGAAATAATTAAAATATCTGCCAAATTTTGTATTTTTTATTTTGCCCAAAGATGACAGGGTTGTCTCTGTTTGATCATTTCAAGATTCCATAACAAGTGACCCTGCTCTCTCTGCTGTGTGCTGATTCGGTGGTTGTTAGGAGCAGCTGTAACTGCCAACTGTAACAGCTTCCTGTTGTGTTTGTGTGTAGGAAACAGGAGGAGCTGGTGTACAGTGTGAGGAAAAGGCTGGAGGAGGCGCTGATGGCTGATATGTTGGCCCATGTCGAGGAGGCTGCCAACGAGGGGGAGTCTCTGAAGGATGAGGGCAACAGCAGCGAAGACATGGAGAGCGTATAGCACAGGTCGGTCAGGGGACGATTACATGGCCTCAAATAAAATAACGGAAAATGTATCAGCTTATAATTTTATTCCACTTGCGACACAAAGAAAAATAAATAAAATGGAGATGTATTTTTCTACTTCTGTTTCTAGCCATTTGCTGAGTTTAAATGATTTTATTTGAGATGTAACCTAATTGTTATCTTTTCCTATAGGGTTTTGTAAAGCCTGGTTCGGTTCATTCAACGGCTGCGCACGCACGCACACACACGCGCGCACACACACACACACACACACACACACACACGACTATGAAGAGTAGGAGCCCTTCACCAGTCCAGCCATGAAGACCCCTGCCCCAGTACCAACATAAACCTGATTCCCTCCAGAACAGCCTAAAGAACTGAGTCTCTAATGCGCCCATTCATCATTAATTCCTCTGGATGAGATTCGCTGACTCCAACGGCCATGAAAATATACCCAATGGTTATTTTTTAAATTGACTTCAACTGAACTGGCAAATATTCTTAATAACTTATCTACAGTGTCAAATTCCATTTTTGATGATCATGTGCATACTTCTTAGTAGAAGGCTTTGAGTGGGTTTGTAGTTTTTGCGACAATCAGGTCATATCCAAACATTTTATGTCAGCAAAGGGTTCATTTGGGTGTTTATGCTTCTTTTCTGGGCAGATTTGAAATGAATGTTTTGTATTCTTGGCTCGTCTCCCTCTTAATTTCCATGATGCACTTCATGCATAGATAAGACACACACAGAGAGCCCTCTTTTCGAAGGGTTTGAGCTCATTTGAATCAGCTTCAGGGCCAAACTAAAGATGTACTTTGAAGCTTGTGTTCATCCATCAGAGGGGACAGAGTCAACTTTTATATTGTTACCTCAAGGAAATATCCTCCGTGTCACCCTGTGAGTCATGTTCAGTACTGACCAAAGAGGAAGCTCGTCATTTTTGCGAAGCGTTGAGGTCGTTGACTTTTGTCTGTATTTGAAAACATGATGAGCACAGTAGAGAAGAAAAAATGACTTGAAACCTCTTTCTGTAGTACAGCTGTTACTGTTTTTAACTCTTATCACCATCATCATCATATATAAATATATATATACATAGGTGCTGAGTGATGTTGGTGAACATTGCTGTTCGGTGCCAAGGCTTTGTTTCTGTGTGTCAACATTACCACACACGTGCTGCCTCCTCGAAAAACACAAGCGCAAATTTGGTGACAGCAAATGACAGATTATAGTTTTAATGTCTTTTCATTTATTATCAGAGTAATAATAGTTTATTTTATTCTGTCTCCCTGTATGTCAAAGCTTGATGGTGAATAACTTGATTCACATTATTAAAAATTCCCTTTTCGATATCAGCAGGCTGATTGCTGAAATGAATTTGATTGTATTACTTATTAAAATGAGTCAGTATGTTCGTGAATCTGCTGTGGGTGTTTTTATTTTCTCTCTTTAAAATGTCTCTGTACATTCACAATTTTATTACATCTACCAAGGTTTATGTGTTTGTACGTCTTCAGCAAGATTAGTCCAAAACAGGACTGATATTTGAGTGTGGGGATTTTTGTGCAGATCTGAATAAAAGTCTGGATTTTGTGAATTAAAATGTGGTTTAATAAGAGGCTTGTTGAGACTTGGCGGGTGCATGCGCTCTGTATTTAGATGTATCTGACCCCCCCTCACTAAGAAGGGCTGTCTTAAAGCCCCCCTGCCTCGCAGGAATAAGTCAGAATGGACAAACTCCTCCATCCAGATTAACAGTTAACTTGACAGTGCCCATGCTTTTATGTGCAAAGTGGACAAAGTGCAAAATGCTGTCACCTGCACTGACAGTAGCTCCGCAGATGAGTAGAGGATAAACCGGCGTCTTCATGTCAACCCTCCTGCCTTTCTGATCTTCAAAGTTATGTTGCTGCTCACGCTTTAAAGTAGTCGATATGGCAACACTGGAGCTTTACAGTAAGGTAAGACTGAATGTAATCGGGTGTGTGTCTCTTTTTCTTTGCATTTTTAAAATAATTCACCCGTCATCATTTATACATTAAAAACACAACCGCTAATACGTAAGATGTGTATTTGTCAGTCCTTTCCCAGTTATGTACATTTTCCTAGACTTTTACCCTAATGTCCAAATCATTACCTTAATTCATTTGTGTTCTTCAGCCAATAGTTGATAGATTTCCTGCAAAACAATTTGCTAAAAAGTTTATTTTTATTCTCATTTCTATGAACAATGGTCATAATCTATAAAGCTGTACTGATCAGAATGTGGGTTGAAACTGACATATTAGTTGTTGAATTAGACATTTTGGACGTAGATAACTAATCCACGCAGGCAATCTAGAGGAGGATGACTTGTGTTAATTTTTAACACTGTTTAGGAGGCTTTTATGCTGATGGCTGACAAATCTGTGTAGGTGAGGCCAGGAAGTGTGACATGCACCTGCACAGTGTTAGAGAGTGAAATAAAAAAAGTTTTCTCTCCCAGACTTCACGTTGTTATAACGTATGGCAAGTGTGTTTTCCATTTTTATTATTCAATGCAGTATTTTAATAGTTTATCATCACAATTGTCTGTTTCTTCCTTAGGGGGCGAGTGTGTGGATTCATGATCCGGATACAGTCTGGGTTTCAGCCCAACTCCTCCAGGACTATGCTCCTGGAGAGAAAGATCTGCTGCTGCAGCTCTCTGATGGAAAGGTGACGCACATGAAAGCTGCAACATCCCTCTGATATTTTCACAAAATACTTACTGGGCCCCCTCCCCCAAAATAGACCTCTGACTTCCTTTACCATTGACAGGAGATGCATTACCCAGTGGGCTCTCCTGCTGATCTCCCGCCGTTGGGGAACCCCGATATACTGGAGGGGGAAAACGATCTCACGGCTCTCAGCTTCCTCCATGAGCCGGCTGTCCTGCACAACCTGCGGGTTCGATTCCTGGACTACAGCAGCATCTACACGTACTGTGGTGAGCCTGGAACAGATGGAGGCAGAGGACAGCCGGAAAATTTATGGAAGTCTTAGGGATGACTGTCACAGTGGAAATGGGGACAATGTACCTGCAAGTGTTCTTGAGATGTACAGTGGCAAAATGCTACAAACAGAAACAGGAAGCCACTATGTGCTTCTGTTGGAATACTTATAAACATATAGATATGCACTACCCTATTATAATGACCATATTTACTGTAAAGATCATGATTTAACATGTAAGAAATATGCTCCACAGCTCACACTCCATTTTGAACAAATGTGTTTTTTTTGTTTCCTTCACATCTGTCTATTTGTGTCAAGAAAATGTACTTTTTAAAAAGTATTTTACTGCCTCTGAAAATCCTGTTTTGGATGACCCCACGTTTCTACACTGACGGTCAAGTGTAAATATACATTGTATTCATCATACTTCTCTGTCCATTGTGCATTGTGTAGTATGTATAAGTCCTCTCAGTACAGATATATAGATTCTTTATTTGTCCCTGTAGGGAAATTATTTTTCTGCAATAATCACAGAGCATTTCCACACCAACATAAAAACATGAAGATATACTCAACAATTACATTTGCATCGCACCTTTAAGCAGCTCTGCATTGACAGAGATTTGGTCCAGACCAGCTGGACATCCTCTTTTCATCTTCTATGTTTACTTCATAGCTTGTGGAATAAAGGACATTTTGATCTTTTTGCTGTAGATGGTTTAAATGAGGAGGCGAGAGGATTCCTCTCATCACCCACAATGATTCCTTGCCCAATTTGTGTGTCTCTGTGACTCTGTCTCTGTGTATATATTCTGCTGTTTATATATTATACTGTTTATATATTACCACACTCATGCTGATGCTCATGTTTCAGGTATCGTTTTAGTGGCCATCAATCCCTATGACCAGCTCCACATCTACGGAGAGGAGGTGATCGATGCTTACAGTGGTCAGGACATGGCCGACATGGAACCTCACATCTTTTCAGGTGGCAGAGGAGGCCTACCGCACCATGACCAGGTCAGACCTCAAAGATCAGAGGGACAGTTCCCCCAAAGGAAAAGGCACTCATTATCCACTCAGCACTATGCCGATGGAGGGGTAAAAAGCGTTGCAGCCGAATCTAATTCAATTGAAATAACTGAGTAGATAATGAGTGCATTTTCATTCTTTAAGAGTGTTTGTTGGCCTTTTGCAGCTGTGATGTTAACATTTCATATACTCTATCACTAATAGTGATAAACCTGCAGATAGTGAGCGTGTATGAGATGTATAAATATGTTGATAGGGAGGAGAAAAACCAGTCGATCATCATCAGTGGGGAGTCAGGATCAGGAAAAACTGTCTCAGCCAAATTCACCATGAGATACTTTGCTGTGGTCGGAGGAGCAGCCCAGCAGACCAGTGTGGAGGAGAGAGTCTTGGCTTCTAACCCCATCATGGAGGTGAGGAGGGATATTTGTCACTACTCTTAGTTACAGTATGGGATGTTATATAAAAAAAACTAATCATTTTGATCATTACCCACAGTCCATTGGGAATGCTAAAACCACTCGAAATGACAACAGCAGTCGTTTTGGGAAATACATTGAGATCGGCTTTGGTAGAAAGTGCGACATCATTGGTGCTAAAATGAGGACGTATCTACTGGAGAAGTCACGGGTTGTCTTCCAGGTAAACTCTGACTCACCTGGGACAGACAGACCTAAGGACATTTCTGTTTTCTTTTTTAATATATTGTTAAAAGCTGCTATTTGTGAGTGTTGTGACACATAATCTGATATTTGTTTGTATGGAAGGCTTCTTCAGAGAGGAACTACCACATCTTCTACCAGCTGTGTGCCTCCAGAGAGCTGCCTGAAATGAGATCCCTCAAACTGGGTGAGACTTAATCACAGGCGACGCTCTGAACCACGTTTACATGTGTGTATATTGTCGTGATGTCACATGCAGTCCGAGAGCGATGAGGGTAAATTTCCTTCCTTTCCCAGATGCACCTGAGAATTTCCGCTACACCAATCAGGGAGGAGAGATGCAGATTCCTGGTGCTGATGATGTGTCAGACCTGGAGCGCACTCGCAATGCTTTTACCATCCTGGGTAATGGAGTATTCAAATTCACACGTTGCACATTTTCAATCAATCAATCAATCAATCAATCAATCAGACTTTATTTATATAGCACTTCTCCCACAAACATAAAGTACTCCCCAATTGCAGGTGTTCAGCCTGACCAGCAGATGGAGCTCTTCAGGATCCTCTCAGCTATTCTACACCTGGGAAATGCCAACATCCAAGCCAGTGGGAGAAGTTCTGACAAGAGTTATATTGATGTAAAGAATTTATTACTTTTGTACTTACGCCCCCACGGCTTCAGTTATTCTTTAAACACACTGTTTACTCATATATCTGTCACTAAGTGCATCACTGTAGCGGTTGTACCTTTCTCTGTATCTCTTCCAGGCAGATGACCGCTCCCTGGCCGTCTTCTCCAAGCTACTTGGAGTTGAGGGACCTCAGATGGCTCACTGGCTGTGCCATCGCAGGCTGGCTGTAGGGGGAGAGATGCTGGTCAAACCGAGGTCTGGGCAGCAGGCCGTAGAGGCCAGAGATGCTCTGGCTAAACACATCTACGGCCAGCTGTTCACATGGACCGTCCAGAGACTTAACTCTGCCCTGCGCTCCCAGAGGGGACAGACCAGATCATTCATAGGGGTACTAGATATCTATGGGTGAGTGATCTGGCTTGGTGGCATTAAATACAAAAAGACATTTAGTGTATAGCTGAATTGACGAGTCTTTGTCTCGGAGCAGGTTTGAGACCTTTGATCGGAACAGTTTTGAGCAGTTCTGTATAAATTATGCAAACGAGAAGCTCCAGCAGCAGTTTAACAGGGTAAGTCACTGACAGAGGTTTTATGTGTGTGTTTGTTTTTACAAGCCAGAGGCACTGGACTCACACCTGCCAGCAGCTAAATGGTTTTCAGTGTCTGTCACCATCTTCATTAAGTTCAGCCTGTCACTTCATCACTTACTCCTACACTGTTTAATTCGTCAGACACAGATGTAACATGCAGACACTTGTCTCAGTGTAAATCCTGTCTTCAGTTCTCCAGGTTAATGCACTCTCAATACATTTTTCTAAGAACTGATGTGTTTCTCTGCAGCACGTGTTCCACTTGGAGCAGGAGGAGTATGTCCGGGAGGAGCTGGCCTGGAGCAAGATTGAATTCAGTGACAATCAGCAGTGCATCAACCTCGTCGAGGGACAACTGGGCCTGTTTGATCTGTTAGATGAGGAGTGCAGGGTCAGACTCTCTCTCCCTCTCTCTTTCTCGCCTCTGTCTTAGTTACCTCCGTCAAGGGGGGTAGGTTTTCGGCTGCGTTAGATAGCAGGGTTATGCAAAAACTACTGGGCTGATTCCCATGAAGGATAGTGGTCAGGAGAGAACCCATGACATTTTTTGATGAGCTCAGGATCAGGGGGTCAATCCAGGAATTTTCTTTAACATTGTGAGGGTGTTTTGTTTGACATTTTCACAAATTCCCCAGGTAATCATTCATGGGATATTTAGAGGACTAGTGACTGTAATTTAGTGCAGCTTGATTGAATTTAAAGGGACTGATGGGCCTTTAGTCCGAAGTATGCCCTCTACTCCGTGTCATTCTAGTTTACTGTTCAACTTCTGTCTCTTTTTATCTCTTTTTCATAATCTCTCTCCCACCCAATGTATTTACCTCTTTGTTATCCAGAGTTCCTGCCTGAAATTTCACAGAAACCTATGAACCCTAACCCCTAACCCCCTAACCCCCAACCCCCTAACCCCCTAACCCCTAACCTAAGCGTGTTGACACTATGTCAGTCAATATGTTCACATTTAATATCGTGTGGTATATGTCAAAGCATACAGCACAGAATTCCATCTGAAATCCAGTTGGCTTACTGATAGTCCATCGAGCCGTGGTCTCTGTGAAAATAGTCTGTGTTCATGATCAGATGCCTAAAGGCTCAGACGAGAGCTGGGTGCGGAAGCTGTACGACCAACACCTGACCAGCAAGCCCCACCCTCACTTCCAGAAACCTCGCATGTCAAACAGCGCCTTCATCGTTTTGCACTTTGCTGACCTGGTGAGTGACGAAGGTCGAAACTCCTCACGCAATTCAGTTAATGTTAGTTAAAGCTAATGAGAAAACAAATTGGTAAATGAAAAACACAACAGCAAATAATAACTCACAACAGAAGATAATAAGTTACAACAGCAAATATTCCACAACAGCCAATAAGAAAACAAAAAGGCAAATAAAAAAAACTCCAAGTAAAGGGAAAAAACATATAAATATGAGAAGCACATTGGCAAAAAAACAAAACACAACAACAAATCATAAAACAAGTAACGTTGGATCTGCAAGAACATGTGCAGATCCAATCATTGACGATCATTGTGGATATAGCAGTTAGAAGTTCATGTTGTGTTTGTGATTTGTTCTTCAGGGCCACCATAATAACTGGATGAGAACTGTATTGAATCAACATTCATCACTGTCCCTTATTGAAGGTGAAGCTGTCGTCATGACTGTGAAAGTGATTTGTGTTTCTCTGCTGTGTTTGTATCATTTCTTTTCAGGTGCAGTATGAATGTGAAGGATTTTTAGACAAGAATCGAGACACAGTCTATGAGGAGCTTGTTAATATCATGAAAGCGAGTCAGGTAGATACGTGCTAATGTGACAAGTTTCATGAATATATTTATTTTGCATGTGACTAGTGAATCAATAACCCTGTGTGTTTGCATGTGTGTGTGTTTGTGTGTGTGTGTTAATGTGTGTGTCAGTCTGAGCTTGTGGCCGAGTTGTTTCAGCAGCAGGAGAACGTCTCCTCTGTGGCCAATGGGAGTGTTCGCTCCGGGAAAAGAGCGACCAGAGAGCACAGACTGACTGTGGGCTTCCAGGTGAGCCGCTTTTCAGTCACTGATGCTTCACTCCATTTCTTACTGCAGACCGTTAACAGTGAGTCTTCGTATTGAAAACACTTTGCCTGAGTGTGTTTGTGCCTGTCAGTTCCGTCAGTCCCTACAGATGCTGATGGACACCCTCAACAGCACCACCCCTCACTACGTCCGCTGCATCAAACCCAACGACCTCAAAGAGCCGTTCCTGTACGTCTCAAAGTTGGGACCGTTTGCAGTATTTTGGGTTAAAGATGTGTTGTACTGGAAACACACTAAATGACACACAACATCTTCTCCGTGTTAGGTTTGACCCCAAGAGGACAGTGCAACAGCTGAGAGCCTGTGGGGTGCTGGAGACCATTCGTATCAGTGCTGCAGGTTTTCCATCCAGGTAGTGAGGACTTCATCACACATACAAAGCTCTCATCCAGAACTGAGCCTTTAAAATCACATTAACTGTCACGTACGGATGAAAGAGAAACCACAGGACCAGAGGTTTTTTATGTTTTGTTTATGAAATAAACTCTTAGCTGTCATTTTTATCTTACAAGCACCATGTTTCGCTTTGTGAGAGTTTGGTATCGACCTGACGTGATCTTGTTATTCACAGATCTGTGGTTACCAAAGGTGACAAGGCTTTTTCTGTTGGAAACACATCACCTATTGAGATCAGACAGGCAGCATCTTTAATAATCTCTTCAGAAGATTGGAAAGCTTTTATGAATGTTGGACATATATCGCATTTTGTTTTGTGTGTCACTTATTCTAAGTTAATTCCTCTGTATTATGAACAGATTATCTTTCTCTTCTTTGAATTGCTGCTCATTGAATTTCTATATTTCACCTTTGTCAAGGGGTTATGTTTTTTCCCCTTTTCCGTTTGTTGGTTGGTTTGTATGTTTGTAAGCAAGATTACACAAAAATAACTGAAAGACTTTCCACGAAAGTTGATTGAAGGTTGTGGTCAAGGAAGAACCTGTTACATTTTAGGGCAGAGTCAGATTAGAGGGCTGATGCACATTCGTTAACATTGTGAGAACGGGCATTTTTAAAAATGTTCATGATCAAGTTTAGAGAATCCATTTTTCCTCAATCGCTCCCATGTGAAATCAACGCAGTCTCTGTGAAACACAATAGCGTCACAGAAATGTGGGAGAAGAAAGTTGTGTAATTGCTGTATACTATCAACTTTGAATGCAGGCACATTATGAAAAAAAAGTACATACTTCTGAACTAAACTTGTGTTTCCAGATGGACGTACGAGGAATTCTTCAGCAGGTACCGCATTCTTCTTCGAGGGCCTCAGAGTCTGGAGCAGGCGCAGGCCTCATGTCGACGGACTCTGCCTCTGATCATCTCAGACCCGGACCAGTACTGCTTCGGAAAGACCAAGGTCTTTTTCAGGGCCGGTCAGGTGGCTCTCCTGGAGAGGCTGAGGGCCGAGAGGCTGCGTGAGGCTGCTGTGGTCATCCAGAGCCGGGTTAGAGGATGGCTGTCACGGATCAGATTCACCAGGGTCCTCTGGGCCACTGTCACCATACAGAGATACAGCAGAGGAGCTCTGGCCAGACGGTGAGGAGGGGAGAAACTATATCTATATCCAAGATGTTGTTTTTCTCTAGATCCCCACACTCATGTTCTTCCTCAAAATGTATCTAAGTAGTATTTGCCTCTTTGTCACATTGGCGTCAGACTGGCCCTGACCCTGCGCTACACCAAGGCTGCCTTAGTGATCCAGAAGATGTACCGCATGGTGGTGGTCCGACAGCTGTTCCTCATGATCCGCCAAGCCACTGTCACCATCCAGGCCTTCACCAGGGGCACACTGGCACGCCGCACATACAGACAGGTCAGCACAGTCAGAGCAAACCTCCTCTTGTCCATCTGCGGTGTGTTTTATAGTCTCTTATTTTGATCTTTTGAAAGCAGCAAGCTTCAGGGACATAACCTGAACTGATGAAACATTTGGACTCTATCCTCTCTCCTCAGTTGGTTGCAGAACGTGCCACTGTGTTGCTTCAGGCGAGAGTGCGTGGGTGGTTGGCGAGGCGGGCGTACAGGCGAGTGCGTGCGGCGGTGGTGTTCATGCAGTGCTGCGTGCGCCGCAGGGCTGCCAGGAGAAGGCTGCTGAAACTGAAGACCGAGGCCCGCTCTGTGGAGAAGTACCGAGAGCTCAACAAGGGCATGGAGGTCAAACTGATGCAGCTGCAGCTACGAGCCGACCAGGAGGTGGGCTAAGGGTTTCAGAGCGGGTGTGATCCATTTGAGCTATAAAACGTCTGTGTTGAGATGTCGTTTCATATTCACATGATAATGTTTGTATGTGTCCAGGCCAGAGGGAGAGCTGCTCTGAAAGAGACCCTGCATGCAGAGCGAGAGGCCGCCACTGCTGAGCTGGAGGCTCTGAGGCTGATCATACAGAGACTGGAGAGCCAGAAACAGGAGAGGCCTCCGCCCTGCTCAGACATCAGTGAGAAGAAGGAGGAGAAGAGGAGGAGAGCCGAGGACAAAGCTGCTCAGGAGATCCTGCAGCTCACACAAGTAGGCCAGAGAGTGACAGAAAACATCTCTAACAACAGTGGTGATTTACTCAAGTAAAAGTACAAATAGACAAAAATGTTCTCAAGTTGTTCTACTTCAGGACAAGAGTCATTTCAGAGTAAGTTATTATTAGGTTTTAATTGGACCTATGGTATTGAAAGTAAAAGTATTTGGTGAGTGTTTCCTATTCCCTAATGCAACAGTCTACTAAATCATTAAGGCTCGACCTTTTCTTAATGGGTTTTTATCAGCAGTGATGCTGCCGCTGCAGGAGACGGGGTCTAATGTTATGTTCCTGCTCTGATTAGATCGATGAACAAATCCCCTTTACCTTATTGATTATTTTTAAATATATACAATCATTGTGGACTTTTCTTATTTTCTATCGAACAATTCAGGTTTTAATCACTGATTCTCTCTCGTTCTCTTTTTTTAAGGAGTTGCAAATGCTGCAGAGAGAAAAAGATGATTTTAGCAAAGAGAGAGATGAACTCTCTGCTCGCTCACTTGAACAGGAAAAAGCTCAAGAAGGTGAGTTACTTCACTGCTTCATACACTCTCTCTGTTTTTTCTCCTCACAATGTTTTCTGTATTCTCCCTCATGTGTGCCTGTGTGTGTGTGTGTTTGTGTGCAGAGTGTGTCCATCAGGCTGTGTCCCAGGCGAGTGCGGCTCTGAGGGTGGAGCTGGATGAAGAGAGGAGAAAGTACCAGGGCCTCCTGAGAGAGTTCACCCGACTGGAGCAGAGATACGACAACCTCAGAGAGATGAGTCTGCTCACTGAGGTTCATAAACACACTGAGCCACACACTGAAAGAACTCCACACAAACACAGTTTGGGTGTTAAACTCCATCTTGGTTGCTGAGCGTGTTTATTTTTCCTCCTCATGACAGCGCACCAGTGGCCACAGGAGGACAGACTCCACCCAGAGTCTGAGCTTTGAGCCTCCCTCACCCACCCTACTGTCACCCCAGTCCCTCACCCCTCTCCCCCTGTCACCATTCCCGTTTGCCTTCCCCTCTCCTGAGGAGGTGCGCGGGGTCATTGGGATGTCTCCCTGCCGGGAGAGGACACTCTCTGTGTGTAGCTCAGAAACAACAATGGTGAGAGGATGTAGGAGTCAAAGAGGAACGTCACAAAATACTCTGTAACTTTGTTTGAAAAACCTATTTGTTGAGTCATTTAGTCTTATATCTAATTTTCCCATTGTCTTTGCTTGAGCTCAACCGATGTATCAGTCCTGCACACTGTCTTACTTTCTATGATTTATTTGTGACATTTTGGTGCTAGAAATTTATCAGGCAAAAAATGTACGTGTGCAAAGATTTCTCTGTTCTGATAAATATCTGCCAAAATGAGCCTTTTTATATTTTATATTTGGTTGTATTTGTATTATGAAGTTTATGGTTAAACTGTAAAACAACAAGCCTTAAACACATTTCTCTGTGATAAGGCTTTGATAACAAAATCTTAATCATCATTGCAAATTATTTTAAAATATGTATATCAGTAATTATCCCTAATATTGGTATAAACATTGGCCTAAAAAAAATCCACATCAGTCGGATATTAATCTTTTTTCTCACTGCGTTCTTGTTTGCTCTGACAGGACTCGTTGATGGAGAAGATGGACGTGGCCAAAGACCCGGCAGTGAAGATGAGGGGAGAGGACCTGGCACACGCCTACGACGCCGTACGAGTGGCCAACAAGTCAGTCAGTCGTCTGTCACCACTGACTCATCCCTGTGGTTTTTATGCTGTGATTTATATGTGGTGGATAAACTCTGTCCTCTTGTTTCATCTCGCCCTCTGTGGGTGTCAGGTTCCTGGAGAGTCAGCTGCGTAACCAGCACAGTCAGTGGGAGGAGGAGCTGGAGGCTCTGAGGCATCAAGCATACTCTGCTTCTTCCCCTGCGTCACAGCCACAGGTATGGAGGTGGTCATCTCTGGTGCATGAAGGACTCTGTTGAAAGATTATGTATAAACTGAGTCCTGATTGGTTTCTGCTCTCATGCTCACATCCTTACCTCCTTCTGTTTTCCTCATCTCCAAGCATTTCTTTCTTACATAACCAGTCAACAATGTAAGAGTCAGTGTATTGTGGAGTGTAGCTGCCCTCACAATCTGCTGCTGCTGCTGCTGTTTTACTTAAAGCTTTTTGTCTGTTGCACTCATGTTGAGTCACTCGGGTCGAGGGCGCTGGATAAAACCCCAAATCCCACATGTGAGTGTGTGTTTGTGTGTGAAGGAGCTGCAGGAGCTGCTGGAGGCCAGAGAGCAAGAGTGTGTCAGACTGAGGAGTGAGCTGAAGGAGCTGAGAAACACTGTGTCACTCAGACGACTCCTCACTCAAGGTGATGCGTCATTTCTACCATGAAAAGGTCTCCTAACTAAATATTGTTTGGTGATTTTTGTTTTAAAATCTTCAGATTAATTAGGAGTATGTAGCGATATTTGGAGCATTACCTTATAATGCTCTTGAAAATAATGATGCATGATGTACTTTTCAGAAAGTTAATATATGAACTTAGAAATGATAAAATATCCACTTTTTAGTTTATCTTGGTATTTATTTTAACGGTGCTGGTTTTTCAGTTGTTTTGCGTTTTTTATTTCCAGTTTTTCCGTCAGCTTTGGGCGCAGAGAGCTCGCCCTGTCCGTCCCAACCGAAGCCAGCAGCCGTCTCTGGTCTGCTGGAGTGTAGGAAGAGAGACGAAGCAAAGCTCATGAAGAACCTCATCACAGGTGAGACTGAGCCCCTGCCCACCTTTGAGTGGTCATCAGGACTAGAAAGTATAAATACAGCTATTTACCATTTATAGATAATGAATAAGACATTTTACTAAAGTAATGTTTGACTGCACTGATACCTTTTAGACCCTTGATTCAGATGAACTTGTTCCATCAGCCTCAGTGACTTGATTTGTCCTCAGATGAGTGTCCATACCTTTTTGTGTGCACGTGTGATTCAATATAAACACTATGAGCTTGTGCAGACACCTAACATTAGACTGAATTCCAGTCCTGTATGTGATGGTCTGACCACATCAAGAGACCACAGCTATGAAGTGCTGCTGTACTTGAGTCACGAGAACAAACTCACGTCTGACAGGTATGACCTGACCATGTTCACTGTGCTGTTCTTTCTCGTCTGTGACTGTCCAGACATCCGTGTGGACACCGCCCTGTCCCTGCCTCCCGGTCTCCCTGCCAGCGTGCTTTCCCTGTGTGTCCGCCAGGCCGACTGCAGCAGGGACCAGACTCACGCTCGCTCGCTCTGTAGCGCTGCTGTCACTGCTGTGAAGGCAGCTCTGAAGGTAACCTGAGCTCTGAACCTGCTCACTGTACCAGATGGTTGAGGATTAATGTGTGAGGACAGTTCATGTCACGTCAGGTAGATTGTCACTCACAGAGAGAAAGGCACAGATAACTTTCCTGTGATCGCCACCGATAGTTTTGTCTTGTGAGTCCAACTGCAACAATCTGGTTACTATGGAGAAACTAAACCACAACAAAACCCAGTATACTGTTTATTTCCATGTGACAACGTAACTTCTTCTCTCCTCTGTCCCTTTAGAAACATAACAACAATATCGACATGACAGCTCTGTGGCTGAAGAACATTTGTGTGTTGCACGACCTGCTGACCCAGCACTCCCCAAAACAGGCAGGAGGAGCATCCATTTTCTTATTTTTTATTTATTTATTGTATATTTATACTTATACTTCAATGTGTGATTATGATGTGTATTTTGACTTTATAATTATAATTATTTTATCTGCTTTCTGTATTTTGTAATCCTGTAAAAGTGTCACTGATATCTATCATTTACATCTGAATATGTCACTTTCTAAAATAAGTGGTAAAAAAACATTATTTAATAACTGATTATTTTTCTTGATCGGATTAGTAACGGTCTCACAGAGAAATTCCCAATATACTTTACGATGTGAATGTATTTGTTACTTTTCAGACCCTTGATTCAACCGAACCGGCTCCACTGACGAGCGACCTGAGCGACCTGATTCACGCCCTGAGCGACCTCTGCATCCAGGCCTATCAGCAGCTCCTCTCCATCACTGAGACACGCCTGCAGAACATCATAGGTACCACTATTTGCTGAGGATGATACCCATGCTAGTGCCTCAGCTTCTCCTGTTCACTCACATGCTGCTAATCTCGACTCCCTCAGTCCCCGCCATGCTGGAGTCTGAGACCATCCCCGGTCTCTCTGGCTCAGCTGTGAAGTTGGGTGCATCCAGGAAGCGAGCCGGCTCGGACCCCAGGACTGCAGCAGGTGTTGCTCCCACCATAGCGTCGGTGCTGAGGGAGCTGGGAGCCCTTCACGCTGCCATGAGCCATCAGGCTCTGCCCGCACCGCTGATGGAACAGGCCTTTCACCAGCTCACCTACCTCATCTCTGCTTCCGCTCTGAACAGCCTGCTGCTGCGGAAGGACATATGCTGCTGGAATCGGGGCATGCAAATACGGTATTAATACACACACATATACTTCATTTCAACTACACAGAGAACTTGCTGACATGTTTTTGCTAGTTTATACAAAGTAGACCACTTTTTTCTTTTTGAAGGTGTTAAATACACTGACCCATTATTTATTGTGATTCATAAATTAGTTTTCAATTTCCACAAAACTTACTATATCTTGACATTGATTATATACTGTATATATACTGTAACGACTGAAGAAGCAAGGATAGATACTGCCCTTAATTCATATACTGTCTCATGTTACTACTCTAAAACAATATCAATTATATTTCCACATTCATATATTTTTTGTTTTTTTACATAAAAAATGTTTTTCCTGACAAAGGGAAACCCAGCAAATCTCTGAATAGTGACAAATAGCCATCTTGGTTTCTTAGAGCCCAAGGGGATGTTCACTTAAAAAAATACAAAATCGTCACGTGTGAAAAGCTGGTACCAGTGAGTGTTAACTTGTGTGATTGAAAATGACTGAAACGCTGAAATAATGGATTATTGTCTTCCTCTTGACATACAGCTACAATGTGAGCCTGTTGGAGGAGTGGCTGCGTAGCCGTAATCTGCAGGCAGGGGGCGCTGTGGCAACGCTGGAGCCTCTGATCCAGGCAGTTCAGCTTCTGCAGACAGGGAAAAAAACTGAGGCGGAGGCACAGGCCCTAGTTCAGACCTGCAGTGCACTGTCCGGCCAGCAGGTGGGGCTCTACCAAGAGAAAAAAGAAACGTTTTGTTTTTGTGTTGTACAAAATATTTTCGTATAACTGTCTGCGGGTGTCTTATCTTTGTTGTACAGATAGTGAAGATTCTGACCCTCTACACTCCTCACAGTGACCTTGAAGAAAGAGTCTCACTGAATTTCATCCGTACTGTCCAGGTGCAGTACAGATTTACAGCTGTCACATCTTTGATTATCATTTTAGAATTATGCGTCTCATGCAAGTCGTCTTTATCTTCGCTCGCCTATAGGGGCTTCTGAAAGGCCGCTCTGACTCGCAGCCTCCGCAGCTCTTACTGGACGTGAGGCGAGTGTTTCCTGTCACTTTCCTCTACTCGCCTCCCACCGGGCTCCACGCTGAGCAGTTAGTCATCCCAGATGCCCTCAAGATTTCCTTTCTACGCAGAGTCTAGAAAACAGGACGTCTGGCCTCTTGGGTTCAGTGTCACTGCCTACGCATTGGATTTAGTGAAATTTAATAACTTTTAACAGGGTGTTGTGATTTATTCCTCTTCCATTTATCTTTCCAGGGACCTAAACTTGTTCAATGAACCTATTAATCATCAGTGGATTAGTGTGTGTATGCGACACAGGGTCAGTGGTCACCTCAGCTAATTAACTGGTGTTTAAAATGGCATGAATGCTAATGAAGACAAGGAATATAAAGTTTAATTCCGAATTAGGCATTTAGATATTCAGAAATAGAAAAGTGGAGCTACAGCTTAACAAACAAGCAATGAACTGAAGCCTTTTCTCCATCTTTTAATGGAAGCAGAAACACAGTGGGACATCAGCCCCAATCAACCCCCAATAAGAACAACCAGAATATAAAAAAAAAAAAAAATTAGAAACATCTTGTGTATAAAAAAAATTCCCATGCGAGTACTTTGTACCACTACACATCATCAGTAATACATATTTATATATTCACAACCATTTGAAAAATAGAAAACAAGAAGGAAATATTACAAAATAAAGGAGACAACGATTGGCAATTAACATCAAATAATTAATGCGTGCTGGCACAATAATATTTTTTTCCTTTTTGTTTTATTGTTCCTATCATGCACCATTTCTGGAAGTACAGGAACCGGCATGGCGGCGCAGGTGCCCTTCTGTGTGGCCGCGGTACCGCTGCACAGAACAGAACAGAACAGATCATGCATGTCTGTCGACTTTGTGTCTGTGCTTTTTGTTGTGCTTTTACATTGATACTCCATTAACATCTCTGTGTCTCATGCCAGCCTGGTTACACCCAAACCTCCTCCTCTAAAATATCATTGTCAACAGCAATAAATAAAGATTTATTTTCGTGGCAATTACTGCTATGTGACGGTTGTTTACCTGTTATGTAAAGTTATTAAAAGAATGTGCAGATGTTCCCTTCGAGGAAAAGACCTTGTACACACCAACATTCTTTAGATTCAGTTCCTCACTTCTTCCTTTTTGCAGCAGCTTAACAAGCTCATTATCAGATTCGTACATATTGTTTCATCATCATATCCTGTGTGTACGCAGTCTTAATATAACTCTTAATAACAGCTACATTTCCTGAATGGGCACATTCTCTCATGCACGCATGCAAGCAAGCAAGCAAGCACACACACACACACACACACACACACACACACACACACACACACACACACACACACACACACACACAAACATCATTTCTCAACTGCCCATTCACCCAGAGTAAAATTCAAGTCTACAAAAGAGCAGCAAACTTCACTTCACATAGTCTGACGTGTGTCTGTTACATCTGAGCTATTTACACTGTGCAACACCAACACCAACATCAATCTCTGTCTGTCCCAGATTATTCTAATCTGCTCGACTACACCCGCGAGATCCGGCCTGTTACAATATAGACGGCATTAACAACATATCAGACAAACGCTTGTGCTGATATAATCTGAATAATAATCCACAATGTAAACATTATAAGAGTTTTTCATAAATGACTCATCTACATAGATTTTAATTATAGATTTAAATGCATAGAGTTCAGTTCTTACACCTTGTTCAAAAAAGAGGGGGGTCTTTTAAATCATTAATTTATCGTCAAGTGCTCTGGGTGGCAGAGGCACTCGTCAGGGGCGGTGTAACAAAGAGGCAGGAAGAGAACAACAAAACATACAACCTGTCGTTTCGACTCGTTGACCCTGATCATCATTTCCTCATTCGGACGCTGTTTTTAAAATCACAACAAGCATATAAACCTCAAACAGGCAAATAAATCCTTTTTTTTTCTTTTTTTCATGGGGCATTCACTGAAAATAGAAGTGACATGCTGGACAGTCAATGGCCATTTCACTACATTTATTTCCACATGACATTGATGTAAATTTAAAAACAATCACTGAAGGACAAGCTCAGTATAAACGTGTTGAAATAGGTGCAGCGACGACCTTGTGCTTCTAAAATCTCCATGCTTCTCTCTCCACTGATTAGAGCAACAGATTGAACTGTAGGCCCTCTTTTTAAGTGTAGGTACCAGACCCTGGTGAGGTGTGGATCTACAGCCCTTTAGCAGAGGTCGGACTTCTCCTTATCAGGGAATAGGGTTACAGCACCTGTGGCGGTATCATTAGGGAATGATGGGTAGTCGGATCATTAACGGTTTGTGCTCTCCCTGGGGCGCAGGTGCTGCTGTTTTCTAACCCATGGGAGGTTGCTTTTGCAAAATAAGGTCTCAGGGAACTTGTTTTTATCATCTGCTTATGTGCTGATTTTGATTTGGTAGAGTTCTTCACCTCTCACACACCCAGTTTAGGGCCGTCTGGTTGTGGAATGTTTATAGTAACACAAAGAAGATGGAATAACCATCAGAAGACACAAGTTTTATAACCCCTAAAAGTCAAATAATCTCTTCAAAATCCAGCCAGAATCTGAAGAAACCCCTCCTCTGTGTGACACTCTTAGTTTGTGATGGCTTTGTGATTACATCTGCAGGTAACAGGCAACACGGGCGGCTACATGAGGTCGACATTAGAACATATTACAAACGCTGATCATACGTTCACACACACACACACACACGCACACTCTGATGAATCACAGTGCCTGCAGGTGTGTTTTCATCAGATTCGTCTCTCTCTGCAGTCGCTGTATTGATGACGCACAAACCATATGTACGAGGGTCAACGGGACAGAAGGCATTGAGGGTGTCAGGCAGTGTGCTCTGTTACAGGGTCGATGGACAGAAAGACAGACGAGGACTATTTCTCAAGTGGCACACGTCCATTGAATAATCCCTTTATAACTACTAAACATTATGTCCTTCATATATTATTCTATATTTATAATGATATTCAAATATAAATATAACTCGGAAGAAAGCTGTAAATAAAAATAAATAGTGCTCTGTTCCCCTCCATAATATGTGGAATGTTTTGAGGCAGTGCAGCCATGGTCGTTGTCGTTAATGGGTCAGTTGGTCCCATTGTGCTTAGGGCTGGTCTCGGGATGTTTCAGCGTTTATCTCTTGGCACTTGCGATCCCTTCTCTGAGCGGGTGCAGGCCGGGGAGGGAGGAGAGGAACCGGAAGGATATGGGCATGTGTGGGTGGGTGGTCATGCCATTGGTTATGGAACAGCATGACTCACCTATATAGATAGAAAGTATATATATATATATATATATGCTCTAGGATTAAAGTGTATGTGCTGTTCTTCATAAGGGCGGTTGATATCTGTGACAATGAAGACACTGGGGCTTTTGTTTGTGTAAAGAAAATGAAAGTGATGCTTTGCTCAGCACTACGTGTTTCCCACTGAAATGGACGTATTTACAGCGCTGGGTGTGTGGTGACTGTCTTATCTGTGCTTTTACAACACTGGATCATCAGGGCAGTGGCTAGCAGTGGCTCGCGAGAGAGCTCCAGGGCAGTAGGTGGCGACATCTGATTCAGGTTCCAAACAGTCTTTTTTTTTTGTGTCTTAGCTGCGGCCCTCCTCTGCAGAGCGCTGGTCGGACTTGAGCTTGACGAACTCCTTGGCCACGTCGTCATTGTTGCGCTGGGAGAGGATGCGCAGCACGGTGAGGCCCGTTTCATCCATGTGGATGCGTTTACCCAGCGGCAGCCAGCAGGCGACGCTGCCCTTGGAGGCCATGTCTTTCATTTGCAGGACGGCCATTCCCACGGTGCGGTCTTCTCGGGCGAAGCAGTAGTCCTTCACACACACCTGCAGCTCGTAGCACTCAGGACCCACCTCGCTGCTCAGGGTGCTGCAGCGGAGGAGAGAGATAGGTCAAATGAGCATCTCCTAATCGTTGTTGTAAAACAAGAGGTTACCTCTGCCAACAGTCCCCTTATGAAACCACATTTTACTTCAGATCCTGATTTCTAGTTGCATCTGCACCAAATTGCACAAACTCATACATATTAATCCCCTAACTGTGCCTGATTTCTTCATCAAGATCAATGAATTATTCTCTTAATCTCAAAGAAAATGTTGAAAAACCTTGCAATGATAAAGAAAAGTGAAATAAATTAAATATAAATCTGGTAAAGACCCCCGATCCGGACCCTTACCAAAATGATAAGGGTCTCCCTTGGGTCATGAGATTCACCCTTCCACACAATTTCGGTTGAGTAGGTTTTGCATAATCCCACCAACAACAAACCATAACAGAAAACATAACTTCCTCTGCGGAGGCAATTTTTATCATCGTTATTGTCATCAACTACTCACAACGTGAAGGTTTCGTTGTATTTGGGAGCCCAGCTGTTGTTCTTCGACTTTGTGGCGTACTTCCTCTTCTTGTCGCTGAGGTGGGGGCCGATGATGTAGACCTCCACGAAGGGCCGGAAAATTCCCTGCGTCTGCCACCTCAGGTCATTGGCAGCCACGACTGAGGCAGGGACAGAGGGAGAGGATGGGAAAGTGTGGGTGAGCGAGTGAGACATTTGTGAGGAGAAAATGTGATGAGAGAGGGAAGATTTAGAAGAAGAAAATACTGGCTCTCCCTCAGGCCTCACATTCAGTTTCCTGTCAGGACAATAAAAGTAGCACTGGAATTTGATACTTGCAAAGTTCTATATTTCTTTGAATGCTAGCTTCTATGCCTGTGTCCTATCATGGCAATAATACATATGTTCCCAATTCACTAATTTATATCTTTAACAAATATGATTTAAAATTTGTTAGTATTATTTAAAAAAAGATCTAGTTTGATGATGTCGTGAAGCAGCGTGGGATCATGGATGTTGTCGACTTCACCACCGTTGCAGATGAAAATGACACGACTCAGACGCAAATCATGTTCACGAATAAGGTTGTGTATTCAAGTTTTATTCACGTTAATCAGCAAACGGCGATAAATAAACATGGTCCATTACCAGCGCAACAGTGGAAGGAAAAACAGCCGACTAGCTAACTGGCTAACGCCTTTAATTGTCACGTATCGTTTGCCCCAGAAGTTAAAGCAGAGCCAGGCAAAGCCAGGGTTAAAGCTGATATGATGCAAATAAAAGGCGACACAAATGAAAGTCCTGTTACTTTGAATAAAAGAAGTGATGAAGAAGTGTTATATTTTATATCTTTAACTGTTCTCAGGTGGGAAAATAAACTCATGGAATGTGCACTCTCTTTATTGAACAATTTTTAAACATTATTGAAGAATTCTGGCTCATCACAGCACTGACATTTAGAATAAAAACAACCTGCTGGTTTCATGATGCAATTTGTATTTAAAAGAAAGTTTAAAAAAAAGTTTATCTTGTTGACGTAACTTTTTTTTTCTCAAATCCACCATTTCTGGCCATAGCTGTATTAAAATATTCATGTTTGACAAAACCATCTCACATTAACGTCCACTTACTAGCTTTTTCTGGAGCTTTCAACTGTATCACACAGTTACATAGGTGGCTAACGTTTGTCCAGTTGTCATGGAGATGAACGTGTTGAGATGCAAACTGTATTTTGTAAGTTATGGTTATGGTACATTTCTATTCCAAGTAAACATTCTCCTTTACCTTTCACTGTGACCTTGTGCTCTCCAGTGTTGGGGTGAGTGAAGATCTCCACGTGGATGGACACCTCTCCCACAGCATCATCCACACCAGAGCCTGATAGTGCCGACAGGGCACAGTTCATTAACACACTTAAATTTGCACACATGAACTATTTGAGCTCCTGTCACAGACCAAACAGCAACACAAGCCACTGTGCCCTGATAGAAAACAAGGTAACAGACCAATTCCATTTCAATTCCTCACATTGGAATGGAATCCGTTATAACCATGTGGATAGTACACAAAATATTTACTGGACAAATCTTTCTTCTTTTTTTTTTTTTATTAAATAATCACTGTGGAACAGGATCATTTAAAACAAGGCACAGTGATCTGTTTGTGTGAGTGTTGTGGTCTGGAAATGGTCAATCAGACAAAGCTGCTATGAGTGGGCACAAGTGTTTTAAATTCAGTGTGCAATTTGCATTGTGAGGCGCTCAGAAACAGATTTAGTGGTTGAGAGACAACAATGTGGATCCAGTGAGGACAGTAATGTGAGCCCACTCATAGATGCATAGTGTCTGTGTGGATATAGAGAAGAAGAGGTAGAAGAAGAGAGAGAGGGAGAGGAAGAAGAGAAAAGAGAAAAGGAATATGAGGAAGAAAAGGAGGAAGAAGAGGAAAAGGAATAAAACAAAGAGGAAAAGGGAGAAGAGGAAAAACGAAAGAAGAGGAGTAGGACGAATAGGAGAAACAAGAAAATGAGGAAGAAGAAGGAGAGGAAGAAGATGAATACAGTGAGAAGTGGTTAGTTCCCCTGACGTAGATCAGGTCGGGACATGCTCAGATGGACACACCCATTCCTTGGTACAGATGTTAATATGGTCAGAGGAGGGGCAGGAAATGGGGAAGGAGCTAACAGGAGAGAGGAGTCGTTCAGCCTGTCAGATCTGACGGTGAGTGATGGTACTAATAACATCCAGCTCACAAAATACAGCTGCACTGTGCGACAGGGCACGAGTCTGGACGACTCAAATTTGATTCATTATATTACTGATTATATGGCTAGGAATGCAGATGGATCTATAGTCTGAGGTCCATCTTTGAATTTTAACCCTGAATGAATACAATGTATATTTCAGTTATTCCACGTCTGCACCCTCCATCCAAAATAGCTCAGCCCTGGACTCAGGGTCCTTGGTTATTTACTTCTAGCTGCTGTCACTGTTTCAGGGAGAAGAGGACCAAGAGCTCCAACTCCTTTGTCTGGGAGGGACATGGTGGTCAGATCTTTCCTCAGTGTCTTGGTGTGGTTATGTCGTGGTTAACTTCCACATACAACTCCAGAAGGATACGGTGACAGATGGACAGATTCTAAATGTTTTAATTAGCGACTTCATTCTGTCACCGGTATCTTTGTGGCGACGACCAACAGCCCATGTGTGTGTGTGTGTGTGTGTGTGTGTGTGTGCGCGTGTGTGTTTTCAACCAGCCGCCCACTAAACAAGGTGTCTGTGGGAGTTAGACGGCAGAATGTTCCTGGCATGCAGCTCTCTGCAGCTCCCTGGAGAGCATTATGGGATTGTTGGTTTCGCTGCCAGCGGGACCAAAGAGAGCAGCAGTCATCCATCTGGCCTTGTCTACACTGTGGAGGACGTCCATAAAAGAGGAAAAAAGAAAACTTTGCTGGCCGGGGAGGCAGGGAGATGTTGCCAGGGAAGCGAAGGCTTTGCTTCTTAAACAAACACACCAATCACAGGTGCTTGCTGTAAACCACACTGCAAATCTTAATCACAATAGATAAAATGGGTATGTGGCTTTTTTAAGGATTAGATAGCAATGTGATTGATTTGTTGCATGTTACGCCTAAAACACAAGACTCGACAGAAATGAAGGCAAAGAAACTCTAATGTTAATGTTTCTTTCCAAAAGTGGAGACATGTCTTAGAGAGTAAAGGATTGAAATTGCAATGTTTGTTCTAGACTGACAAATAAACAGCTGCTCATGCTAACGTAAGGCTAGCTTTAAATCTGAAATTTAACGTTTGCATAAAAATAGTGTATTTTCAAGTCATAATTTTACAAGAATAAAGTTGTGATACTAACGAATATTATGAGAAAAAGTTAAAATTTATGAGGATAAAGTCATAATTTTACAAGACAAATGTCATAATATATATGGTATTTTTAAATCACTTTTTAACGTAACTTGTAATTATTTTACAGGTCATTGTTTTGAATTAGCTGAATGGATATAGCTTCTGCATTGTCCTGCGTGTGTGCGCAAAAAAGTCAATTGTTTTGATACAAATATGAAGTGACAGAACTCAAATCACATGACCTGAGGGACTGCTTCTGATTGGCTCAGCCTATGGAGGGAAGGGGTGGGGGTGAGTCGAACACCCTTTTCTCATCACTGCTGCAGGGAGGGTGGCGCAGCACGTGGGAGCTCTGTGTGTGTGTGTGTGTGTGTGTGTGTGTGTGTGTGTGTGTGTGTGTGTGTGTGTTTCTCTGTGTGTGTTTGTGTGTGATGATACAGCAGGCAGGGACAGGGAGCCCTCCCAGACAAACTAAGCCAACAGTCATCATCATCCTCATAATCTCCTCTTCATCAATGTCTTTCACTTCAAACACAGTGGGAGGGGCAGTTACGTGGGGAGGGGGCGGGGGTTTCATCCCTGTCCTCCACACTGGAGACAGATAATACAGTGAACCTCTGCTTCAGCAACCTTGAGGACAGTCTCGCTTTGTCACATTGGTTTTCTCGGTGACGCGCTCTCAACATACGCACACACACGCACGCTTGGCCCTCGGGCCACTGACGGTGACATCATGCTGGATCAGGATTCCTCCACTTTAATGCATTTCTGTTCTTTTCCTCTGATGTCCGCACATCATGCGTCAATACATACAGTCTGTGGCGTATGTATTCAGTGCAGCTCCATACATACAGACATCAGTGTGTATATTACATGCATGAATGCATAAAGTCTACATTCTTATTGTTGTGCTGGGCATGTGTGTGTTTACAGAGATAGAGCGAAGAAGAGAGGAATTATGTTGGAGTATGTTGCATCTGTGCAATGCATTTGTCTGCTGTGATGAGTTCGAGCAGGCAGGGGGGGGGGGGCGTTTCAGGATGCACATGGGGAGGGAGGTGGAGGGTGGAGGGAGTTGGGATTTGGTCAGGAGACTTTTCTGGTTGTCCTGGATGTCTCAGGCCCTGAACCCGAGTGTCACATACCCTTGTCTGGGTAAACATCCTCACTAGTGGTGAACCTCACCCCCTTCCCGCCGAACACTGGCCCACAGATGGGGCAGAGGGACGAGTGAACAGAGAAAGCAGAGACACGTAGAAGATGAGGTTTACAGAGGAGAAAACAGACCAACATGAATAAGTCTTTTGTCTAATGTGTTATTGTCATTTTAGTTGAAATTACTCAATCAAAATAGGATGATCAAATTTGACTAATGTATTTGAATTTACTCATTAAGTTAATTCAAATTGATTTATATATAAATTAAGTTATCTCAATAAAATATTATTATTTTACTGAATTCAATGGATTAGTTGAATCTACTCAATTGGATAAATTAAGTCTTTTGAGTAATGAGTTACTTCTATTGAACTGACTCTTTTTCTTCTGATCTGCAGTGTGACATTTCATCTATTGCAGTGAAATGTAGTTTAGGAGTTTGCCTAATTTAGTTTTTTTAAATAATCATTGACTCAAATGCCATTTCTACAGCAGCGCCCAGGGACACCATGTCATTGTCAGTGCTTCCACAAAGATGACGGCTGTTATGTAGCCATCTGACGGTGCGACGGAGGCTGAGCAGCGGAATGAAAGAGCGAGAGAAAAGAAGGTGGGTGGGTGTTTATTTCTTCATTGTAAATAGCTGTCAGATCATGTAAAGAATAATCTTTGTGTATCCAGAGGCTGGCTACCGGGAGACTCAGCTTTTTAAAGCAAGGAGAAAATATATCGCACTGCTGCACAGCCTCAAATCGACTGGGAAACCCTAACATCAACAAAGAAGCAGGAGATACTGTGAAGGGTGTCTCCTTTGAGAGAGAGCTTAGCAAAAGAAGATATATAATAAGGATCTGAATTACAGAGAATTACATAACATTCAAAATGAAGTTTACATAGAGCAAATAAAGATACTGGAAAATAAAGAGAATCAAATGTTTTTAAAAGACACAGAAAAGAAGTGTCTTGAAGATTAAAGAGCGTTAGTTTACCTTGTGCGTTCTGTGAAGAGACAAAGGTCTTAATAAGTTTGTCTGTGGCCTGAGTGTAGAGGGACAGGGCGTAGTGCAGAGACAGGAGGTCAGGACTCTTCTCCAGGAAAGTCTTCTTCAGACCCACACCACCAGCATGGAAGTATTGCTAATGTTCACCGAGACAAAATAGAAAACAATTAAAACAGTTGAAACACTTTGCTCCCGAAGAAGCAAATTTCAAGAACACAGAGCAATATCTAATATATTTTTATGATTAGAGTTAGGATTAGTCGATTACTTGATTAATGGATCTACAGAAAATAAATGAGAAAGTATTTTGATAACTATTGAAATATTGCGATTCTAGTTAAGTAAGCATATTATTTCTTGTATGTTCCACATTTGAACTGCGTTTACATGAGACACCCATATTGTCAATATATTGATTTTTGTCTTTTTGCAAAGATTTTTCTAACTTAAAATGCTTTTCCCATTACATGGGTTTCTATTTATAGAAATAATAAAGCTGGAAGGGAACAAAAAATAAGTTCAAAGTCTGAAAGGTTGGACCGAACAAAAGCTATTTTACACAAAACAACCCTTGTAGACAACACTATGGAGCAAACCAGGGCATATACTGTGATTTCAGTCAGACAACTCAATCCTGGTGGAGAGGATTGGAGGATAGAGGTTGTGAAGAGTGAGGCATGTCACATGATTTGAGCTGAACAGCTTAAGTTGGCTGCCTGTACTAGGTTGCAAGAGCCATTCCATTTATTGTTCTTCCATTTCATACAAAACCTGTGCACGTGTAAGAGTGAGTTTGTACCTTAATGGTGTCGAGGGCCAGCTCTATCACCGCACACTGCTTGGGCGTGAGTGCCTTGGCCTCCTCACGAACCATGTGCTCCTGAAGGCAACAACAACAAAGAGAAGCACAGACCAAAGTGAGGAGCCTGTCTATTCACACCCTTTTCTCTGGGATTGGAGTCCATAGCCCAGTGGTGTAAAAACTTGTCGTACCTTCAGCTTGGACAGCTGTCCCAGCTCCTTGGCAGCGTTAAAGATGAGCTGAGTGCCCTGGAAGAGACGGAGAGAGAGAGAAAGGTAGACAGGCAGAGAGAGAAGAGTGTTGTTATTATTATTAGGACAAAAAGGGACAGCAGTAAACGGCTTAGTGTCACACAGAGGACGACAACACATTCATAGACAGTCACTCCGAGCCGCTTTACAGATGTCAGAGTACTTTCTCCTTCAAGTGCTGTTATCACACTTATGCATTATTTCCAAAATATTACACTCTGCTACACACACACACACACAGTGAGACATTTCAGTACAAAGAGGAAGGAATGTGGTTCAGCTCATGTCAGGGGCAAGAAAGTAAACATACTGCAATCATAAACAAAACGTGCACACACACACACACACGTATTTACTGGGATTGCAACACAGTTTTTTTTCAAATCCTATCTTTAGTCACAGCTTTGCGTATGAAGTTAAGTTTTACCATATACTTTGTGCAGCTACCGCCTAATGAAGTTTAAAGAATTATACAAACATGTGTGCGTAGGAGTTTCACTTATTTGTCAAACCTACAGAAAAACAAGAATGTACCTTTGAAACTGTGTTGTGTCATTTAAACTGTTTAAACATATAGACACTATAGAGCGATGTTAGAAAAAAAAAATCAATATTTCCACTGCCTTGTTTGACTGAGAAGCTGAGGGAGAAAGACAGAGACACAGAGGAGAGAGACGAGACATAATGATCTGAGGGGGTTTAGTCCTTACATCACTGTGAGAAGCATTCTTCAGCCTCCCCTGGAAAGAGAGCATGTGGTTAATACATCAAGCAGTGGCCAGTCCCTGCAGTCTGACTTCACTCTCACTGATTAGTACATAATGAAAAACTGCACATGTTGCTTTAAATGCAAAAAACTAATTTGAGGACATCATCATCATCATCATCATCATCATCATCATCATCATCATCATCATCAATCATCATCTCAATCATCATCATCATCATCACTGCAAGGGATGTCACCTTCTTTAAGAATACATTTTGTGTCTTAAATAAGTTAAAAACAAAACAACAACAAATAACAATTTGACAAATACAGGGTTGAATTTTGATGATTGATACCACTCTCATGTCTGTACATGTCAGTTTAGAATAAAGACAGGAGACAAGGTGAAGCAGTCAGCCTTGCTCCCTTTAACTAAGGCGACAACTTCACTACTACGTTTCATTTGAAAATGCATGAACTCTACTAGAGATATGTCTGGCGTCCACAGTACTCACGCAGATCACCTTGTTTTAGTTTGAAAACTCAACAAAATGTAACATGGATAATCAATTACAAGCGTTGCTGATCCTGTTATCTTTGCTAACAGCTGTTGTGCAGTTAAATTCAGCGTTTTACAATGATACAACTACTTATATTTATGGGAGATGAGCTATTATTCAACAATCTGTGACACTTCCTGTGTCCAGTGGGACCTGAGTGGGACCTGGGACGTGTAGCCATTATAATATGCAGACATAAAAGTGGTATCAATCTTCTCATCTAACTCTAATCAAAAGATCAAATAAGTATATTAACCAAAATGTATATTCAAAGCTATTCTTCTAAAAGAGGAAGAGATAATTCAATATATCATAGAATTCTTTACATTAAAGCGCTATGTGATGACTTTGCATATTGGGTGGATATATGGTCAGATTTGAAATCTGCAGACAAAGAAACTTTTAACAAATTAGCCAACATTTTCAATGGTGTTAATGAAGCTAACTACCTTATTACATTACTAAGAATGATCTCAAATACAAAAAATCGAAAAACAACTATGTCCATGGTAAAAAGTCATCTCATAGAGTTTTAAATAGTTAAAGGGGGATTATGTTTTTTTTTCAATGTGTGGTCTGCATTATAAATGTGGGTGTGCCATGACATTATGGCAACTTCAACAGTCCACGAAAGTGTTCATTTCACTGTCTTTACTCTGCGAAATATCCCTTTAGAACCCAGACTAACAATTGCTCCTTTTATTGGTGGAAAAAAAATACTTTTAGGGTATGTTTAATGTTGCAGTTGCCCCATAAGTGGAAATACCATAATCTATTGGACTGTTCATTTACACACCCGCATTTATACACATAAGGCCCATGCTGAAAAATACTGGAATTCCCCTTTAAGAGCACTTTTCAATGGATCCTTCTCTTAAGCTGCTTCCAGACGCTCCGCAGTCTCTGCAGACATTCTTCGCTTGGCCTCCTAGTATAAAGTCTGCAGAAATCCAGGAGACGTCGATGTGTGATCCCCCACTGGATTCAACGCGAGCGTGACAGACGTGACAGACGCACAAATTTGAAAAACAAATATCTTCCGTTGAAAAAGCTGTGACACACACCCAGAAGAAACCTACAAAGACGTCAAGAATGTTGGTCGTGATAAGAGCTGACGATGGGTTAGTGAGGAACGTGAGGATTTAATGCAGTTGTGAGCGCGTCCGCGCAGACAAATTTCTGCTGTGTTGTGCATGTGTGAAAGACAAACGCCGTAGCCAATTCTCTTGATTTTAGCCGGAGGTCTTGTGTGAAAATGGTTATATTCTGGCCAAGCATCAAAGCAAACCAATGACCACCTGTAAGAAACAGTAGTCCGTGTATCAGGACTGTCAACATACAGTTAAGCAGGACCGCATTAATCATAGTGACAACAGAACATGAAACCAAACCAGGACAGGTCTTCAGAGACATACAGTACAATACAGTGTTGTACAGTATACTGAGAGAGGACTGCAGTGTTGAAATAGATCAGACGCAAGCAGCAAACCCACAGTTGGAGGGTGGGGGAGTCGGGACACAGTTCAAACAGGAGGGGGAGGATGGGGACAGTGGGGGTGGGGGGGAGGTTGAGAAGGAGGGAAAAGTGGGGTAGGGTCTGAAGGCGGGGGCAGGACACCGGATACCGAGCTACCAAGAGATCAGTCACCTCAACTGAGTCCCGGTCAAAAAGACACAATGCATGAGAAGAAACAAGGCAACACCAGGCGCAAGAGAGGAGTACCACTTCCTGTTTGAGGAGAGTGTTCAGGAAGGAGAGACAGCAGAAGAGGAGGGATGGGGGCATTGATTGGTGGAGACTGTCAAGGGGGTGGGGCCTATCAGAACCAGTCAGGAATGCACCATGCTCCTGTCTTCTCCAAAGAGAGACAGAGGTTGGAGAAAAGAGGAGATAAGAGAAGGAGGAAGGATAGGAGGAGGAAGAAGAGGAAGAGAAAGAAAAAGAGGAGGAGAAATAAGAAGAAGAAGACACGGATGTGACAGGTCAGAGAGGTGAGGCCCTGAGAAGGGACAGGGTGTGATGTGGGGCAAAAAACAGGGGAAGATCGCAGCCACATATAGCAGAGGACCAACCACCGTGGACGGACAGACAGACACACACGCAGGAGTGCTGTACTTACAATCATCTGTGGAGGGAGAGCGGTGGGAGCAGGATGTAATAGTAATCACACGACAACAACCAGAGAGAAGGGTCAGTCAAGCTGCAAAGAGCCCCACATCAATCAATAACACATGTTTGGGCCTCAGGGCTGGACGCTCCAGGAACCAATCGACACCTGTCTAAAGCCTGGACTAAGGACAGCTACACAACTGAGAGCGTCCTGCAAATAAACTAACCTTTTACTGAGAATATAGAAAATACGTTTATCTTTTAAATTTAGCTTTTAACAGCAAATTCTCAAGATAATAATGTGGCTTTTATCTACACTCACTATCTTTATGTGTTACTAATTTCCTGTCTCTGCTGAATTGGATAAAGGCTACCTGCAGAAGTATGGCTACTGAGGCAGAGCCAGTCGTTAAAATACATTACTGGCTTGTACTGCTCATGTTATTCAGGGATTGATAATCACGTGATATGAGGCTCTTTTGTTAATAACCAAACACAAATAAGAACACATATATCTAAAACAAAGAAAACGAGTGGCTGCTTTCCAAAATGCATGATTCTCTTTTTGGGAAGAGGGCCAGATCATTCGGGCAGACATTTTCTGCCAGTCTGATGGGAGTTACTTGAGAATCAGGAATCTCTCCAAACAATCGTTGGCTGACATACTGGAGAGCAGCCATGAGCTGGTGTTATAATGATATGGTGCACTCCTTTTTTTCTTTTTCTGTAAAGACTTTCTTCTTGATTGCTGGGATGAATGAAGGTACCCGGGGCGATGCTGAAGATAATGTGTGCAAGGCAGTTGAGGAGTGGGTAGGATGCCATGTAGATGTGAGGAAGAAGCAGTTTGATCTTCCTCTGGCTTTTGGCTTTTAGAGGAGGGCCGCGTTGAGTCGCGACACACACAAAATGTCTGCCTCTGTGTGATTCCCTTTGTTCATTCTCCACCTCCTCCTCTGTTTTTTTGTTTGTTTTTTTTTGATGCTGCCTTGGGGGCATGTTTTTCTGCTGCTGTCATCATTAGAACATTAAAAAAAAAATACTTAAATCTTGCTATCCCATGTAGTTTTTCCACAAGTACACGAATAAACACCATCTTAATGGTGTGGTGTAGGCACTATGTGTTTGTATATATTTGTGTGCATGCATACTATACGTGTTGGCAGTGGCAGTATAAAGCATATAGCTTGGCATTTATATTGTATGTATTTGTATGGTTGTATGTGTGCGCTTGTAGGCCTGTGTGCTCTCACCGTTTGGTCTGTGAGTGGCGGCAGGACGATGGTCTTCTCCATGGTGTTCATCACCAGCTTCCACAGCTCCTTCAACACACGCTTCAGCACAGTCTTCTCACAGATCTTAGCAAACAAAGTCAGGCTGGTGCGGGGGGGGGGGGGGCAGAGAGATCCAAAATGAGTGTTTGCTAGAAACCGTCCAGAGGCAAATAATTCATAGTTTTCTAAGTCCTATGTCTGTGAACAGTTTGAGTGTTGAATAATAATATTAACTTGATATGATCCATAGATGTCTTTGGAGGTAAGTAAGAATTCTTCTCAAAAGAGAGGAAATTACATGCAAATATTAAACCTCTCTTCATGGATTGCTGGTCTATTTCTTTTTGAGCTATGATAACGTGACCAAAAACAAGGCATCCTCAATTTGTCTGACCTTGGCAAAATGAGTTCAATCATAAAATGCCTCCAAAATGGAACAATCCTTATAAACTGGCACTCAAATGGCAGATTGCCTCACTTGCTGTCCAGGAACTCCATGATGGGCTGCAGGACGTTGTCAGCATCCTGCGCCACGCTGCTGGCATTCCCTACGTTTGAAGTTCCCTTCACCTGGGCCAAGATGTCTCCCATCTGCTTCACGTTCTCCTCAATATGAGGCTGGAAACTGCAGAGAGGAAGACGAATATTGTAAGTTGGTCTGGAGAGAAATCACATTAATCTCAGAGGTCAGTATTTACAGTCCATGGATGTGAGTGTGTGTGAGTGAGTATCTTACCTGACAGAAAAGACCCTGCTGAGATCATCCATAACATTGTTGAGCTTAACCTGCAGGTCCTTCAGGATATCGCTGGCCTCCACACACAGCTGACACACACACAGAGAAATACACACACACACACACACACACAGAGAAGTGGTTGAAGTGTTTGAGAGGTAATATGTCACTAACGGAAGGATTTGGATTAAAGCTAGGGTTGGTATTCCTGGAAAAGCTAGCAAGAGCAGGCTACACTTTGAAAGAAAGCAACCGATTCACCCCACCCCTTCCAATCTGCTCTCTCGTCAAAGCGAAGCCCCCAAAACACATGAACGCTGCCTGACAACTGCAAGACTTTTCAAGGAGCTGCTCGCTAACTTTAGCAGTGTATGTCTCCCCACCTGAAGACACAAGTATACCTGGCCTTGGGGAAACCTGAGGATATCATGTGCAGTGAGAGCATAGGCAGGGAGTGCGCAAGCAGGCAGGTCGGTGAGTGCCAGCCAATGATGGTTCATGTTTGATTACAGTCCCGTAAGGGCCACAGACACCGACTTTTCATTTCAGATGACTTAATTTATATTGAGACATGAAGAAGACTTTGAAATAAGATAAAATGTGTTTCATAAACAAATGACCGACTCTATACCTTTTAAGATGTCTGAACTAAGAAACTAGGCTCAACACACACTAACACACTAACCCCCATGGCTATCCTTATTAGGACATTGCATTGATTTCCACTCATTGTGAACAGCCTAATGGAAAACCTTATCCCTGAACGTAACCATGACCAATTCATACCTAACTCTAACCTTAACCTAACCACAGTTCACATCTTACCACTAACATTCACCAGAACCTCAGAAATGACGATTTACCTCAGTAGGACCAGGCTTTGGTCCCCATGAGGTTTACTGGCCCTGACAAGGTTGCTGTTTATGCCGTAAAAGGTCCTAAAGAGGTCACAATTTAAAAAAATATATTTAAATGGGGATTCTCACGTCTTTTCCACCCATCGCTTCAAACATTTTCTCCAGTTGAACTCTCAGCTGTTGGATGTTGTTGATCAGGATGCAGGGCTGAGGACAAAATGACACATGTCTTTAACACTTCTGTTGATAAAGGATTCCGATGATGTATACATAATAAAACATAAATATACTATAATAATAACATCATTTTTTACGTTCTACATGTTATTACTTGATTTTCAAGCAAGTAAAAAAAAAGAGCTAAACTGAAATCTGAAATCTAGTGTTTGTTTAGAAGTGGCTGAGATGACTCCAGATGGGTTCATCAAGTCTCTGGTCACTCACCACTTTCTCCATGGTGACATAGTTGGCAAAACACTTGGAGATTATATCAGCATAGGACAGTAGAACATTGCTGATTGTCTGGAGAGGGAAAATAAGAAAGAGCAATTAGTTATCAAGGGATAATTGTTAAAAATAATGCTTACCTTTCTAAAAAAAAAAATTGTGCATTGATTCAATAAGGGATGTCCTGAATCACCTTGGCGAATCTCTTCATGTAGTGTCCTACAATCTGTGGATCTGGACACTCCAGCTTCCTGATGATCTCAAAGCTCTGGTTGAGCTGAGAAAACACATCCACCACTGAGCAGGAGAACAGAGCGTGTTCTGATGTGACCTGGAACTGTTGGGCAGAGAAGATGTGTAAGAAGATTAAAAACCGGGAACAGATAGAGGCGAGGCACATTAGATCCTGGCCACCTACGATCATAGAAATGGACCATTAAACTGAATATCTTTCACAGCGTGCACAGATCCTCAGCCCCCCTGCAGTCATTCAGCCATACTGCCTGTTAGACAGCCATCCGGTGACAGGTGGGAGCTCCTGACTGTCTCCTTGTAATTGGCTGCTGGTTTGTGCCTGGTCCCTAATTGGCTGGAGGTGAGTGTGAAGGTGCTCCTTCAGGGAGTCTGGGTAATGAGGTGGGGACAGCTTTCCTGCAGTCAAAACTCTGGAATGAGGCCATTAATTCACAATACCCTGCTGTCACCGCACGTCTTTAAACTTCCAAAGAATCTCTGAATCGATGAAGTGCTTCTGCTGAAACATCCACTCATCCCAAACACACAAATGCTTTCTATTTCGAGACAGCACCTGCGCTGCGGTGTGCGTGTGTGTGCCTTTCCTGCTGCTGGCAGCCTTTGAAGCATGCAGAGCGAGCGGGAGGAGGCACCTTTAGCTGATAAGTTTGAGCGTGACAGAGGAAGTACAAAGGATGGATTACAGTAATTCTGCCTGAGCAACAACAGTGGCTCTGCATTTCAAGAGGGTTGAAGCACAGATAAGGAGAGGAAGAGCAGCAAAACTTTTACCCCATCTTTTTTGTCTCGTTCCAGAGCACCGTGCAGAAAGTCTCGAGACACTTCCTCATTTTCATCCAGCCACTGGATGACAAATGGCTCAAACCACCTATGGAGTGCATAAAACAAAGCAGGAAGCAAAATGACACAGGGAAAAAAAACACTTGATGGTAACAAGCTGAGCACATGGTCTAAAGCAGAGAGAGCAAGTCTGATCCATCTATCCATTCATCCACCTATACATTTATCCATCTATCCATCCATCCATCCATCCATCCATCCATCCATCCATCCATCCATCCATCCATCCATTCATCCACCTATACATTTATCCATCTATCCATCCATCCATCCATCCATCCATTCATCCACCTATACATTTATCCATCTATCCATCCATCCATCCATCCATTCATCCACCTATACATTTATCCATCTATTTATCCATCCATCCATCCATCCATCCATCCATCTATCCACCCATTCCTCTAGTCATCCATCCATCCATCCATCTATCCACCCATTCCTCTAGTCATCCATCCATCCATCTATCCACCCATCCATCCACCCAGCCATCTATCCATCCCCTACTACCTGGCAAACTGACCATTACAACTGCAATCTGTGGAAAAGCATACCTGTTTTTTATAGGGAATGGGAAACAGGACTCTGATTGGATGTTACACCCAAAACACCCATGATTAATGAAGAGGAAAGACACTTGCACTTCGCACTGCTTTACATCAGGGGTGAAAGATCGGGGCCTTAATCCTCTGTTCTTATATTCAGCTTTCAGAATATGTTCAGACGCGTGTGTGTGCATGAGGCTGGGAGACACTGATGGTGGAGCTGCTACTCACGCAGGATACTCGGGCACTCGGCTCTTGAAGAAGGGAAGGTCTTTGCAGTACTCGTTGTACAGCCACTTGACCTTGAAGTGCAGGTTCATGTAATCTGCGCTCTTGCACAGGCGATTTTTTTCATGCTCTGAGAGAAAAAGCAAAGCAGACAAATCCACGTTGAGTCAAAAGATCGTTTGGTCCGGGTGTCCAAGCTGACTACACCCACCTGCATTTACCACACAATGCTTAAAGAGGCATCAGCCAAGAATCAAACACACATCCTCACAGAGTAGGTGAATATAATGAATTCTGATCATATTTTGTAAAGCTGTCACATAGGATCATTATGGAAAGAGAACCAATGAATAAATGAATAAATCCAATATCAATTAAATGTACAATTGAATACAAACCTTCAGGCCTTGCGTTATTTGAAATCAAGTTTTCATTCAAAATGAAATCAATGAAAGCAGGAAATGTCGCTTCAAATAAATGCTTTATCATTACATCAATTTCTTAACTGATGAAAAAGAGATTTTCAATATCAATTCAATATCCCGCTCATCGTAAGAAAGCACAATGCATTCATGTTTTTGTCTGCATGTAGTTATAATTGAGAATTTGCAGACAATAAAATTGGGAGAACCACTGTGGCCAATAAACCGTATCCTACTGACACAGTATCATAAAATATGTTCGATACCTCTATAGAACACGTTTGCGCTTATCGCATATAGGATATAATTACCTGGGATTGTTTGATTACGATTAAATCTACCTGACTGATTGTGAACACAGAACAAATCCTTCATGATCTGTCGGATTTACAACCAAACCACTGGAAACAGTCAAGTAACAGTATCCATTCAACCCTTTAAGTATCATTATGAAGTGCAGGTCAAATGCATTATATTGTCCTCTCTGTCTGTTTGGTCGTGAGTGCAAATAGTGCTTGAACCACACACTGTTAGCGGTAACAATTCATCAGTGCTTTGTGTCATTTCAGAAGCTCAGAATAACAATGATGTGCACTCACCCTCCATTGCATATTTCATATCCTGAGCAAACAGATTCCACATCACTTCTGCACTGATTTTACCCACGTTGAGCTCCTGGGGAAATCTTAATGGAGGAGGAACAGGAGATGGACTTAATGTATATGCACTTTGAAAGAGAAGGTGTATTAAACTCAGCATTAAGATACAAGCCTGAAAGTGGGGTTGTGAGGGTAATAGGAGAAGAGACAGAGTAAAGAGGTTCAAATAAAAAATGCCATGAAGAAGGAAATGTGATTAAGTAGAGACATACTGGTTCAGGCAGGGGGTGTAGGAGTTCTTGTCCTCCTCGATAATGGAAACAATAAGTGTGATGAGTTTGGACCAGAAATCCAGGTTCTTGATGCTCGGTCCCTGCTCCTCTGGAGGCACGGCGCCCTGCTTAGCCTGGAAAGGTAACAAAATGAACACAAAACATTTCAATAGGACTTTTTCCTGCTGCTCACTTTACCTAAAATGACAAGAAAATAGCAACAACTATAAACTTTCATTTTATTTTATTGTCATGATTACACAAAATCCTGCATTGTCATGTGAAATGTCCTAAAGTCCCGTACGTCCACTAGTGGGGGACCCAGCATATGTTGCTCAAACCGAATAAAACAGACTGAATGTCAACCATCTGAGCGATTTCTTTGAAAGAGCTGAAGATGCGTAGGAAGTTTAAAAAAATAAAAAACTAAGCTGAGCACTGCAGGAAATGAAGAGTGAAGAATGATCTTGCAGAGATTTCGACAAAATATAGCGACGTCCCGCAGGATGAAATGTTTTATTCAAAGGGGAAAATGCTTATTTGAAATTCACGAGGGAGTATGAATGGGGCTGGCGCTTTAATGAGGACTCGGAGCAACCTCTAGAAATCCCAGCTGAAATCTGGTTCAGGGTGATGGATGGAGGAGTCTGGCCTACTCAGACAGAGAGGACGGTCGGACTTCTCCACAAAACAACGTACATGCACGCACAGAGAGAGAGAGTTCTTACCGGGTCTGTCTGATACTCGCGGCTGTAGAGCTCATGGCAGTTGTTAAAGATGTACTCAGTAGGTGGAGTTGAGACAAGCTTTGACACAGTCCTTGACTACCTGACTGGCCCTGGGCGGAGACTGGAGTTCTTGGACCTGAACACACACACACAGACAGAGAGAGAGAGAGAGAAAGTTAAAGTAAAGTAAAGTAAAGTAGAGGTGTTTTCTCACCTGAAAGTCCAGACCATGGTCTGAACCAAGGTTTTCAATTCAGCTTTGTAGTAACTAACTTTTTAAAATAAGGTTCAGAGAAAAAAAAATTGTCTTTGAATGAAGAAAATGGATGAACTGGTTAACATCATCATTATAATTTAGTTGGCACTGTAGGATCACCATGGTGTAATAACCAGCAAAATGAACGTCCTTGTCGATCAAATATTATAACGACAGAGGTGAAGACTAAGCAGCCCTGCAATCTACTTGTGCTGATTTTCTAGATACATTTCAGAGAAATATTGCAAACACCAAATAAATACATCTCTGCTTAGTTATGGGTTAAAATTCCTGAAACAATTTGGTAGAACAAGTTCACACATTCAGCAATATTCCATTTTAATGGGTAGGCTGTGTTTATGAAACACAGTGGAAAAGAAAAAGTCTCTGAAGGAAGGTGGAAGCTGTACCTTCATTCTGAAGAAGGTAATACTGGTGAGGAGGTCCACTGTGGACTTGAGATCCTGCAGCCTCTCAGGACTGCTGGCTGGGAAGTTATTCTGCAGAGTCAGACAAAAAAAACCCCAATGAGACACAACAGTAAAAATATCACATCCGTCTTTGTCCAGTGTTTTTTTGTGTGTTCATGGACAAGATCCAGCACTGCCACCGAATCCTTCCACTTGTTACTGTGTGGGTGTGCAGTGTTTCCTGAATGTGTCCACGCATGTTTGAGAGGAGCTGTCACTCAAATGAACACATCCCTCTGCTCTGTGCGACTGTTTTCTCACATAGAGGCAGATATTAGGAGAAAGGGAAGCATCACAGACATTATAGAAGATAAGACATGAGGGAAAACAGTGAGATGGGGTTTCTTACTCTGTACATGGACAGGTCGATCCTCAGAGAGTTGTGCAGCTGATCTAGAAGCTTGACAAATCGCTCTTTCTGTGGGTATTACAACACATATGAAAACACAATTTAACATTGACATCCACTCAACTGCTTAACATAGAAAGATACAGCAAACTAACTTTAACTCTATGACAAATGAGAATGGCACTCAGTAAAATGCATACCTCCGCCAAGGCCCAACAGTCATTCACTAGATCATGATTTTTAAATGGATCGACACCAAATTGCACTGATAAAATATCAGTCCCCTAAATATGCCTTTTTTTTTTATTAATTATCCACTGAAAAATCTACGAAAATGTGGAGAAATGCTCTATCCTGCAATGTTAAAGAAAGGGGAAAAAACTCCTGGATCATTGTTTCATTGTAATCTGTTCAGTAGATCTTGAGCAATTTAGCTAAATAACGAACAAACTCAGACAAAAACATGACCTTCGTGGCGGAGGTAAGTATTCAGTGCGCACAGAATTGACTGTGTTGTGGCTTTTGGATAAATTCGACAGTATGTTTTTTGATGTAGCACATTCTGACACCAGGTGAATTTATAGATTCTGTTTGCAATGACTCACCCCGAAGTTAGAAGCAGCAAAGCGGTCAGAGGCAGAGACGTTGTTAGTTGCCTGGGTGGTGTGGGCATAGTAGGCATTGATGTTAGCCAGCAGTGTGCTCATTACTGCAGGCACACCTGGGCACATGTACTTGGATGACAGACAGGCAAAGTGGCTGCAAATGAGGGACAGACACACGTAAACAAACACTGGGTACTAACAGCTTACTGAGAGCCTGATGCACGAGAACAACCAATGCTGCGTGAAATCCACCCCCAAAAAATAACATACGTCATCGCCTGGTAGATGGACTCCACTCCGTAGCGCATGGCGAACTCATCTACAATCTCCTGGGGCGTCTCCTCGAAGTAAACTTTCCATGCATCATCCCCTTTGGCATCAGGGATCTTCACCACACCGTTGTTCTGCAGGTCTGTCATATAGTGGAAGAGGTTCTGCGGGGAGGAGGTAGCAGTGTTAGGGGAAGAATTGAAGGAGGTGTGTGGAAGATTAGAGGGAGAGGAGCTGAGCCTCTGCTTAAATCGTAGCTTGCATATGTCATTGTAAAAAAGGAAGCAGGTTTCAACCTCTCGACCTATTAATCTTCAAACGACTGTGCTACGTTAAACTGCATTATGAGGCCAACACGAGGTTGCTGCCGAGGGTACTCAGCCGCAAAACATTGTGCAGCAGTAAAATATTAAGGGTTGACTTTGTGGTTTATGACCAGTTATGTGCAGCAATAACAGTGGTCATTTGTCGGTTAAGGTTCAGCTAATGTGCTCTGTTGAGTAATGGGCCCAGTAATGATTCCATACAAGACTGTGATTGGTTCACAGCCAATCAGGGAAGTTCTCTGTACAGTGCAGAGCAGTTTAGTAATATGTCTGATGTCTTTGTTTTTAGAAAAGGTCTTTATCTTACTAGAGCAAAGCAAAGTTCGTGGAGTAATAACTTAAATTTAATTTAGAATGAATCCGTTATGGAAGGGAACATCCGTCAAACTGTCTGGCAGAGCTCATGAGAGGAGTTGGCACCGAGATACCTGCATTCATATGTTATATTCTTTCCATTTTAAAACCCAGTCAACTCGGTGTCCAGTGCAAAAGCTTCACATATAATGTAGAAATAAAGAAAGAATGCATATTGTTACGGCAACAATGAAGTGGCTGCTGTCTGTTCATTGGAAATTGGGCTTTTTGAGTAAAAGCACTTCAATAAGCCTGAGCAGTAAAATGGGTAAAACTATCAAAGGTAAAGGATTCCCCCCCATCAGAGGTAGACATCTTTAATACATCAACCTATTAAAAGGTTCTAAAGTTTTTGTTAAATAATAATTAAACTTTTACGAGTTCTTTCTCTTTATTCTGCAAAAAATAGTCTTGAAATAAAATGTATAAATGTAGCGGTGGAAGGATAACACAGACTTACAAAATGCAAATCAGTGCCACAAAACAGTATTTAAGTCCAGTAATAGATTTCTGCTTGTTTAAACTGTACAAACACACACTGAACTTACTTCATGCAAACAGGTGTACTGAACGTGATACGGGGCGACTGTCTCCTCTCCTTTGATTTCTACATTAATGTGCATGCGGATGGCTCCAGATACAGCAGATTTGTCTGTACGCTTGTCTGTGAACACACAACACGGTTACCAAACTCAATCAATCAGAGATGTTGAATTACTTTTATAATTGTAAAGTCAAGAGATTATTGCAGGAAGTACAAAGGATGCTGACTATAAATATAACTGACCGAGATTGTACCAGACATCCATCTCTCCGCTCAGGGTTCGGACCTCGATGATGGTTTGACCGAGGAAGTCATCAGACTCTCGCTTGAACTTCTGCTTCACACGTGACTTGATGTCGTCGTCCTCATCCCACACGCGCACCTTGATCCGATCTGAGGAGTTGTGACACTCGCTGCACAGACGGAACCAGAGAATCAGCAACAGTTCACCCTTGTATATGAAAATGTTAATGTAAAATCTAGCCTTAAAATGATCTGAATCAATTTTCTTTCATCAACACAAAGGAGATAAAAACGTTTAATTCTGACACTACATAGAACTAACTCAATAACTTGAAAAGAAAGGTCAACACAATTATAATCAACAACACTGAAAACTGACTAATGGTTAGGGTTATGAGTAAAAAAGCTATATAAGTAAAAAAGCCAAACTTTTGTTTTATTCTGCCTCTCTCTTTTATGTGACTGTAAGTGCAATATCTCTTTAAATGTTTTCCTTTCTTGGCGAAGTTAAGAAATTATCAGACATCACCCTGAGCTCTGAGAAATCGTGATGAGCATTTTCCACAAAAATCAGTTTCTGGCTTAACGAGAAATTTTGTGGAAAAAACAACGTATCACCTGCATGAAGATCAATTACATAAAAGCCTCAAGCTACTACAAAACTTGTACATTATTTTCCAGGAAGTCTCGACTCACAAATTAAATGTCTCCTCCCAGACGGGGTTGAGGTTTCCGTAGATGGTCTTGGTCCTCTTTTTGGTCTTTCCCACCTGGACCGTGACATAAGGATCACTGGAACCAGTTTTATCCTTGGCTTGTAGACCCTGAGCACACAACACTAGGAAGAAGGGAAAAAAGAAAACTGGTCAGCCACATTGTTACACAGTCAACCAGCAAACCCCACTGTGTGTCCTGCTCTTTCTATCTTTGTGAGGACCAGTGTCACTGTAGATCAGATCAACAGAGTGAGGACATTTTAGATGGTCTGCACTTTCAGACACAGCTTCAAAGTGCTGAGTGTTCAGACTTTGGTCGATGGTTTTGGTTCATGGTTAGAATTAGGCTTAGGTGAGGATAGAGGAACAGAGCCTGTTTCCATTGAAAGGATACAGGAGGTGCACCATCCCTCCCTCAGCATGCTTGCACAAGAGGGCTGTTGAGCCTTGGCAGAGTTATGCGCTCTACCTTTGTGTTTTATTAAGAGAAGTCAAAATGACCCTCCGTCGGAGCCTACAAGTGGATGCTGTGGTGGTGGAGGGGCTGAAGCGATCAGCAGCGAAACTGGCACAGCAGCAGCGAGGGCCAAGCAAAGGGAGTGATGGGATTTCTTTGCTGTTCCAATCGACCTGCCGGAGAGTGGGGTATGTCACGTGCTTGTAGCAGCACAGCTCGAGTTGGCTGCCTGAAGTAGCTCCCAAGCATCCCTCCATTTGTGAAGGGTAAGGTTAGGGTTAGGGGCAAAAGAGTGTGTTCTGAGGGAAACAGATGTCTCCTAACTCATCTGACCTTCTGCTCCATTGCCCCATAAACACCTCCTGTGCTCTCTTCATGCAGATGGCAGCTCGTCTCATTTCACAGACACAAACATGTGACATGTTCCGTCTCCTCTGACTTCAATGCTGACCACGTCTGCCAGCTCCCTTCAAACCTACTGTACTGATATAACCCCCCTGCCCCCTCTCACCTGTGATGCAGATCTTGGCCGACCATTTGGATGTGCCATCGAGCACGCTCTGTTTGATCTGCTTCATCTGGGTGACGTGGGTGGCCTTGAGGACGGTGAACACTTCCTGAATGAGTTCAAAGATCTCTGGTTTGTTCCTCTCACGGATCTTCATGCGGTCCTTGAGGACCATGATGATGTTCTGGGTTCGGTCCTCCGCACCGTGTTTGGAGCTCTTCTCCGCCGCCCCTGATCAGTGGGACAATTAAGAAAAGGATCTAAAGTTAAAGGCATATAGAAGTGACTCTCTATGAGAGGTCTATGGCTTTTAGTCTCCATACAGTGATTAATTATGACAGAAAGTAGAGAAGAGTATTCCCTGGAGGAAAACATTTTACAACTTATTAAAAAAACTGCCAAGGAAATTTAATTCAGAGCAGAGAAGAACTGCAGATGATATTATATTTCATGAATGAGGGCCGGACCCATTTGCAGTGCTATAAACTGCTGTGTAAAAGAGAAATGGAAACGAGAGGTGGATGTCAACAAAAGATAAATGACTTTTAATATCCTCCCAAGAAAACAAGGAAAATAAAAAAGTGGGTGCGAGGGGAGAAGGAAGAGGAGGTTGACACTGACAAAGAGAGATAAGGGGAAAAAGACGCTCATGGATACTTTGGTCTTCTTAATAAAAAGCAGCACTGACGCAGAATGAAGTCAGTAAATGGTTGTTCAGCTCCTGTAAAAATCGTACGCACTATTTTAGCATCCGTTGGCAATTAACACGCCAAAATTCAAATGACTTTTTACTAGGTATTCTTGAAGCCATTTTAGGCCAATTACAAATTGTGATTGCTCATTCAAAAGAGTCATTTGTCTAGAGTTAGATGAGATGATTGATACCCCTCTTACATCTGTAAGGTGAACATGAAGCTAGAGACTTCATACATGTAACAGACATGTACACGTCTTCTACTATTACAGACTCATGAATGTTAAATTTAATACAACATCATCATATTTTAGTCTCTCTTTCCAATGTTTTAGATGCTCAAATTGTAATAATAATGTTTTCCATCGTGTCTCTTACTTTGCAGACAGTCAGCGTTGAGTAGATCTTGGCACTTTTCGTGACATTTGACTCCACACTCGGTACAGCGCATGCCCTGGCGAGCGATACCCCACAGCAGCCCCTCGCACTCGTAGCAGTAAGTCGGAGTGGTGGCGGTCCACACCTCAAAATTATGTGGGGTGGTGCAGGAGATGGGATATATGAGGGCCTGAAGAGTCTTCTTATAGACATGACTCTTCTACAAGGTTACAGAGGAAGAGGAGAAGAGGAGTTAAAAGCCTTTCAGCGTGATGTGATATGTTTCGATCTAATAGTGTAAAGTGAGCACTGACCAGTTCTTCATTATGGAGGGTGCTGGACGTCAGGGCCGAGGTGATGCCTGCTTTCCTGGAGTTCTGAACCAAAGACTGTGCGACGGGAGAAAGAAGATGTCACGTCTCTCAGCTCCCAATTATTACAGTGTGTCTAGCACTGTTTTCTTGAACAGTTACAACTAAGTAGAGGTGACAGCTGAAGACTTTAAAGTGCCTCCTTTTTTAATAGCAACCATGATACATAGAACACTAGTATACTGTCAAAATCTAAGTGTTTCTAGAACAAATGGTGTTTTGGTTACTCACCATGGCCTGTGGCAGAACGTGACGGTGGAAGGAACAAAGGAGAGATTTGACATTAGAAAAAGGAAAGACTGTGGAAGAAATTTCCACAGGTTGTTAAAAATGCAAAAGTGATGATGAGAAACCGACACATTTATTATTATACGTTTGCTGTCCTCACAGGAATCCACAATGAAAGCATGGAGTCAAAACAAGGATGTGGAAACCTGAAGGGCGAGGAGGCCACACCCACAACCTAGTGTGATATATATGTTATGTAAATAAAATGTGATCACTGCTCATACAACCAGTACTCCACCCTGTCACTTAACTTTTTTTTTCTTGCCAAGATTGAAATGAGAAGATTGAAGCCAGTGCAGCTGACGTGAGCCAGTTTGTTTAGAGGAGCCAGGTGACAGGAAATGGGAGAATTTACGTACCAGTGCCTCTAAGTTATTTGTCTGTTAGCAGGATTACACAAACACTAATGAACTGATTTGGTGGAAAGGTGGGGTATAGGCCAATAAAGAACTTTGGAGCTGGTTAGGTTCGGTGAATAGGGGTCTAATCCTGGATTTTATTTAAATCTTTATTAGCAAGACAATGGGCTTTTTGACATTTTCGTCAATTTATCAAAGCATATTTGTGGCACTGATATCTATGAGTATGTGTCATTTGGTGCAGCTTTAATGACTCTAAGGGGACTGATGAGCCTTGGCAGAGGTGCCCAGACCACTGACTGCCATTCTACTTAGTACACTGTATTCTATTTGTTTAATCTCTACAAAAGCCAATATATAAAACTGAGCTCTGAAGTTGTGGTTTTATGGTTCTTGTGTGGCTCTGGATAAACATATATGATAATGGTTGTGGTCTTCTCTTCAAACTCAGAATAAAAAAGAAAATAAGGGAAGTTCCCAAAGTGCCAAAGTTTTCTTTTAAGGTTGCTTGTACTAGATGACTGGTACAGATGAGTTACAGGTTCCTCCAGTGGATTTAAGTTTTTCAGAGTCGAACCACGAATGAGTCTGTGTCATGGGGTTATGAAAAGGTCTGTTATATGAGAGTATCGAGCAGACATCGATGTATGTCAGTGGAAACCTCTGGCCTTTCCACTGGCCCCTCAGCCCTGCAGCTGTAACAGCAGCATGCATCATCTGTAAGCACAGAGGATGAAGTGACATAGACTGAAAGGCACAAATGGAGGAGGAAAGTGCACGAGAATAGAGCAACGGAGAGATAAGATGACATAAAGAAAGCAGAGAATCAGATGAAAAGCCCAGGAGGAGCTAGAGTAGACAAGAGCACTGACTGCTGAGCTGAGTGAGAGATGGACTGCGGAGATGTGAGACACTTAGTCAGGGGAATACAAAGAGATTAGCACAGAAACTCACCAGATCTCTGACCAGAGGCATAGCTTTCCTCTTCCTGAGGTCTGGCATGCTGTCGATACTGTACAGAGCGCCGCCCATCCTGGAGACAAACCACGCACAGAGCAACGTTCAGCATCCCTGGTTTTGAGTTGCAACAGTTGTTAAACAGAACATGGACATGACAGTTCAATTAGACAGTAAACACATTCAGACATTATGGCCCCAGGCTTGGCTTTTGGCTGGTAAGTTATAGATTTCCATTTCCAGTAGTAACAGCATCATGGTGACTTACCCTGCTGATAGCAGCAGGGAGGCGATGCCAACACTTTCTCCTCGGGCCTGTGAAGAAAGAGGGCGATGTGATGAGAAAGAAAAGCAAGCAGGATGCCATGTGGAAAAAGAAGAAGGGTATCAACTTATAGTACTGTACAGACATTGTCCTTTATCCTGACATAACAAATTCTAGCGAAATTGCATGGGGTTAATTAGCAAAAAGCAATATTTCATGGTGAGTTTCACTTGTAGCTATTGTCATATTAAGTACAAGTGTTTTCACAGATGAATAATACAACAGTGATAAGTGGGAGATAGGAAAAGTGGGGAAAGAGGAAAGTGGTATAGCTGAGTTGAGGCGGTTACTGACATCAGCAGATTGTTGATTACAGGCAGATGACTATCCATGTAATCGTTCCTCTAATTCTATCTGTTCCATTATCCAAAGACACAAGTTCTTTGTCTGCCTGCCTGCTCGGGGAATGACACGCGGCACTGATCACTCACGTCACTCCGAGGCACAGAAATAGTCACGATCGGTACAAACACCAGGCTTTGAAAATGACACATAGTGCGCTTACAGCCGCTTGACTCTCTGCAAAGAACTAAGAGCTGCACAGGGCCGGAAAAACTTAAATCAACACACTCTGGGCCACACCCACCTGAGAGTCGGCTCCAGCCATGGGTAATCAGAATGGAGTACATGCAAATCGCTACGAGGATGGCAAACAACTGAAAAGAAAATAAGGAAATGGCAAAAAAACAATACAAGGGGTAAACAGAAACAATCAAATAAACACAAGACGATACAGCATAATCCACATCAATCACAAAAAGCTTGGGGAAAAAACACAACAGTTAGACGTGCAGGTCAGTGAGCTAAAATAATAGACATAGGAATTAAAGCAGAGCAACAACAGAGAAAAATATACAAAAAAACAATGATTTACCCACTTTTACCTGTTATCGACACCTACGTGCTGAAAGATACAGTGAGGAACACACACACACACACACACACACACACACACACGCACGCACGCACGCACGCACGCACACACGCACGCACGCACGCACGCACGCACGCACACACACACGCACGCACACACACACACACACACACACACACACACACACACACACACACACACAGGGGCTGTACCTCTTGCAGCTGTAGTCGCACTCTGCTGAAAAGTCGAAGCCAGTTGGCTTTGGCTCTGGCAGGACCAGGCTCCAGGATTTCTCTCCTCGGGAAACTAAAAGAATGATTGAATAAAGACCAAAGTTATTCATATATATATATATATATATATATACTGAAATGTATGCACTGAAACTATGACAGAATAATATTAGTATATAGAATAAGTTTTCACATGAGTTGAGTAATGTTGACAGTATGTGGATTTATGTATTTTCTTCCTCTCTGAAGTTGTTACGGTATGAGCTGTGTTCACCTTGGAACAGGAGGCTCCTCTGTTTTCTCCACAGGAGCTGGAGGGATGCCTTCTGCTGCTGGAAGCTGCTCTGAAGGTTTAGGCTCCTCCAGTGCAAACTCAGGTTTGTGTTCGGGTTCCAGGGGTTTGGAGTCTGGGACTGGAACCTGTATAGTGGTTGCAGGAGTGGGTGTGGATGTGGTGGTGGACATATCTGGCTGTGGGAATGCAAAGGGAGTTTTAGTCGAGTCTGAAGTGAAAGGTGGTAACATGTCGTCCTGTGAGGCCGGAGGTAGACCAGGAGCTGTGATCGGAGGCTGGATCTGATCGTGGGCCGGCTGCTGCTGATGCAATGATGCCTGCTTCTCCAGCGGCGGCCTGGGGGAGGACTGACCATCAGAGAGCGGCATCAGGGTGGGGTCGGTGCTTGTGGGTGTGGGGGTATAGGGCGGTTCCTGAGATTCACTGAGTGTGCCGTCAAGCTGATACATATCTTCATCCTCCTCATACGGCATCTCCTCCTCATCTTCGTAGTTGTACTCTCCTTCCTCCCCGTACATGTCTCCCTCATCTTCATCATACAGTGCCCCCTCCTCCCCTCCGTCTTTGAGGTAGGCTCCATCGTCGCTGTAGATGGCCTGGGGATCTTCACCCTCCCAGCCCGGGGAATTCTCTTTGCCGCCGCTGACCGAGGAGTGGCAGGAGTGGTAGGAGTCGTTTTCATCGTAGAACTCTGAACCTCGCAAGCTCCCGCCATCCTCGGGAACAAACTCCTCGCTGAGCTGCGAGCTGCCTCGACTCAACTCGCCTGATGAGGCGTAACGACTGTCCGTGGGACTAAAAGAAGGGGGGAGATGCAGAATGTTACACACCCACACAGGTTTAAAACTAAACTAATGGAGTTCCCAGAGTTGCACATTAAAGATTTTTACTGACACAGTGACACTTTAGGGTCTTGTGTTAGGGGCCAGGGAGGGAGATCATTAACCAATAGGAAAAGAGGAGTAACTGTAAACCAACCAATCAGGAGACTTACAGTCAGGGATCAGATTAGAGGTGCTTCTATGTAACTGTAAGGGGAACCATATTTTTAGTCATGGGAAAGGTTACAAAGAATACTAGTTCAAAAATTAATACAGAAACACACAGCATACAGAAGCAGATGATTAGAAAAGAGATACCTGAGAAATGTATGATATAAATAGGCCTAATCAAATGAAAGAACAGGAACCTGGAGAGGTCCAGGGTAATTTATTAGCCTGGCAGAACAAAAACAGTCTTTCTGCATATAGATAAGTGAATATTATTATTCCCTCTGACGAATGAGGCTATTAAACACTGAGACAGACCATGAGTCAGTAAGAGATTTAAGACACATAACACAATTTCTAACAAACACACTCGCACATTATTGTTTTGTCTCTATTGATTACAGTCCACGTCGGTTCAATAATGCATAGTGCAGGAGCCTTAAAGGAGAAAACTGTATAATGGCTTTGGGCTGTGAGCCACAGGGAATACACGTACGGCTGAATAGACACATAGACATTCAATTTACGACACCCCTGTTCCCCTCTATTCATCACCTATCTCCCTCTCATCCAACACAAAGACCAACACTGACAGTGAAACGCTTGCATAACGCTCTAAATAAATGTCTGCCCTCTCTCTCAGAAGGGAATAAAAAAACATGAAGAATAAAGAGTCTGTCTTGGCCTCTCTTCTTTAGGACCTCATCATTAGGTCCATGTCCTCCTACTTTCTCACAAGTGGAAATTAAATGTGTATAATTACCATGTATGGGACGTCCAGAATAAGACAGGGCCCTTCTTAAAGTCTCACATAGAGTAACAACAGGCTGCCACAACGACAGATGCACAGGCATGCACACGCAGCCGCGTCCCCATGACATAAGAGGACATAAAATGCACTTACATTACAGAGACTTATTCAAACCATAACCCTAATTGCTACTTGCCTAACCTTAACCTTAACAACCTAAACCTTAGCCTTAACCTTAACTTAACCTTAAAAAATGTATTCACCTTAAAAACATATTGATTTATGTTATGGGGACTTGCTTTTTGTCCCCATATAAAGAAGACAAGTCCCAATAATGTGACTGTGTAATCTAATAAATAATATCTGGACCAAACACTACACACACACACATATATATATAGACACATTGGTTCAATCACTCACCCACACATATACACAGAAAACTGCACAGAACTTATAAGGGTTCAAAGATGGAGAAAGACAAGCATGATACATTACTGGTGAGACTCATTTGTAATTCTTCGCCAGGCACACAGTAAAGATAGATGCAGGACCAGTAGTTTTCTTTTCAAGAAAATATATATAATATATACATATACAGAGATAGGGCAAGAGCGCATGCATGCAAGCACAGCGAGCGAGGAGGACGGGACAAGTCCACCACTGACGTCACAGCGAGACGGAGTCACAGGCCGGAGCAAGAGGAAGAAGAGGAGGGGGGGGTTTCGGAGAGGAGGTACAGAGACCCACCTATCGGACAGCGAGTGCCTACTGTCTAGTGAATACTGACGACTGGTGCGCCGGCTCGACCCCGAGCCTGAGTCGATATCGCTGCGCCCGTTGGTGGCAGAGTCTAAACTATCATAGCGTCTGGTAGGAGGAGCAGGGAGGGAGGTGGGGGGAGGGAAGAGGTGGGAGAGGAGCATCAGTAGAGCTCAATGCAAGTCGTTCAAAGAAAACCAAACTGAGCCTCTGCAATATAACGTAAAAAACGGTGAAGCCTCACAATTTTTCAAGTCTCAAAACAATAGTAAGGTGCATGTATGGAGGAAAGACCCCAACTGGGCCTCATGATGTTAGGGTCACCCACCCAGGTCTGATCATCCTATGGTGAACCTCACTGAGCAGAGGGTGCCTTTGGTTAAAAGGGTGAAACTGCAGATGACGCTAAGGTACACAACTTATGACATGTCTCTAACAGCCACTGAGGGTCACTTACATGCAATGTGTTGGCAACTTATTATCAAACTAGTGCAGAAGACCTTCAAACGTACTAGTATTCACCATCTTTTCCTATGTTTTAAATTGACTGAAGCTAATATGAGGCTTTGCAGTCTGGTCTATTAAAATCAAGTGAGTATATTCCAGAGCTACTGTCTTTTCAGTGTTATGTTGCAGTCCTCCCACTGCAGCATCCCAAGAAAACACTGTGGAAATAAAAAGAGGTAAATTTGAGCTAAAAAGACTTTGCAATATCCTCACTTGATGGTGTACCATGTCACCTACATTGCAAATGCATTAGGAAGAGATTTCTGAAAGGCATTTTATGAACAGGGGGACGAGTTTTCCTATGATACAGTGTACATAAAGATGGATGATGCATCTTCACTGTCCAGAAACGAAACGTTTGGGGCCAGAGTGTGCACAGTAGGGATCGAGACACGGACATCAAGGTCCTGCCAGTACATACACTCTACCAAATAATGAGTCACTGTCAGCTGTCAATAATTTTTATAGCCTCAAATAACTAATTAAAACTAGTTATCAGAAAGAGGAACACTTGAAAAAGTGTGATAAAGACGTCTTAAAATTACAGAAAACATCTTTGAGATTATCTTTTTGATGCTAACTTTGACTTTTTAGTTTGGCCTATGTCCCATCCACTAACATGGAGGAGACTGGATTTATGACCTGTACTGGAACCAGCCACCAGGAGGCGATTAGGACACTTTGGCTCAGGCTATGGTTCATATGAACACCTGACTGTTGTTTTAAGACAGACTTGAAAAATTGTGCCCTTATCCTTAAAGTCTCTTTCACCGAGGTTAGGCACTTGAAGATTTAATTCACCCATTTGAAATTCAAACTTTTCTGTTTCAGCTTTCCTGAGCAGTGCATTCATTTGATTTCATCTGCCACCATTTAAAAAACATATATATATACTGTCATGTCCTGAAATTAACTAATTTCCTGCAGAGCAAGTTAGCGCAGAAGAGATCACATGTTCTGATGCTCACAGACTCGACATGCACACACGCAGTAAAGGATAGCCACAAAGGCACCACTTTCATACATGACCTGTATACAAGAAGTGTGTGCCCCAGCATGCTTGTACACACTGAGGCCAGGGTTATTCTCTAGAGGAGGAGAGCATAGTGGGACAACATGTTACCATGAACAAAACAGTGAAACAGAACAAGGCCGCAGGGTCTCAACTGTCTCGGGGCTAAATGCTAGACTCCAAATGGATTCATTCAAAAAGGAAGACTTTGTTCAAGAGGGGGAGTGTGATATTACATTTTCAGCATTAAACAGTTTTGTCCTTCTGGTGTTTTTCCTTCCTGTCTACCCAAAAGAAATCCTTTCTCCCTCTCAAATTTGCTGATTCATTATGGTAATCTCATGGGTGCACATAAACAATCAGAAAAGGAACCACTCTGCTTTAGTTGTGGCTGTGCAGTGGCTGAACTGTGCGTGTTACCTCATGGCTCTGTGGTCATAGTCCAACTCGTGGATATCATCATTGTAGGAGTGTCTTAAGTGCTGGTTCCTCATGGGATACTGGTGCATGGATGCGTTGGGCTGAGAGGTCGTGTAGAACGGAGGCGGGATGCTGTTACTGGTCTCGCTGCGGTAGTCGCTGTCCCTGTCGTCCACGGCGCTGTCGGGGTCCTCGTCTGTTCACACAAACACCAGTGAGTGATCGGACGAAACGAGGGGGCGAGATGAGAGTGATGGACAAAACAGTTGTATAATGTTTTTCATTTTTGACAAAGGTGGGATTCCTGGAACGATGTGTATAATGTCAGACAGGGTGTCATTGGTGGAACAAATGCTAAATTTACTTTTTCCTTTGAATTTCTATTTGCATTTCTTTTTGAAATTTCTTTTATTTTTATTCATGCACACATGGCATCACATATATTCACACATTTAAAGTGCATAATTAAATAAAAAAACAATAAAAAAAAAGAACAACAACAAACAAAACAAAAAAACTAATAAATAAAACACTAACAGTTGTAAATAGCATAGTGTTCTTAATGGGTGTACTTCAATTCATAAAGGCTCAAGGCAAGATCTTGTCTCAGTTCCCTTGTAGATCATATTTGAACGAGTTCTCCAAGAAAGAAAACAATGGAAGCCATAATTCTTCCAGAAAAAAATGTCCGCTGCTGTGTCTTTCAACAGTAAATATCTCTGAAGGTAAATGTTTTTCATATCTGGTCCAAGGAGATTTATTTGGCAAGGGTTAAGGCTATCAACTACTTTTTCTAATCCTAGCATCCCAGTTGTTATTGTGCTCAACACATATCTTCAACAATCACTACAGATTTTATTTTATTGTGCCTTTATTTAACGTAACTCTTGCAGCCTGACTTTATATATCCACTGGGAGAATATGGATCAAAGCAGAAAGGAAATTCAACACACTACACAAGATCATTACATTAAGTGAGACGCAGAAAAGAAATACAGAGCTACTGCAAGTCATTAGCAGAGGAGCATGAAAGAAACTTAAACCTACTTTGCTGATCTCCCCACAGACTCCAATTACCTGCAAGGAGATGAATGGTTGGAAAAAACTAAATTAGGTTTGGGTTACAAACTAAACACATCATCATTTCACAAATCCATGTAAACAAAGATATAGAGAAGTAAAGCAGGGGGAGATGATTATCATAAAATGCAAATTTGAGTGCAGAGAGTTCAGAAGTGACGTAAATCCAGTGTGAGTGAAGAAAAGTACAAGGTCTTTAGAGAAGCTTTTTTTTTTTTTATGCTGTCGGCCTTGGTGCTGCTAACTAAGAACAGAATAGAATTACCACCCTGAGGTTGTATGACTCTGCCAACCAGTGCAGTTTCAGTCTACAGTCATGTTTTTCCAGACTCATATGAGGTCACCGTGACCTTTGATCTAATCAGTTCATCTTTGAGTAGAAGTGACAGCTGGTCAAAATTTGACGAAATTTCCGAAAGGCAGACTTTAGATTTAATTTTCATGTTCAAAAGGCCTAAACATGTGTTATGAGGCCGCTGTGACCTTAACCTTTGACAACTATATCATATCAGGCAATCCGTGAATCCATGCGAAATTTTGGCCAAATTTGAAAGCATAGTCTCATGGCATTCTTAAAATAACATGTTCACAAGGCAAACAAGAGTTTCGTGAGATCACGGTGATCTTGATCTTTGACCACCAAATTCGAATCAGTTCATCCTTGAGTCCCAGTGAATGTTTTTACCAGATGTAATGAAATTTCCTATAGGTGTTCCTGATATATCACGTTCACAAGAACATGAGGTCACCGTGATCTTGGCCTTTGGCTGCCAACATCTAATCAGTTAATCCTTGAGTCCAAGTGAATGTTTGTACCAAATTTGTAGAAATTCCCTAAAGGTGTTTTTGAGATGTTGAAATTAGTCCAACTGAATGTTTTTGTCCGATCACAGAAATTCCTTCAAAGACTTCTTGATATATCATCTTTAAAAGAATGGGACGAATAGATGTATGTACAGACGGACATACAACACAAAAACATAACGCTTCCGCTCCTCCAACAGCCAGTGGCCAGAGGCGTTATAAACATTCTTGTGCTGTATCATCTCTGCACACATATACACAAACACCTTGCCACCAACCAACCAACCCAAACCCTCCACAGATTTGTATGCATGTATCAATCTGCTCCCTGTGTCACCACCAAACAGACGGATGGACGGACAGACAGACAGGGTGATGTGTGTCTGACAACCCAGCATATGTCAGCTCACATGCATTACACGTCTAGCACCTCTAAGTCATTGGAGTGCTCAGGCAGGCCTGCCTGCATGATTCGTCACATCAGCTTTCCTCCCTCGCTCCACTCATTCTCTGCCTCATCTATCAGCCTCATTTGTACCTCGTGTCTAGCCCTGTTCTCAATAAGTCAGGAGCGATGGAACAGAGGGAGTAAAAACAGGAGGCATAAAAAGGACACAGCAGGGAGAGTACAGAGGAAACTGCAGACACTCACAGCACTGTGTGGTTGGTGCGTGCAGCGGCCGCTCCTGCTCCTCCTGATAGGCATACTGAGGAAAAAACAACAAGAGACAGGTCAGAAAATGCACCGAGGTAAATCATTTGTACGAATATTGACAATAGCAATTGTGCTGTTATGGGCAGTTCATGATAATAAAAGCAAAGGGTTATGAAAGAAAGGCAGAAGGAATAAATAGATGAGGAAACACACATGACGGCGCAAAGAGAGTGATTAGAATGTCACAAAGTTCTTACATCTTGATCTCTCATGGCGTTGAGTTGTTCAAGTTTCTTGGCCCAGTATCTGGCCTCCTCCTCTGGAATGTCTGCAGCACACAACAAAAACACTTAACATCACACTTGGCTCCGCAAATCAAGCACTGGACATATGAACATCTCTCTTTCTATATAGTAATGATTACTCTATTGGGAGAGACCATGATCAGGTCTAAGCATAATGATCACTTTAAAGTGTGACTCAACACCAGGTTAGAAAACAGTGCTTTACTGCCCTGTCTGTATTACTGGGTGTGTTTAGGTTTAAGATAAAATGCAATTATCCTCTATTAGCCCCACAACAGGGACATTTATCATGTTGCAGCAGCAAAGAGACAGCAGCAAAGAGGACAGTCAAAAGACATCATTAAAAGTAATATATTCATAAACATGCAATATAAGCACAAGGATGTATAAAGAAATAGAAAATAGAAATGACATAAGTATGCTTTGTAACCACGCCCTGCAGTGATGTTGTAGGCTTGAGCACAGTCTTATACTCAAAAACTAACCTGACTCATTGTATTGAATAAGAATGGTATGAGGTAGAAGCCTCCTTGCAAGTAGTGGTTATACTGCAAGAAATACTAATAGTGGTAGGAATTGTATCAAAGGTAGTGTTAGTACTTCAGAAGAAAAGTATTAGTAGAAGAAGTAGTATTAGTGATAGTAGTGCTACTTATGGTCCTGATTATGATGGCGGTAGAGAGAGAAGTAGTTGTTCTACAGTAGAAGTAGTAGTATTAGTAGTGACAGTAATTGTTCTTTGTCATAGTTCTTATTTAATTGAAATTTTGAATAAAAATGTTATATTAAAAAGAAAACACAGAACAAAGCAGAAGGTAAAGTCAATCAAACATCAACGTAAAGGTCAGACCGAGTGGCAGTTCAAAGTGGATGTCGAGCAGCAGCCTGTGAAAGGTCGGGTCTTTGGTTCCACAGACCTCATTCTCAGCCATGATCACGTTGGAGTCCAGCGTCAGCCACTGACCTGGACCCTCCTGGAAATAAAAGTGGAAAAGGAACGTGATTGGGACAATAAATAAACAGGCCTAGTCTGGTTCTATACCTCTGTATAATGTAAATCACAAATGAATGAACAGAAAACGAAATGGGGATTCAGTCTGATCATCAGGCCGTGGAAAGGTGCAGACTTCCACACAGTGATGACAAGAATCCAGGAAGTCCTTGTGATTGGCTGCTGTCCACCAAGAAATATCATTTACTAATACATGAATAAAACACAACCATTTCAAAATACACTATGTGGCTGAAAGTCATGAGATCACACCAATAATTTGAAAAACAAAGCTCAAAGCACTCTCAGGTCTCACATAATGGCCTTAATCAAAGTAACATGAAAAGTTATGTGTTTTTCATTTTACAATTATTCATCTCTCATTGCTGTACATGTACAGTGTGGCCAGTGAAACCACATATCGGAGCCGAATAGACAGAGGGAGTGGCAGTGTACCTCATTTGACTGCCGTATGCTGTGCAGTGGGATCCATACGGTGCCCACCATGGTGTCCCAGATCAGCCCTTTATTCCACACCTCAACTGTGAGGCCCAGATCCAGGCGGTTTATTTCACTGTGAGGCAGAGAGAGGGAGAGGGGGGGTTGAGAGAAAAAGAGAATGTGTTAAGAAAGAAGATAGAGGAAATTAGCCAGAATGATATAAAGAGCTGAGGAGAGACAGGGTTTAGAACAGAAATAGAGTGTATGCCATCAGGAGCTTCACTTCAACTCGGTGATGAATACACACTGTGAGGGGAATGACTCACTCAGCACAAGGATGGAGAGAGTAGGTGATTGTCAACCAGGTCGCTGACAAGATATAAGAGGGAGCGAAGACAGAACAACAACAGATACTATTTCTGTTTCCATCATGGAATAGTCATGGACAGTAAACACCACATATAGATTCAACAGTGAGAATCTCTCATCAGGCTTTTTCTCCTGTTTTAGCCAAACCGAGCAACAGCCTCTGATATTGTAATGATTATTTTTTATCTGTACAACTACAAAATGTCCAGATTATTTAAAATTTCCAATTTTCCCTATCAATTTCATTTTTTGTAATCCATACAAACACTGATATAATCAGAATGAAAAAAGTGCACGTGTGTGTGTCTGCTTCTTATATGTACACGATGCATGTGCCCGTGTGTTTACTTAAGAGTATTTCTGTACTTTTAATGATTCTTTTGTTAATCTATTTATAGAATTTCCTCAACATACGATCATGATGATCAATGGCATCATATCTCCACTTGGACCAATGTCAAAGAATGTGGTGTTATTTTTGTTTAAAATTGTGATTACAATGCATTAAACTGTGGCAAGACAAAGTGTTCTGAAGCCTGAATTGGGGGAGACCCTCTCGACTGGGTGCGTGAACTCTGCTGGAGTAGCTCAAATAGAGCTGTTATGTCATCTCCCTCTTCAAAGGGAGAGAGAAAGACGAGAAGCAATTAGAGGGCAAAAATAGGAGGAGGCAGAAATGTCACAGCTGACCCTGTGATGCACAACATCTGTGTACTAAAGAAGTGAAGCCTGAGGTATTTGTGTGAATGTATATAATCAATTATTTGATAAACATACACAGAAACCCTTGTATTGTTTTATATGTATATATGTATGTTTTTAATATTTATCTTATTCTATTTTTTTTAATACGATGATGGTGGTGATTACATATATTTTATTATTTTATCACCTGTAAAGCACTTTCAACTGCATTTGACTTGTTTGAAAAGAGCTTTATAAATTGATTGATAGATTGATATTATGTGCACAAAAGTTGATTCAATAATAGTTTCACAAACCTGGAGTTAAAGTAAACAGTGAGCTTCATACTTAATAACGTTAATGCAGCAGAACCAGAGATTTTGACTTTAATTCCATACATTCTTCTTCCTCTATAAACCCAGGCACCATCATTACCCACAATGCAATGTATACATTTTACTGCCTTACTTTAGGGGAACAAATTCAACAGGAAGCAATGCTCCGATGACCTGAAAACCAGTCAAAACGCTCTCTATATCGAAACAATAAAAGCCCATTCATAGTTTGTGGGTCCAAGTGAGGATGAGAGGTCTGAAGAAGAGGGAATATGGTAAAAAATTGTGAATTAAAATTGAGTAGCACTGTCCCCCATTTAATCACTGAATAAAAAGTCAAAGAGGAGGATGTGCAGTAAAGAGGGGAACGACGTGCTGAGTTAAAAGAGGGGTGGAAGACGGAGAGATGGCAAGAATCACTCACAACATGAAGTCCTGCTCCCAGCACGGCTGACTGCCGCGCACAGCGATGGTGGTGCTCTTAACATTCTGCACCTTCAGGGTCACGTATGTGTTAAATTTCTCTGTGAAAAAGAAAAAGAAAAATTGTGTTGGATAGGCTATAACAATGAGTGTGTGTTTAACAGCATTCAGTGAAAATAAATAAGATATGGCTGATCTCCCGAGTTGGAAGGCCATTACTCACCTTGGGGTCCATCAAGCTTGGCTTTCTTCACTGTAACAAAATTGAGAAAACAATGGAGAAATTAGTCTATGGAAAGAGTCAGAAATATATGGCACTCAGAGAGCCCAACAGTCCCCTCATGAAAACACGTTTAAATTCACTAAATACGGATTTTTGTTTTGCCACTGCAACAAATTGGACACAGTCAAAAATATCAGTCTCCCAGATATACCAAATTTTTTCATCAAAACCCATGAATTATTATTTTAGAAATTAACAAACATGTTCAAAATCATAACTTAGTGTTGTGCGACTCTACCCTACAGTCCAGACAGACCACTGCCTGTAGCTTGTGTGCAAGTTCGTCTGGTTAGTGATTGATCGGCATTTGAGAGAGAGAGGGAGGAGGAGGAGGAGGAGGGAGAGGAGGGGGGTGGTGCTCTTCTCAACCCTGGGACTCCGCCATCCTCTTTGGGCAGAATGCCAGGATCTCAATATGAAAGACTGCATCTGTTCATCAGATTTCAGGGTCTATGAGTCACAGGGGGCCAGGAGGGCAGTTTGTGCAGGTGACAGTGAAAAGGTGATGCCAGGGGGGAGAGTGGCCATAAGCCTCTATGATGTGTGTGGGAGAGTTCCTGCGTGGTCGTCGACAGGGGGTGCTGGATAAAAGGACTCCTCAACACAGGGACCTCTGGAGGAACCACTTTTATAGCCACAGTGACGTCAAGAGCCGTTCCATTATTCATTCAATCCTGCACCCTGCTGATGCCCAGCGTCCCCATGTTCTGCAGTGAGGCATTAATATTCACAGCTCTGCTTTTTAATCCCTGCTGATTGCCTCTTTTCACTGATGTTACATTTAGGGAAAGAAATACAGCAACTTAGCATCATTTAAAATCGATCTAATCAGGCCACAACAACAAGCCCTTAATAAATCCTCGGAGTGTGTGTGTGGCTGTAAGAAGAATGCTTTCAAAATGTATGACCTACAGTCCAGCTGTTTAAAATAGAAGAAGCTGAATATACTCCCACTTATTCAATCAAGAAAAATGACAGTTGCAAAAGTGATGACGATAAAGAAACACATTCAGAGTCGGTGACAGCCGAGCAGGTATGACAATCGCTGTGGACAAATTTGCTTCTAAAAATAGCCTAACCCCAGCAAACCCCCTTGGGATCCTGCTTATCACTTAAATATCTCTCTGATTCATGAGGCAGGTGGCAGAGTACAAGGTGCGGTGGAGCATATGTGCTACTTATCCAACTTCAAAGTGAAATCCCCCTGCTGGTATTAAAGCTGCTGTCAGGGGCAGTCATGCCTAAGGGGGTACAGAGGGTTCATTTCGGTGGAAGTACAGAATATATACATTTGTAAAACAGACGCTCAAATGGATTATTTCTTTGCTTCATACAGACAGTAAGTGACAGATGCATCCTCGGCTGCACCTTTGCCAACGCTGTGCCCTCCTCACCATCAGCCAGTCATCAGCCTCCTCTCTCTCTCTCTCTCTCTCTCTCTCTCTCTCTCTCTCTCTCTCTCTCTCTCAATCACTTGCTCCTACAAGCTTCCCCTGCCATGTGGCAAGTATGCACGTGTGCTCCCTTTCTATCTCTTTCGCTTGTGCTCCATTAATCTCTGTGTGCAGCCGGATGCGGGCAGAGCGCGCTGCATCCCCAACACTAAAAATAACCACTTCAGTGTGACAAGGGTGGGGGGGTTGCCGGAAAAGGGGGGTGGGGGGGTGGGGTGCTCACAGCTCACAGGCATGAGACTAAACCAACATCGCTGTGGTTACAGAACAGAGGAGGGAGGAGAAGGCAGTAGGTGTAACATATTTTCTGCAAATCGCACCACAGTAATTACAGGACCTCACTTTCTCTTTCTTTGCTGGTGGAAAATTGGACAAATACTTTGACTGATGCCCGGTGCAGATAAGCATTTTTTTTTAGGTTCCAAAGAGGCCACACCTCAGAATTAGATACCAGGAGAAACACTAAAAACAAGAGATGGACGGAAAGAAACTTCCACAGATTACGACAAAAAAGGCAAAAACGATGGAAGTCGATGAGAGGTCATTACAGCGCACTCCTGTCGGCTCTGCTGGATAACATTCAGTCACACTCCTGAACAATACCTGAGGGAATAGTGATGCTGATTAGAGTGTAACTGTTAAAAAAGTACTACGGTCACTGGAGACTGCACTCCTCTCATAAGCACTAATTCACGTCTGCTAATGAAGAAGCTTAGCAATCAAACTTAAGACTTTATAGAGGATATAAACAGGACGTAATGCTGTTGCCTTTGCATCATTAACCACATAATATGAATGCTGTGTTTTAACTACTATTGATATTTACAATAAATCCAGTTGTTCCTATTTCCAGAATCACAATAACGATGACAAATCAACGAAAATGTGGAAAAGTTTTTTTTTCCGCAGAAAGATCCTGGATCTGTCGCCTTGTTCCAGATCTGCACCAAAATTTGAAAACGTAACCTCCTTGTTGGAGGTAATTATATGAATGCAAAAAGGCGTCAGTAATACAGACGTCCGTCATGGTTTGCTCTGTTATAAAGTTGTAACGAGTGAATTGACATCTCTAGGGATGACAGTGAATGGAGAGCTGTCAGATCTGAATGTGCTTATTCAGCTTGTGTGACACAGGCTATCATTTTAAAGACTAAATCTAACATCACAAGACATGGGAGCAGAACATGCACAGGCGATGTCACATCACTGCTGCGGCAATGTTCATATCAGCCTGTAACCATTTTCACCAAGGTGAACACCTATACTCATCATCCTCTTCATAACTTCATTCTGCTGACAGCCACAGTGAAAAAACACAATATCAATATAAAGCTAGCTGCAGGCCTGCATCAGAGAGTGAAGGAACTAATGACAAAATGCCAGCAGAGACCTAAAATACCATTGGGGTTGCCATGCCAACAAAGCTTCAGGACATGAAGGGGCCACCAATGAGCCTGAATCTCAATCCTGACATTGGCGGTATCAGATGGTATCAGATGGTGTCAACACACAGAAGCAGCATCTTCATGAACACTTAGAGGAAGTGTAAATAAAACCTTACGAGGGGGGAGAATTTCTAACCATAATAAATCAACACATTCACATTCTTCATAAAATCCTGAATCTAAAGCTGTCTTAAGTGGTTTAAACTTCCGGGTTCCCAAATCTGCAGCTGACCAGGCGTAATAGAGGTGCATGGAGGAGATCCGCTGCAGGATAATAGTAGGCCTCTTTAATTCCCTTGACATTTGCAGAAATCTGTCCACCCAGTTTTCCCCTTGACATTTATACATAACGATTTAAGTTATACCTGACAGCAAAAGACTCCTGATTAAAATTAAGTGAATTTTGATAAATGGAGGTCTTCACTCACTTGTCTGAAACTCCTGATACAAAAACGTTAGTCAAACCCAAATCATCTACAAATCTTCACAGGTTTACACTAAATGTAGTGTAAATAGCTTATAAATGACATTTAAAGGTATGTAATTAGAGGACTAGATTTTATTAGGGTCCAGGTTCTATTTCTCTGCCACATAGACTTAACTGAAAAAATACAAATACATCAGTGACTGGAGAACGATTTTTGAAAAGAAGTCATTGCACAACACTGTTAGAAATCAGGCTTCTTAGAAGGAAACCAAAACAACCATTTGAAGAGTCTTGAATTGTTCAAAAGCACAACAGACTGTGGTTGTTGTTGTAGAGCTCAATCAATAGAACGATAATTGAAAAATTTAATCTGTTGTGAAAATCCTAATGTATATGCTTCTTTTTTCGCACATTTACGGATGGAAATCGAGGAGACGTCTGCACCAGTAATGACTTGTAGTCATGAAACACATGCAGGCACAAACTGCGAGTGGAGCGACCTACATCTGGTTTTACATTGTTTGACAGCGGCTGCCAGAAAGCGTACACCGACACCATAAATCGATCCTTAAATGTTGTAGTGATCCCAAGGTTCGGTGAAATGAGCCCAAGCAGGCAGGTCGTGCTCATGGCTGACAGTGGGAGTGAATATCAGGGTAAAAGACAATCAAACGCTATAGGTGATGATGGGAAGTATTCGCCTTATTAGTGGGATGTGCGCGAAATAAACTGCAAATAACATTTATGAGCGTAGTAGCTAATCCCCAACAGGGATGGATGCATCCACACAGGTCAACCCCTCCACAAAAAGCCGACAAGATGCGACTTGATTTATTTAATGTGGAGGAAATCGAAAGCAAGTCGTGCCAGATTATTGCTCATTCGTTGCTCTTACCTCCAACACACAGCAATGACATTTCTTATGAGCGCCTTTGGCACCGGGTCCAGCTTCTTCACCAGCTTCCTTCACTGAGCTAATCTGTGCGGAAGCGCAGCCGGGGAGAGGGTCGCGGGGCTGCGGATGGATAGAAGCCTGCCGTCGGCAGCAGAGCCGGGGCCTGGCGGGGCTCGTTCCGCTGCTCAGTAAATCAACTCTTCGCTGTTTCAGGCCGAGCTCCGGAGTGGTAAACCCGTGTGTGCTCGTTTTAGTGGCGCGTCTGTCCAAATCTGAGACTTTTCCCCCGACCACCTTCTCTCTCTCTCTCTCTCTCTCTCTCTCTCTCTCTCTCTCTCTCTCTCTCAGCTCTCCGCTCCCCAGCACTCAGCCATCTTGTTCAGCTTCAGCACCACCGCCGCGTGGACAGCTCCTGGCAGTGACGTCAGGGCGGTGGTCTGTGGTGAGAGTCCCCCACCAGAGTGCATGTGTTTGTATGTTTGAACGAGCAGACATCTATTCAAGAGACTTTACACCTTTTATCTCACCACTATCTCTTTGGGAATATAGTAATTCATCTTCAGTCACTGTCATAATATATAGGACTAGTTTTGGGAGAATAAAAAGAAAGAACTAGTAAAACTTTCAACCATCTTGCAAACCATGACATGGCACTTGCTGTTTATCAAGTGTTTGTGCTTTGCTTTTCATGAAGAAGAGTTTAAAACCACAACCTTCACTCAGGAGCAAAATACTGTCTTTAAACTTAGTAGAAATAATAATGTGACATTTGTTGTGGTATTTATCAAAATTGACTGATATGAAAATGTTTATCTTAATGTAATTTTTGGCCATATTTTCCAGCCCTACTTTGAAAGAAACAAGAAAGCAGACTGGGCAAGAATTACTGGGCATCAGTTAGTTAAAGAAAATTCTTATTCTCATACATTGACAGCAAAAGTTAAAAAGAAGCAAGGTACACAAACACAAACACACACACAATGCACCATCTGATTAATCAGGGGGCTAAATAGATAGATTAACCAATGATGAAAATAATTATAGCCCCAATATGAGATGATGTAGGTGGGTGATAATTAAGCAGATGGACTGTATTTATATAGCGTTTTCTAGTCTTGATGATCACTCAGAGCACTTCACAGTACAGTTTTTGCCATTCACCCATTCATACAGTGCATCTATGTGCAGAAATTTCTCTCAATCACACATTACTTAGAAACCAAGTACACTTCACTGCCCGCATTATGGGAGACTGGGATCACCCTGACGACCTGCTAATTGTTAGTGGACGACCCTCTCTACCGCCTGAGCCACAGCCACCCGTAATTGGCGCAGGATATCAATCTTTGAGCCTTGGTCTGACTGAGTGAGATTATCATTGACATCTAAATCAGTCTCAATCTTTAAATTCAGTGTAAACTGTGTTGCATATTTAAAACAGATCATCTCAATGTCAATTAAAAAACAAAAAACAAACCGATACACCCTTCAACTCTGGTCTAGCTTCGGCTGTGTGGGCCAACAGCTCCCCCTGCTGGTACACAACACCCTTTACAACTTTTCAGTCCTCAGGGTCAGAGCAACAAAATTGTACAAAAGCACATTTTACCTTAACGCAAGTTCTTTTGGGATTGGATCTAAACTTAAGGTGTGACATTTAAAAAAAACAAAAACAACAATGCACCAATGACAATTAAAACATTTCAAGCTGCACACACTCACCCTTTTGTTGGAAACATTTTCAATATGGTTTAATGAACATTTAAGAAAAATACAAATATACTTCACAAATATATAATATTCGGACAAGTTTATCTGCTCATTGATCCCACTACCTGCCATCATCAATGTAAATTCAAACATGCGCAGTAAACCAGAACATTACATTTCCAATCCCTTCCAGTTTGTTTTTTCATGCAGTCTAAATAGCACTATGGACACCCACCCACCACATACCTAATGACACCGAATGTAAACGTATCATTAGTCTGGCCTTATTGGACAGCTCATAGGACCGGTGAGCAACTGTTGATACAAAGCTAGACAATAGAGTTAGGGTCAATCTAAATTTACTTATGGCATCCGAGAAGGTAAAATTACTGTACATTACATTTAATGAAATTCCTGAACTTTAAAAACCCTTAATACCACCCCACAGATTTATATTCACAAGAAAAATAATGTGTGTGAATACACACATTCATAAAGAAAAGTTATGTGGTGTTTTGAAATGTTTGTAGCCTTGTCTTCCCTATCCTTGAGATAGCCACGTGCGTTGTTGAATGGCATTAGTTTGAGCTAATACCACATGTCCATCACCTGTCGCTCTGCTGCAGGAATCAAAGGCTCTTCAGATGGAGTCTCCTCATAACTTCTCACTGACAAGAAAATAGTCCATTCACACGGAGAAAGAAGACGACATATTCAGGGATACAATTTAAATATGGTCTTCAAAACTAGCTCAGAATTGGAAAAAGGATAATCATGATAGACAAAGGCCCAATGACAGTGTGCAACATTTAATAATGTTTATTTTTAAATGCTTTTCTCCTGAGGGTCTCTCCCTCTCCAACCAGTTAGAGCTACAAAGTTTACAATAGATACTAAATATCTTGGAGTAAATTATTATTCTTTATCTACCTGACACTTGACCATGATGGTTAAGTGTTTCTCTAACTGTAAAACAAATTAAACAGAGGAAATGTGGGGTCACTGTACAGTGCATCCAGAAAGTATTCACAGCGCTTCACTTTTTCCACATTTTGTTATGTTACAGTCTTATTCCAAAATGGATTAAATTCATTTTTTTCCTCAAAATTCTACACACCCCATAATGACAAAGTGAAAAAGGTTTGTTTAAATTTTTTGCAAATTAATAAAAAATAAAGAACGAAAATATAACATGTACATAAGTAGTCACAGCCTTTGCTCAATACTTTGTTGAAGCACCTTTGGCAGCAATTACAGCCTCAAGTCTTTTTGACTATGATGCTAAAAGCTTGGCGCAGTTTCTCCCATTCTTCTTTGCAGGACCTCTCAAGCTCCATCAGGTTGGATGGGGAGCGTCGGTGCACAGCCATTTTCAGATCTCTCCAGAGATGTTCAATCGGGTTCAAGTCTGGGCTCTGCCTGGGCCACTCAAGGACATTCACAGAGTTGTCCTGAAGACACTCCTTTGTTATCTTGGCTGTGTGCTTAGGGTCATTGTCCTGTTGGAAGATGAACCTTCGCCCCAGTCTGAGGTCCAGAGCCCTCTGGAGCAGGTTTTCATCAAGGAAAACATCCCCACAGCATGATGCTGCCACCACCATGCATCACTGTAGGGATGGTATTGGCCAGGTGATGAGCGGTGCCTGATTTCCTCCAGACATGACGCTTGGCATTCAAGCTTTGTTTCATCAGACCAGAGAATTTTGTTTCTCATGGTCTGAGAGTCCTTCAGGTGCCTTTTGGAAAACTCCAGGCAGGCTGTCATGTGCCTTTTACTGAGGAGTGGCTTCCGTCTGGCCACTCTACCATAAAGGCCTGATTGGTGGAGTGCTGCAGAGATGGTTGTCCTTCTGGAAGGTTCTCCTCTCTTCACAGTGCAATGCTGGAGTTCTGTCAGAGTGACCATCGGGTTCTTGGACACCTCCCTGACCAAGGCCCTTCTCCCCCGATCGCTCAGTTTGGCCGGGTGGCCAGCTCTAGGAAGAGTCCTGGTGGTTCCAAACTTCTTCCATTTACGGATGATGGAGGCCACTGTGACCTCATTGGGACCTTCAATGCTGCAGACATTTTTCTGTACCCTTCCCCAGATCTGTGCCTCGATACGATCCTGTCTCGGAGGTCTACAGACAGTTCCTTGGACTTCATGGCTTGGTGAATACTTATGTACATGTGATTTGTTTAGTTTTTTATTTTTAATAAATTTGCTAAAGTTTCAAAGAAACTTTTTTCACGTTATCATTATGGGGCATTGTGTGTAGAATTTTGAGGGTAAAAATGAATTAAATTTTTTTGGAATAAGGCTGTAACATAACAAAATGTGGAAAAAGTGAAGCGCTGTGAATACTTTCCGGATGCACTGTATACTACACAGAACCTCAACCATTTTTGATGACGATGAAACATTCAAAAACTGCCACTTGAATATCCTCAGGGTCGATTGTCGTGCTGGAATAGCTGCATGTGTATGTGTGCACAAATTAAGTCAGCAAAGCATATCTGATCAGTAGATGTATCAGGGGTCAGATACAGATTAAATGCACAAGTCTGGTGTGACACACCCACGGTATGTATGTAAAAGAGGTTTCAGTTACCTGTCAAGATGAGAGAGGACCTCACAAAGCTGGGTAAGCAGGGCACGGTGCTTGTGTGGGTTTCCCTCCAGCGCGCCGCTGAGACAACTCAGGTATGAGTCCAGGTTCCCAAGAGAGGCTGTCTCACCTGTACCTGTCCAGAAAAAAAATATCTTTACACATTATTTAATATTTGATTTTTCATATGGAAAATATGTAATTTATGCACTAATATAGCAGTTCCTAGGACAGTACAGTTTTTAATTACAGCCACATATTTAAAATGATGAGCAGACCAGTCACCTAACATTATAAGTGTTTTCATAATGAGACATTAAACTAAATGAACCTGGCATGAAGACATAACCTCTATCAAATATCATGCAGGAGTATTACTCTCTGTTTGTATTCCCTAAATATAGCCTCCTGACTGCTTACCTGGCAGTGGGACTGATGAGAGACTGTTAACCAGTGTGTGTTTAATGGCTAGTAAGTGTTGCTGAAGAGCCTGGGTGCGCTTCTCATCCAGCCCCAGTTCAGCCTCCAGGCGCTCTTTGGCATTGTACATGTCCTTGATGTGCCGCTGCAACACTGCGTTCTGCTCCTCAAACTCAATGTTGGCCTTACGAAGCCGCCGCAACTCAGCCTCTCGAGCTGAAACGGCAAAGAGTGAAATAAAAAAGATTTGATGAGAAGATGAGATTATGTGTTGGTAGAATTGAAACTGAAAAAGCATTACATCGATGTGATCACCTCTCTTAGCATGATGTCCAGGCGCCACCTCTGTTAATGTCCTATTAGTATAATAGGTAATGGCATAATTCTGCCCTAGCATTAGTACCTAGCCATGCTGAAAACATGCCTAGTGCTTTATTTCTCATGTGATCATTTTCAGGTTTTTCCTTACCTTTGTTCTGGTCAAGGAACTCCTCTGTGAAGATAGGGATGTCAAATCTGCTTGGGAGGTCAGAAGCCTGGAGGACAAAATGCACAACTTAGCTCTGTGCAATTTACTCTATAAAAATATTGAAGAATATGTGGTGACAAGTTAGTGTACCTTTGGTAAAGATGACCCTGAACTAGTACTGATGATGACAGATGGAGAGTCTTCTGAAAGAGAAAACTGTTTGTCCATAATACAGCTCAGATGGAACAGAGAAGTTGAATAATAATATACAGTATCTTGCCAGTTGCCCTGATGACAGGTGGTTATTTTACAGGTAGTAACTAATAAAAACACACACGCACAACAGTAATCAACATGACAAACATTAGTTGAGTAGAAGTCAGTGTTCACCTTTCTTGATCCTTTTGTCTTGTATCTTAGCAGTGGTGATCTGATAGGCCTCAGTCTGCTGATACTCCTTCAATTCCTGTGCATATTGCATCTTCTCCCGCTCCGCCTCATCCAGATAGCGCTGCTGGTACACAAATAATGTTCAGGGAAAAAAATTCTAACTTACTTAATGACACATTCTGGAATTTTATTAATATATCTTTTTTAAATCTTGGCAATTTTAAATCATAAAAATGTTGTAATTGCTAAAATACAGGTGTTTAAAAAACACCTTCTATTATATTCCTGACCTGATTTCCATGAGTCATCATGGATTCCAACAGGACCAGTACGAAAGTACCTGATGCACTGAATATACTGTGTCAATATTTATTTATTTTTTTACTTGAAATGTTACCTGTTTGTCATTTGGCGCTAAACGTGTCCACTCTGCTCCGAGTCTTTTGGTGATTTCGGGAAAAGGTAAGTCAGGGTATCGGGCCCTCATTAGTTCCCGCCGCTCGTTCAGGAAGCGCACATATCCTGTTACTGGTGCCTTAGGACCATTTGGTAGCACCTTTTTTCTTTTCTTTCCCTTTGGCCAGCCTCTCTTCTTGGGCTACAGAGATAGGAAGAATGACACTCTGGTGAGTGGAGAGGCTTGTCATTTGTTTGGTTTGTAAATGTGATGTTTAAACATGTTGAAAAACAAATTCAAAGTTCACGTTTCGTCCAACTAACATCCCATAATGAAAAACATATTCAATGCCCTATAGAACCAACATTTCTGGCATCTTTGCTTAAATAATTACAATTAATAAATCAGTTGTTCCAGCTGCACTGAACACACTGATCAGTGTAACTTCGTGGGTTCCTGCAGGTTTCAAGGACTTTTTTTAGAAAAAAAATGAAGCTATATGTCAAGTACAACAGAAACCACATTCTTCAATTAAGAGGCTATAGGTTTAGTACCGCTGTTCAATTGTGTACCATTATACTGATAATTACTTTTTACTGTGAGCTCCCCATTATATACTACAAATTAAAACACTATAAACATGTATACTATTTATATTTTCCCATGAAGTCCAGGGGATGGCGGGAGTAACATGCTTAAAGTAAAACCAGGCAGAAAGGAAAGAGGGAAGCTGATATACAGAACAACTGATATTGTATTTACATAGTTATAAAATAAACACTTGGTTCTATTGACTCCGGGAGTTGTCGTGAAGGCAGAGAACGTGCATTCAGTCAACCTCAACCCAACATTTGAACCTTTATGTACGGTGCATTATTCCAGAACTGCTGCAACAAAAGAGTGACTATTTGTGCATAAAGTAAACAACACACGTCCTCAGATCTGTACTTTGAAAACCTGGCAGCCTTATTGCCGCATAGAGGAGGCAAAGTCTAAATGATTTGACGTTGATCGTGGTCACCTCCTCTTGGGTCTGGTCCGCTGAATGCGAGGCTCTGAGCTGCTGTGAGGCATCACCCTGCTCCTGTTTGATCCCTCCCATGGGCTTCTTCCCGAGAAACCGACTGTGTTCAGGCTGAAACAACTGGCCTTTATCCGCTGGGGTTGTGCCTTGGTACTAGTGTCTGTGCAAAACAATATAGGAGGAACAGATTTAAAACAAGAGGCGAGAGATTGTTAATTGTGGTAGTACTGTCCCCGCAGCTATGCCGCTTGGTAAGCTAACATGCCTGCTAGCTGTTCACTGAGGCTAACTGCTCACACACACACACACACACACACACACACACACAAAGGTAACACAACACACTCGCTCTCCCGAAGGAACAAATAATACAAAGCAAAATACGCAATTTTACTGTACTTATTGTACAAACTACACACTGGGGACAGTTGGAGTTTTTTAACAAGTAGTTGTACTTCTTATCTAAACCTCATATTACTCACCGACAGTGAAGTCCTCGTCCAAACAGGAAGAGAAGACTGCCTGTTATCTGATTGGTCGAAACGGATACTCCTGATTGGCTGGATGGCTGTGAACCCCTCCCCCACTCGTTCTATTAGTTCGATACTTTAGGTTCCTCTAGTTCTGTTAAATAACATCCATCACTTATGCTCCACTGATGATGGTGCATCATGTGCGAAAACATTTTCATGAAATCCCTGGAACTGACGATAGACTAGAAAGCACAACATTTATTGAAAGTCAAAATGATAGTTATGTATTATATATTAAGTTTTTTGGACTGAGCACACTCAATGGAGTTCCCTTTCTTTAATCCATGGACTGTATCCATGGATTTTTGGATTGTAATTATTTGTTTATTTACCGAATTATTTATCTAAGCATGTTTTGCTATGGTATGTTTTTTATTAGCATACCCTGATGTCTAGTGTAAAGCTAATATATACACAGTAATATGGTTGTGGAATTTTTATTTTATTATTCCTACCAAGAATTTAGCTATTATTTTCATTTGAGTCAATAATGACTTTAAAGTCTGGGAATGAAACAGTGTGAAACAAAATTGTTCTCACAGAACAATTCAGGGTTGAGGTGTGTTGAACCTAAGGCCACATGTTACTTAACAGCCTGTTTAGTAGAAGTTGCTTCTGAGGGATGGAGCTTTACAGTTGCACAGTACAGTACACATTACCGAGCCCTTTAAAGTGTAACCTAGCTCTCCTAATTCAAATGAAGAGAAAACATAACTTCTAATGTCAAACATCACCCAGTCACTTTGATTTGTTTTAATCTAAAAGTGATACATTATCTTTGCTACCTGTACATCAAGGGGTCTTGGACCCTTGTTTTATTTTTATATATTATAGTTGCATAGGTCTTGTCAATTATTAGATTGCCTTTAAACCCTTGTTTAGGGTAATAAGCAATTTTAAGTTTTAAAATGGCAATAAAAAGGTGTAATGGAAAACTAAACTGGTAAAATAGTAAAACTTAAAATAATGCCATACAAACTATATAGCAGTAACTTAAAAATAGCTGAAATGTTCCATCCTGGTCAATAACTAAGCACAATCCCACTAGCTTCTTTTAAACGACTAGTTTTGGCAATTAGACCCATTATGCTTGTGTTTTGGGTTCATAATTTTAATTTGGGGCTCTACTGAAAAAGTTCAGAAAATGCTTTAGTTTCACTGTAAAATTTCCCGTCGATGGAGGGGTGGGGGCTAAGGGTTTGAGTCCACAAAACACTTGAGGTAAACAGTGTTGCAGCCAAATACAAATTGAACTGGGACCACTTCTTCAAACGTAAAAAAAAAACGACTGCTCATGATGTCATCGAAGTGTCTGAATGCCCGACATTCAAATTTGAATGTCATTTACACCATATTTTCAGCCCGCCCACCCCTCAATCAGCATAATGGTGAGTAGATTAATGGATTTTTATTTCTCATTGAACTATTCCTTTAACTCCCATTACAAACACTCCTTCCAGCTCAAGCTTTGCATCCATAGTTGGGGCGTCTAACTAGCCGCTGGGCTGACAAACACCCCACTGACAGCTAGTAACAGAATGCATTAAAACTGAAATCGCTCCTAATATTGCTCATTTTGTGTATTTACATTTGTTTTGGACAAGTTTATGTCTACGTAAAACATCTTCATTATTATTTCTTTAAAAAGCAAACTGAGAAGGAGCCCGAACAATACATTTTTATTTTCTTTTATTGATGGTTTACAATTTTTGTAGATATTTATTCAATATGTCAAACAGTGATCACTGTGTTCTGTACAGTCCGGTCCCACGATGTAGACTTAAATTTGATGGGAAAGCAGGAATGAGGCATGAGCCAGGTGAGCTTCTACATTTTGTCCAGATAGTTATCCAATGCTGGGACACCTTCTCTGAGACCCTTGCGTTTGCGTGTGTCAGTGACAACAACGCCAGGCTTGGTGGTTGGATCCATTGGGTTTCCAGTGAGGATCTGCCAGTGGTCAAACACACACTGTGGGAAGGCCTGGCCACCAGTGGAAGATCGTAGGTCAGCTGTGAAACCTGGGAAAGGATAGAGCAAAATGTTTCAATGTATCCTCATCTGGCAATGGAGGTTGTATGTTAAATTAATGTAGCCACGAGTGAGTCAACAGCTGGTTGTTGCTTTAACCCCAGGGCTCAACAGTGGGAGAACTTTACTTGGCTAAAACTAAATTGAGATTAATGTGAACAATAAGATTAGTGGTACATGTACAAACCAAATTTGGCTGCAGCCTGTATGTTCTCACAATGTTTGTACTTGTCAGAGATGCATCAAGTGTTTAAGTTACAAATTCCAAATGACACATTTGTTAAATTGACCACATCTCATCACTGGCTTTCTCCCTGCAGAACTTTCCATATCACTTCAGTATTTGGATCTAGTTATTCATAATAAAGCAAGATTAAGTAGTCTATAGCTGATTTGTTTCAGTGGGTCAGATCTATGGTAAAAGACTACTCAAGTTACACAGCAAAGGTGTTGCTGTCAGTTACTGACAAAAAAAAACCAACAAAAACCCAAACTACATCTCAAGTGAAACGACAGCAAAATACAAGATGTTGTGTTGAAATGACTATAGATTTTACTGTAACATAAGGCAAGTACAAATATTAAAAATCAGAATCAGTTCACAATACTGGTTTAAGAAGAAATGTTTTTGCTGCACTGCTCGTTTAAACAACTCCAACATACCAAATGACTCCATGACAGGCAGGTAGGCCTTGCTGACATGCATGGGTGTGCCAGTGACGGAGTACTCTTCAAACACATGACCACGCCTCTTGGTTAACACACCGTAGATTCCACCAATTGCGCTGTCAGGACACTACAGAGTGGAGAAGCGATATTAGGTTCAACAGAAAATACTCAAATATATGAAAAGTGCACAATTAATAACAGCCCCCCTCCTGACAAAAAGAACACACAGAAAAAAAGAATGTGTAATAAGTAAAAACCTTTGAAACTTAACCATTGGGCCTTGCTAAATCCAAAAGGTGAGAAACTGATAAAATATATAAAGTAAAAAAATAATCGTATGTCCAACTCTGAGATACATCAGGTAACTAGAGGGAACCAGACTATACACCCAGAAGAACTTACCTGGATCTCTACCAGATAGACTGGCTCCATGATTCTAGGCTCAGCTGTGAGCGCACAAGCGTACAGAGCTCTGCGGGCTGTGGGAATAATTTGACCACCACCACGGTGAATGGCATCTGTGTGCAGGGTCACATCATGGACGTCAAAGCGAACAGCACGCATGTTCTCTTCACAGAGGACACCCTAAAGAGAAAATAAATAGTTTAAGTATATGCCCTGACCTGTTAGAATAATTGCACACATCTCTTCCTAAAATAATAAATACAAGACACTATTTGAACAGACTGTATAGGCTGAGTTTGATGGACAGTGAATTCTAATGGCCCCCTTACCTCCTTGACAGCCCACTGGAAGCCAGCAACAACACTATCCTTGATCTCATTAAGGTACTGCACTCCCTTGGTAACGTCCACCAGCATGTTGGGGCCAGTTCCATCAGGTCCAAAGCACCAAATCTTTCTAGCCTCTGTTGTATCCCACTCAAACTTTTCAACAAGTTGACGAGCACGGGCCTTGGCCTCTTGACGCATGGTAATTTCACCCCTATCCATATCCTCTGCTAGGCCCTCTTCAAAGGGACGGGCCTTCATGAACAGACGGTTGTGCTTGTTAGGCGACTTTGCCAGACACAACACAGATGATGGGGCGCTGACTGTCTCCCGATAGGACACCACTGGGTCAGATTTCTAAAAAAAAAAAAAGAGAGCAGAAAATTGCAATATAGAAAAGTCAACCTTTAGGGACAATATCAAAATATTAGAATTGAAAATGTCATATTTGATCTTTATAAATTGCAAAATCATTAAAGAAAAAAATAACTCAAGTTAACTTAAATGTTGGACTAAATCACCTTGATTGGGATGCAAGCATGATCCTCCTCCAGATCCTTCAAACAGATCTCCAGATGCAGCTCTCCAGCTCCAGCAATGATATGTTCTCCAGACTCTTCAATGATGCACTGCACCATAGGGTCAGACTTGGACAGACGCTTCAAACCCTCCACCAGCTTGGGCAGGTCAGCAGGGTTTTTTGCCTCCACAGCAACTCTCACCACAGGGCTGACACTGAACTTCATCACTTTCAAGTTGTGTGCATGCTCAAAAGTGGTGATTGTTCCTGTCTTGACAAGATACTGGTCCACTCCAACCAGACCCACAATGTTACCGCATGGTACATCTTCAATGGCCTCAGTGTAACGGCCCATCATCAAAATTGTCCTAGCAAAGAGAAAGATGGACAATTCTAATGTGCCCAATACTTGATTAATTCATCTCACAGCTAAGCTCCAAACCCATTTAAAATAATAACTAATTAACAGACAAGAAGTTAATACCAACCTCTGAATTGGCTTCACGTAAAGGTCGTCCTTCTTTCCAGGGATGTAGTTTGGACCCATGATGCGCACTTTCAGGCCAGTGGAGACACACCCAGAGAACACGCGACCAAAGGCGTAGAAGCGACCCTTATCATTGGTGGGGACCATCTTTGAGATATACATCATCAAAGGACCATTGGGGTCACAGTTCTTGATGGCTGGGTAAACAAATAAGTCAGACATTTAGACCAGGATCTAAAAGACAACTGTTAAAATGAAAAATAAATAAACTTCATACCAGTGGCAGCCTCATCATCACCGGGGCCTTCATAGAGCATATCGCAACGGTACTTCTGGGCAACAACTGGGGAAGGCAGGTGGATGGTGATCATTTGCAGAAGTGCTTCTCCAGCCGGAAGCCAGCGACGCATGACAGCCTTCAGGAGAGGCTTGCCCTCCTTTTCTTTGTCCTCAGTATCCAACTTGATATCCAGCTTCTGGATCAGTTTGGCAGTTTCCTCTTTGTTAAAGTCCATGATGGCCTTGAACACCTAAATAAGGAAGTTGATTGCAATTATGAATGAAAACCAACATAGCCTAACCAAAGATGATAAAGAAAACCATAGAATGGTCCCTGCTCAGAGTGAAGGTCATCATCAATGTTTAGTCAGGTCAAAGTGAAGAATATTCAAATCATCACTTGCAGGCAAAATTAACAATTGTTTATGGTAAATAGTATCTCTAGTTACCTTGAAGATGGGGTCCAACACAAGAGCAACAAAGGTGCGGGGGAGGTTTTTGCCATCGGCTGTAACACCAGACTTCAAGAACTTTCCAGTACTACTATCAAAGAACCTAAAACAAAACAAGAGGTTTAAGATTTACCAATAAAACAGGCCAGAATCAGCAACATCAATAACAGAATCAAATTCTGAAATTTAAGATGGTCTGAGATTCAAACAAAAAAGCCACTTTTGCACACTACAGCGCCTCTACTAAGTGTTTGTGTCACTGTTGGCTACAGTCTCTATTCAAATGCAATTTGTAAGGCAGTCAAGCACCGTTTAGACTCACCTGTCACCCCACAGTTTCTTCATCATGTCCTCCACCTTCTTGCAATGCTCTTCTGGTGTCATCTCGGTGTTGCCCTTTGCAGCAAACTTGGCTACATACATCTCAGCAAACTGCTTCAGGGTAAACGCCCAGCCATGGAGTCCAGAGCCAAAGCCAACAGTACCTATTGGTGGATCAATCTTGGAGAAGCGACAGACCATTCATCACTATATGCCAAAAGGGGGATATTATGATTTGGGAGATAAAAATCGCTATTTTGAAGATAATGCTCAAGGTAAACTATGCGTGTGTCACTACAATTATACCACCGAGTATTGTACTTTAGATAAAAAGTTGAGACTGCCACTCACCTGGATGGCACCCATAGGACCATCATCTTCTCCATAAGTGGCAATGATGACGTTCACAGTCTCACAAATACGCTGGAAAGTCTGGTAGAGATCTTCTGGTTCAATCTGCAACTCCAACAAGGCACGGTCCATCTTGTTCATCATCAGGACTGGCTTGATGCGCTCGCAAATGGCCTGACGGAGCACAGTCTCAGTTTGCACACAAACACCTGGCAGGGATACAGAGACAAATTAACCCAGGGGAAGGCAGCATCAAGTTGCGAATATAATTTAAAACAAGTACTCAATGGTGTAATAAAAAATCATGGTAACAGCATATTTTCATGAAATACAAAATTATGGTAAGAAAAAAAATCTGCACTCCCAATTCAGAAGACAGTCTTATTAGCAAGCTGCCAGTACTTGTTTTTTGTAGGCACTTTTTAGAGATTAAGTAAATCTCACTGTCTCTACTTACATACACTTTAAGAAGCTGTGACTGGAATGCTTCCTTTTTAAAAAATTGTCAGTCTGTGTTCTTGATTTTCCACTTTTAAACATTTAATTGCAAGTTCAGAAGCAAGAGCTTACACAATCCACTGAAGATTTGGACTCGTTCTTACCAGAGACGCAATCCACAACAACCAAGGCTCCATCAGTCACTCGGAGAGCTGCAGTCACTTCAGAGGAGAAGTCAACGTGTCCTGGTGAGTCAATCAAGTTGATCAAGAAGCCAGCACCATCCTTGCTATTCTTAATGAAGGCCAGGTCATTGACACCCAACTCGTAGTACATGGAGATGGCGCTGCAAGTTAGGGCAAAACCAGATGTCAAGATTTACTGCCTAAACCAATCCAACTGGTTTTACAACTAAATCAAAGTCACAATTAATTTTTACCCTACTATACAGAGCCCTAACAATTCTCAACATAAGAGAAGTCCTTTATTAGTCCCGAAATGGGGAAATTTGCCATGTTACAGCAGCAACAAGAGCAAATAATTAGGTGCTCAATGAAGAGTAATATTGAAAAATTAAACTGGTTGGGCATGTGGAAGAGTGATCTTAGTTAACGATGTTTAAAAATTGCATACAATGCAAAAATTACAATGAGAGTTTTCAAATTGTGTGCCAGTATTATGAGTCAGACGTGATGTGGCAATACAGCAGTAGGGTCTGTCCTGCACTTTTATCCCTATCCAACAGATTTCCATCAGGCTCCAACAACCTATATTGCCAGATCTATGCAAAAAAAACAGCAGACTTTAATAAATAAAATAAAAAATACAATAGTGGGAAATAAAGATACTTACGTAGATTTGATGGTAATGCAACGTTCCTGCTCATCCTTGCGCGTGTCTGTAAAACGGGCCTCTCCAGCACGGTTTGATGCAATGATGCCTGCCTTCGATACCAGCGAGTCTGTCAGAGTTGACTTTCCGTGGTCGACGTGCGCAATCACAGACATGTTACGGATGTTGGCCTTTTTGTCCATGATGGCACGGATCTGCTCTATAGTAAAGTTCACCTGAGGGGACAAAGTCAAGTTGAACAATCACACAAAAAGAAAGACATTATACAGCTGCTTTACAGCCGGTCATGCAGCGGTCATTGTAATCTGTGGTCTGTGAATAGTTAATTCGGTCGACAATCCCAATAGTACCTGATGGAGATGTAATGTTATCCAAGGCAATTATGAAGCTTAGATGTGCAAATGGGGAGAATTTACTGGAAGTGCCACCTACCAACGGATTCATTAACTAAAGGGCGTCCCCTCATAACTTCTGGTGTTGCGTTAAATTGGATGACAGCGTCTTTGGTGAATTACGAGAGAAACGACTTCCAACAGTGGCTGCACCCTTTCATATAAAAAATGGCTGCCGGTTCAACATTCATGGTTCTGCACTTCTACTCTGGGCGTCCGCCATGGCCACAGCTGTAATGCTATTGTTGTCTGCGTTTCACAGCGAATTTTGAACTAGCCTCAGTCAGTATGTATGCGGACATAGGGTGGATAGCAATGATGTCATCCATTTCAACAACCAAGTACGCCATTGACGTGTCCTAAAATGTGATCGGACCACCACCACCCGGCATGTGACGGCATGAATAGGCCACGTGTACAGAATAGACAACATGCTAAACGCTAACGTTAGCTTGACAGCTAAACTAGCCTTACGCGCCAGGCCACGAAATGCCGGCAAATGATTCCTCGGAAACCGCTACAGGTTTAAAACCCAGATTACAGTTGGAGGTGCTCGCTCCCCCGCTTCAAGTTACGCATCTAAACATTTTTTTTGTATTAAAACGTCACTTGTGCATTTCAGCAGCTAACGTAGCAAAAGCCGCTATTGTCGATGGTCACCAAAAACGCCATGTCATCTGACGTTGGACATTTAAACCTCCCTTCACTCAAATCTCTGATCAACAGCTGCACTTTGACTTTAAAGAGAACGAGTTGAGCTTGTTTCTGGAGTCGTTGCGGCCTTTGGTGGTGCCAGCGGCACAGATGACAAAATGGTTGCCATTTTCGTCAAAGCCATGTTCACAGTATATACGTGTAAGCAGCGCACCATCCATGAATACCGTTATTTCTAAACCACTGGCATGACTTTGCGTTCAAATACTACTCCGAGAAATGTTAGAAACTTACCATTTTGACGGATGGTTTCGGATACGCTCGGTCAGTAAATGTTACGCTGCCCACCACACGATGGCTTAGGCAGGGAAGAGGCAGCTGATGTAAAGAAACAGAGGTTTATAGGCCCTGCGTCACCCACCTGCGTCACCCGCCTACGTAAGCACGTACTGACGGAACCCCAGAGGCTCACGGGTGATTCCCGCCACTGATGCGCAGAAACCTAGAAGGGTCCAGTGATCATCATCATCATCATCATCAACTTCTTGTTCTTGTTCTTGTTCTTGTTCTTTTTGTTCTTTTTCTTTTTCTTGTTCTTGTTCTTTTTCTTGTTCTTGTTCTTGTTCTTGTTCTTGTTCTTGTTCTTGTTCTTCTTCATCTTGTTCTTGTTCTTCATCTTGTTCTTGTTCTTGTTCTTCATCTTGTTCTTGTTCTTGTTCTTGTTCTTGTTCTTGTAATATACAGTCCAGGGTCCCACATGCACAAACGTGAAAGGAAGTTCAAATTTCAAAACTTGGTTCGTGAGCTGGGTTGAGTCACAGAAGAGAGCCGCGCACTAAATGTGATGACGACGCAGTAGATATTGAAGTCCGGTTGGTTTGTATGGATTTCTGCACACATCGGGCTGGAAGGCTGAGATCTAAAGTTTAATCAAAAGCAGGACTGAAAAAGAGATGGCAGGGAGAATGGGACAGAGGGAATACGGGCATATACTTTCATAGTATTCAAAAGAGTAAAATTTCAGGGGTAAAATTGTTTGTCCTTGTGATATAAAATGTACTTGACATACTTCAAATATCAGGTTTACTAGATTTTTGACACTTGGATGACACCACACTAGCATTATGGAGGCATGTTGTGTTTTTGTTCTGTTGTTTTATTACGTCTGAAGATCTCTAATCACTAATCAGTTACACTGCTTACCCCTGAAACTCCAAAAGTGTTTTATGAACTCAAACACTTCACCCAGATTTTCATTTCTGAGTGAACTATCCCTTTAATGATTGTTCTTTTTTTTCTTCCAGCAGATGGCGCCCCAACTTCATAACCAGCCACTCCAACTTTAAACACACTGCTGGTCCCATAATGCACAAGTGATGCTCGACTGTGTATGATAATGTCACCATAGTAAAATGAACAGTGGTTGCATTACAGTCACAGAGGTGATACAAGTTATAAGACAAGGTTTTTCCATTATTCTCTTTTGAGTAGCCAGGTCATAAAGGTTTCAGGTCATAAACAGGTATGCAAAAAAAAATTAAGCAAAAAAATACAAAATAGTTTTCCACCAGTTATTTTCCAGTGCACCTTAAAAAGCACATGTTAATTATAAATGCTCATTGGCAATGAACAAATGGAATGTAAATAATAAATGATGAAGAATATTGCTCTTTGTCAAAAAAAACCCCACCAATACATTTTTCTAATTCACACATTCTTCAGTTTATCTTGTTGATTTTTTCCCATGATTCATATTCTTAGAGGTAACCGGGGCCAGAGAGGGGCATGTAGAGGACACAGAATGAGAAAACAATTAGGCCTATAACACGGACACAGACACACACACTCAAAAACACTCTACCTAGTACACAGAGTTAATTTGACATGGTTAATTACCCGTTTGAAAAGGAAGTTAACTGTGTAGAATGTTCTCATTTAACGCCATCGCACCTGATGTAACTCCCAGCATACAGTTGTATATGAAAACAGTCACGCACAGATGATTGACAAGCACAGATGGCAGAGAGTTCAGCCTGAGTAATTGACTATAGATTAAAATTGACAAAGAGGGGGTATGATTTCTCTGCCACAAGAGCAACCTCCGTGCATGCGTCATGTAAATATTTAAAGCTGTTTTGCTTTCTCTGAGTAGTCCACGTTCCCCTGGGATTTTGTTTGACAGAGAGAGACAGTAGTCTGACACACCATGTCCACAGTCTAAACCTCAGAGAAATGAAAGTCTTAAACATGTGTAATTCATCCACAGTCTGCCCCGCTCTACAGTCTCTCACTTCCCTGCTCTCATTTATTGCTCATCTGAGAGTCTGACCATCACATACAGTTGTCTTTTTTATTGAGATGAAGTGCTTAGTCAATTCCCTGGAGCCTTTCCAAGGTATCATTATGGCAAACAGCGAATACATGTTATAAATAAGAAATGACGCACATGAACAGAATCTGTCATCTGAGGAATTTAATTCCAGTTTTCAGTAGCTCTGAACACTAACAGCACCAAGAACAGATATACAGGGGACATGCATGTGGATGGATGGATGGACAGACACACACGCACACACACACACACATTTGCACATCTATCCTTTTTAGGATACTGCATTGACTTCCATTCATTGTGGATAGTGAACTGAAACCAGATTGTTGATCCACTTCATCATTAACTTTAAAACCAACAACGTTATTTTTGCTCGCATAATTCTTCATTATGAACCTTCAATTGAAAAAGATAGAAAACATCTTCAGATTCATTAAACAGCAGAGTTGCAGAGCCGAGTCATTAATAGTTTTTAATAATATCTTCTAACACTGTGCGTGTATCATCAAGTACAAGTGTGTAAAATCGCTGCAGTGAACGTGACTGTGCCATCAGGCACACAGAGTGCATAGAGTGGACTGGAGATCACTTACAAATCTAATAAATTCCATTAAAGTAATCCCAGTGTCCTCCAGGTCCTGCTCCAACAAGTGTGTCACCCAAGTTGCCCGATTCGTAGTTTCATCACTCGCCTAGTGTCAGATGGGATAAGCTGCAAAGGATAGGTGGAGATGGAAGATTTCTACTCCTTATCAACTGATAATTGAAGTTAATACCCATTGTATTCAGAGCAGTACTTTGCAGTACACACAATGCATGTTGTCTTTCAGGTTGTTGACACAGGATCAATGTATAAAAAGTGTAAAAAAAGTATATTGCTTCAGGAATCTGCTGAATTAAATGTGCCTATACTTGTACTAAGAATATATTCATTGCAGAGCATATGTCATTGTTAAAACTTCTTCTATCTTAACTTATCCAGGTACATTTTTTTCAAGATAAGTATTCTTCATTCTGGGGGGCTCACAGTGGCATCTCTATTCAATCACTAGGAGGTTAAGGGTCTTGCTAAATGCCCCCTCAGCTATAGTGTTTATCTTTCCAACCCAGGGAACCAATTGTCAGGTTTAGAGACTGCAGGACCCAAGTAGCAGACCAAAACGATAAGGCTGGTAGAGAAGATGGTGAAAGTAATTAAACAAATTGGCTCACAGTTTTTACAGGTAAGAAGCAGTAAGGCAGAAAAACATAAAAAATGAATCACAAATAAAATCCCAAACAGCACAACTGAAAAGCTAGGAAATGCAGGGATGTGAAGCGACGAATGGTGTGTGGGGGGAGCTCTGAGATACTCGCAACAAGGTTGGCTGGTGGAAAATCCCATAATACATTTTGAAATGTTTATTTTAAACTTTAAGGTAAAACGCACATTGAATGACAATGTTTAAATGTACAAATAAACTTGTTTGCTGCAGTTTGTGCTGTGATGGGCTGCTCTGCTTTTATCCAAATATTTCCCCACAACAACTCACATAAAAAAAAAAAAAATATTCATCAGAAATATTCAGGACGAACGCAAAGAAAACTGATTGTTTAAACCAGTCTGTGAAAATGCTGTCAAATATTTCCCTGCAGTCATTATCCTTCTGATAATTCAGATATTTTTGATAAGAATAAGGAGTAGAATCTCCTCAGAGAGAAGGCTGCTCTCACTGCTCTCATCTCTCTGCCATTTTTCTTCCTGTCAATGCCACAAGCACAATGCATGATGTTACATATTGCTTGATAATGACTATGAAGTGATTTTAATTAACATTCATGTGGAGTCAGAGTTATTGTAAAATTAAGTTTCGCATTAAACATCATCTCAACTCGGATCAACAAATCGGAAAGTTGGCGAAAATGTTGTTACACAAATTACAGAGTTGCTTACTTGATCATCATTATAATGTAGATATTGGAAAGAGGCGTCAATGTGTTGTTTAAACGCTCTAAACACATGGATACAACAGCACTTTTTTCCGCATTCCGACTTCAAATCACATGAACACAAAAAACAACTGAGATAAGAATCCAAATCCAAAAACCAAATGGAAAGTAAAAGGCCAAAGTCTGTAGATCCAAACAGACACTATACAAGACTAAAGTCCAAACCTAATATCAAAAGGTTCACAAATAAAATTCTTCAAATTCAAATCTGAGTACAACAAAAGAGATTTAGAGCGATACATCAAATGTCCCTAATAAAACATCATCAGATGTCTTAAGACGAATCAAAAGTCCTTCCAAGTTTCATAACAGGGGCAGAATCAAACCACTCCTGATCACAAGCTGTCCCAACAAGGTACACGTAAATTAAAAATGGAGTTGTATGTTGATTTAGACTCAAAACCTAAGCTGAAAACACTCTGCGGCGTGTCATATGACTCATGTCAAGTGTCGCCCCCAGCATCAATATAGAGGAGCGCAAGTGTTTGATAATAATATTTATAGGCCCAAAGTAAGCCTATTTCTGCAGACTCGCACAATGGCATATTTACTGCAGCTTCATGATGTTGCGGAACTTGCCCTGAGGGGGGGGGGGGGGGGGGGGGGGGGTGGCACATCTTACAGGACCATATTTACAGAGAGAGTGACAAGTTCCTTTTGGCACAGCCACACATGCAGGTACTCTCCATTTTGGGCTCAAACTGATTGAACACTTAACCAATAGTGACCTTTTAATTCAGAGAGGACAAGTGATTATTCACACGGCCACAAGAGGATGCTTGACAGGAAAATGTAATAATGGACTTTTTTAGAAAGTCTGAACAACAATGCTCGCAGAGGAGTATTCCTAACTATGACCTCACCCTTGGTATTTCGGGAAAGATAATTGTGTGTGATTATGTGCGGTTGTCTTGCAGCTGACATTTAAGAAAACAGCTCAATCATTTCATGTCAAACTGTTTGTCTCTGATACCAACTGAAATTATATTCAGAGTGGGGCACAGCAGAGATACAAAACTATCCAAAGCTGCAGCCAAAATGACACATCTATGTGAGCTTTGACTGCAGGAATCGAGGAAGCTACTCTGGTGAGCAAAGTAACTGCACCAAAGAGGTTATGTTTTCACCCCGGTCTGTTTGTTTGTCAGCAGGATAAGGCAAAAACGACATAAGTGATCTCCATGAAACTCGGTGGAAGGATGTGGTATGGGTTAGGGAAGAACCCATTACATGCTGGTGTAAATTAGGATCAAAGGGCAGGTCTGGGTTTTTTTCATCACATTTCCACAGATTTGCCAGGGAATAATAAACATGGATCTCGGTAACAAAGGTCAGCAACTATTAAGGGAAGTGATATTTTGAGTGTGTGAAATTTGGTGGAGCTGGATTGAATTTAAGGAGACTGTTGAGCCTTGGTGGAGGAACGCTCTCCTGGGTGTCATTCTACACTGTGTGCACAATTATTAGGCAAGTGAGTATTTTGACCATATCTTAATTTTTATGCATATTTTCCAAATCCAAGCTGTATAAACTTGAATGCCTATTGGATTTAAGCATATCAACACCCTATATCAAGGTGTGCATAATTATTAGGCAGCTTCTTTTCCTCAGGCAAAATGGGCCAAAAAAGAGATTTAACTGACTCTGAAAAGTCAAAAATTGTAAAAAAGTCTTTCAGAGGGATGCAGCACTCTTGAAATTGATATTGGGGGGCATGATCACAGAACCATCAAACGTTTTGTAGCAAATAGTCAACAGGGTTTGAATCCTCTTCTACAAATGCGGAGGACAGAACACACAGAGAATGTCTGCTACCCAGTACATTAATCATCATTTCTACATAAGCAAACACATCATACTCAATGGCATGACAACATGAAAGATCTGTGAGATGTGTGATCAGTGACAAATGTTTACATTCACAATGTTCAGAAAACTGTCACTGGATTTCAATGATACTGAGGAAAATGTTCAATGGGAAGTTCTGGAGTTAAAAGAGGCATCTTGTTTCTATGATTTCTGTGCAGATTTATAGATGTGAACATCAAGGATGATGACTTTCTTTGGCAGTGTGAGTTAAACAGGATCTAAAAATATGTGTTTCATGTCTGTGCTCAGTTTTGACTGCGTTATGAGGCGATAAACCCATAATCTTGGTAATCTCTCCTGGATGTAAACACAGCACAGACCAATAACAGCACCCCAAAACTGAGAGAAAGGACATATTATCATACAAATGAAAGTTCATATTTGATCTAGCTTCATCTCATTCATAGTCTATCTCCAGTACTACACAGTTTAGAATGATGGAACTGTACAAGGGGGTGTTTATCTCCATGAAGGAGAGTTTTCAACAGGGCCTTAAACGTCAATACCTAAAGGTTTCTTTCTACGTTTCACAACTCCTTTGCTACACTGGAGCCTGAAATCAAGTTATTTTGTATCATTATCTTAAAGTTATGACTGTCTGCAATTCAAGCTATTTTCAGACATAAACTCCAGAAAATGTCCAGAAAATTGAGTGCAGACAGTTTGCAGAGTTTGACTATCACATATGAAGAATGCAGAAAGAGATTCCCCAGGTCAGAACAGCAGGAAAATGTCACATTTCCGGTGAGGGGTGATACCTGGATAGAACGTGCAGGAGGCACCACATATATATCAATTCCACTACATGTCTTTGTGTATTAACTCTGGTGTCTGCTCTTATCACCAAAAGCTTTTTCATCTTTTCGTCTTTCCAAGATGACATTTTCGTCTGCGTCTTGTACGAATATGACACTTCTTGTCTTTTCCTGAAATACTCGTATTCCTTTCAGGGCATGTGTTAGAAACGTCATCAACAAGCTTGTTCGCTTGCGCTGCATTTTCTTGACGTATTCTCACTGACATTTTTCTCTGAGGCTGGCAGGTGATGTTCCCCATCCTCTCCTGTCCCTCCATGTCCTCAGATACTGCTGCTGTAGAGCTGGCTGTCTCACATACAAACCCTGGCTGAGACAGCTGCCTGTGCCAGTGGTTCAAACGGCTCAGGGCGACCGTGGTCTGGCCATCAGGGAACTCCAGAGGCAAGAAGCCCTCTGTTGCATACAATATTTGTCGCTAAAGTGCTGCACAGTCCTAGACAACCTGGATAACTTAACTTCAGAATGCTAATTGGTATGTTGCATTTGTGTGTGCTTACGATGTGTGTGTGTGCATTCTTTTTTAATTTCCTCGGAGAGACACTTCACCCACAACTTTGAGGTGAAGTTGCACATCAATGAGCAGGAGCTGAGCAGCTCTGGGTATTGCATTGAATGGCAGTGGCACTTATTTTATGTGGCAGGCTCCATAAGCCAGTTTGGGCTCATCTATGTGGCCAGGATGTGGCTTATTGGAGTGACGGGCTCCCACACAGAACTGAAAGCAGCTGACATGCTGACTTTAAGCCAGCATTTTTCAAGGACTGAAAGGGGTTTCGATGTCGTGCTTTGCTGTGTCAGTTGACAGCAAACCTGCTACCCCCATCACATTTCACTGACCTGGATTTCTAAAGGTCTTCATGCTTGTATTCACTCTTTACATTGACATACGGGGTGGCTGGTGCTGTTGCATCCCATATTTTCTATATCTTTCCATGCACCCTGGAGGACGTTTCAAAGTTAATTGTCATTGGGATATTATTTATTTATTAATAACATTTGTGTTTCGTCCATTGTTGTGCTTTATTACATCTACAGGGAGCATACCCAAGTGTGCAACTGGTCTGCCAAGTTAAACTGGCTTTCCATTTCAATTTGCAGTATCTGGTCAAACCCATGATATTTCTTGGGATATTTACAGGGAACTTTCTGAAAAGGACAAACAAATCTGCTTCTAGTTCTGGTATCACACTGGCTCTCTGTAACTGCACAAATGGAATAAATAAAGCGGTTTGATCGCATCTCTTACAAACTAAAATGAATATAAAATGATTGTGCTGCTTTGACCAAGTACGGATTAAAACAAACAGGATGTTTTTCCATTCTGCATGGAAGGATATCTTCTTGGTATCTTTTTTCATACACATAACGTTTTATATCTACAAACAAAATAGCAACAAACAAGTTGATTGATTGTCTGTATTTGAGTCAATTTATTCAAAGATTTTGAAAGAATATAGTATATCTGTGCCATCTTCCCTTTGGAGATAAAAATGCAAGCAGGGCTGTTTTTGCTTGGACTGTGCTCTGTGGGCCGTGACTCTCCCTGGACAGTTTGACTGCAAAACTTCTTCTGTCAGTGAGATGCTGTATTTTGCTTCAGCAGAAAATAACTGTATTGCACTGGTACAGAGACATAAAAGAGGTTGTATACCAACTGACTGTACATGAAGTTGGACGACATGACAGCTAACCGGAAGTCGGGACAAATCATCTCATTCGCCCAAATGGCTGCAGCACATGCAATAAACATGGACCAAACTAAAAAGTCGAAGTACATGTTAGTTAGTTATTTGATGTTATAAAAATGGGGTGAAACATCATGATTGACAGTTGAGACTGACTAGTGGTTGGACGAGCACTTTCATCGGCAGGACCTCAATACTGCAGCACCCATATCCCTGATATTTTAGTTCTATGTTGGATATGATTACAATTGTGTAAATACTTTCAAATAAATGACTGAAGCTGTTTAAATCTGCATTTGTCTACTTTGCCATCTAAACTCGGGTATATGAGAGAATCTCTGATTCCCCTGTAGAGCCTTTTGTCTAAAATATCAAGTGTAAGTGAAATTGCTCTTGTCTATTATGGTCTATGATGCATGATAAGACATCATTTTAAAACACTGACTTATTGCAAGGACATATGGATAAAAAGCAGTTTGAATCATCTCAAAGCCGATAATAGTGTTATCAGGTCCTGCTGCTGTGAGAATGAATTGATTTTCCAGCCTGGCGTCTATCTGAACAACATCACTTCAATGGAAACTGAGGATAGAAGAAAATGACTGATTATTATCAGACTGCCAATATAATATACAATCCATTCTCCTGATAGCAATATCATCAACACAATTTATCGACAACATACACACACATAAACTACATTTTTTTTGTTGGATTCTATAGTTTTATTTTAACATTTGGTGAAGCACACTGTTGTTTTCTATTTCATTAGATTATTGAGTAGTACAGGACACAAGGGGAGCTGCCTCCTGCTGCTCCTCCTGCATCTCAGAGTTGTTACTGCCAGGGTTCATCTGGGCATTTTCTTTGTGACGACCAATCTTTCAAAAATGGAAAACACTCACATCCGATGACAAAATAATCACCTAATTGTAGCCAAAGTTTGGTGTTTATGGCAGAAATTTATTTCTGGCCATTGGATTTAATAGCATTTTATATTGTAACAACCTACCTCAGACAAAATCACACACTGTAAGTAGTGGTTGATTATCTCCAACATCTTTTCACATCAAATTTTATAGACCGCAATGTATCAGTCTTCTGTCGACCTTTTCAGAAACAATTTAATTAAACAAGGGTTAATGTTTAGAAGACGAGCAAGTGATTGATGGACATGAATACAAATTTAATTACTTCTGCCATAATATTTTGCATAGGACCTAATTTAAAGCACCATTATTCATTATTTCAAGCATTATTTGTCTTTCCCTTGAAAGGGCACAGGTTGAAAGTTTGTCAAAGGACATTTATGCTCTCCGGATTTAAAACGAGTGAAGAAAAAAGTTGCTTTGGATGGTGATTAAATTAGAGAATAAATCGCTCGAAAGTTTAAGTATGCCAATAAAAAAGCTTTAGACTTTGGAATTATTTAATCTTTTCTCCCAATTTGTGTGAATGTTTTTAACAGAAACCAGAAGCGTGTTTTCCAAATTGAATGGTGTTTTCGTATAGTGTGTATCTTCTGAACTCTGCAGACTTTCTGAATTGCGACAATTTGTCTGTAAGTTACACTCATAACTTTCCCTCATCTCCATTCCAACACAGGGCAGAATGTGACAACAATGGTTATGAAAGGCCAAAGAGATTGCTGTTCCACTTCTCCTGCATTTACCAGGGATAAAAATGCACACTCAATCTAGTCCTAAGTGTTTGGTCTGTTTTGTTGTTTGGTTATTTATTGTTTCGCTCCTTTGGAGAACTGCTCCAGCGTTATGGCCGCAGAGATCCCAAAGCCTTTACTGACATTAGTCTCAGCAGACCATGGCGGGCTGAGGAGAAAGTTTGTAACAATAGAAAGTGAGTTCACAGCAACACTTCAATGCAGAGGCCATGAGCTAAAAGGTGTACTGCATGTTACAGGTTTTCCATTCATTAACTTGAAGGAAAAGAATTAATACAATAAATAGGTTTTCCATGCTCGCTCTCACATGCAATGCTGTCCGCTCTCTCTCATGTGAGAACCTCTCTCTCACTCATAGGTTGTGTACTTGTCACATGGATTCTGTTGCGGGTGGGAGCGACCTCAGTGTGTGTGCACCTGCAGCCCACTACCGCCATAGACTGAATTCATTTTGTGGGAAACCGCAAAGAAAGTGAAATCAATTCTTAGGTCTGCTCATTTGGGATCCCCTTCAATTTTAATTGGTTGTGGCTTCATTGGCCCACCCATGTCCCACCACCTCATTGGTTCTGTAGTTTTTAAGTAATTCTGCTAACTAACAAACAAACAAACAAACACAGGTAAAACATAAGGTTGTTGGCAACCAGCTTATCAGATACATAAAGACTTGAACATACATCTGTGTAATGAGAGCCACCTAAACTGACAGAACCCGTCTTAAAGAAAAAATGATTTAACTTGCATTTTTGCTTTTTAGTTTGTCTTGTTTTTGGGAGCTTGTCATGTCATCCATCTTTATATACAGTCTATCCTCTAACCCTAGTATCTACCATTATTGTGTAATAAACTGAAATCGATGGGCTGCATGTTTGGATGCATTTCACTCTTTTCAAGCAGATTTTTCACAGCAAGCGTTTCGCAAAAAACAGAGCCATCTACTCCAATACTGTGCGACTTGGCGCAGATTTAGATGAATCAGATTTGCATTATTTCACCTCAGTGATTTTAGTGGCCACATTTGCATGGTGGCTTGTGTTACTGGCATCTGTGTTGAAGTTCCCTTGTTGGTTCTCTGTTCAACTGATTTTCAAACCATGCAGTGTGCAAACAGCTCGAGCCATCAGAAACATCATTGGTGTGCAGACAGGGAAAGTGGATCACTTCCTGGGGGGTGGACTGGCCTCGTTGTTGCTTTTAATCAAATGCAGACATGTAGTTACATACATTCGCTGTATGCCACCTGCTACATAATCCTTCATGCTCACCAAGAGAAAAAATATCTAAAAGATACTGTATATCCATGTGGTGAGCTATAACAGAAGAGTACATACTTTTTTTCAGACAAAAAGTAATTTATTCTTGCTCCTGCAAGTCAAAGATATTAAATCTATCCTATAATACTGTCACATCCAAAATAGGTCGCCAGTTTCTCTGCCAGGATGTGGGGTTAAATCATTTCATGTAGAAACATCAACATTTTAAAGTGTAACAAGGAATTTTAAGCCATCCAGATGCTCAGAGGGAAGAATGAGTTAGTGATGGCAGCAACCCCAGTTCCTCTCTTAGCTTGGTAAACTGCAGGAGGTCAGGGAAGTTTTCCATACTTCTTGCCACATCATTCTTTTTATTTTTACTTCTGCAGAAATATATGCCCTCTCCCAGTCCAACTCCTGGAAAACAATTGGTGTGCATGCCTGAAATAAAACACAAAACACTGATGCACTGAAGGATCAAAAGGACATTTCGGTTTATAATCCCAGCATAGAGAAACACAGACAAACTTGATTCTCAGTTGCTTATAAAAGACACTCATCCAATGCTACTGTCAGACCCTGGAGAGAGTTCTTGACTGGAGCTCTGACTCTTTCGGTCTACTCACTAAACTGAAACACAACTGAACGCTGGATATCCCTCATGATCCCCTGCTTCCTGAACCAGAAGAGCTAGTGCTGTGACAAATACACCTAACTCTGCAGAATTCTTCATCTTTTAAAAGTTTCTGTGCTGAATGTTGCTTCTGACAATCCGAGTCCACAAAACACTTCTTTAGTTTCAGGGGTAAACAGTGTTGCAGCCAAATCCAATCATTGCTGATCACATTTTTGGGCAAACGTCTGTTGTACTGACAATATGAGTATGGAGCAGCCAGAGAGTTCCATTTTCATCCAGCCAGGCAGGCAGCTGAATTCGGGACCAAAACCATCCATGCAATGGCATTTTAAGACTCACCAAGATCTGTAGTTTTTTTATGGATGGCAAATTACATCCAGTACAAGGCTGTCTATGCATAGAAATTTCAATTTAGTCATGCAGGGCACTCAGGGAAATGAAATCACTAGACAGCTAGATTGACATACTTCTCCTTCGCCAGTGTTCATATTCAGATAATAGAACACTTTAACACCATTTAAAACCAATATTGTTGTTGGTCATCACGTCTCTCTTGCATTCCCGACTATAATGACACCATTATCCAGAACAACCCCTTGGCATTGACGCAAAATAGTCATTGTTAAAATGCAGGAAATAAGTGGTTGTGAGAAATATAGTCTTGTAAAGTGACTATAGATTGACTCATTGGAGATGTACAGCACTGCTGCAGATGAATGGTAATGTCTTTGATGACAGCTGCTGATTTAGTGTCCCCACGAAGAGGGTGTTGGTCAAACAGCAGGCTTTAATTAAGGCCCACTCTGAGTCACGGCAGGAGTTTGAGTGATAAAAGGTTTGAATGAGGGTCACCGGCTGGAGACTGAAACGTGTGAGGAGGCTATGAAAGTTGTCATCACAGTTAACTTAATGTCAGGGATGACAGTGGTGAGTTTAGGCTCCGGAGCCATTTAAGAAATTGTTGTACACAGCTCCCGAGTTTTTTGTTTACAATAATCACATATAATTTAATTCTTTGACCTGACTGTGCAACCTAAACCACAGAGATGCACAGCTCGTCTCCACTTTCTCCCACTAGCCAAAAATTAAACTAAAATATCCCAGATATGAACACTGCCATCTTGCGCATTTCAAGACATAGGGATTGGGGCATGGAGCTGCAGTAGCAAGGTACTGTCGATATACTCCCTTGACAAATCACAAGTCAGTCTCAGCTGTCAATTGTGACATTTCACCAGCATCATAACTAATTAAAACCCTTCTTACCAGAAACATTTGCACTTGAACCAGCACATGTCCAACCATGAGCTCTATGAACCCCTTCAATCCAGATTCAGACCCAACTACAGCTCAGAGAAAGCCCTCATCAAAATCTCCATGGACATCCTCATCGCTGGCGACTCTGGCCACATCAGTATCCTCATCCTCCTAGACCTCTTTGCTGCCTTTGACACAGTCTCCCATACCATCATCCTCAACCGCCTATCCAAACACCTCTGCCTTACTGGCACAGCTTCACCTGGAGTGCCTAGCCTCCCAGCACGTGGCACTCAGCTGCACTGAAACAAAACACAATACAGAATATAACCATAAACAATATAAATATATATACGCTATAACTAATAATGGTGTAACCCAGTTGTTTAAACAAACAAAGATAACAACTCATACAAACTAAACAAAGTAAATGCTGCCAAAAAGGAATAAATCCAATATTAACACCCCCCCCCCCCCCCCAAAAAAAACTAACTCAACCAAAACAAAGCAGCAGGCGAACCTAATAATTAGTTTTGCAGACCATGCTGCATAAAAAACACATTCAATATGGGGGCCACCACTACTAAACACCTCCAGTATGGTGTCTTAGTCTGTGTCTCTCACAGCCAGGACAATAAGGCACATGCAGGATGTAATGGAGGCAGTAAAATTAGTGTGCAAGCCACAGAAAAGGAGACTGCAGGGTAGAGAGTCACGTCAACCACATACCTGTATAACCAGCAACCACCAGACGCAACCACTCCAGGACAACAGCAGCTCATAGGTGCCCTATATTGCCTGGCTGATTAGTGGAGGAGTGGGGGGGCTGTGTTCAGCACTGCTGCACACTATGTTCACCCACAGTGAGGATTCTTCCCCACCACAAATGCAACCAGGCAACATCAGATCCTTCATGAGACACTGCACTGTTTGGGATCAGATGTAAGAAGAGATATCTATTGAACTTTCGTATCATTTACTAGATTTTTATTTACTGAGTCTATTGGTAGATTTCACGAGTAAAGCATCACTCGACTTTCTTGCCCTGACAGCAGGCCACTGGTATATTGTGAAAAAAGGGACACAAATACATATAAACAACTCGTAGTAAAGTTTTCATTTTTCTCAAAAACCCAGATCTCCTTCGACAATATCATATCTTGTTTTTCATCTTCAACGATTAATTATTGTCGGTGCTTGTTATCAACAGTAGCACCATGCATTTAAGAAGTTGAAGGCCAACACAATAGGATAAGATAAGAAACACAGAACCAACAGTCGTTCTCTTTGTTTGATGCTTTGCTGTGTCTAAATACTAATCATTTCCCTGATCAGCCATGTAGCCCTCCCTGCTCCCCGCCCCGCCCACTTCTTAAATATCTATAGCTTGGAGAAGTGGAATGTCCTGTTCTATGGTCTGGATCAGACAGAAGGGGAGGAGGAGGTGTAGGACTTGTCTCTGTCATGGTTGATGATATTGTGCTTACTTTTTTTGTATTAGGAAAGACAGACTCATAGGGAGAAGATTGCACCTCCCTAGAACTATGTTGATTTGGTATGAAAGACTCTTTGTAAATGTTCTTGGTTGGCAGTCCTCAAGCATCTTCCCTATAGGGTAGTTTCACAAAATTTAAAACAGGAGAAGAACAGGATCAGACACAATTTGTCAGGGTTTTGGTTTGTGTTCAGTATAAATGTCTCAATTATTTCAGCTCTTTCCCAAGGATATTACTGGCTGTTTTTACAATTCTAGATGGTCTGTTTTTTTTCTAGATGTCCATAACACCGAACATGCAAATATTAAAAGTTAATACACGATCAGATATAGCTTTTGTAGAATGCATCTAAAGGTTGATCATTTGGCAGAACAGGTGGAACGTGGTGATACAGCATTATCGTGACTCATGATGACCATCTCCTCAGTCTTGCTTTTGTTTATGATAAGGGAATTGTGTTTGTCAGTCACTCCCCCGAAACCCTGTAATTGGCCCCCTTTTGGCTGTATTTTATCATTTTTATGAAAATGACATTTAGTTATATATGCAATTAAAGCTATCAGATGTCAGCACAACTGGCCTCTCTGACATTAAATCCTGGATGTGCCACAAATTCCGCAAACAAGGTCTGATTTGCTGCTGCTGGTCTTCCAGATCTGTCGAATAATATCATGCTGATGAGATCTTTGGGTAATATTTGATTCCAACCTCTGTTTTGATGTGCAGGGGAAGAATGTTGTTCAGTCCTGTTCCTTTCGCCTCAAGACAATCTCAAACTTCAGTCATTTTATCAATTGCTGATTTGCAAAAAGGTGAACATGCTTTTATGTTGCCTTGATTACTGTAATACATTTTACTCAGGTATGATCTAGATTTCCCTCCATCATCTTCATTTAATGCAACATGCTGCTCCCAGGCTTATCACTGGGACAAAAAGGCAAGACTACACCATTCCTGTGCTTGTTTTTTTTTAGGTTTCTATTGCTCACTTTTAAGACCTTGAATAGCCTTGCACCCAAATACCTTATAGACTTATTGACCTGGTAGGTGCCCTCTCAACTGTTCTGCAGATGGAGCCCTGCTGGTTTCTCCCAGATCTCACCTTGTAAGAAAGGGTGACTAAGCGTTTTGCTATCAGAGCCCCAAAATTAGGGAATTTGCTTCCCCTTGAACTTACAGACTAATACATTAGCTTCCTTCTCCAAACTTTTTTTTCAGTTAAAGCATCTACATATGATAAAACTTGTTCTTATTTATCCTGACTAACTTTCTTTGTTCTATTTGCTCTGCTCATGTTCTGTTGTATTATTCTCAATTTGTATTCCTTGTAAAGCATTTTGTTGTTAAGAAAAGTGCGACATAAATAAAGTTTATTATAATTGTTATCATTATAGTAACCTCACAATATAGTGGAAATATGTAGAATGGTTAACTGTTTTCCCTGTCTGCACAAGTATAAATAGCACTGTCTCATCAGCATATTTATACAACTCATAATTACTATGGATACATTTGCAATTAGCTAATACTTGCTGATATATTGGCGTGGCTGATTAATCTGCCCTAAAGTGAAGCCAATGTGTCTTGATTAGCCCCTGGTGGCTGTCTGCAATATAAATAATTGACACTGCCTCCTCCTTGTTAGTGAATGGGAAAGGGATCGAATTAAAAAGTAATTGTCAATGTTACAGGTACCGGACTGTGGCACCCATAAACAGCTATATATTTTGTATTCTGAAATACAGGAGATAAGAGTGAGACACAGAGACGGGGCTTGCCTCTGCTGAGTTCCTCACAGCTATGAGAAACAGCAGAGCTCGCGCTAAAAAGTAGCAGTCCCTTGGGCCAGCCATGGTCTCAAACGGCCCCCTACTGACCGGGAGGTGCCGCAATGGCTCAATCATCTTGGTCGTGACATTAGTTTTTGCTTTCCAAAATAACACAAAAGATAATAGTTCCAAAAGGCGACACTTAAAAGTTATTATTAACAGTAAACTAAACAAATATAACATAAATGTGATAATACTTCACATCAAATACATTTTGATGAAGATGGTTTCATCATTCAGGGAAGTTGTTATCACACTGATGTTTGTTTAATTAATCATCACGGCTCCATCCATGATCGCAACTGCACAGTGTCTGGCTTCGTGCTACATCATCAGCACAAGACGATTCATATCCAGGACATTTTGGCTTAATTTCTGCAGTGAAAACAGGTTTTCCATCTTTATATACAGTCTATGATCCTCCCTTGTTCAGAGAAAGTTATATGAACATCATACACTACTCGACCATTACGGACAATAATCCATCAATTCATTGACCTTCAGTTATGCTTCAAAATGTTTACCCTTATCAATGCTGCTAAAACCCTTATCTTGGGGATGTTCTCCTTTACACTTGACATCTATTACACTTCTGTCCGTCCAGGGAGAGGGATCCCTCACATGTGGCTCTCTCTGAGGTTTCTATGTTCTTTTTACCCTGTTAAAATGTTTTTTTTGTAGTTTTTCCTTACTCTTGTTGAGGGTTAAGGGCAGAGGATGTCACACCTTGTTAAAGCCCTATGAGACCAATTGTGATTTGTGAATATGGGCTTTACAAATAAAATTTGATTGATTGATGATACAGTAACTGGCAGCAATTCCCTCAAAGGATCATCAACTCTGTCCCAATCTCAGTCCACATTGGATTCGTCTGCAGTTTCGAGGTGACCTTGTTTAATTTCTCGTTTAAGAGTCAGCTTGAAATCTCCCCACTTAACATGGGGCAGTGCATTGCACAACAGTTAGTTGAGCTGGATTCTCTCAGTAACTGAAGATAAAACAGTTTGCTCTCCAGGCGCCAAGTCCCTCTTATGAGTTGGCAAACCACCGCACAACAAGGGCAAACCTAAGTTTACACGTGCCCACCGACAACCACTCGGCTGTGTTTTTAATTCCTCTAAAACATTACAGTTAGAGTGTCTCTGCATATGTTCAATTATCGATTATTGACATTGTTATTCTCCAGTAGGAAACAGTAAGGAATGTTTTTCTTTCTTTTTTGACATTCACCTCTGCCATTTATCTGCATATTATTATTGGCATGAATGATAAAGTCTGAATCCTGAATCCGTAAACCTGACAAGGTAGATAGATTTGTTTTTTCTGTGTCTCAGGAGGTTTGCCAAAAAATACCTGACCCACATTACAGACCTTCAGTCTCTTGGGGAATCTGACTTGTGAATTGTTCTCTATTTGAGAAGCATCATGGAATATAATAAGGTGAATACCATCCTCTTCTGAGAAGCTGAAAAAAAAACTGTTAGGGTGAAGGTTATGAAGCTGATATTATTCATATCGACATGAATTAACTGCAGCAACCCTTTTGTCTTTCAGTTCTAAAGATCAGAGCTTGAATATGACATGAATATGTCTCACCCGTAAAGGGGAGGATAAGTGGGGAAAGTTCTTATAATGACATTTTATATTAAAACCAACACATGTTCTGTCATGAATGTTGAAATGAACAACTTGTCTAGAAACTAAAAGTTTCCACAATAAAACAAGTTGTATGCCTATATCTGAAATCATTAACTTAATCACCATCTGCTCTATCGCAGGGCTGATATAGTATCTCAACACCTAAGATAACCCACAGCCTTACTGTGTTGTAAATACACAGTTATACTGAGAACACATTGTACTTTTCATTTACCTGTAATTCACAAAACTTTGATTGATCTGTGAAGTAGGTCAACATCTATGAAACATACATATAACACATGCTTCTCTGAAGGACTGTAAATAACTTCTAAATGTTCATTCTTTCAGTTTTGACTTGTTGTAATGTTGTAATGATAGAAAAGGAAAGCTGGTGAGTTTGTGTGTGTGTGTGTGTGTGTGTGTGTGTGTGTGTGTGTGTGTGTGTGCACATCCTCTATTTATTTCAGACATTGAACCTTTAGCATGCTCTGTACTCTATGCTCAGTTGATTTTGTAGAAGCGCAGTTAGAAATTTGATTAGTTTATAATTCAAAGATGCAATAAAACATCATAACCTTTTGAGGAACATGGTTCAAAATGAAAGTATTTTTTAATTTATATCTTTTAGCCGCACCTAGTAAAAACTACAAACTTCCAATACTGGTGCTATCCCTCTGGGAAGTGGTCTGTGTGGTGTAAATGTTTGACTCTGAAAATGTAACTACTCTTACTACTAAACTAGTGTAGTTTAATAGTTTAATGAAGGATTTTGAAAATGTTTTGCTTGTGTCGAATGCGATTTAATCCCAGTGGCATAATGTCTATCTGATCATGGTTTCAGATTCTTGAAATAGATCAGAGCCCTGAGGAAGAGGTCAGCCTCACAGTAAGTTAAAAAAACTTTTTCTTTCAACTATGCAGCATCAGCACCAACTTTTCACTTTCAAATGTACAAAAATCCTTCTTTGTTCTTGAAAGGCTGCCCCATCTACTTCAGCCATGCTTAAAACTCAGGGTTTGTAAATGTAAAACAACAGAGATTCAACAGACAATGCTAACATGTTGAGGTTGAGCATTTGTTCATCTATCCCAAATTAGTCTTTGCATTAGTTTTTTCATCATGCCATGTTATTCTGCCCCAACCTGACTGGTCGGGGAAGATGGCTGCCCACCCAGAGCTAAGCATTAGTCAGGGTTTCTTCCCATTAAAAATTAGTTTTTCTTCCCCACTGCTGCCAAATGCCTGCTCATGGGGGAATATTGGGTCTCTGTGAATAATCTTGTGAAGAGAATAGTGTAGTTTCCCTATGTGAAAAGTACAGAGAGAAGACTCCATTATGATTTAATAATATGTAAATAGAACTGAGTTGGGTTTGCGATTGAAGTGTTAAGCATTTGCTCAGTTCTAAACACAAAGTACAACTGAGGCATCAAGATTCAAGATTTGAGATTCCAATTATAAATCATTATGCAAGGCAAGATTGCTCAGTGAAATTATGGATAGAGTCCCTCTATGCTGCTCAAAAGATAATAAAAAGATCAACACTGATAATGGCCTCATACACTTCCTGTGGTGCATTTTTATTTGCACCCAAAGGGATCATAAACAGCAATGACTAGCATAACAGTAAATCTCTTGGCAGATAATATGGTCTCTGGGTTATGTCATCAGTTTTTCAGGTAAAAACCAAAGGACACATTGAATGTTGAGCTGATGTTGGCACTATTACAATTTGTATGGTGGGAGGACATGACTTTCTCTACAAAATTTTAATTCAGTGTATCGATCAGCTGTAGAGACATTTCACTCAACATCAGAGATGCCCATCTACTTGTAGTGCCATGAGAAACCTCAACAAAGCCACTAAGATTCAACATCTGGGAACCCTGCATGTCACTGCATAGTATCATGGTAATCCAGCCAGTAGTTATTATTACAGTCTAGACCAAAGACGTCTGGATGGATACATCTAATTAACTTTCTTCCCTATAATCACTTTCAACATAAATTAATTAGTATTTATTATTGGAAATAAGATGACAAAATGACAATGATGAAATTTGTGTTTCATACCTGACAAACCTCCAGCCATGTGTTGTTGGTCTGCGTTCGCTCCACCTGCCTCCACAGATTGGGCTGGTGTGCGCGATAATAAACGCCCCCCAGACATGGATGACAGCATCTGTCCCATTCTGGCTTGATATATCTAAAGTTCTCTTTGTTTTGACCTACGCGTCATTACATGGCAAGAGAGAATAGATAAAGCCTGAATTACCGGCTGGTATTTTAGCTAATCTATTGTTCCTCAAGGCAAGATCATCATCGGCAGGGAAAGGTCAGAAAGACTGCAAAAGCCACTGACACTGGGTTAATCCACAGGGCTGCTGAAAGTAACCAAATAGCTCATTGGAATAAAAAGATATAATCAGCATCAATTAAACATATTCAGCCTGCTTTATCTTTAGGTGTGGCAATGTTGGTATTTTGGCTGGTCTGATGAATCCACTACTTTGGTCCAGATCGAAGTATCTCAACAACTATGATATGAATTACTGTGAAATTAAGGTCAAGCCATTAGAAATTTAATTTGTTCAATAGTTTGCATTATGAACAAATAAAAGCATAATTGATGACTTACTCATGAGCCAAGGAACTTTGGGGACCCTAGGCAAAAGGGACCTGGGGGACCCTACATCGAACCAAAATGAACCCCCACCACCCCTAAGAAACACATGATTCTTGATAAACATTTTAGTCTTCAACCAAACCTCTAAATTATGGAGCTTTTGGCACAAGCATAGTGGCATGGCGCCTCGTTGGAGGATTTCCAACCATGGTGACATTTGGCACATTTTGTAGACTTCACGGTTGATGTAACTTCCGACTTACCCGCAGAATTTGATCTGATCTATATTCAGGATGCTCACTGAACAACATTACAAGGCAGCCTGCCTCTGCTATCTGCAGGGATTTCAGATCCACAGAGGAGCTTGACACTGACTTCTTACCCCTCAGGTCTAATAAAATAAAAATCAAGATCTGACTCTCATCTCTCTGTGGTGCCTGCAGTATGTGGGCATCATGCAGGGTACAACGCCCTTCCTCTTCTACTTGGATAAGTAAGAGTCAGACAAGAGACAATCTTGTACTAAGAAGCATCAGCAGGATCAATACATGTTTCAATAAACATATCTTTGTGTTACTCTTTTTAACAACTGCAAGATTATACTGAAACTGCAAATTAATAAATACAATTGTCTACAGTTTGCACAAATGGACCCAAAAATATCATGAACTACAAATTGTTAAATTGTTGAAACTTGAACTACACTAAGAAGGAATTTCTTACATCGAGCAGTTACACATTCAGGTTAGCTGACAGGTGCTATTCATGAATATGGATTTTGCCAAACATAGAGCTTGGCTGCTATGGATTCACTACCATTTCTGAACAAGGTGTGTTAAATAAAAACAACTGTGCTAGAGGAAGAGAGAGGAGTAATTATCCTCGGTGCTGCAGTGAAAGAAGACAGCACCATAGTGCTCTCTATAGAGAGGAAGAGGCAGCCGGGTACAAAGACAGAGAGCTTTCCCATATGGAATACAGGCCACAATTATGGACTATGTTATTAGCTACCTTACGATGCAAATGCAGCATATAGTGTAAACTGCGCAACATTTCCTGCAAGTATATAGGTGAAATTATGAGGTCTGACTGTTTGCGTGGAGGGTAACTTTATGGATGATCGAGCGCTAGCTAATAGCCCTGCAAATAAAGCTTCACAAAGCCATTCAATGGAACAAAATACCAAGTTATAGACCTCTTATATTATTGTGACAAATGTACTTTTTTTGGTTCAATATGAAACTGAGGTGGAACAAATTAGAAAATGGTGGACCACCAGCCTAGATAATTGATGAGAAACACTTTTGACCTGGCGAGATTAGCCTTGGTGGAGTTATGTGTTCGCAGAGTGCCCTTCTAGTCTATGTGTGAATTCCAATATGTAGGACAGTGTGCTGTAGTGCTGTTTGTTAGTGACAGAGGAGCACTTTTTACACCTCAACAAGCCTTATTGTATATTTACAATTCAATGAACTGAGGTGCTGACCGAATGTCAGCCCTGCAATAGAACAGATGGGGATTAAGTTAATGATTTCAGATACAGGCTGTTACGTCCCTAAGACGTCTAGGGCATGAGGGACAAACAATTACAAAATATACAAGATAAACAAGAAACCAGCAGGATGCGTTCAAATAAAACAAGTATTTTATTTAATAACTGTAGGGTGAACACAAAATGCCCCTTCCCAAAATGGCAGAGGAAATAAGAAAAACAGCGAACCCTTAACTGAAAACAATCTCCAACGAAAAAGTCGCTCTGCTCAGGGTTTTATTTGCCACTCCTTGATTTCGGAGGTGCTGAAAGAGCACACTACTGGAGGAGATGAGAGACAGAGAGAGAGACAAAACACGGCACGTAACACAGACATACAGGTTGTTTTATTGTGGAACTTATATTCTCTAGATAGGTTGTTCATCTCAACATTCATTACAGAGCATGTGTTGGTTTTAATATAAATCGTCGTAATATTCAAACTGCTCACGTGCTCTCAGACGACCATTAATTACTAATAGAATGAACACATTTTCCCACTTATCCACTTACCAAGTGAGACATGTTCATGAAGCTGCAGTTCTTTAATTCATATACATGTGAATAATATCAGCTTCATAAACCTTCACCCTTTTTTTCAGCCTCTCAAAAGAGGATGGTATTCACCTTATAACTTTTTATGATGCCTCTCAAATAGAGAACAATTCACAAGTCAGATCACTCCAGAGACTGAAGGTCTGTAATGTGGGTCAGCTATTTTGTTGCAAACCTTGTGTGACACAGCGAGGCAAAATCCATTCTTCCATCCATCCATCCATCCATTCATCCTACTAAAGTTGCACAGAAAGCTGAATGTGATTGCTTGTCTGTAACTGTATGATTATATAGTCAAATGAATTTACTATTTTAAAGTGTTGTTTAATTAAAGAATAATGGAACTTGAAAGTCGTGAAATACGTCACACTTTCTCTGGATCATTTTTACTAGATCAGCCAGTGTGGCCAAAGGCAAGAGATGTTCGTGGGTGATGTTCCAGTGTAGATGTGTGTGTACTTCAAATATTGTCCGATCCTGCATCCAGGGACTCCTCGATGTACTTGGGCATCCTCTACAGAGTTCTAATTTTGTAAGGCATGACTTGCCAACTTTTTTATTTGATGATTCAGGCAAAAAAACTCCAAACTTCAAAGGTAAGTGAGATCGAAATGAATGCTGAGTGTGTGGTCAAGCTAAGGGTGGAAGGGTTGGAAGGAAGGAGTCTTTACACCCCGGGCTCACATTCAAGTCACATATCACTGCATCCGAACTCTTTCCGGTCTACTCCATGACTTTAGGCAGTACAGACCATCTGGGAAATTGCATTTTACCTTTTTTCTGATGTGAACTTCACACCTGTGAAGCTTCATTACTGTATGTTGGACAGAAACAAAGCTATAATGGTGACATATTAATCTGAGAATAGGATGAGTACACATATTTTAAATATTGGCATGTGAATGCAATGCAAACAAAACAGGACAAGACGGAAATATGGACACAGACAACATTTGTTGGGTCCACTGCCATACCGACAAAATTTCCAAACAAATTCACTGATGTTGTTGACACAATAAAAAAGGAACTTGAGTGCTCTGAAAGGCGCCTATAAATTACATTTCATTTAGCTGACGCTTTTATCCAAAGCGACTTACAATAAGTGCATTCAACCATGAGGGTACAAACCCAGAACAACAAGAATCGAGAAAGTACAATTTCTTCAAAAAAGCAAAACTACAAAGTGCTATAAGTAAGTGCCATTTAAGTGCTACTAAATTGTTAGTTTAAAATTTGTATTCAAGTAGGAAGAGGTGTGTTTTTAGTTTGCGGCGGAAGATGTGTAAACTTTCTGATGTCCGGATGTCCATGGGGAGCTCATTCCACCATTTAGGAGCCAGGACAGCAAACAGTCGTGATTTTGATGAGTGTTTAGCTCGCAGTGAGGGAGCAACAAGCCGATTGGCAGAGGCAGAGCGGAGTGAACGGGCTGGGGTGTAAGGTTTGACCATGTCCTGGATGTAGACTGGACCCGATCCGTTCACAGCATGGTACGCAAGTTTTGAAACAAATGCGGGCAGCCACCGGTAACCAGTGAAGGGAGCGGAGGAGCGGAGTAGTGTGAGTAAATTTTTTTGAAAATGTTAACACAGAGAAATGAGAAACAGACAAATTTGGGATGGTGAGTCTCGTTTTTTTCCAGACACTTTCAACAGAGCCCCCCTTGTGCTGTGTTATTTAATTCTTAACTAATGAGAGGTTACATCTCTCCTGCATACGAGATACCTTCCCCTCTCAGATCTTTCCTGAGCTGCCCAGTTTTCCACCTTAAATATTGGTCATACATAATCAATTCAACTGTATAAGGTCTCTTTCAGCTCAGGAGCTTTTGATGGAGACTATGTGTCTTTAACACACTATGTGTCTCTCCCGCTCCTAAATAATCCCATCACTGGTTGAAAAAGTCAATGCCGTCTCAGTCGAGCCTGCACCCGTGTGCCGCTAATGAGGGACAATTAAATATTCCACAGATGCAACAGTTGTTAAGCTATTATTAGGCCTTGGAGAAATGTCAGCACCAAGGGTGTTGTGCAACCTTCAACTACCACTTCCTGTCCCGGGGGGGAACTTGGATGAGTATTGATCAAACAGCCTGACATGAATGGTAGGTAAGTGCATGATGATCTATTGCTGATCTATAGCAGCACACCTCTTTGTGTTGGCTGTGGTGCTTTGTTTCAAAAGAAAGAGACAGAAAAGGAGAAAAAAATTACTTTGACCTTCAGTGTGAAACGCATTCAGATGTAATAGCAGACACTTCAAGAAAATCACTTTGCATAGTGTAATGTGTAGTGTGGTCTGTATCTATATATCACTTTTCTAGTCTTGATGATCACTCAAAGCACTTTACATTACAGTTATTCTGCTATTCACACATATTCATAAAGTGCATCTATGGGCAGCACTTTTTTCTATGAGAGGCCATTCAGGGTTCAGTATCTTGCCCAAGGACACTTCGCCATGCAGATGGGGAAGATTGAGCCACAGAACTTCTAGTTAGAGGATGGCCACTCTATCTCCTTAGCAACAGCAGCCCCTGTTAAAATGTAAAAGTTAAGCCTGGCAGTGCTCTAGAATAGAAATAGGAGCTGGAAGTCGTTCTGCTGCCTTGGGTTTCCTTTGAGTCAGCCAGTCCTCCATGTCCTGTCCTACATGTATTTCTCCACCTTTATTGTTCAAAGGTATAGAAGTCTGTTCTCCACCTTCTCTCAGGTGTTGACTCCAACATAAATTAAAGTAGAAGTTACTGTTTGGTCACCTGTTGTAGTTAGTGTCATATTTACATAAGTTTCAGTCTATTGTATTTCCCCCTGCAGCACTTCCTCGTTATCATTTTACTTGTTTGGCTCCCGTCAAGCTGGAATGTGACCTTCAATGATGTCATCTGTGACAACATCAAAAGGTTGCGGCTTAACTCGAAAAACCAAAATACATTGTTACCATGGTAACCAAGTATGTCTGTTGATCTTATACCAAGTACCCTGTAGCTACCGGTGGTGGGATGTAAGTACATTTACTTTGTTACTTTGTTACTGTACAGGTACAGGTATTTGTACAGGTATATGCACTTTACTAAAGTAGATTTATTTTGGGGTACTTTTCACTTTTACTCCACAACACACTGAAACAGTTTTTTAGTGTACCAATTCTAAAAAGTACTTTGAGCCAATTGAAAACACAATTTCCTGATTTACCTGGGTACCCTTTACACTACAGAGATCTTATTTTTTTATTGGATGATGTATGCAAAAAAGTCGCAACGCTTGTTTGAAGATGTATGCAGTCCAACCAGGACATCAGAAGTCAGGGTGTGTCCTTGGCTCTACCACTGTACAATGGGATCACACCAGCTATGATACCTGTCAATAATCTAGTAATGACGACTGTATTATGGATCAGAACGTCAGTATTTACAGGCGTTATCCCAGCACAAGATAGTCTCTACTTGGTTCTGCTCTGACCGAGTTCTGTATTATATTGTGTTATGTACAATTCTAGCCTTTCATTCTACTGTCATCTATAAACCTGGAAAGTTTCATAACTGTATCTCGCACAATAGCGACAGTTATATTCAATTCACCTGTTAAAGTGCTCAAAACAACCTCTGTTATAGTTCTCGCCCCAGTGAGTATGTCAAGGAACACATGTAGCTTCAGTGACACACAAACAGACTCACAAGAGGAAAACAATTTTGCAGCTCCACTGTTGAGGCTGGTAACAATGCAAAGGCTGAACTCTTTTCTGTGGACTGCCCAGCAGGATTCAAAGGATGCATGTGCCGGGGCTACAAATCTCTGTCATGCAGGTATGGGTAATTACAAGTAAAACAAAAAGTGATTTTCCGCAGCTGAGAGTGAAACAATACACCAAGTGAATAATAATAAGCTGCTGGAGTTATGGCAGCATGCAATTAAATAGAGTATAACTCAGATTTGGGGGAATTTGTGGACATGGTCATTCTGTAAGACCCAATTGTGGTTTCAGCAGAAAACAGTATCTTTCCAGCATGATCCGATAAACCTACAATAGGGGCCCTGGGGTTCAAAACTGAGCTCCTTCCGACCCATCTCTTCCCACTCTTTGTGCATTGTGTATGTCTCAGGTTGCTGTCAAGAACAGCGCACGCAGCAGACAACCCGTGGCAGATAAATTATATGTTGCCCAGAGCCAAACAAACCATGAATTGGCCACTTCTGAGCTCGAATATTGCCAGATTGTTTTTGCAGGTTTTGACAGCGTGTGTGGATCTTAATACAGAAGTTTTGATGCTCTTGTCATTTCATGCTTTACTGAGGCATATTCAAATACTATTGAGCATGAACCTAAATTACTGCAAACCAGTGGTGACTGTGGGGCTTCAGTAGAGCAGTTGCTTGCTTTGCTCATTGTCCCAATTTTAATAAAAATGATATGTAATAATTCATTACTATGTTCACAACTCAGTCTGTCACTAACCAGAGGAACGTCTAGATTTACAGGTGATTCAATCCATGAGCTGAATTTTGAATTTTTCGAACTTTTCTCATTACGCCTAAGTAATAATGGATGTCAGGATATTTTGTGTATGCTTTCCTATAATTAAATTTTCTCTTGCTTGACAGTGAAAATTCTTCTTTCACCCCAGCTCATCAGAGAGGATTAGGAAGAGCTTTTCCCTTAGTCTGACAGCGACTCTTGTTAACAGCACTTTGTCAGCAGCTTCATTATGTGCAGCGCTGATGTTAGTGATTGAAGAGGAGGTGCAAAAACATTGCATCTGAAAATTGCATCCCTTGAATAAAAGAACAGAGGATTTAATATCAATCTATTGTCAGTTGCTCCTCTGTCAGTATGGTGTTGTTTCACAGCACAATTTTTTAAAACCCTTTAGAGGCTGAGCTGTGTCAATCATCCCCACATGTATGTTATGTGCTCTTTATTCTAACTTGGCCTGGACCAGTTAGACCAAGTAGTTCATGCTTTTTTTTAATGAAATCTTTACTACATTTCATTTACATAGTGTCTGTCGATACATTTTTTTTTCCATTGAAACATCAAATCAGCAGTTGTCAGATCAGGATTAGAGTCACAGTCATTACAGAACACAGAGAGATGACATATTCACAGCAGATCACATTGTCACATCAGTTTTACTTGGTTATGTGCTCCTGCAAAATATGAAACAATGTGAATCAACGGAGAAGGAACGACTGACGGGGGGAGTCAGTGGACTGAGCTGTTGAGAAAAGCTTTATTTTTATGGATTTATGTCAGGCCTGATTTTGATATGCTGCAAAGACACACATTCAATGTAAATTTAATGCAAGTTTTGAATCATTCATTATATTTTTCATTCTCAAGCATCTACATGAATGAGAAACATGCACCCAAGTGTGTGTTTGTGTGTGTTTGTGTGAGAGAGAATACATTTTCCTATTTGTGTGTGTAGAATACAAAACTGAACCACCTCATTTCTTGATCTCGTAGGTTTCCACAAGGACACATTCAATTCACTGTTTATATAATCATTATACTGAACCCTTTGATGTATATCAGTGCGTCCTATCGATTTATCCAACTGTAAATGAAGGCGTCACTATTCGTCCAGAATACAGAGTCTTTGTTTTACAATGTAACCTGCCTCAGATTTTACTCCGGTATCTATGAGAAACAGCCTTTGGATGATGTCATGCGCCAGTTTGACATGCACTACACTAGTCTTGAAAAAGGACAGGATAGATCAGATCTTCTAACTTCTACTGATTTTGCTGAGTTTTATTTTGTCACAATTTGAGCCGTGAAGCTTTGTACAAAGACTAAACAACTCACATTGCAAATGACTCTAATACATTTCAGTTGAATTTTATTTTCCACGAGGTGTTACCAACATGCCTTCATCCGATCAGAGCAATGAAAGGTGTAATGTAAAGCAGAGCAGCATTAAAAACTAACTACAGCGAGTGCAAGTGCAGTTTGTTCTTCTTTTGGATAAAAAAGATATCATTCAGTTCATCTTATAGTCTCTATGGCAGATTCAACAGGTCTGTCCACATCAGCAGCAGCATCAGACAAAATAACTATGCTTCTGCTGCACTTCCATTGCGCGCTCATATCAACTCCATTTTAGATAAATGGTTGTGATTGGCCAGATCAGTGGATTAAAACATGAACTTGCTGATTGGTTAAATTTCTCAGATGTTGTTAAGCTCAGCAGCGTGGTTCTGCAGGTAACATTTCATTTTCTGTGAAGAGATTTTGACAATCAGCCATAACCTTGTGACCATCCAATGTAGACTTACCACAAGCTACGAGAATGTGAAACAATGTGATATGCTCCTGTAGAGGTACTTCAATCAACAGCTGTGATTAGTGTGGTTGCTGTTACCATGGAAAATGTATCACCACACCGCTGTTGAATGTTGACCACAGAGCTACCATGATTTCCCTTTCTAACATGCTGCAGTTTTTCAGAGTGGGGAAAAAGGTCCAAAGGGGGGGGGGGATCCCTACAACAAGGTGAAGTCATTGGAAAGCGATCATTCCGAATTATTTATGGGATGTGTAGTTCCTTCACTCTTAAAAAATGATATACACAGTCCTGTGCTTTTCCTTTTTGCTGTTTTCCAATGTTTCTTTTTTGGTTAAATCTCTTTAAGCCTGAAACCTTTTAACAGTATAACACATAACAGACAATTATAATGATTGGAGAAAATCTCAATTTAGAAAATGAATAGTAAATTTACTTCCGGAACCAAAGCCATTGTCAGTAAAGTGGCCGTCACTCTTACACTCTATTGTCTCAGTTTCAAACAACTGTGGACCAATAAGATTTTTACTTAATTTCTTCTCATTGTCATTTGGATTTGGCAAATAAACACAGTTAGCCTACTTTTTCTAGTTTGCTTTTTAATGAACATTGTACACAACTGCACCAAAGAACAAACTATTTCATTATTAGTAGTTCACTATCAAATTGAACTGATTCATCTCAGAGATGTCTGAGAGCTGTGACTATTTTAATCTCATTTGTGATAGACATCTATACATATTCATGAGAGTTTACCGGGGAAGCAGTAGAAGGGCTGCCAGTCAGAGGAAGAGAGAGAGCGAGACAAACAGCCAGAGAGTCGCTCAGTGAATCTTGGAGCGTGCGTTGAAATTGGGGCGCATAGCGATGGGTGGTCCATTATGATGGTATTGTTTTCAAAGTCACACAGATGTATGGGGGGCTGTGCTGACAGGGCTGAGATAAACACAGCGTCATGGTAAGTAGATCCAGATCAAAAGTTTTATGTGGGCAGCTTTCACTTATTCACTTTGTCCCTCACTCCATCAGCTGCTCTGTCACAGTGAGCTAGTTGTCCTGTCAGACATCCATTTGGACCAGCACCAGCACTGGCGGCGCCTCAGCCACTTTGGCTTTGCGACGCAGCAGATGAGTCAGGCTCCTGAAGGATGGAGTGGCGTGGAGGAGAAGTTCCTTGAGAGCGGCCCGAAACTCCGTGCGGACCAGGCAGTAGAGCACGGGGTTGAGGCAGCTGTTGGTGTGAGCCAAGCACACAGTCAGGGGGAATGCATAAGCCTGCACATTGTAGAAAGCCTTGCTGAAGGGTACAATGTCAAACTTTATGAGCACCCCCCACAGAGTCAGCGCCTGGTTGGGCAGCCAGCACAGAAAGAAGGAGAGAACCACGATGATGATGGATTTGGTTACTTTGGAGCGCCGGTTTTGCCGACCTTGCTCACTTTCTGTGCTCGATGCACCGGCTATTCTTCGGGTGAGGATCAAACGCAGTAGCAGGAGATAGCAGACTGTAATTATGATGAGAGGAATGAGGAAGCCCAGCAGAACCTTTTGCAGCTGGTATAGACCCAAGAGAAGCTGCGGATCCCAACTGCCAGAGTCTGGAAAGCGCACCAGGCATAACTCCTCATCTGATATCTGGGCACTGGTGGAGTAGATGGCGTGGGGCAAAGTGGCCAGCAGAGAGACAGCCCAGATGCCAAGGCTTGTACACTTGGCCCTGGCAGCTGCTGCACGCCTGCTGTGCATCTTCATTGCAGTGGAGATAGAGTAATATCGTGCCACGCTCATAGCTGTGAGGAAGAACACGCTGGCGTACATGTTCATGGTGGTGACAGAGCTGATGATTTTGCACATCACACGGCCAAATGGCCAACGGAAGTCCAGGGCTGTGTCCACTGCCCAGAAAGGTAAAGTGAGGACAAACTGGAGGTCTGTGATGGCCAGACCCATCACGAAGCAGTTGATGGACGACTGCTTCTGCCTGTAGCGCGAGTGCAGCAGATACAGAGCCAGCGAGTTTCCCACCAGCCCGAGTGCACAGACTATAGAGTAGACACACGCTATCATGATACGCACCACCAGGCTGGAGTCTCCTTGAAACTCAATGATAGATTCCCTGGTGAGGAACTGCAGCCAGCAGTGCAGTGACATGTTGCTGGTGGAATCTCTGCTGGAGTTGCCAGGGTTGTCCTGCTGCTCACATGGCTCTGGAGCCAGTGTCTGAGCTTCAGTCTCATTCAGCTGCATGGCTGGACTCTCCTGCTCACATATCACTTTGGGCAGCAAAGTTGAAATTCACAAGAAAAGAGAGTGGAAAAGTTTGCCAGAGCCTCATTTGGAGTGTTCCTGCTCCATCTGTGCCAGGATATTTTCCATAGGGCTGCAGATGCGATCCTCAGCCGCTGTTATCCTCTCCTCCTCTCTCCAGGACTACATCAGCTCAGCGCGCCACACCACGTTTATAGGTTTCCACGCGAACGCGCACAGCTCAGTCGCGCGGTCGATGATGCGCTCCTCACCATGCTGGATGGTTGGAACGGAGCAGGCGCACGCCTCTGATAGCCTCAGCCACATCAATGGGTGCCAGCATGTCCATCAGTCGTTAAGCTTAATGCATTTTGACACAAGCGCGAAGACAATGGCGCGCGTAAAATATGCAAACGTGCCGTGCGGATGTGTGTGCTCAATTTTTTCTGTAGCCAACAGTTAGTGCAGTTCTGTGTTGGATGACTGCGATGAGGAGGGGAAGGATCAAGGACATAAAGCGCTGCAGGGAACCCAACTGGAGTTTTTTTTGGGGGAAAGCGCAATCTCTGTGGATATGCACATTGCGCACTGACTGTAAATGTGAGAAGGATAAAGTGTGTCCCTTTCCTTAAATCCCCCGGCTGCTGCAACTTTCTGAGGAGAAAAGGAAACCAGGTCAGCACAGGGAATTTTTTGAATACAGCATGAAAATGAAGTTTATGGAAATTGTAAAATGACACTCGGATCCAACGTCTGAGAGCTCTCTGCTCTGTGAACATCACAAATGATACTGTTCTCTGGATGTTATGATTGCAACCTTTATATGATTAATTTAGATTTTATTCTTATTTATATTGTTCATTTTCATATTTTATTTTGTTCACTCTTTTCTCAAACTACCTAAACTACAGAGTATATGTGCACACAACACACTAGTGTGTATTTAGGAACTTAATTCTATATGTATGCACATATACATATTTATTTATTTTACTTTGTGTGTTTGAGTTTGCTTTATTACTTGTGGCAACAATAAAAAGCATCATAAATAAATATCCAAAACAGAAGCCAAACTTTTAGTGATAACACTCCAAAACATTTGATCTCACCTGATGTCATCAGGGACATTATTAAGCATGAAGCTCAAAGGGATAAGCTGCAGATGGATTTGAAAACATTTTAGCTTTTAGATTTGAGAGCTGGCAGTTCTACTAAGATCCCAATAGGTTAGCATTTTTCAAAACAAGATAAAAGCTGAGGATTTGTCTTTTTCTCTAAATAAACAACTTGTGTTATGGATTCAGGAGAGTGGATAGTTTAGCAGCACCAAAAGAAAATAAAGTAGAAATAAAATCATACGGGAGTTAATTACAAACAGAATAAAACATTTAACTGAATTCCTAGTATAAAATCGCCTGACGCACTGATTGTAAAGTGTTTTCTGGCTCTGAACTGATATCACTTGCATCATAATTGTTGGAATAACGACAATGATGAGGCTTTCTATATCTGTCCTGCCAGACTGTGTTAATGTGTCTCCTCTTTACATAATGTACTGTAAAACCACAGTTGTATAATCAGAATTCACTTTTCCTCAGCATCCATTGGCTGCCAGCTGGCATCGAGTGGGAAAGTGCACTGTGCCACCTGTTGTGGCTGCTGTTGATCTAACAGCGAAGCCCGGGCAGACTTCAGAATAAGTGAAGAAACAGCTTTAAATTAAACCTATCTGTCCACAGACAGAAAGGTATAACCCTAAAACAAATAAAAGGGTGCTGTCATCCTAGCTTGGTTCCTTTTCTCAAGGAACAGACTTTTTGGGGGGAATCACTTCCTCCTTGTCTGTAAGTGATCCCTCCCTGTAAGTGTCTGAGCAAATTAAAAAGACATGACTGCGAGAAGAAAAGAATAATCTTCACTGTTCTAATCTGTCGTGACCCACCTCTTGTCATTCAAACAATCCTTAAACCTCCGTATGCACAAGCGCTGACAGCGTGCCTGGTTTAATGTTCTCAGCATTCAAAAGTGTGATGTAGAGTAAGCACCTGACATTTCTTTGCAACCCAAACCACTTTTCATCTGAGTTATTATGCTGCTGCGAACATCACTAATTGCAGCTGATGGAAAGGCCTTCTCAGCACATCAGTTAACGTGGTGTGTTAAAAGTTGTAACCCCACATCTAGAAAACTCGAAGCAGTTGGATCATGGTTTGAACATGGCTCAAAACACCACCCCGTGTTTAAAACCATATTGGACCTTGGAAGGCAGATGCTGACATAAACTGTCCTCAGACGTGAACTCCAGATAATGTCCGGACAATAGGGTTCTGATATTACCCAGACTTTGCCTTTCACATATGAAAAACACGACTGGACAAGAAAAATAAATTCTGCTGTGGAAATCGCATATTTTTGTTAACAGCGCATCGACATCGGCCCTTATCACCAAAAGCTCTCCAATCTCGTTGCATGTTGTCATCTTCGTCTTCAACCTCGTTTTTATCCTGAGATATTTGTATTGTCTTTGTTTTTTTCAGTTTTGCGTCTGTCGCATGTTGAAAGCATCATCAACGCGTCCACTCGCTCGTGGTGAATTCTCCAGTCAACTCACTCGGACAATCAATATGGGGCTGGCAGGTAAAACTCCAGTGAAAGTCCATTGCAACTTACTTTGACTTTTGCGTTCAGACAAACAACCCCTCCAGATAATTTCAGGAGAATATTACTGCTACGTCATAAAAGATTTAAGATTTAATCAAATGTGGGAAGATTGATTATCAGACTGGCAGAAACGGTGTCCATGGACAAACTATGCTCTGGTCTTATTCCAATGGAATTGTGTAACCTTTTGTCATCTGCCACACATTCTCTAAGGGAGACTACTGCAGCACCCCCACACACACACCTGTGTGTCACTGTTTGCTCTTGATTTATTGCACATAGTATGTAACAGCTAATAATGGTAAATAAAGCTTTACAGCTTATTCAAATGTCTGCTTGCATATCTTTTGCTTTGAGAGCTCCTGCTTTGGGCATTGCTGGGGCCGGATCCAAGCGCCTTCTGAATCTGTGTCACCATTCATTTTGAGGGTTTCACTAAAAGTGTCACTGTGACTCTCACAGCCTTTTCCCACCTCTGAGCCCCTTGCAAAGTTTGTCAGATTTACTAATTGTGCAATGGATGGAATGAGGCTCTAAAGTGTGCGTGTGAGTATAACAATTACCCCCTCATATACTGCACATATTTGGCTGTTGTGATATAGTTTACATATGGAGAAAACTGTGTAGATCTATAGAAGTATGGCCCTTGAAGAATGTTCAAAAATTGAAATGGCCCTTGAGATTGTCTCTGTGTATTGGCCCAGCAATACGCTGGCGCCCTGTTCCAATGTCAGCAGGGATTGGCTGCAGCCCCACACAACCTTCAAAAGATATGCAGTATCGATAATGGATGGATGGTCCTTGATAGGAAGAAAGTTGGTCCAAGGTCTGCATCTTTCTGTCTTGAACTGCTCACTGCTTCTCTTACAACATATTTCTGATTGCATAAACATGTTGCTTGGATGAATCCACAACTGAACGCATCGACATGCCCACATGATACTCAACAGCTTTGCTTGCTTTTCAAGAGTGACATACGAAGGCAGCAGTACTGCACATCACACTCGGTGCTGGGGTGCCTTTGTTCTGGCTTGTTTAGCGCTAAGAGCAATCAATGCCAACACAACGAGGGGTCCTCTTAGGATAGCAGAATGAAAACAAGCTATATGTTGCTCTTTATTCCCGAACACAGGTGAATGTGAGGTTGTGGGGCCAGAGTGGGAATTTTTGGAGTTGTCTTTATTGATCATGCAAATTTGAAGGCAGCAAGTGAGCAAGCTTTTTGAAAGCATCTTTATAGAGCAGTGCCCCCTGTCTGACCCGACAGATTGTTCATTCATCCTTTGTTACAGAATCATCCCATAAAAGGAGCGAGTGACCAGATGACATGTTTTGATGTCAGTGTGTCCGACCAGGTCCAAGAACACATGGTGCCAAGGGGGCCGGAGATAAGGTTGGCTGACATATTTCTGATGGCACCACAATTTCATGTTGGCGCGTAGCGTTAGGCAGCAAGTAAACAGAGCTGCTCTCAGGCTCACAGTCGGGGTCTCCTTGAGAATGATTAGTATTCTCGGCTGTACAAAGAACAATATCAGATTGTCGTTTGTTATGCCAATATTTGATGTCGGTCCAACTCTGGGGATGCAATTCCCCTTTCCAAACATTTATCTATGACCAGCCACTTCCACTTTCATATCAGAGTGTTGCAACTCCTCTATATCCACCCTCATGTTCTCCACAATGGAACGGAGTGCATATCTAGTTTTGAGTCCTGCTTTTGAGCTCCTTTATTTCTGTTGCCTTTACATCTATCGAAGGAGATCATGTTGATATGTGTGACTGTGATATTTGAGAAGATGGACATTTTTAAGGTTCATGTTTTAGTTGCGAGTGGAGCCAGCAGCCCTGGAGGGACACAGTGCTTTTTTTGCTAGTCATTAAAACCCTCATTTGTTTGCACTGTGTCAGTGTGTGCGTGTGTGTGCGTGTGTGTGCGTGTGTGCGTGTGTGCTTGTGTGTGTGTGTGTGTGTGTAAACTGCCAAACAACTTAATAAGGCGACTGGATCTAAGCAGGTTTTAAAAGGCTTCCTACTCACAGCGAGTGTTCACATGTTACAGTCATCATCCTGCCCACAGTCCTGACAGAGTGATCAGAGGCATGAATAATTGTTGTGACATCTTGACATTTTCCAGAAAGCCAGTGCCAGAACTTATTTACACTTCTCCAATCTGTCCAGTACGAGCTTTTAGAGCAACTAACTGCTGTGGTTTATAGGCTACAATCCTTGCCTTTTGCAAAAATGTGCTGTCAGGGCTTATGTTATTTGCTTATAAGGGTAAAAATAAAAAAAGATCTGTAACAGACCTCAAGAAAAGTTGAAATGCTGTTGAGACAATTGTAATTTTATTCATTTGGTGATCACGTGTATTTGGTCCTTGGATGCATTTCTTTACAGAGATTGAATTTGTCATTCTGTTGAGATAAAAACAAAGAGCGTGTCTGAACAAGGTCAGTCTGTTTTTATTAAATTATAAAAGGCATCGCAGCCTTTAAGAGGTGAGATCTGTTTCTGAGCAGTGAGTGAAAATGTAACTCATGTAGCACTGATTAACAACTGTAAATAAACATTGTAAAGCTGGGCTGTATAAATAAATTATATAATTATACTGATAAAATTAATTAACGTGAATGAAGTGCACAAATACCTTCTTTAGCAGACCCATTCTATTAATTTATGTAAAGAGACACAAAACAATTAACTCATATGCAATGATTTTGCTGAAACTGATTTGACTAATGATTTAAATGAGCCCACAATTTATCCATCTGGAGTGGTTTGCCCTTTAGCCTGATTAAGCTGTACGCAACAGCTATTTAAGCAAATTTTTCTGCAGGGATCAGAGTTTGTGGAGCGTCAATGTGAAACTTTTGTAGATAGAATAATAGATTCGTTTTTTTTTCAAAGCCCAAAGTACAAAAGAACCGTCATTTATTTATCATTTATTTTATTATTAAGTTGCTTTTCTTGATTAATTCTGCATAACATTAGATTTGACAGTTAAGTGTTCACAGTGACCTCACAATTTGACAACATAATGTAAAAAATCTCACACCGCACTCTCACACCTATCTTGTTTCGTCCAGTATTGTGCGAACCAAAATAACAAGTGTGACAGGTGCCTCAGTTTGGTCCGACTCAGTCCTGATTAAAATTGAACCATGCTTCAGTTTGTTTGCAGTGTGAAAACTTTTGTTATGACAGTTCAGACTTTAAGACCAATTGCAGGAAGCTGAGACAACATTTAACAAAAGAAGAAACACTCTCAAACAAAGGGACGATTCAGAAGATCCTGTAAGGTTTCAAAGTTCAACATCTTTAGCCAAAGGTCACAGACAGAGGGTGGTTCAACGAGGCAAATAAATCAGACCAAAAGTGAGAAAAAGGCAGAAAAAAAGACATACAGGAAGGAATGTTTATATTTAACAAGACACATGCGTTTGTGGAGGTGAATTGAGAGTGTGGTGGAGGAGGAGGAGGCTTTATATCCTCTGAGGCCTAATTCATGATGAGACACAGGTGACACAGACAACTGGAAAAAATACGAAAGCAGAAAGTAAAAACAACAATGAAGGGTAAATGATTAATGATTGAAATCATTCAATTAGTGCTGCTGCAGAAAAGCACATCGCAGAAAAAAAAGAAGAAATAAAGACCAAAAAACTTGAATTGCTCTTGCACTTCTCCAAGGTTTGAGATATTGATTCCACTCTGAGCCCTGAAGCTCCAGTTTGCATTTTAAAAGTTTAAATCCCCCTCTTTCTCTCTGAAATTGGGAAACTATTTTGTTAATAAGCACAATAAGTTGATCTGGGTCAGCATCACACCTCCAAAGAAAAAGCCATTTGTAGATTAAAAAATAAGGAAGAAGACGAGGGCACCCTTTGATTTGCTCACTCAGTCGACCTGTCATTCCCTTGTGGCTGACCAGTGGGAGCCAATCTAAGTGTGGAGGCAGTCTGGCTTTGAAGGGATCCAGCTAATCAAAGGGAGGGGTTAAGGTGCTGATTAAAGGTCAAGAAACCTTTACCCTGATTAAAGACAAAGCGAAACAGAAACAAATAAAGGAGACCAGGAGACAGACGGAGATCAGCGATTCAGAGATTATGAATCAACAAGGTCATAAATCAGTCATCACTGACACAGAACATAACTGAGTTTACTTTTTTACACTTTCTTTAACATTGCATGATTAAAAGCACGTGTTTGGACAATTTCACAGATTTCCCAGGTAATAATTCATGGGTTTGAATGAGCAACATCTCACATATTTAGGGGTCTAATACCAAAAGCCCGTTTTCCACCAGTCAAAAAATCCATTTACATCCACCTTACCTGTCTGCATTGGGAATGGATACATTCAGGAAAATAGAGAGGCAAACTATTTGGCAGGCAATGGGAAGGGGAATCAATCGCCTATTTTAGTGAGTTTAACCTCATTAAAAAGTTGCCTTCTAATTTCTATATTATATATATTAGTTTGTATATAAGTGTGTGCGATTTGCTCCGAATCCAAATAAAAATCTGGATCTTGCAGATTTCAATTTGGCAGGGAGGTAGGCTGCTATACAGCAATACATTTTGTATGGATCCGGACAAGGTGGCAGATCCAGGAATTATTCATCACTTTCTTTGACATTGCAAGATAGAACCATCTGCAGAACTCTACAAAGTGCCATTCTAGTTTTGAATGACTTTTGTAGTTTTACAGAACTGTCCTCTCCTCTGCAGACAGTCTTTAGGACAAACCCAGTGCAAAGTCAGACATTAATAAATTAAATGTGAAAGTTAATTGGTTTTGAAATGACTGACGGAAAGAACACCTCCAGCTACAAATAATAAAGCAGAGGAATTCAATAACCAGTCAGATAACAATGTGCATATTGCAATCAAATTTAAACATTAAAAGAGTCAGTTGAATGTGCATTTGAAGCCTGATGTTTTTAGCCACGTTAGCTGTGGTAAACTGTAGTTCAGACAAAATTATGTCAAACAATATTTATAACATAGGGTCAGTTCACTGAGAAGTCACTAATTATCTATTCACCCCTATGCCAATGGAGGGGTGGGTGAAGTGTTTGAGTCCATAAAACACTTCTGGAGTTTCAGGGGTAAAGAGTGCAGCAGCCGAATCCAATACAATTGAATACAGTAGATAGCTATCTTCAGACGTAATAAAACAACAGAAAAAACACGACATGCCTCCATACTGCTCGTGTGGTGTCATCAAAGTGTCAGACGAGGTCATTTCCACCGTGTTTTAAGCCTAAAAGCCAACCAGAAGTGGCTATGCTAGCAGACGTTAGCATTTCCAACAGCCCCTTAATGCAGCTTGTCGGAAGATATCAGTGGACATTTAGGCTAAAAACTTGGTGTAAATGACGCCGTTTTCCCCTCGAAATTGAATGTCGTGGCTTCCGGACACTCGTATGACACCACACGAGCAGTATGGAGATATGTTATTGTTATTGCATTGGATTTGGCTGCTACACTGTTTACCCTTGAAAAGTGTTTTGTGGACTCAAACACGTCACCCGCCCCTTCATCAGCATTAGGGGTGAGTAGATAATGACTGATTTTTAATTTCTGGGTGAATTAACCTTTTATGATTCGCCGGCACACCCGCTGAAGACAATAGCCACAAGTAAGTGAGCAAGTCACGGAAACGCCGGCTTCAATGAGGCAGTGTGCGATCATGTGGTTTGGGGGCATAGCTTTGACGAGAGAATAGATGGGATCAAGATGGCTTTTCCAGGATAACCAACTACCTAGTTTTAAAGATGAATTTAAACAGTTTTATCATGATTTCTGTGATTACCTGATTTTTTTTTCCTCTCGTGACTTTACGGTCAAAGTTTTGACTTGTCCAGTACTTTGGTTTGTGACCAATACCTGCCAAGCCCCAGCTGGACTTTGCATTTATAGCAAATAAGATGCTATTATGCTATAAACATTGTTCTAACATATTACCCAATTGGAGACAAACAGAGACAAAGGTTTAAGGACATGTCAACCTCAAAGAACGGACTATGTTCGTAACTTGATTTTGCAGCAATTCTTTATTTTAAAAGTTTCACTTGAACAAGCTGCAACAGTTTCAGCCAATTATCTGCTGAGAGCCGATGTGGTTACAGTCCGACGGTGCCTGACAGCCTTACTTTGAGTTTGATGTGGCAGATTCATAAAGAAGTTTTAAAAAGACGGATGTTGGGATAAAGAAAGGATATTTCAGGTAGAATAAAATTCCTTGTTGCATTTCTGATTGAATAATATAAAACATCTTTTAAAATGATAATGCTGCTGTTCAAGATTAAGTCAGAGCTGTAGATGTGTCAGTCAGAGGAAAAGGTCACAAAGATGAATTTCGATTTGTATTTAAAATCCATCCGTCAGGGATGTTTCAATATTTTTACAAGTCTTACAATTTCGGGATAAATTTGTTTTTATGAAAAACATAGTGAAGATTTGTTTTTCCTTTTGTCATTCTGTTCACTTTCCACAGGGTATATTTCAATCAAAGAGTCCAAAAAGTCAGACCTTGAATCTCAATCGATGAATCAAATATAACATCACGTCTTTTCATGACATCGCATCTCTAAAACCATCTCATGGGAAATATTGCACCTTGCGATTTGAGCCACTTTTATGCTGGTTATGAAATCTCTATCTTGATTGAGAAAATAAATCCACAGTGTTTTGATCCCAACAATAGGTTTTTTGACATTTTTTATTTGAGGCTGTTTGATCCATGAATGAATCACTTTCAATCAATCATTCACTGAAAACATTTTACAAATGATCCACTAAGCTCAAACTCTAGACACCATCACATCTCTATTTACTCAGTTTCTGACAGTCACAAACACAATCATTTACACTGACATTTTACCAAAGCCAGGGAAAATGCACAGTTTATCTTGTCAGGCAATTTCAGTGTATGATTTTAAATCCAAATACTGATATAAAACAGTATCACAAAAAAAAGGCAAAGACATACAGAGTGAAAATATATTAAAGGAAACATCAATGATTAAAACACAATTTCCCTTTCTGTGTCTACCATTAGAAGGAGCACATTTTGGGGAGTTTCTTAATATGGTTCACATATCATCAGCATGTGGTCGCAGCTTGGCGGAGCGGTGGGGATCTAGGGTCACAGTGGCTATGTGACCAGTGATTGGATCTACCTGGAAGTGGCCAATTCCCCCCACCTGACTGCTGTTTAGAGATACGGTCTCTGAACTTGAGCGCTCTTGGTTCACTCCCAGCTTCCCCATCAGTGTATTCATATCTTCCAGTCCATGGTCTGCTGGGAAATGTCGGTGCAGAGGCTCTGATTCATCTTCAGTGGAGAACGGGGGGTCGATGACGCTCAGCACGCGGGAAGCCTGGAGGTTCTGCAGGGACCGTGACTGGACTGTGGGAGGACAAGACATTCAGAAAAGAGAATTAAACTTTTCCCTCTGCTAATCCCAGCAATCCCTGTCTGTCTGTCTGTCTGTCTGTCTGTCTGTCTGTCTTGGCTTCACACTTGGCATGTGTATTCTTAAGAGCACAAGGAAGTGCATTGTCGAAATTGGTGCGATTTGGACATGTGATACATTCAATATTATACCTGCCAAGCCCCAGCTGGACTTTGCATTTATAGCTAATAAGATGCTATTATGCTATAAACATTGTTCTAACATATTACCCAATTGGAGACTAACAGAGACAAAGGTTTAAGGACATGTCAACCTCAAAGAACGGACTATGTTCGTAACTTGATGTTGCAGCAATTCTTTATTTTAAAAGTTTCACTTGAACAAGCTGCAACAGTTTCAGCCAATTATCAGCTGAGAGCCGATGTGGTTACAGTCCGACGGTGCCTGACAGCCTTACTTTGAGTTTGATGTGGCAGATTCATAAAGAAGTTTTAAAAAGACGGATGTTGGGATAAAGAAAGGATATTTCAGGTAGAATAAAATTCCTTGTTGCATTTCTGATTGAATAATATAAAACATCTTTTAAAATGATAATGCTGCTGTTCAAGATTAAGTCAGAGCTGTAGATGTGTCAGTCAGAGGAAAAGGTCACAAAGATAAATTTCGATTTGTATTTAAAATCCATCCGTCAGGGATGTTTCAATATTTTTACAAGTCTTACAATTTCGGGATAAATTTGTTTTTATGAAAAACATAGTGAAGATTTGTTTTTCCTTTTGTCATTCTGTTCACTTTCCACAGGGTATATTTCAATCACAGAGTCCAAAAAGTCAGACCTTGAATCTCAATCGATGAATCAAATATAACATCACGTCTTTTCATGACATCGCATCTCTAAAACCATCTCATGGGAAATATTGCACCTTGCGATTTGAGCCACTTTTATGCTGGTTATGAAATCTCTACTTGATTGAGAAAATCATATTACAGATACATTCAATATTAATATATTCTAAATAAACAGGCAAACAGTGCCTTGCAGTCAGCAGGGGAGGGACAGTGGGCCACAGTCAGCAGGTAGAGTTGAACACGTATTCTCCTCCATCTTCAGATAACCTGCATCCATGATCGACCAGGCTGTGCGTCAAAACCGTCCCATCGGATAATTTTGATAATTCGATTTTTGTGATATTGAATGTGCCGAGACCCAGGGCTTTTATTTTTAAAGGTTGGGTGTTCACAACAGCAGCAGTGTGGAGTACTGCATTTTGAGTATAGCTTCACTGAACTTTGAATAAAAAGGTGAACAGATCTCCCACAATCATTACCACAGGCCAAGCTAACAGCCCATTCAGAACAGGCAGGTTTACAACAGGCGTTGCACTTCAAAAACCGGAAGACAATATAAGACTCTGGTCTAAACTAAGGGAAGGTGCAGAGTGATTCCATTTTCCATGTCTGTCAAACAACCTATTGTAACAAATGACATCTTGCGGCTGTGCAAATCCTCATCTTGTCTCATAATTAAAAATTGACAGTTTGTGGGTTTGTGCCAACAGAGTTGATATCAATTCATGGTAATTCAGCAAAAGCTGCTGACAGAGCGTTAGCCTCATATCTGTAATGATAATGCATGGATTCGGTTCTCCATGCACTGGCTCTAATCTTTAAATTTTGAAGTTGAATCCTCCGACAGGCAGAGCAGTGCTGTGAGGCTTGGCAGGTGAGAGCATCTCCAGCTGTGGGCGAGACTGCAGTTCTAAGAAGCTCCTCGGCTGTGACAGAGCGGCCCTGGATTAGCTGACAGGTGGACACAAAAATCTATTTGGCGCCATAGGTTACTCACTTCTGACTGGATTGAAGTCTCCTTGGCTGACCTTGCTGTCGGGAAAGGGCTTGAGGCTGGGGAACAGGATTAGCGACAGGGACAGCAGAAGTACCTACGAGTGTGATATGGAAAAAAAAAATCAAATACAAGGGACAGAGAGCAAGATTCGGACCAGAGAATATTTATTTCATGCTGCATTCAAGTCAAGAAAAGTTGGTGTTTGAAAATCTGTGTTCCACACTCTTGGGCTTTTCTATGGCTGGTGGCTATTCCATCTGTGAATATGCTTTCAGATTGCAAAGTGTGAAGCAAAATATTCTGTGACTGAGAGCCGAGCCCTGTTCATATTTTTAGATTAGAAATTACATTTTTTAAATTCTTCTCCACTCATGTCGCTTAAGGCCTTGTTCTTTTTTCTGCTGCTGTGATCAAAGGTAATAAATGGCTGGTTTTCAAACAGTGTATATTTGTCTTTATGGGGGCTGTGTCTGTTTCTGTCCTTTGTGATGTCTCGTCCACTGTGTACATTTCTAAATTGGCCTTTCTCAATGGCTAATTCAGCTGTAGCTGTTTGGCTTGCATTGAGGGGGATTTTCTTTTAACAATGATTCATACGGGGGGGGGGGGGGGGGGGGGGGGGGGCAGTTTATTTATCAGCCTGGCACACACACAGAGGACATCCTTACCAGTACACATGTCCCTGTCTGGGCTGGCTTGTTAGATGTATTCATGAACAGAGCCTGCAGCCTGCGCAACTGTTCCATTAGTGACCTGCAGACAGGGGAGGAAAGGAGGAAAGGACAAAACAGTTCGAAAAAAACTGAAAATGGAAAAAACTAAAAAAATGTGGGGGACAAAAGGGCGAAGTATTCTGCTGGAGGCAGTTTCAAGGAGGACATGTTTTCAGGAGATTACAAAAGAATAAATGGGAAGAAAAGCTCTATTTTACAATCGCTCACATGTTGCACTTTTCCAGCTGTGACACTTTCCTTTGCAGCTCCTGGTTGTGTGCATTGCAGGCTGCCATCCTGGAAGAGAACAAGGTGAGAACAAGGAAAACCCCTTACTCACAAAAATATGACAATCTTAGTGCAAAACACAGTTTAAAATCAAATTTATCGGCCCATGTTGATGTCATCTCATCTGATGTGAGTCAATATGAAATATTCTCATAAATGGACATCAGAGTATGTAAATAAATAATAACTTTCACACTAAAATGATGATAGAATGGATTACATATTTGAGCAAGTTTCAGGTGAATTTTGCTCTTTCCGTGGCCAGTAATGGTCATACTGTACAAACATAAATACTGTACATATCTAACATCCATATTTTTCGTGTGTTTGTAATATTGTTTCCTATTTTCACATTTATGCTAATGCACAAACATGATGAACTGAAATAAATTGAACAGGGGCTACCTCAGGGGTACGACAGGAAAGATGGTTGTCACTGACAACCATTTTTTTTTTCAGTCACGTGCACAGACATTTTGGGGGGCAGGTGCTAAAACCAAAAAAAAACTAAAAAATGTATGAAATTAAAAATAATAATAATACATAAATTAATAAATAAAAAACACAGTAGGATATTTTCAACTTATATATTTATTTTTGTTAACAAACTAACTAAAATTATCAAATTGAATAAATAAATGAATAACAGGCAAAAACAGACAAAACAAGGCCATATTGTATTACCAAATAATATGTTAAATAATCAAAAAATATTCTAACTTAAAACTTATCAAAACTCTTGTAAATGAGATAAATCAATGTTGTGCATAATAATCAAGAGTGACTTACATAATCTCTATAAAGCTGACAACACAGTACACACACATTTTTGTTTACTGTTTTCTGACAGAGTTGAAGCATAAGCAGCATTACACTAATAATATACCACAATATACCTCACCAGACTGTCATGTAGCTCAACTTAAGACCTACCTTTCATTTCAATAATTAGAAACAAAACTAGTGAACTTGTCTAATTTGTAGAACAGAAAAACTGACTTTAAATTATCTGCCTGCCTGCCTGCCTGTCTGCCTGCCTGTATCTCTCTCCCTCTCTCTCTTCATTAAACATGACAAACGTCAGTAAACAGCTGGACAAGGCTTTTTAGGAAACGTCGGACCAGTTGCGACGTAATGTTTTCAGCAGAACACCGTCATTACCTGTTTGTCTGATGCTGCGGGTCAGAGAAGAAGTAGGCTGCAGCCGTTTGGCCTGGAGCTCAGCACTGCATGAGCACTAGTGGAGGAGGAGGAGGGAAGGAGGGAGGGGCGCGGCGGGGGGGCGAAATTCTCACAAGAACTCAAATAAATGCCCCGTCAGATATCCAAACACATTTGGGGGGAATTGACGACAGAGAGAGTCATTTTTATTCTTAAATATTGATGAATGAAGAAAAAATTGGGCTCCAGCAGAAGGGGCACTTTTCTCATCCAGGGCAAAAGGGCAGGTGCTTGAGCACCACTAGGGGTCTATCTGTGCACGTGCCTGAGTTGTCAGTAATGGAAAGCACAAATTCAGTTTGTAGTTAACTTTGCAAGACCATCATCATTTGACTGGTCACTCTTGTACAAGTCAGATTCTTACCTGCTCTCCAGTCCATCAATATATTCCTTCTTCTTCTTCCTGCTCTCCTGGGCAGACTGCTTATTACGAATCTTCCGGCGTATTTTCTTCAGAACCCTTTCTTCATACTGATTGAAAAGAAGAGGCAACATTTTCCTACAGCGCGCCGGCAGAATTGAACATTCATCATAATTGTTTTCATTGTTAAAGTATTGATAGCAACTTACCTTTGTGAGTGGTAGCTGGCTGGGTAGAGTCACCCCCTCCTTCGCTAGAAGCTTCTTCTCGTCCTCATTGAGAAGCAGCTCTGGAATAGACTGTTGCGATGGCGGTGGGGGCTGGTGGTGAGATACGAATACTAACATTTAAAACATCATCACCACAGTTTGATTAAGTTTATTCTCTGGCCCCAAAGCCCCCCTTCCCCCACCTTCCCTCTCTCTCTCCCTGGAGCTACACAGGAAGTAGTTAAATGAGTCACTCTCATTTCATGGCTACCTCAGAGCAATTACGGTGTGGGAGCCCACGTCACATTCCGCCACTGTGTCCTACATCCTATTAAACAGGACAGCGGAGATGGGATCAATACACCAGAGTCTGCTGAAACCTGAGCGCACTGCAAACTTTCCAAAAAGTTTTAAAAGGGGAGTGTGATCAGATCAGAAGGCCTCGTCCCTTTGCATGTCCATGATTTCATCAGCAAAAGCTTTTCCTTAGAGCTTTTGCCTCAATGTGCACACTCAGACTAATTCTGAGAGTCGGGCGGCTAAATAAAGACACTCACACACTCAAAAGAACTCACTGCAGTCCTACACTCCTAATTTATGCACAAATTTGAAATACATAAAATTTGTTCTTCTGAATGTGTGAACAACCTACCACCACAACCAGAATAATAATAATATAATAATAGGTAGAGGCCCAGATGGCAAAAGCCTGGTCACCCATAGTTACCAGGATGCACTTACTGGTTCGGGTGTTCCAGACAGAAGCAGATCTTTGACTGTTAGCGGGAAGCCAGAGGACAGCTGTGGTCTATGTACATCAGATGGATATTGTGTAATCCTCACCTTGCCCACCGGGAATCCAGATTCCCATCCATCTAATACCACACAGACAGGATGCACACAAAGCACATGCAAACAACCACAAATACGACATGCTAGTGTCATTGTTTGTATTCTTTTCTAAAAAATATAAGAAATGGCATTTACAGCTTGAATGTTGCTCGAATTCCAATTAATCTACTTGGTCCTCAGCATGTGTACTATGGTTTTTCATCACTAGGTAGTAACAGTCAGTGTCTTTGAATATTCCTGCACACAATCTTCAATAATATATAATATCCTACTTTATCCTATGTGCTACTGGGATTTATGTGCGGGAATAAAGCTAGAAGAAACTGTGACTGAAATTCTAGATTAGTTTTTTTTCACCTACATCTTTCAATATAAAATATAAAGATACAAGTGTAGAGTTATAAAGTAAAATAAAATATGTGTCTGTTGTCTGTTGTGTTGTCCCACTGTGGTGTTGTATGTACATTTGTCTGTATGTACATGAATCATGAACGTTTGTCCATTATAAATAATTTGTTACTTTAATTAACACATATATTCAACATAGTGTAATCAGAATGAAATAATGACGTTATAAGAGCTAAGTTGATCGACAAAAAGTTTCATTTGCACAATCAATTCATTGTTTAGCAATTTTTAAAGCAAAAATGGCAAAAATTCCCATGTTTGAGATTATACAATGTGAATGTTTTCTGATTTCACTACGTTTGTGACAATAGCCTCTTTGTTGTTAAAAGCAAGAACAAAAATCTCTTTGGACTTGGTTGCACCCCTCAATCCTTTAATGTTTTACCATACTGAAGGTGTTTCTTAGATATTTGTGACTCACTGAGGTCAATGGGGACATTGGCTTCCAGGGCCGCCTTTGTTTGGGGCGTCTTACTGAAGAACTGAATGTCCCTGTGGGGGCTCTCGGGACGTTGAGGACTGTCCATCTGGTCTGAAGGAGGGTCCTCGCTGATTCCGCTGTCACTGGGAGATGGGGACCACAGAGGTGAGCCTGACACTGACTCACTCCCACTCAGGAGAGCGTTGAGGAAGTCGTCATCTGCCTGTTCGGGCTGCTGCAGCATCTGATGGGTAAAAAACCCTAAATGCTATCATTAGTCTGTCTGCATGAGATGATAATGTGGCGAGAAATGAGACTTTGAAGAAAACACAAAGAAACAGACAAAGATCTACAGAGTATGCCAAGGATGAACTATACACAGTGAATAGAAAGCAAACATTTATTTGAGGTATGTATGAGGGACATTACAGATCCCACACTCTCACGCACATTCGGCTCCTGGATTGGCCAGGTGTGATGGTTGCCATGGTGCTCCGCTTCTTCATGTCGAAGAATTCCCTCATTTTGATCAAACAGCCAGTCGAGCAGCTCAATGCCATCACAACCCTGAAATGAGATCGTGACCTTTAATGATAACACACCGGACTATGTATGTCTGCCACAGCTGGGGGCTGGTGTTTTACTGGCAACAATTCACCATGATCTTCCATGAACAAACTGTACTGTACATGTCCCCCTAATCCGTGTGGATATCTGTTGCAAGCAAGACAGTTTTCATGAGTAATAATTTTAATGCCGTTTTAAAACAGTGGTCTAACCGTAAATTTGATGTACATTTAAAGTTCCGTTTTCAACTTCCTCTCAGGCCTGAACTTTGCTCTGCGAAGCTGACCCAGTTACCCACAACTGACAAACTACGATGCAACAAAAAGACAATATTTAGACGGTTACCTGTTCTGGGTAGTGCTCCATAGAGTCTCTGTTTGTGTAGCACAACAGAGAGGCCTTACAACACAACTGAGATCCAGTAGAAATATCCAAATCACTGTTGTTGCGCAGCAGCTTTGTCTTTGTTCCTGAGAGTCTCCACTGTATCTCTCAGCTCGTCTTCTTGAGTCCAAAGTTTAAACTCCAACTCAACACACCCAGCCTAGCTTGCTCTGCCCCTATTGGCTCTGAGAAGATATCATCTGATTGGTAGGCAGTGGGACACAACTGAGGAACTTAACTAGTTAATCTGCTTGGAGACGGACAACAAGAAAAACATCAGAAAGGTCAAAGTCTGTTGTTTCCTTTCCTTTCCTTTTATTTATTTATTTTTTGACAGTGTATTGACATTAGGATAGCTATGACCTTTAGCATATATTTATAACACAATGAACAAGTTTTAGAAAACAAAAGTCAATAACACTGGTTTTAAGAGTAAAAGAGTTAGATTGTTTCACAGTCTTGCGTTTCAAATCATATTAGTAAAATTAAAATGATCTTACATGTATTCTTTGTTAAAGTAAATAAATAAGTAATTGCACATGGTTACTACATTACTGTGTTATGACTGGATTAAGGGAATCCTATTGAGTTGGAATAAGACAGTGTTGCCTGGAGCATGAGAGTTTCACAGTTGACTCTCAAAAGGGTGATTTGGCATTTTAAGAATTAAAGTTACATGATAAGATTGATACCGTGTCACGCCTGCTCGGAAAATATGAAGCTACTACCAGCAGTCAGTTAGCTTATCTTAGAATACATCCTACATGCAAGGGATAACATCTGGCCTGCCTCTGTCCAAAGTTAACAAAATACACCCTACTTACCTCTTAACTGCAACATTACATTTTTACACATTTTAATTATTATATATTAATTAGTGAGCTTTAAAGATGCTCTGAGAAGGACTTTATTAGTTTTTAGTAAACCAAGTTGGTCTTCCTGCTAAGCTAACTAGCTACTGGCTCTATAGCTACTGCACTGTCATGAAAGTGGTGCAGAGTTTCTCATCTAACTCTCAATATGAAAGTCAGTAGGCATCCTTCAAGTGTGTGTGTGAAACCACCCCAGGTGAATTCTTGAGAGAAATGTTAAAATAGTTCCTATAAAAATCTGTATCTCCATCATCTTGTCGCCAGATATAGCCGGGACCAACACTTCTGAACCTTCCCCCAAAATCTCCCCCTCACATCCTCTCTAATCTAACTACTGAGTGAGTTACTCATGACATGTGTTGCATCCAGAGATGGAAATTTATTTAACTTCGCCCCACTGGACTGCAAAGTGGAGGGAGCATTTAACAACCAATCATTCCATATTAAACTTGACAATGTCATAGCAGCAAGGAGTTGATCAGGTGGAGGATGTGGTGAAGGAGTCTTCTGTGAATTAACAGTGAATATGAGCGTGTACTCCTTTAAATAGACCCCAGATCTAATGAAATGTGATGGTATGATAAGCTAACTGTCAGCTGACACATCAGAGTTAGAATGTCTAGTCAGGAATAGTCCATTAGGTTTTCATAAAATAAGAATTACGTAATCCTTATTGCGTTGTTATCTGATGGAAGGAATGTTTCAAAGGGCAAAAGCTCTGTATGACTCCACAAGCATTTCAGCTTTGAAAAAGCTCCATGAAAAGGAGTGTTCATTACAGACACAGAGTTTATATACAGTAAGAAAGGTTTAGTTTCATGGCCTCAGATTCATTTGCATTACGAAACAGCAATAGTTTAGCTTAGTTTTATTTTTTAGAGTATAATGAAAAGCTGTAATGGATAGAAGACATTCTTAGTTTTTCCCTTTCCTCTAGTTTTTTATCTAGGTTTTTGTGTATGTAAAATGTCTGTCAAGTTAAAAAGTCCCAAGTCCACTCCTGGACCTCAAGCTACTGACATGTATGGTCAGTAATTTGGTTTATTTATGAGGTATTGTGATGTCATGTGACATATTGTGTATTGCTCACACAGTGGTTAATCTGGAAAACCTTCTAAAAAAGCCACGTAAAGCAAGAGCAGAGACCGACATTTCCTACAGCTACATAAAGCGGTAGACCAATCACAACAGAGTGGGCTAGCTGGCCAATCAGAGGAGAGTGGGCTTTATTAGGGCGGGGACCTTAAAGAGACAGGAACCAAATCCAAGTGTTCAACAAGTGAACATTAGAGTGTGTAAACCTTTTCAAGTAATAACCCAGATTAAAATCATGAACCTGAATATCAGCATGGACTTGGATGAATAAATGCCAAGTGCATACACTGCACTGGTGTGCACATGCCTCAGGAGACATTGCCTTGAAACTATAAGTGCCTGAGAGCAGTGTGAAATATTAATTTGAAGGTGTCAGTCAGGTACTTGACGTACTGTGATGGTCACATCTTTTTTATTACTTTACTCTTTATTTTTAAGGGACCTTTTTGGGACAGATTGTTGCTATTCCTGCAGTAATATAAAAACCTTCCTGAATAAATACAGGCTAAAATTGCATTATTAAAGAATTGAATTGGATACAGATGATAACATTTTCCTGGTTGGAAGCTCGGGGAGAAAATATGCTAATATGTTAATGAGCTTTTGACTGAGCAGAGATTTACAGATGCTAAAGGCCAAATGCCAATCATTACAGTAAATGCCAGTCTGACAAGCGCTGCTGCACTGCAGGGCCACTTCTATAGGTGGCATGCATAATGTGAAACTAATTTTCTCTTTTTAAAAAACTACTGAGAAGCTATATATTTTAATAATATGGAATATGATCTGGCTATAGTAAAATAGCTTGGCTATTGTCATACACCATCCTCCTTGACAGGTATGACATTTAGTGGATGCAATTATTTAAGACATGTAGTGCGGATGTGGGCCACTTCAGGCAATGATGCAAAACTTGGCCTTATTGTCGCTGAACAAAACGGATGTGAGGCTAAAGGGGCACACTTGTGAAAAAGCAATTGTGGCCCAAATATCCCAAAACAAATGGGGGTCTGTTTTGGCAAACATGCAGTGCTCTAGGCGAGGTGTAATCTGGATGTGAAGCTAAAGTGGCCAATGTGGTAATTGGTAAATATGGCCCAAATACCAAAAAACAAATTCAGGCCACCTTTGGCACACATGCTGTATTTCTATGGCTTACTTGTGGCCCAGGTATGGCAAAATGGAGGGGACGGCAGTGGTACAACTTTTCATTGGTATGAGAGGGTAGCGTGTCGTAACATCCTGGCTTTTGTTTTATTTCTACAATCATAATAATTTAAAATCTCCTCATGTATTCATATATAATCGATTACAAAATTAAAATGTGAGCTCATTTGTCTTTTATGTAAACTGTTCATAACATCTTTTGTGCTTTTGGACATTGCTACATCTTTATCAAATCCTTACAATACAACTGTGTATCTATAGGCGTTGTCTTTGTCAGACCTGTTGTATGAAGGAGGGAATTTCTTTGGAAAACTACAGGAGAGCTGGTAGCGTTTGTACTGAGCATACAAAGTAGCACTCAGGGTCTGACACCGAGAGACTATTAGCATTTCTGGCCAGCCATGAGACAATCAGCCTCATTTGCATGAACTCTCTTGTGAGATACGGTCAAAATCAAGACTGTATGAATAACCCTGATCTGAGATCTGAGTGATGTGAGGTTTTGTTTTTTTCCCCCAAGGACAGAGTCTCAGTAGCTTGTTCTGATGGAGGCCTTATCCAGTTAAAGAAAGGATAATGACATTTTGATACACCAGTAAAAAGCTGCTGAAAGTATAAAATGTGAAAGTATGCAATTGAATTGAAAACTAATATCTGAGTGGTATTCTACACCAGTGGGTTACTATCAGACCAGTGCTGGAGAGACAGAGACATGGCGTAGTTAGGTTCAACAGTCATGTATAAAAAATGGTAAAGGAGATGATGGTGGAGAGGAGACAGCAATAAGTGAAGCACAACTACAGCTTGTAAAGAAACAGAGGAGCTGGAGCGATTGACCGACTGAAGCAGACGTGTTTGTAAAGGGCAGATGTGACAGACTGTGGTATTAAAAAGTATCAGTCACCATTAATGGTGCAATCAGCAAAGTGATCAGTACAGGTATTTTCTAATTGTGCCTGTTTCTCTGAAGCTTAATTTTCCTCCCACAGTCGCAGAGATAGATCCTAAAGGTGAATCTGTCAAGAGTTTGTGTTTGTTTACCAAGGTCACACAAAACCACATCATGACGTTTTATAAAGGGGTTCAGCATGACCAAGGGAAGACCTCATTGAATGGACTGATACTTACAAGTGTGCAGTAGGCCTTGGCTGAAGTATGTAACCTATTAAGTGTTGTTTTCTATGGTTGTTTGTCTGTTAGTCAGCAGTCCTGACCCCTGCAACCCTATTCATAGAAACGGATATAATTATAATTTGTATTCTTTGGCCAGGTTCTGTTTGTAATATTTCTATGTATATTGCTGTCAGGGATGGACTATGTGGGGTTCACTGTTTTACCCAAGGACACCTTGGCATGCAGAGGAAGCTGTAATCACAACACAGACCCTCAATGGCCAACCCACTCTACTTCCTTAGCCGCAGCCTCCTATTTTAATATATATATATATATATATATATATATATATCCTAAACACTATAGTGAACAGTTGACTAACCCTGGTTGTACTGGTTAGCTTTTAATTTTCATGCCATTATTCACTATGGGGCTTTGTTCACTTTCCTCTTCTCTCTGTTCATATTCCACTGGGTGTCTGCCGCTCTCCTTGCTGGTTAAGATTTAACTCCTTGCATTTGATTTATATGTATTAGATGAGAGAAACATGACTCTAATATGAAACGCTCATGTTGTCTCATGAGATAAACTGCAACCATTAGAATAAGAGTAGCTGGTTGTACAAAGGAGCTGTGAGTATGGTTTAAGTCTGTTTACCCTGTTTTGCTCATAATCAATGAATCAGATTCGAGCAGCCTTTTGGCATCACTGACTTGTCCAAAGGGCATTTCCACCAATTATGACTCAGAGTAGGTGATATAAATAACAACCGTTATTACTCTGTTTTATTTATGCTTCCCAGAGGCAATGTCAGCGAGCAGAATAACAAGGCCCTGCAACGCCACAGAGGCATCCAGGTTCATATTATCCCAGACAGACAGATGGACAGGGAGAGACAGGGAGGTACAGACACAACCGGCAGCAGAACCATGAGGACACAATGGGAATAAGAGGTGTGAGTAAACATCCCGGACGGAGGAGGTTGGTATAATCTGCCTCAAATGGGGTTATATTTACCATGTTCATGAGAAGAGTCCATACTGACGCCCCCTTCTTCTACAACATGTTTTCAAACATTTCTAGAAATGGTGGAGTCCTCCTGAGTTTCTCAGATATTTAATTTTCCTGACAGGAACTAATTTTTCGAATGATTCCAACATCCTGTGTCATAAAGCATGACTCACTTCTACCGGGAGATCAAACCTGCTCAACCCAACCTTGTCTCATTCATATGTGTTGTGCATATGAATGTCATATGTCATTGTTCCTTACGCACATGGTGCTTCTCATTGTTTAGATTATCGGACCCTGCCTTGTACCTTTGCCTGTTGGATTGCTCACTTGTGTACCAAACTTGATTTTGTATTGACACTTTACCTGAGCCATTTCCTGTTTGTTCCCAGCCTTGTAATAAGGTAGGAATGTAGGAGGCATCATTCTAAGTCATACTTAGCGTCAATTCATTTCAAGCTGATATCTTAAGATAAAATTGACATTTACTTATACTGTACACCCTTGCTGACTGTTGCCTAGTAACATCAGCTCTGTGGTTAGTGTTTTTGTGGGATGTTTCCATGTCATTTGCATCACTTATGTTATTTTCCTGATATAATTTGCATATAAATGAAAACCCCACCTGTTTGTATACATCTCTAAAATAAAGACAAATTTCAGCTCTAATTGATGAAGCTAATTTGTTTCTCTTTTCAATGATGTGGCATTTCCAGTCACTTTGAAAGGAGCCTGTGAAACAAACTAAAGCTTCAAATGTTGCATCTTGCAGGAGAGTCTCTGTCCCATAGGAAGCCCCCAACAAGCATGCTGCAGGGACTGATACCAGCTGAGTTGGAAGGAATGGAAGTCTGATAAAAAAAAGTATTGACTACTATTCCCATGAAATTTAATTTTACATTATCGTATGCTTGTGTTTCTGGCTGATTTTTATGTTTGTGTTTATGCAACAAGTTATCCACAAACTAACACCTAAGTATGTCACATACCTGCAGCTGCCTCACAGTCTTGACGGTGCTTCACAGAAGGTGCTTTCAGACTTGCACTGAAATCTGGAGATCTTCCAGAGTTTCTCAGGAGGAGAAGTATGTGTAAAAAGCAAATGTACGAGTGAGAGCCTCTTGAGTTTCAGCTGAATTTTTCCACCTGGCAACCCTTGTATTAAATCCGCAGCAAGTCCAGAGGAGTAGATGTGAGAATGCAGCAGGAGATCCTCCGAGGTCCTCAAAGTCACCACAAGCGAGTGGGGGGGTTTGATGACGCTTCTAAAAAATGCATATCTATGGATGAAAAAGTGGAGCCATACATGTAGAAGAAGCTGACAAAGATGTCAAAGGAGTTTGTGGTGATAAGAGCCAACGTCAGTGTCGATGAGCTGTAAACAAAAGCATGTAATCGCTGCAGCCGAATGAATACGTTACATCCTGTCTCCGTCTGCTGCAGAAGACAAATACATCTCCTGATTCAGATCAGCACCAAAATCGAATGAGTTTTGGAAATCCCTTGAGTGGTCCTCAAACATCCCCCTCTCAGTTTGTCTAAACCCAACAGAGCAAAACACTCTTCACCATTATCACTTCCATCGAATGCCAACAATTTTCATACCATGGTGCTATTACGATATGAGCATTAGTATTACAAAGTTTCCCACCACAGCTGCTTTAAGTTGCACATGGTAAAATTTGTCGAAAAGCCTCATCTGCGTCCACTGTGCCAAAGCAGTCGACTGAGGAAGCCAACCATTTACAGCTATATCTAATCAGCCCTGCTTCTTTGGCTGGCACTTGGATTTCAGGGGATATGGGTTAATAATAGCAAATGTGATATTTAAGACACAGCTTTAGGGGAACTGGCAATCATTTATCACAGGTTAGTCATTATTTAGATGTGGCTGTCCTCATGTGACCAGTAGGAGTGGAGAGGAAAATCACAACGGAGCATAGCTTCCATCTGGTGGTTAGAAAGTGTTAGTGCAAATTCAGCATCAAGAGCCACTGATATTTTCTGCCACGTTAACAGTGTTGAATGCAGCCTACATAGGACTCCTCATGTAATCCAGATGTTAGGATATGACCTATGACCAGGATCTTACTTTTCATAAATGAAACTTAATAAATGATCAGCTATTTGTGCATTTAGAAGTAACATTTTAAAAGAATGTTTTTCAGTGCATTTACACACTCTTATGTTGAATGTGTTTTCCATTGTTCAGGCACAGATTTTCTATTCATTTCCACGAAAGACTGAACGAAAGACTAATATTCTCTCTGTTACTCGACACTGGAAGGGAAGGTATTTTGAACACTGTGCAGTCTGTTGATATGATGATGGTTTCTCTGGAGATAATTGTAATGATACTAAAGCAGCAGCAGTTCAGGCAATCTTGATATTTAGGGAGTCGTGGAGGCTACTCGTATCACAGCAGTGACTCAAATTGACTGAAACAATATCCAGATTGCTCTGCAGGCTGACTGAGGAACAGAATCATCACAGTGGGTGAAAGTGTTCTTTTAGAGGTAGTTTTTCAGATGATAAAATATATCTTAAACATCCTCCCCTTTTCAATGATTCCTGCTCTTATTTTATCATGCAGGACGTATGAGGCGCGAACAACAAGCTGTTCAGTGGAAGGAAGGTACAAGATTTGGATTTGTGCAGAGCGACAACCAAATGATCCACCTGCCATAAACCTAACAGTATTAAATATGATCTAAAACGGGCCTGGGTAATTAGCAAGAAACATTTAAAATTGTAATGGTAAAGTATAATCCGATGTATCCAGCTAAATCTGAGGAAAGATATTTTTTTTAATTCCTCCAGTGCAGTTAGGGTCTAACATTTACATAAACAATATTTTGTTAACGACTTGTGGGAGAAGCAAAGTCGGTGTAATCACAGCTTAGTGCGTGATTATTACGACAGCTAGCTACAGTGAGACGATCGCAAGAGGCAGCTCTCTGACCTCTTTCCACCAATGACTACATCCATGTTCCCTCCTAATTGGAATGAAAAGCACGACATCAGGTTGCTCAAATCTTTGTATAAGATGCACGCTCTTAAATTCATCTCCTGGATACGGCACAGAGATCTTTGAAAGGACCTACAATCTGATATTTCCTGTGTTGACAGTTTAGGATGAGGTTTAATCAGAATAAAATCAACACTGAAGGATATCACAAATAAAATAGAATAAAAGAGCCAAAAAGAAACACAAAAATAGATAGCAGCAAAAAATATGTACAACAAATGAGTGTGTGAGTGTGTGTGGGTTATTGTTCTCAGTAGTAAGTCCTTCAGTTATTGGAAAAACAAAATGGACTAACAATTACAGATTTTAACCTATTAAATAATTTTGGATAATCACTGTTTCAATGATATAAGTTGAGTTTTTAATTAACTTTTCTTAATTATACATTCAACAGAGTCTGTCTCTTTAATGGTTGCAACAGGACCAGCATTAAGAAACCATGCTGGAGTGTTTCTGAGTTGAAAAGCTGATCGATATCAAAGTCTTCCTCTTTACTTTTAGACCTGGGATCTAAGGCCGGGAGAGAAAAGGTGCAGTGCACTGACTCCACAGTTCAGTCTGCTCTTATCACATCTCATTAGCCTGTTGAGTCACTGGTCCATAAAACTGTCTCCACTGTGATGTACCATCATCACATCACACCCTAATTTCCTTGAACAACACCTTACAGTTGAACAAACATGCTTTGCAATGCATAACCGCAGTGCGATGGTTGAATTGGGCACCAGGGGACATCTCCCTCTCTCACCGCTTATTAAACCACCAGTTCCACTTTCAGAACTTCACCATGCCAGCCCAAGCAGAGAGAGGAAGCTGAACAGCAACAAAAAAAAGTTGCACATTTAGTTTTTGTCAAGTTCATTCACTGCCTCATAACTAGACGGCACAGTGCAAAGTTCAACTATGTGATTATGCGTTTCTCTGCCTATGAACATTGCTGTGTTTGCACAAAATGCAAGTGAGGTGTAGATGTGGAGGACGATGTTGGATTGGAGTCATTAGGAAGTGTGTGGGTGTGCGTGGGTCTGTCTGACTGTCTCTTCTGTAAGTGGTTGCAAGTGCACACTGAATGCAAAATGGCTCCCTCAGCTGCCTCCCTGCGGGCCCACCAGACTTCCCAAGCTGAACACATCGAGCCGGGCTGCCGCCCTCTCGGGGTCCGCGCTGGTTAACAAGCAGCAGAATAAACGCCAGCTAGTTAAATTGTATGTAACTTTTTTTTCACTCTGCACAAATAGTGTGACCTTTATTGATTTCTTGTCTCTGTCTTCAGCTGGGCGAAACACTAATGGCACTGGTCAATAAAAAGCCATGAAGTGGAAGTTCTCAATACCCACCCCTCCCTCCCCCCACTGCATGTAGTGTGTTGACTGCATCCCCTAAAAATAGTCCCCACCACCCTCAGAGGCTCGGTGCTGTTATTGGATACTAGCTGCACTGTTTGTGTCCTCGCCGCAGACGTAAGCGGGCTAACATGCTGAGCCGTCCACTTCGACTCCTGTCCCCGCCAATTCCCATTCAGATGGCCGGGCCACATTCACTCAGTGCCCTGCCTCCGCCAATCAATACATTTATAACACGATGAACCGAGCATAAAATATCACTGGGACTCAAGGCACGCAGATCGAATACAAGCAGCGGCTTCAGCAACCACGTCTTTTTCTGCAAATCTGAGACCCACTGCTTCAAAGACTTACTCTCACATCTGAAAGGACAAGATTACGATCAAAAAATAAATATGTCTGGTATCTGGGTTGCTACCACCCACTGTTTTATTGACTGATCATCTCAATGTGTACCCCTGCGTGCTCCTGTCTTTGCCTCCACACTTGCACTTATTGAACTTTGCAGAAAGACATATTATGAGCACAGTTCAATGGAGCTGAAATTAACCCCCACTTCTCTCCTGAAGAAAACAACCATGTGGCCTAGAAAACCCGTGTGTCTCCTTCCAAACGTCTCAAGTCTGAACTCTGTTTTCACTGCAAAACCATGACCCCCTTTCACTGTACTTGGATGTCTTTCCTCGCTGTAAAGCTGTATTGAATCCAGAGCGACAGAGCCAAGTTTCTCACACAGTGATATGTGAGTGGAAGCTCTGGGAGGGGACTTCTGTGGCGCCCAATCTCCACAGTGAGAGCAGCAGCAGCACTATTGATTCACCTTGCAGCCTTGAGCCTGCTGTCACACACAGTATATCACTTTATTTAATCCACTGTTAAATAGGCTGTAATTAGAAATCTGTCCTGCAGATGTGCTTTACTTGAACGGTGGTTTGTGGCGAAGTTCGCTCTGCTCTGCCTGTTGCAGTGTGGTTCTCGTGACAGTATTTTATTTCGATGACGGATTGGAATCCGAGTGCTATTGACAGTGTCTGCAAAGAGAAGGCAAATGATGCAAATAAACCCTCTCTTGGGGGATTAGCCCGCGCGCTGTTTGAAAAGTACTTACAGTAAGTCTGCTAATTGTGGATAATGTTTCCTGGTCCCTCGCCTCGATCTAATGAACGACTGCCGTTCACAACACCTCTCGCCTCCACGTGTGACCAGCGTTCACTGTGCATCAATTCCTTTTTGGATAAAGGAGAGGCACATGCCAGATTGTTTTTATACTTTTGAAAGCAGTGTATAATTAACCACAGTGAACAAGGGTTTTAAAATTCAAAGGTTAAATTATTATATAAATTTTCTGTTATGGTCTCATGTGGTACTCACACCCACACATTGTATACCTTTTGGATTTATTCATCTTTAGCAGTTAAAGCTTTCAAATTATGTTCTCCACCACATTTCAGGAAGAAATAATATAATTACTATTAAAATTACTGCTGTTTCATTTCATATGTTTACAATGTTCTTTATTTTATCCAACCACTAGGAGCTTTCCTACATTATACTTCAGTTAATGCATCAGTCAGACCTTGCCTGACCTTTATGATGTACAAACATTAAAACATCAGAGGTATGTTATTTTTACAGGTTGTATTTTTAATTTTTTTCATCGTAATCAGGTTATTCAGAGCAGAGGTTCCCAAACTGTTCAGCCCCCTGAGCGTAAAAATAACTGCACCAGACACATGGGACCCCCATTTATCCCTAAGGATATTAATTTCGGTGAGTTTATAAAAAAAAACACCTAAGTGCACAGTACAAAGTTATCTGTGGTGCAGTAAATGAACCTGCTGTCATAATCACTTCAGGGGTCAAGTGGAATCAAAGAAACCAGAAGGTGGATGATAATGTATTTGTATGGTTTTGTTTAAAATTGTATTTGTATGTTTTAGCTTTTAGGGGAATTATGGCTAAAATATATGATATTGAGGACTTTTTTTAATTCGATATGATTTCTGGAAATACTCTTTTGACCTTTTGTCCTTGTCTCACAACCCCACAGGGGGTCTTGGCCCCTAGTTTGAGAACCACTGGTTTCTAGACGTCACACTAGGAACAGCACTGGTGTAAATTAGGAAGAAGAATGATGGCTATCATGGTTTACTCTAGGGTAGGAAGCCATTGATGATGTTAAGTAAAATAACAATGTGATTATCATAAGGTGCAAATAAAGTAACTTAAAATAATAGTAATATGCATAATAAATACTGTGGTTTAAAAGTAAAGTAATCTCATCATCATATCTTATTACGCCAGTGCCGTATCCAATCTGGGAAAGTATCGATTGTCCCGTTCAGGTCTTTGTCGGAGCAAACGGGACCCATGTGGTCCATTGGTGTTGCTTCTCCACTTGCAGGCTGTTCCCAGGTTTTGCCTGGTTTGCCCTTGCTCTGTTTAGTGTAACCCAGTCCTTTACTCAAGTTGCTCCACTGGGTCGCTGTCCACATCTGCAGTCTATATGCTGCAGTCTGTGTTGGGTGGAGGCTTTACACTGTTGTTGAGCCTGGTGACCACGGATGCCTGGCATCATTTAGTTGTTTGTTTCTTTCAGGTTTTGTGATAGTCTCTCATCAGATGTGAGGCGGTGGGACACCTGCCAACCTATGTAAGGTATATAATATAAAGGTAGCTTATTTTGACTGCAGTGCAAATTCACAGACTTGAGTCGTATGGCCTGTGAGAAGATGTTGCTAATTTCCTTTGTGATACTTTAAATTAAAGTATTTCACTGGTTCCTCCTTCACTGTATAGAAACAATGTGTTTCAAAGCCTTATATTTCAGTCACCACTTTTGTTAATGTCGTCTCTGCTGAGCTGAAGTACCTCACATGTGACACTGGGTGTCGCTCCAGAGTGTCTAATATCGCTCCTTTGCGTTCATTTCGCCTCGATCGCCCCCCCCCCCCCCCCCCCACCCCCCTCTCTGCCTTGTTCTGCGTGTGTGCGCGCGCGTGTGTGCGTGTGCGTGTGAGTGTGTGTGTTGTGTGTCGGATAGAAAGTCAGCCTGGTTTCCAGCTGAGTGCTTGCTCTCTCACATAGTGTGTGTGTGTGTACGTGTGTGTATATGTGTGTATGTGTGTGTTGTCATTATTATCCACTCTGCTCCCAGCTCAGAATGGCCAGATTCACTCAGACTGAAACAAGAAGGCAGCAGCACCATCCTCAGCAGCCCCATCAGCCCGCTCACTCCAGCCTGGTTTTCACCGGACCGGGGGCATCACCGACCCAGCCACCACTCCTCCTGATCCCTCATCAGCACCAGTACCCTCAGTTCACATTTCCGAAACCCATGAACGGGTCAGAACCCATATCAATTCATCCGGAGAGCGGCAACATGAAAGACCAAGATGCCATTAAGCTGTTTATCGGGCAGATACCGCGGAACTTGGAGGAAAAAGACCTGAAGCCGCTGTTTGAACAGTTTGGGAAAATCCACGAACTGACAGTTCTCAAGGACCGATACACCGGCATGCACAAAGGTAACGTGTCGCCCCTCACACGGCTGCGAGGCCCACACACAGCGCTGTAATAACTGTTTATCATCATCTGCAGCTTTTGGACACGTTTGCGCCGAAATGGTATCGAGTATATTTGTCACTTTAGGAATAATACATTTTATCAAGCTTGATTCAGGGATGACATCGGTCCATTCATCACTATCATCATGTGCATCAATGCTTATAAATATTTTCATCTAACATTCACGAGGTTTGGCATTTTGACCCAATTCTCTGGTTTATTCACATTTTTGTAATTTTACGCGTAAATACGCATGGATGTCTCTGTATCTCCACCTTCCTAATAACACTTTCTAGATCATGGGGGGGCGGGGGGGGGGGGGGTACACGAGTCGGCTATAATCACTGATAGGATGACACCCTGTGTTGTGTGCGTTCCTGGTTTTATTGCAATTGAAGAGTATTTTCTTTACGCGCTCCTAAGTGGGGCAGAGTCGCACGGAGGGGCTGCATTTTTAAAGAGCCCCCCCAACCCCTCCGCCATGGTCCCATCTCTTGCGGCATCATTTATTCATCCATACGCTTTCTTTAACATCCCACATAACCACCATCCACCACCATGTGCGAATGGAGCGGGCGGGCTGATGTGCAAACCCGGCACTTGCTGCGTAATCGGTCCAGTGCCACGGCGTCTCCAAAGGGCGCAGGAGCTGTCACAAGATGACGGACGTCGCCGCGCAGAAAGTGGCCAGTGATGCTGCGCCGCTTCCGCTGGAATGGAAGACTGGGGGAGGCAGAGGGTGTAAATCCACGCAGCTCACGAACTATATATGTGCACACAGTGACAACTTCCAATAAGGAAGGACATAGCCCATGGGTGAGAGATCACTGCCTGCATGGGTGGGAAAATACAATTCCCAATAGACGTATGGGGAGACGTCACCATCACCATCATCATCATCATCATCCATCGTCACAACTCCAACTTAATTTTTTTAAGTTTCATTCGTATTTGCGCAAGCTGAAAAAAAAGATCATTATGGCTGTATGAGAGTTGATGAGAATAATGACCCTTTGACATTTTGGACACATTCATCATCATTTACAGTAAAATATCACAATTACAATAACTATTGGTTTTATTGCTATACTAATTTGAACATATGGGGTCAGTGCACTGTTGATATCGTTTACAACACCAGTAATTCAAAGAGTTGTTACGGGCTTAAATCTTTAGCATCACATTTGGGATTTTAATGTGCCATTCTCAAACTGCCCCATAGTTGTTAACAGATCAGAAACACAACCGTGGCTGTCATTTTGGCACAACTCTCTCTCTCTCTCTCTCTCTCTCTCTCTCTCTCTCTCTCTCTCTCTCTCTCTGAATGCCATTTTAGATCCATCATCTTGCACTCCTGCAGAGCAGATGTTGATATGTGAATGATGTTGGTACGGGACGAGATAAGCCTTTTATTGCAGTGACATTTGGAAAAGACAAATAACAATCTGTGCCAGTAATGTAGCTGCCATTTGCAAACACTGCAAACAACGCCATGTCTTCTATGACATAAAGAATCGCCATCCGAGGATGTGGAATTGGTTACCGTTACACTCAACTGTAATGAAGCCCACACATTTAATCCAGAGTGACATTATAATAAATGTATGTTAATAAATACATGTGCATGCCAAAGCTGATATTTAAATCGAAAAATATTTCCTGCACTCGATCGCAAAATATGATTAAGGTGTCGTACCACATACAGCTCGCATTACGCCACATACTTCATGAGGCCACATGCCTGATATTGTCAGCTTGTGGACAGAAGGACAATTTTTCTGTGTATCACTTACTAGGCATTCGTCGTTATGTGTTTGCGTGTGCATACATATACCTGAATGTCATTTCCATGTGTTGCGTAATGATTGCAGTATTTAGCTCATGAGTGATTATCGCTTCAACATGGTGTCAGGGAAAAGACAGATAAGGCTCTTAGATGTGTTTTCATACAGACACAATAGAGCTTTAATAGAGGTTAAGTGTCATTTGTGACACAACATGTACAAATGGTTTTTATTTGTATTAGCAGTTTAGCATAAATAAGCTAAATTAGTTTTTTTGTTCACCTATTTTTTAAATTTGAATCCGTTTTTCTGCATATTATTGAAATAATTATCATTGGCTTGTTGTGTCTATCTTTCCCTGGTGTTAAAGTAAAATAACTTCAATTAATAAATACATTTTGAATTAACTCTATATTCTGTTACAGTCTGTATGTTCTTCTGTTCAGTTTGAAATGGATAACTCACATTCAAGTGAGTGAAGAAACGTTTTTCTGTGAACTTTACTATTACATTATATGTCATGTATGGTTACCATTTAGTTCAGTTTTTTAGTAAAGAAAAGAAACCATCTTGTTTAATGCAGATGGATGAGATCATCTCTCTGAAGTAACTGAGTATAATTTAAAAAGTTGAAATCTCCTCTAAGTTCTTTTTCTAACCTTATTCATTAACTTCCAAACATCTAATTAATTTCAGATAAGTCAGTGCAATTAAATGTCTTAGAATGTAATGAATTCTGGCCACAAATTAACAATACATGATCAAACCCTAATATGTCAATGATCTCTGATGGGGGTTATTTTATAGTTAATCATGTTATTAAGCAGAAAGGATTAGGAATATGGATCCTGATGGAAACAGTGGGGCAGCTGCCTCAAAGAGACACATTCAGACTGACAGAGACGTTAGTGGACAGGGGGACGAGCACACACACACACACATACACACACACAAACGGTTTTCATCATTTGAAATTTTGAGCATTTGCATTGCCACTTATTTGATTTGAGCTTTGCATGTTTATAATTTCCTCTTTTCCTACACAACTATTTTGTCCCCCTTTGGTAATCCACAAGGGAGAACATGGAATTAGTTTGTAAAGCCTGATAATAATGCACGGCCATAATAACTTGACTCAAGAGGATTAGTAAATGTGCATTGTCTGAAGCAGCAGTCTCTTGGGTGATCAGCTGGTTGCCTCCCTAAACAGTGGCTGCCTCTGCCAATTAAAAATTCAGTCTAGTCTGCCTCTTCAAATGATTAATTCTGCCCACGCTGTCGATGGCCTGCCAATTATTGTCGCCCAATTTGTATTAATAGGTGGAGGATTTCCTGATGTTGAATTTATCCCAGACTGTGAAAACTTCTCCCTTTGGCTCTAATTAGCTTCCACTTATAGCACGTTCACTTCCACGTTCATGCACATGCATGTATGCAGAACCGAGGCTAATCGGCTGTCATGAAAAAAGTAATTTTTCCATGTGTTTACATTGCTGCTTTTCTAATTTTCTTTTTTATTTCTTCTTCAAATTGACGGTTCTCCTTTGAAAAACTGAACGTGCCCTCAGAGCGACGCTGAATCTTTTTCAGTGGAGATGTTTGTTGAATTGCTCTGTTTGTCAGGGGAGATTATATCCTATGAGTTTGATTGGGATTGACTAATCTCCCCTCGTGCAGTAGAGTAACGTGCACTCAAAGGAGAGAGAGAGAGAGAGAGAGAGGAAGAGAAAAGGTTTTTTTTCCTCCCCGCAGGTGTGATTCAGCAGAGAAAAAAAGGCATGGAAGACAAAACAAACCCTACGCTGCTCCGCTCCTCCAGCCGAGGCAGCCCAGTAATGTTGAGATAGTGTTGGGCATCATTGTGTTAATGCTTTAATAAGTAGACCAGAGATATTGCCGTAGACCTCGGCCAAGCAGAAGCACATTAAATCACAGAATAATCTAATGAAATATTTATTCATGTTTTTATTTTTTTTTCACCCTCTGAGTCAGTCTGATGGATAGCATTCCTCTGTGGGTTGTCCTCCCAATAAATGGCTGAGAAGGGAGGAAATAAGAATAGTTGGAACAGCATATGCATCAAAAATAACACAGTATTAATGAGAGACTGATGTTTCATACTGTATATATACACTATATATATATATAATGAAACCTGAGAGGCATTAGCATTGATGAAAGGAAGCTGTAGAAGGCTTTCTCTCCTCTTTGATATGATGGAGGTGTGAGTTCATGTGCACGTCTGTTTTTGTGGGATCCTTATGGAAAGTGTCAAAGATCAGGACACTGCTGTAGAACAGCCTCCCCCTGAGGAAACAGATAGAATAAATTCACTTATAGACCACAAACAGAGCTGTAGAAGAGATAGGGATTATATATAAATACAATGTGGCATAGCTTAAGGCCTTTGCCTGTACAACCATTCTGCTGTTGCTAATGAAATTAATAAAGGTTTTAAGAGGAAATAAAATCAGTAGTGAGAGAATAAATCCAGAATAAAATCTTCTGTCAGGGCCGGTGAGTGAAGGCCACCGAGCCAAGCTAATGCAGTAACAACACTCGCTTTGCAATCTTTAAACGTCTGTAAATATTGTAATAAGCAACAGGGCATTCCTCATAAAAGATGCAGCAGCTCAACTGGTACTGACAGGCGCTATGGGCCTTGACTTCTAGATGAGGAGCGCTGCCTCCCGCTCTCTTCTCCTCTTTTCTGCTGGTTTTCCAAGGAGATTGCCAATCTCAGATGCCGGCAAGGCCGCGCTCTGCTGGAGGTTAGTGTCCGCGGACCGAACTCCCTGCCCAAGAGAGCCTTTCAGACGGATTGATTTCCTACATCAATGCAACATTCATTGCGGCTTGGAGTATATTTTTGCTTTCAATATATTAGAAGTGCCTTTATTTCGTGACCTTTGTGAGGTATGTTTGATGTTAATGGCCGTCTGGAGCAGGGAGAGACATGTGCTGAGAGGTTTCAAACATCGACCAACTTGATCACAGAGAAACTCATTTATGAAGCCTGTAGTACCTGTGTATTTCCTTAAATGGACTAAAAGAAGCTGTGTGGTGGTTCTGGTTTGACTGTGGACTTTGCCAACACTGTCACATTTGGAGGCCTGATGCTAACGACATGTGTGCTTGTGTTTAAAGACACCTTTAAGCTACCTGTAGTAAATTCACTGGTAAGACTCTCTTCTTCTCTGCCTCTTTGAGTTTGTTGATGCACATGTTTTGATTATTATCTCCACCAAGGAGGTTAGGTTTTGACAGATATTTATGAGTTTGTGTAATTTGGTGCAGCTCCGATCTGGTGATTTTAAATGGGGTTTCATAAGGCTGAGGTATGCATTGCATGGAGTACCATTGTTGTTGCTGTTATGTGTTGATGGCAGTTGATATAACAGAACAAAATTATATATATATTTTTTTTAATTGCAAAATGATAGCTTGGTTTTTGGGACAAACTAATATAAATTATTGTGAGCAAATAAAGCAAGTTCATTGGAAGTCATTAGGTTGTTTTCAGTGAGTTACAAGTCACACAGAGTCTGTAGAAGTGTACCACCTTCATGTTCACACACTAAAGGTTACAGCTATTTCCTTCGTCTAAATAGAGGGATAGAAGCCTATCTATTTTGTATGGGTAGCTTAGCAGAGAGTGCCATTGCCTACAGACGAGAGTGTACTCACATGGAGGGGGGGGGGGGGGGGTGTTATAAAGGCACAGAGAGAAAAAAAGGAGGGAGCGAGTAAGAGCGGGAGGAGGGGGTTGGTGGTTTCTGTTAGAATAGCATGAGCTCTTTAATGTTGTGTTTGAGCCTGACTGGGCACAGATTCATTTTAGAGGGAAAATGAAATAACAAGGGAGAGGGGAGAGAGGAGATTTTAATGCAATGTTTTGTGATAATCCCTCTCCATTTTGGAATGGTTCAGGAGAACTCATGCGATAAAGCCGTGTACAAGCCTGGAAAATAATAAGTTATTTGTCTTGCCTTATAGTGCTGTGCCCTTGGAGGGCTCGCTAACCTCGTGTTTTGGTCAAAAAACAATCACAGATTAGTCAAGCTGTCACATCTCTGTGATTGCCAAACGGGTGAGCCCTTGATGCTGGTGTGAATGAGCAATGTATAAATGTTGTACATGTATCTGCCTGAGAGTGCACATGAACACAGAACTGCAGCAGGTGTGACTTAGCGCTGTCACTCCATCCCCTCTCTGTCACACGACCCAGTGTGACAGAGAGGAATCACACGGGGAGGACGCCACATGTATGCAGCGCTGGACCGCAAGGCGAATGACAGACACACACATTGACACAGAACAATGGATGTATGGTGGAGGGGAAAATTGTTTGTCAGAGATGCAGAAACAAATGGATGCTTTCATCCCAAGGTGGTGGGAGGATAGAGTGATGGCTCAGCTCGGGATGTGGAGGATCTCTCTCTGAGAGGTCGAGAGCTGTCTGGGCACTGAGGGGTGTGCGACTGGGGACTGGGGGTCAGGGAGAAGAGGCCAAGTTTGGCAGATGTACAGAATAATCACCCTATTAACATAGTTACTCAAATATTACATATGGCGCTGCTACTGCTAATAGTGCTACTACCAACCAGTCTGGGAGGTGATTTCCTTTTTTATTCCTGCAAATACAAGCAACAATTAAATAAAAGATGATCTTTTACAGAATAAAAGATGCTAAAAATGTCAGTTTTTTGACAAACAGCACTATCTACACTAAACCCTTTTCTCATACAGATATTAAGCCCCCCCCCCCCCCCCCCCCCGCGTTTTACGATGAAGACGCATTTCAGATTGTAAAACGTCTATGAATGCTCAGGTCCGTGAGGGGTGTTTGAAGATACATGCTGCTCAGCATGGTTATAAATAGAAATTCGGTGGTATTTCCGAAAATAGGTTAAGCTGCCGTCGCTGCACTGCTGGCATGACATCACTGATTGCCTGCCAGCCTCCCCCAAAAGGCCGCTCCCATACTGAGCTCAAAAGGAGGCAGAGAATGAGGGGAGAGACGGAGGGAGCATCTGTGGGCGACTGTAGGGGCAGTGCCCCCCCCCCCCATCTCCAGCGTCGCTCCTCCCCTCCCCTCCCCTCACACCCCGTTCCCTTCCATCACGCAGCCATCTCTCCCCTCACTCCTCCCATCTATCTTCCCCGCTGAAGGACCAAACGTTGTAGCTAACAGTCTCTGTACTTTATTGCCAGAGACACACAAACTGGTCAGGGGCTTTGTACTGGAGATGTATCGCCTCCATTTTTGTCAGTGTGATACAAGCAAATTGAAAGCCAAATAGTGCAGAAGAGACTGGTGACAGATGGAATTTGTGTTTCTTTTTTTGGTGATCAAATGTTAATTTGGTTGAATGAGCAGAGCGTGTGGACTGTATGTGAGTTCCAACACAGTCTGTGGTTCACTATTGAGTGGCGGATCTGGCTTAATTAAAAAAAGGACAAACCAAATAAATGAATGGTTGATGTGTTGTCACATCATTGTGTATGCTTTTTGGATTCATTTCAGGATACTGTCTATGACTGTGTTTACATGTGCCCTAGTATCCCGTTTATGAGGCTTGTCTCGCTTTTGATCATATTCGATACGTGGTGTTTACATGGAACATTGAGGAATCTGGTGATTCATATCCCTGTATACATACATAATAACAAGTGCCTAACAAATATATACTTTTGTGCTGTTTGCACAGGTATTTGACAGTGGTCAGAAATCAGGAGAAGATATATACATGCACTAGTATCCTGGTTACTTACAGAGTACTCCAGCAAGTAAAAATTGGGCCTCTCAAAACCAGGATAAGGACTTATTCAAGGTATTGAAATTGGGTTATGATATTCACATGCTTAATCACAAAAACTATCTATCTATCTATCTATCTATCTATCTATCTATCTATCTATCTATCTATCCTATCCATCCATCCATCCATCCATCCATCCATCCATCTATCTATCTATCTATCTAACTATCCATCCTATTATCCATCCATCGATCCTCTCGGTGGAGTGTGGTTAAAGGAAATATATGTCAAAGGTGTGAGCACCGTGGTGCCTGCTTGTTAGTCTATTTCCATCATTAGTGTTAAATATTACTCTTCTCCATCTCAGTGTTGACATGAGATAAATACATTTAAAAAAGAATAGAAGCTGGAAAAAGGACACAAATTCGTATTATTTGGCATCGAGGGCATCATTTAAAATGTTACATTGAATGGAAAGAAGAACCGGGGGAAGAAGCGTCGTCATTACAAGTTTACTTATAAAGACCTGTACAATTAGTGCTTCCTCTCAAGGTGGCCGACGTCGTATAATGAAGAAGAATGTGAGTGTGCTGGTGCAGCCGTGTGGTGTTTTTTCTCCTCCTCACACGTTTTTCCTCCTCGCTTCTCTTTCAATTGCTCCACGCCAGCAACCCCTGAGCCTTTGAAGCGCTGTCTTTAAAGGTATCTTTCAATTTGTAAAATCAAAGTGACTGAAAACCTGATGCGTCTCTTAGTCCACAGTCAGTTTGTAGCTGACAGTTATCTGCGATTGTGGCTTTGCTATGATCAATTGATCTGTCTCAGAGGTTTAAATGCCTTCCACCTTTCAAAGAGAGGGAAGCATCGTTAGAAATATTGCATCAAATCTGCCAATCAGGTGCATGAAATGAGTGGATCAGTGGAAACATAGTGCACTGTGCTGTGTACGGCAGTATAGGAAATGGGTGTGAGCCAAGTGAAAGTGATTTTACTCTTCCCTGTTGCCTGGACTTGTTTGTTTTTCTAAGAGGTTGTTGTTGTACACGAAGAGGAGGAGATGTAGTTTTCTGACTTTCTGGGAGGGAGGGTGGGGACCCTTGCAGAAACTTTTATTGATTTCCTTGTAAATCCCCTGGCCCGAGCAGACTCGGCCGCAGGAGGGAGGGAGGGATGATGGGCTGGAGGGACGGGACTTGGCAGGTAAACTCCCTTTGCCCTCCCACAAGTAGCGCAGCACGAGGGAGGAAGTGTGAACCTACACATTATTTACAGCTCTGTGAAACTCCATCCATTAACAGTGTCAATTAGCTTGCTCATCAGGGATGCAGGCCACGACATGTATTTATAGATCGGGCCCTGGCTTTAATAGCAGGAGAGGGATGAAGTACCCAGATAGTCTACAAAAGCCAAGGCTGACTTTTAAGGCCGCAGCACAGTGGAAGATGCCAAAGTGCTGTATCCCAAGTGTTAGCCTGAGCCATATACTGAGAGAGCACCAGCCAGCCAGTCTTTCACATCACCTCTTAAACTGTATGTGCTGCCAACTGCATTGGAAACTTAATCATGAACTACAGTCTGAACTGTATTAATGTTTTCAGCCTCTGCAGTCCCAGTTCTAAACTTGCCTGTGTGGAATGGGCTGTTTGCTTGGCCTGTGGTGATGCCGGCTGCAGCTTTCTTTCTGCAACTGTAAAAGTGAGCTGAAGTAATGGAGCTGCAGCAAGTAAAGACCTGCTGGACTCACCACTGCTGCTGCACAAAGATCTGTTCACCTGATCATTCAAAGTTCGGTGAAACCCGACTCAGTACGGGAACCCCAAATCAGGTGTCTCTGCAGTTGCTGTTGTGGACACCCTGTCATAATTGGCAAAGTCACTTGTGTTGATGATTTTATAAAAATAAAAATAAATTAAATATTGAATGACTCACCTGTCTAAATTGCACCAAATTTGACGGTGCACTTTCGCTGGGCCCTTAACAATACACATGACAGGTGTAAAGCCGACAAGATGAATGGTTCTTGAGATATGCAAGTTACACAAAGACAGACAGACAGACAGACAGTGATTTCTGGGATTAATAGATTATTATTACTAGTGGATTAGATAGATAAAGTATTGAATTCACAAACAGTCTCTTCTAGTCGGCCTTCTTAATGCCAGTTCACCGACAGTAGATAGTCATGAGTAGGTATATGTCAGTTTTGGAAGAGAAATACTCTACAGTTGGATTTTATAAGAAACACCACTTGTGCACGGCGAGAACTATTTAACCTTGGCCCCAAACAATAGATGGTGAGTGTCAAAGTCTGTCTCTGCGCCCCAGCATTGATCCCACAACATGTACTGAGCCTTTCAGAAAGAATTTAGCGCAATTGTCACAGTCATTAGGCCATGCACGCCACACAATACCATGCACATGCATACATTCTGTAAATATACACCCATGCTCACACTTGCACACCGGCAGTCCTCGGGGAGGTGCTGCCTATGGATCTGTTTGACTGCTGCTTGGGGGCTAGAGTGTAGTCTATGTGAGCGAGCATAGCAACAAATCAATGGCTGAGGTCTCCTGCTCAGGGGTCAGAGAGGATAGCAGGGAGGGTCTGGGGACTATTTCTTGCCCTGGTGATGGACACTGATGCTCCTCAGCGCTCTGCAAAGTTCATCCTCCCCCTCCACAGCCATTGCTCAAGGTGAAGGGATGATGGGAGGCATAGTGAAAGGAGAAATTGAGGAGGATTTGGAGCTGGATGCAGCAGTGATGAAAGGATGGAGTGATTGATGAAGGAGTGATAGGAGATAGTAGGCAGCTAAAGGATCAGGTGATTGGGACTGAGCACAGTCGCTGCATGGTTCACTTTACTGCAAGGTGGCTGTCTGACTTAATTAAGGTTTACAGGTTACGCTCGGCTATTGCTTATATTACAGTGCTCATTACGAGCCCATTAGGTCTGGGCAGAGAAAATATTGTTGTCAGAACAATGAGTGAGAGCCTTTTGGAAAGTCCCTGCCAACTCCATGCTCCAATTCTTCTGTTTTTAATTGTACCTCTGTCTCTGTCCACCCCCAGCCTGTCCTCCTTCTCCCTGAACATTGGTGTGATTGTTTCACTGTGCGAACCGATCAAGGGTCATTTTTTCCAAAGGTGAGGGAGTGATTATATATGAGTTAAAAGCTTCTCAGAGACCAGACTGATTACCCCCCTCACGGTCAGGCTGTGCCACTGAGCCTCCTGCATCCCTGGCTGGCAATGATTCAGGTCATAATCACATTGTATCAGTGCTGATGATGTGTGTTTCAGCATCCGACCCCTCTGAAAGGCTATCAGCCCACTCCCGCCCCCACACCCCAGAGCCCCACATGGCAGTAAATGAAGTAAGCAAGTAATCTACCCAAAGTGATAGCATTTCCCAAAGAGTGCAAATGATGTGTGAGGGAGCAGGCGCTCCTGGTGCCAGGACTGGCTCGGTTTCTGCTACCTTCACACGTTCTGGCCAAGGAAATGCCACATTGAGAACAAGTTCACACTTTTTCATTACACTGGGGCAGCAGGGATCCTCTGGGGCAAGGAGATGGAGAAAAGGGAGCAAAGAGGGCATGGGAGGGGGAGCGAAAAGAGAGAGTAATTGTGGTTTAAACCAGCTACGTCTCCCAGGAGCTGCATTCATATTTGACGATTCTCGCAGTACACAATTTATGCCCGATGCCAATGAAGAAGTAGGACGTTCACACTGAGTTCCTGCAATTGACGTCACAGCTTGGAGCAGTCAGTCGCCATAGTGGCAGGCACAAATTAATCTCTTCATGGACTTTCTTGGATATATATCGATTTCATTACCTGCTGAGGCAGTTCGATTATTGTGAAACGTTATCAAAGAAAATCTCCTGCACGATGGACAAAGTGAAAAGAAACAGAAACAAATCCAAAAAGTTAATTTTTGTTGCATTCCTACAAATATAGTAATGGATATTATAGCCAAACTAGCAAACAAAGTAAGGGACCATGATTTGATATGATCCAACAGCATTTCATTAATACATGAATTTTAGAAGCAGCCTTTGGATTTGTCAGCACTATGAGTTTGGAAATGGAAACAATTCAGAGAAGTTACAATATTTCTAACACCACAGCAATGTTTGCTGGGATATTTGTTCGCCTGTATAGGATATAGGGGTCACACATATTTTATTCACACACATATTCTATTTTCCGTGTTTGTGTTATTTAAACTTATTGTTTTATATGCAACAGAGGTGCATTGGGATATGTTACATCAGTGTGTTGTGATGAGTAATGTGTGTGCATGTGAGTTTTTGTGTGCGTGCATGTGTGTTTGCATTGTGTCTCATAGGGATTAACACGGTGCGACATCCTCTGCCCTGAACCCTCAACAAGACAATAATAAACAAACAAAATACAAACTTCCAGCTTTTCAACTTTGACAATATATTCAGGAATAAAACAAGGATTTTGCTATTATCCATTTTTGTACTTTTCATATGGGTAGTACTGATTTAGCAAGTTAGAGATGTCACCAAGGACAAAGTTGTAGAAAACCTGATAGAACACATGATAGTGACTATAACCAGAGCACTGGTGAAAAACGGCTTTGTATGAACTCCAAAACAATCAGCTCACACACACTAAAAGACAGAAGAGGAACAATACGGCATTAATTCTTGATATTCTTGAAGTGTAAATGTAAATACACAACAATAAGTACATGTAGTTTGAACGATAGCAAAGCCTGACGTGGATCACTGCTGCCAATAAAGCCAATTTGAATGAGCCAATCAGGTGCCAGGAGCGCATGAGGGCGACGCATGGGCACGCGGTGCCGCCACACCTGCAATGACAGTGACGTGACCGTAGTAGAAACGGTGCAATCAGCCGGAGCTCAGTCACGTGGTGTGAAGTAAAGCCTCTGCTGTGATGGCGCTGATGAGAAGCTGCCCCACTGAATATACTGAGCCGGTGAGTCGTCACGAAAGAAAAGTACGTCAGTTGTTCGCCATAAGCGTCAGTGTCCAATCGTTATGTTCGCATCATATACACAACTCCTGTGTGCGTGTGCGCGTGCATTTTGTGGTGTAGTGCAACCTTTAGGGAGCTGCTGGGAAAGCTCCCTCTTCTTCGTTTTCATCTTCTTCATTTGTTCTTCTTATTCCTCTTATTTATTTATTCAGTTATTTATTGGTTGAACAATTATTCAAGGTAGTGTAAAACAAATAGGGAACATGGGCAGCTGTGTGAATTAATGATGAGCAAGAGAGGGAAATGAAACTGAAATACTTCAAGACAAGTTAGTTGTGAATATATTCCAATTCACATTTTAAAGGGCTACCGTTCATTGTTTTAATAATATTCTTCTGGGTAATTTTTTGTCAAAGCACAGTTTTGTGCCACACATAACAGATATTAACAGATCGAACTATTATATTCATGTTGATTTGTCCATGTATGAAAACCCATCCACCCAAAGTGTCTGTTATGTGCCTCGGCTCCTCATTGATGGAGATGTGGGCTAACAAATTTTGACCTTTTTCGTATCTTCTTTAATTTAGGCCACAGATAAATGTTTCTCATAATGTTTTAAAGCTGTTTTCCAGCGACATACTTGGCTAAACCGTATACTTTCCCCAATATAATATCGCACAGCATCATCAGAAAAATCGTACAAAATTGGTCAAACGTTCGCCAAAGGTAGCCATTCATGAATACCCAGCGACAGAGCATTAGAGCACATCCAATGGAAAAACAAGTTAGATGTGAAAGTATAGTAATTCAGTTGAGTTGTGATTTTTTTTAAAATAATTTGTTGAAATTCTATAGCTGTATATTGTGATATACTGTGTGTTTAAGTCCTGTCAGGTAATTGATCAAGAATAGTACATTCTTGTTTTCATTTATGAAAGACAGGTTTGATTGATGTGTTGAGCTGAAGGTGATTTTTCTTACCACACTGAGAGGACAATGCACCTCAGTGGTAACTCTTTGTAGGTAGTTGCCATCCAACACCTTTTTTATTTTCATATTCATATCCACCGGATGATTTATGGGGAGGAACACATCACTAGCTTCCACATTGTTTTTCATGAAGTTCATTGCTTTTGGGCCGAATGTGGAATAGTGGCACCTGCAGTGAAGCTGAGCGTGTGCAAGTGAGGAGAGCCCATGAAGCAGTTGTGAGTAATTGCAATGTAAAGGTGTCAATTACCAAGCATGAGTTCCACAGTTGTCTGAACAATAGTTGTAGGACACAATTTGTTTTTTTGCTAAATTGTTCACTGGACTTTGTTGTGGATTTCATCAGCTCATCAACAAAGAGGATGCCAGTTGTTAAACATTTAGCTTGAGTATGTTTACATCTGTGACTGTATCTGTACCATATTTGTGTCAACAGCCTGGGTTAATATGCACGGATGGTTATTTGATAGTACATCTACTACATACCACCTTTAATCAGGTGTTCTAGTGTGGACTCAGTAAGTGCATGGCCAAAATAAAATACAATCAAAGGTGTCAGTTTGAATTCATAATCAGCTTGATTGTCTAATGCTGATGGACATTATTGCCCCGTAGAGGACAAAGGAAAATTAAGAAGCTGCTCACAGTTTCAGAGAAAACAAATTACGTATGTAGGGTTACTGCTCCAGGAGCACCTCAGACAACTAAAGTAAGTATTAAATCTTACTTTCTGAAATACAAATTGGCAGTGGAGAGTTGATGTCTGTCAACACAAATCTTGTATCATTTCCTGTTACTTCAGAGAAATGCATACTTTTTTTATGTGTTGGCTACATAAATGTATAGTTTGATAATTTACAGTAAGTTATAGTAACAGCACATGGCACACTATATACTTTCGTGTGTAATAAGTATATAAGTGCTCAGACGTGTTTAAAGGAATAGCTCAGGATCAGATGAGTTAATGTGTGTTTTAATCATAGGCTCTTTTTAAAGATGGACAACGCATCTCCACCCACTACCTTCCCACTATCAAGGAATGAGCTCAAATATGAACACTGCCATTTTGCACATTTGGAGTCTGCATTGTAGTGATCAGGGAATGGAACTACGCTGATACACAGCCTCGACAAATCGCACCTGTCAGTTACACCTGTCAATCATGATGTTTCACTGTTTTATCATCAAATTACTAATTAATATCGAACTTGCCAAAAAAGCGACAGAAACCTTTGTTTGACAGAAATGTTTTTTATGTGTATTTTTACTTCAGTCCATTTCCTATCCATTAACATGGAGGAGGCTGGATTTATGATCTATACTGCAGGCAGCCACCAGGTGGTGTTCGAAACACTTGGTTGGACTTGTGAATCATCTGTCATCTGGTCCATTTTTAAATTCAGTCTATGGTTTTATAATACGTGAATTGTCTTAATGAGACCTGTAAACTTGACACATACTAGACACCTGCTTAGAGACAGACCCACAGTTTTGGTAATCCCGGTGCATGTAAGTGGCTGCTGTCACCGCAGCCACAGTTTCTTTCACTGCTTACTCTGTCTCCTGTTCTCACTCTCTCCTGCAACATAATACTCTTTAATTACATGCCAATTCAACATTGGAGATGGAGAGACTCGGACCAATTTCCATCATACTCAAACACACACACACACACACACACACACACACACACACACACACACTGTGCACATTTAAAATTATATTATTAAGAAATGGGAGATGCGCAGAGCTGGCACTGGTGATGAGAAAGAAGTCGAAGGAGAGGTAGAAGAAAGCGAAGAGGAGCAAAGAGGAAAGCAGGAATTTCTTCTTTGGAGCTGAAATCAATGTTTGAGATAAGAGTGTTTTAGGTTTCTATCAGATGATGCAGAGGATCATCTCCTCACAATGGGAAGGCTTCCCCCACTGCTGTGTCAGCAGACTCTAATTACAGTGGCTTTTTTGTTGTGTTTCAAACAATTTCATCATACCCCCCTCACCACCGCCACCCCCCAGCCCCCCGCAACAATTTTGCACTTGGTATGCAATGCAGCGGTGGCAATTTGTACGTGTTTGGATTCCAATTATGGAGTTGTTAAAGCTTTTTCGCCTGTGGCCTGCAAATTCTTATTAAGCCATACATTAAAGAGCACAGAATCACATTTAAATGGAGTTCATGTTTCTCTTTTGTTTGCCAGTGTTGTGGTTGTTATTAATTTATTCTCAATGCCCTATGCATTACACATTAACAAATAAATCGTGTTTGTGATTGTAATGCAAAATACTTGTTTCTTATTCAGAGATTTGGCCAGCATTTGTCAAGTAAACCAACAGCAACAAGCCCAGAGAGAGCGAAAAAAAGGGGAGAAAAACAACCACTTAAATGGAGCCATTCGCTCCTATTACACTTACCCATCTGAGAAACAAACAAACAAACCCAAAACGACAACGGAATTTCCACACTCCTGGTATTCCTCTACCAGCTGACGCAGAAAAGAGAAAGAGTATTAGACAGAGTGATTGAGTGATTTGTTTGGTGGCCATTGGAAATCATTAGGTTAGGGGTGCTGGGACAAGGGAGGCTATGGGGAGGGCTGCGGCGTGACACCATTGCTACAGTCAGCCCCCTTGAAGGTCACAACCCTGGAGAGTCTCCATCACTGTCTGTCTTTGTCATACTGAAAAGCAGGATTGACCACTGACTGTCCCAAAGAAAAGCAAGAGCTTCATGAATCAAAGACGTATTCGAGGGGATTTTTACAAAAAGCGATTCAATCATTGTTGTATGTAAATGTGACAACATGCAAGCACAAACACATGTGCAGACACTTAGGAGTTATAGCAGCAGGGCAAAGGCAGCAAGGTTATGGGTCAGTCAATAGATCAATAGGTGACACAGCATTTCAGCCCTGCTTTTTGATGCAGTCCTGTAGAAGTTACATTGGAGACAAAGTGCAAGGGTCATTGAAAATGCAAAGAAAAAACATACACCCGACAAAATGGATAGGGAACGATTCAGTGGAGAAAAGTGATCTCACGTGCAACAAGGAAAACGAATTGGAATACTGTCAGTGTAAAGACACTTAATACATCACCACACACTGAATACATTTGGCGGTTGAAATGAGATCCAAAATGCAGTGGCTGCTAATAAACCATCTTCAGAGTGGCAGAAATATGATGCATGGTAACCCATATGAACCTCATTAATAGAACACAAGCAAATCTATTTATTCAGACAGTCAGGGGGAAAATGATTGCCTCTGTACTCCATCTGGTTTGTCCCATCTCTCTTCCTGCTCCTGCCTTCTCTTCCCTTCTCCACATTGACCCTAGGTGGATGTTTGTGTACATGTGTGGAAGCATACTTGTTAGCCATTCACCCTGGAGAGTTTTTCTGAATCTCCCTGCTTTCTCTATCCCCACACTGATCTATCTCATCCCTCCTTCTTTCCTTTTTCTTCCGCTCTTGTCACAACCAGTCAGGGTGGGGATGCTGGCCAGGCTGCCAGGAGCTTTGGACAGGACATGTTAGTTGGGATGGTGAGGCTGGACAGGCCTGGCAATTCATCCAAAGGATTCTGTGCTCCTTCCTCCTTTTTGTTGTCAGCTTGTTTTTTGCTCCTCTCCCTGTGCCACCACAAAACTGTCCACTTGTGTCATGGTGTATTGCACAGTTGCCTGTTTTTTAACTTGTTTTTAAGGAATATTGTGTTTTCATTGACTCATGAAACTCTCTATACGGATCTAGTTCCTTAACTCTTTTGCTTGCATAGAAATTATTAAATTACATTTTCATTACTGTCTCTTATATTTCAACATTATATTGGAACATTTATTTTATGCCTGCACCTATTGTTTATTTGATATTTCAATCAAACAATATTTTTTTGATGAATGTTTATATTACTCGATTAATATGAAAAAGTATTTATCAAAAATAAAATTCAAATATTAGTTTATATTTATTTAATCATCTTCTATTAAATACAAACAAATATGACAAAAAACTAAGTATGCACTGGAAGGCATTATTCCACAACAAAAACTAGCCCAGTGTGAACTGCTAATCTGCCTTTTACAGTCCCATACGAAGTGTCTCCAAAATAAAATGAATTGTTCCATTCAAGTAAAATGAATATATCAATCTACATTAAGCTGTCCAACAACAAATTCTTTTCTAATAAAATAGAAACAAAATAATAATCTTATAACAGATCTGGGCTGTATAGAACGGTGTCTAGGTCTGGACCTGACTGCGTCTGCCTATTGGTGACCTATGTTGTAGATGATCTACAACTAGTGTGTGTGTGTGTGTGTGTGTGTGCGTGTGTGTGTGTGTGTGTGTGTGTGTGTGTGTGTGTGTGTGTGTGTGTGTGTGTGTGTGTGTGTGTGTGTGTGTGTGTGTGTGTGTGTGTGTAGGGTTATTAGTTCTTTACTCAGATTTATATGTTGCGTTCCTCTGTTGCAGGTTGTGCTTTCCTCACCTACTGCGCCAGGGAGTCGGCCATCAAAGCCCAGAATGCCCTCCATGAACAGAAAACACTGCCAGGGGTAAGTGACGGTCTCTCTCACTCTCTTTCTCTGCCTGTCTCTCTCTCTTCCGCTTCTCACTCTCTCTCCCTCCTTTCTCTCTATGGTGGTCAGCAGTGCCATCTGCACCCGGCTGCACACCAGCCGGCATTCTCCCTTGTATAGTCCCAGTGATGAAAAACACTTTGGAATGCAATTCAATCAATAGCTTAGCCTTTTGAAGGCCTGGTTTCAACTTTTCTGTGTGTCTGTTCTCTTGGGGATATAGCCAGCATTGATCAGACCCACTCTGCCTTATACTTTTGAAGCAATAGCTTAGAAAAACAGTGTTTGTGGTGCCAAGGGCTGCATTTCTGAAACGTTGTTGTCAACAGAAAATATATTAGTTTAGATTCATTAAAGGAGACATATTATACTACACATATTCAGGCTCAATTTCTATTTAGGTTATTACTTAAAAAAGGTTGTCCTGCTCTGATGTTCAGAAAACTCATCACTTTCCTCTCACTGCTGCAGCTCCTCTTTTCAGCCTTTTGTCTGCAAAGCTTGGTTTTTGCTCCTATCTCTATAAGGCACCTTCCTGCCAGCCCAGTCTGCTCTGATTGGCCAGCTACCACACTCTGTTGTGATTGGTCAGCCACTTCCTGTGCATGTAGGAAAAGTCGACCTCCGTTCTTGCCATACCTGGCTTTGTGAGAGAGAGTGCCAGACTAGCTGCTAGACGGTGATTAAGCAAAAAATTAGTTTTTGTGACATCATGATGCCCCGGAACAAGGAGCTCCTTTCACTGCCAACTTTCGGCTTTTTAACATTGCAGAACTGTTACATACACAGCACACTGGTGGAAAGAGAAACTGAAAAAGCACAACATGTTAATTTGACAATTTTCAATTCAACATTTTCTAATCCAAGCTTTTTCAGGTGGTGTTCACCTGCTTTTACATGTATTTGTTTATTCATTTGTACATATGTGCACCAAGTGTGTGCATTGGATCCAATTAGTCATTATAACAATGACAGAAGGAAACAGAAGGAAGTAGTGGGTAGAAGTGGCTCCCCGTAGAGGCAGCATGGCTTAACATGGTCAGATCAAGCCTGCACCAGGGAGAAATATCACTGAAGATTAACTCACCCACAGCACTCCCTCTGATGCAAGACAAAGAGCTTGAGGAACCCAGATAAAACATATGGGCTTGGTTTAAACATGCAAATACAACTACTGCCGCACACTCCGAAACATTATTCTGGTGGCTTTCCTGAGAAACAACTTGTTTCGTTTATCCTGCAAATTAGCCAAGCGTGAGGCTGGAGGGCGTTTTTCCCCTTCCTTTTCATTGAATAATAAGAGGGAAGACAGAGGGAGAGGAAAACATTTTTTCACATATTGCCAGAGGATGTGTTCACAAGAGGTTAGAAGTTTGTTTAGCATCATGTTTAAACAATGAGAATTTGGTTGTTATTCTGTTTTCGTCCGTGGTCTGGATTTCTATCAAGTTTCTCTCTCACTTCTTATTCATTACGTCTTTTATGTGAACCCCGCAACCCCCAATATGCTTTTGCTCCAACCCTCTGGGCTCTGACAGGTTTATCATTATCTGAATGGAGTTCTTATTTCACTCTTTCAAATAGTTTTTACTATAAAGAATTATATTTAAGAAATCAGCATTGTGTTATTGTGCATGTTTTCCATATAAACAAACCTGACTTCAACAATATGCAAAAACACACAAAAGAAAAGAAAAATATATAAAACATAATAATTAAAAAATGATAACTGCAAACGCAGCCTTGCATGTTTCATTTTTCCCAAATGTTCTGAAAGCTTCTCTCTCTTTCTCACGCACACACACACTCACACACAGGGACTCTGAAAGTCGCTACGTATCACTTGTGAGATATAAAACCCTTTTCTTGTACCTTTCAGTCGTGCCTCAGCCCTCCTGCTGATTTCCCCTCTGCCCCACCAGTCCTTTCCACCCCACCTCCTCCTGCCTCCACTCTTTTTTTCTTCTTCCCCCCACTGCTTCTATGCCGCTGCTCTTCCTGAGACAGAGCGTGTCATAGAAATGTAACAGGCAGACGTTGATGAGTGTCAGGCCTCATAGACAAGGCTGCTCTGCTGTTCCCTTCAACTTCACTCACGCACACACACCACAAACACAAGTGGTCCAAGGCAGTTTGTGCTGCTGTACTGAAGCCACACATGGCACAAGCAGGTACAACATTACCTCCAAACAATAGCTGTTGCATGCCAGGTTCCCGAGAAAACATACCAACCTTTTTTTTTACATAGCCTTCTGACTGAGCAGCTGCTAAGGAGGGATTTATAAACAAAAAGGCTCAGTTGTAGGACAGATAATTTTAAAATAGTACAACAGATATAACATAGATGCTGCATGGTGTGTGTTCGAGTGCCTCCCACTGCCTCTCCTGTCCTTGTCTCATGAACTTTCCTGCTCCCAAATCTTTTTTGCGATATGACCCCTGTTGCTGCACCGCTTGATGGTAACTAGATATGCCAGTTGTTTGCAGAATCCTGCTTGATATGCCGTTTGCCAGGGGCTATGTTGTAATTAATGTAAACTAAGAATCCTCCAGAGATGAGTTATTGGTTATTAACGTGGGTTTTGTCATTAACCCCTGCATAGCTTGAAGGGCTCTGACCGGTGTGGTTACTCATCTGCATGTTACTTGAAAATCTTTGAATGTAGAAAAAATACAAAGCATGGGTGTCTGTGCACACACACACACACACACACACACACACACACACACACACACACACACACACACACACACACACACACTCATTATCACATACTCAAACACACTTGAAATTTATGAGATGGAGAGTTTGTGTTTCTCTCTCCAGTCTCAGTTGGATGGTCTCTGGGTTTAAATCCTGCGTCTGCTGTATTGTCCTTGGGCGAAGCATGCTTTTTGTTTTGTTGTTTGTTGTAGAACTTTTTTTGCTGAATGATTCCACTTAAATTTCCTCAGTTTGTTTTTTGTGTTCACAGATGGTGAAACAAGTTTTTTGTCGAGCTGCCTTTTAACGACTGCAGACTTCCAACATTGTTTTTAGATCTCCAGTCTCCTAAGCTACATCAATCTTTTCAAAGTAAAACCACCTCTATGCAAACCAGAGTATTTCACATCCAGCAATTAAATCTAATGACATAGATTAAGAGGCTAAAGTCAGCATTTTACTGCCTGACATTTAATACATTTACGGAAAGCAATTATCCGACTATTTACCTAATTCTGAATAAGACATTATTTTGGTCACAGTGTTTACATGCGTTGCTAATGGAATATTACATTCATATTCCTGTTTACATGTTAGAGTATATTCTGATGCATGTGTTGTCAACCAATTGGCAACTGTTGTTCATGCAGAATGCTGACGTTATCATGCGAAAAAGACGTATACGCGTCTACATAATGCCAATGAGATCGGATTATTCCATGTCTTAATTTGATTATTACTTACCTTATTCATATTTACATGGCAGAGTCTTATTATACTATAAGGTATTTTGTCTTAATCTGGTTAATATTGGAATATTGGTGTCCATGTAAACCTATGCAATGCCTGGTGACTAGTCTTCAGTCATGCAGTTAGCACACAGCCCTGCCCTTTCCTAATTCACCCCTTGGCCCCTACCCCTTTATTTTGCGCCTGGCTGTTAAGGGATGGTTCCATTTCTCTATGTGATGTAGGGGTAGTCACCATCTAGGCCTTCAAACACCCCTTCAACAGTAGTGTACTCAGGACCCCCCTAGAAATGAAGGGGTAGACGGAAATTCCTGAATGCTTCACGAATGGGCAAAAATGAATTTGATGATTGCGACCACTGTCGGTAAAATGCTTGAAGAAGTACCAAATCTTGAAAATAACTATAAAAACTATCTTAGTTTAATTCAGTAGCAAATGAAAATGTAATTGAAACGCTGTTAGAAGCGTTTCAGGAAAATCTCTATTAACGCCGTCAAATCAAGCATGTAAACAGTCTTAGTGAGAGTAACGAAAAACATTTGTTATTCCTGTGTCCCGTATATGAAAATTTGAAAAAACGTCCCTGCACAAGTTGTAACGTTTTCAGTGTGGGGCAGAAGTTTCTATGGACAGGATGTTACATTGAAATAACCAATGCTGACTGACTGTGTATGGATCAATACACTTGGAGTGGGACACTCCCAGCGAAGGGCACTTCATATCTAGGGGTATGGTCAAGGGAGAGGAATTGGGACTGGGCCTTAATACACATGTAGTAGTCTGTCCTACCAGGCTGTAAGACGTTGTGAATGGTATTTGCAAATACATACTTACACTTGTATTGTTAAAACAACAATTAAGACAATATATGATACATATCTTGCACCCTTATTTCTTGACTGTACAACCAGTAAGGACAGTCGTATTGGTCTTGAGGGCAGCCAACTTGTTACTGTGGGAGATATTCAAACAAACATGAACAGCTAGCTTGTGCATCAAATAAACTTTACTGCACATGAAGAAAATTCTATGTTAACATACTGAACTCATGATAGAATGTTATTGCAGTGTTTTTGTTTGGGTTACTTGTGTATATGTGTGTGTGTATTTACTTTGAATCCTGTACAGGAAAGGATAAATAAAAACTGCTATATTCTGTAGAGAGGCAGCTATAAAATATCAATGTTTTATAGTTGTAGCCAAGCTGTAGTCTAATAAATAAAATCTCAATGATTATATTTTTTAATTTCAATGTTGCTGCTACTTTAATATTACATGATTGTTCTGCATATATCTGTATCGACATGAGCATATACTATTTGTTACACACCCACAACCCAGTGAAGGTGTTCTTGGATGTTATTATCCATGTCCCCCCTGTTACACATTAGCTGCTGAAAGGAGCAGTATGGCCTAATGGAAGTGTACTGGACTGGAATATAGATTCCTGTGGTGAAGTGTGATGGGAACCTTGGGGACTCGAGTGCCTGACATAAGTTTGGCCACTGAATAGGAGAAGCTCTGACAGTTTACCAGGTGTGCGTCGCTTGGCTCTATTAGCCGTGTGTGTTTGTGCGTGTGTGGTAAGCTGGCTTTGCACTGCAGTCAGCCCTATGTACATACAGATAGCAGTGCATAAAGGTGGGCAGAAAAACATGTGCACATGGCAGCTTGCCGTGATCACACACCGCCCACGACGCTGAGGCTTGAATATATTATCTGCGTGCTGTTTCGTGCTGATGGAGATGCACTACTTTTTATATTACATAACCATATGTGTGCTTTTGTGTATGTGGATATGCGTGTGAGTGTGTTAACCCAAATAACAAAAAACAAATCATTAAAGTGAAATCTTGGTATTCCCTGATGACCTGGGCACTAGAATGTTCTCATGATCCCTTTATGACACACTTACAGCAGGAAGAGACTGACAGTTAAGGCTGTTGGTGTGTGTGCGCGCCTGTGAGTGTCACAGCTCTTTACACAAGTCCGCAGGAGATTTACTCCACCCAGCATCATGACAAAATCCTGCATCCTTCACGCTATCCACCCACCCATCCCCCTCCCACCATCCCCAGCACCCCCCCTTCTCAAAATCTCTGTCCTCTCGCTGCCACTCCTCAAATCCAGCAGATCCAAGAAATAATCTCAGCCGCTGCAGCAAGTCTATTTGCCGTAGCAGAGAAAAACACGCCACCCTACCCCTTTTTGTCATGCTAGCATTGTGTACAACAGTGATTGTCTTGGAGAAGCATTGGTGGAAATGTGTTTTCTGCATGCATTTACTCCTTGTATTAGTTCAGCTCGACCTGGGTGGAGTGTAAGAGGCTGGCAGTGATTCAGGAGGCAGGGTTATGGAAATAGCACCCGCATTAAAAACCCAATGAGAGCAGGGAGAAGATTATGCTCCGGCACACACATGTGGGCTCCTGCAATGTCAACACTCTAAGTAGATCCCCTCCCTCTCAATTGCCTCCATCTCCCTCGGTCTCCATTTCTGTCTCTCCCGCTCTTGTGCTCTGTGCCCTTTTCTGCACACATACCTGCACTGTTAGTCTGCTGCGTGAGTGCCCGTGGACACATGTTCATTTATGTGCATGCATGAGTTTGCCTGGATCTGTATTTGTAATTTTGTGTGTATGCCATTGCTCAGCTCAGCCATAATAAGATGTATAAGGAACGAGGAGCAGAGCCTGGCTGTGTGTTGTGGCGAGTGGCTGACCTTGTGCTGTGGAAATGAGGATGGCGTGCCACGGAGCCGTTCCTCAACACGCCGTAAACCGCCCAGCCTTTCTCTGCTGGGCTTTATGTACACACACGCGCACATACAGACAGAAACAAAACACACACACCCTTACTTTTGTGCGTGTGTTTGCTTACCCACCTGTTTATCAACTACAGCCAAGCATCCTTGTGTGCTGGCGTAGCTGCTGCAAAGGCTGAATAATTCAATGCTACACTCTGAAGGTTGGCAGTATATGAGCGTAGTATACTGTATGATTGTGTACATGTTTGTGTGAGTATGTACTGTATGTGCCTGTGTTGTGGGGATGGGAGTGGAGCAGACCGGTCAGCATGAAGCCAATCGGGGTTGGCAGGATTGGAGGCCTTGTAGTCAGGGAGAGGGGACTCGTTAGAATTTAGCCTTTGGGTAACACAAGTGTGTGTGTGTGTGTGTGTGTGTGTGTGTGTGTGTGTGTGTGTGTGTGTGTGTGTTGTGTGTGTGTCTGTGTGTGTGTGTGTGTGTGTGTGTGTGTGTGTCTGTGTGTGTGTGTTTTTTTTCTTAAGGAAGAACATTTTAGTGGAGTGGCAGTTGAAACGAGCATGGTCAAGGTCTTTAGAAAAAAAAATGAAATATGCGCTATGAATTTAACATTAATGTTCAAAGTAAAATGCTGATGCGTCTTTGGTTCCAAACCAATAATATTATTTACTTTAGCCCTGAGTATTTATGTAATTTGTGAACACAAATGTTTTATCCAGGCTACTCTCTTAAAAGATCCTTGTGCCTCTGTGTTGAACAAACACATGTAAGGACCCAGATGTCTGTTAAAACATTTCAACAGCCTCCATGGAGGCCTCAGCTCTTTACATAAGTTCAATGGCTGCAGCTGATCTCAGAGGCTTCGTGAATTTGCCTGTGATGTCTTTGTTGAGACACTGAGATGAGAATAAGACGATTGTGTAAATGCTGGCACTCCACTGTTTTATGTCTATAACCTAACCTACCCCTGAACTTATTACTACCCAAGTCAAATCACACTGAGATGACTAGAAGGAGCATGTGGTGTCATAAATGCCTGGAGGTCAGAGGCTGTTGTGAGTAGACTTTTTTTTTATGTTGTGATTCCTATGTGCAGGGTTCTCAACAGAGTCAGCACACTTGCAGCTGTGTGTGTGTGTGTGTGTGTGTGTGTGTGTGTGTGTGTGTGTGTGTGTGTGTGTGTGTGTGTGTGTGTGTGTGTGTGTGTGTGTGTGTGTGTGTGTGTGTGTGTGTGTGTGTGTGTGTGTGTGTGTGTGTGACCATAAGTGCATGTTCCAAGGGTGTGAGGATTCAGTTCCCTGAGGAGCACTAGTACAGCATCTCTTTACGTGCATTACACCAATATGCCATTGCCGCCCGCACTCATTCACACACTCACACAAATATTTACTCTTGTGAAACACAGGGGCTAGAAATAGTATAAAACACTGGGTAACTGTTGGAGCCATCTCAAGGTTGCTTGTTTTTCACCCTCTCTCTGTCTCACTGTTGCTCCTCCTGTCCCCCTTTAATACAAATGCACACATACGCACACCTGCCTCTTCTTTGTTGGGCTCGTTTTTCTGTGCGGTAGATTAGCCACATATTTAGAGAAGCCTTCTTCTCCCCAGGGGATTGGCTTCCAAGGGTATTTTGAAAAGAGAGCAGGATCTGCAGTCTGCACCTGCCTTTAGAGAATAAACAACATCCACTGAAACACTGGAGATGTTTTTCATCATGAAATTTCATTTCATTTCGCCCACCATATACTACATTCATGTGAGGATTAGGTACTTCAGCGATATTTACTGGGGACTTGGGATCTAATCGATCATTCTTCAAAGATGCCCTATCCCTGCGCATGCATAAACACACACACACTCATATACGCAAGGAGAACGTCATCCATTCACACCTCACAATTTTGTTTAATTAGAAGGTTTAAACTGCTAACACCCCCCTCAACATCATGGTTGTACCATTCTTTGGCTTTGCACGATTCTCCTGTTTGTACAACTGCATCTAACCTCGCCACCTGAGACATTTTAGTAGCACCTCAGAATAACGGCTTCTTCTTTTTTCTCCTCTTCTTTCATTTTTGTGGTTTAATCAAGATTAGCTAAAATCTTTATGATGCATTACTGCCACCATCTAGCACCAAGTTTTTCTTGCATTAAAGTACATTTGTTGCATTTTGTGTATGATTAAAAATAATGAAAAACTGTAAATAAGATATATTAGTAGGCTAATGGAACAACACACTTTTTCATGTCTTATATACAGTAGAAGTATCCACATTTGATATGAGAAACAGAGTGCACCAACTTTCAGAGACGACCGTATTTTGACCTCATCAGATGACATTACAGTCCCACTCCCACCATTCAGGACATCTCACTAATCGACTCTTGGGTTGAGACGTAGCTTGAAATACCAAAATAACCCCCTGCACACCCTGCCCATTAAGCCACTTCACAGTGAGAAGTGTGCTATTTTTTTCCTGAGGTACAGGTTAGCAAAAAAGCTGAATTATTAATGTTTTTGATATTTTTAGCCTGTTTAACCTATTTCTGGTTCTGGCTGGAGACTGCTCGCCTGCCCGTCTGTGAGATTCAATCATGTGACACAGCTGTGATCTGGGTTATAGAGCTGGGTTTTGTGTGTGGAAACTGGAAGTGTTTAGGTAAATTTCTTTTCTTTTTCTATTTCATCATCACTGCTTGATGCTGCGCAGTTCAGATGATCTAATGTCAGTTTGGCACTGAAGCATCACCTGTACCAGCGGGGCTGCACCAGATGAGTCTGGTTTTATCACAACCCGGCGGGCATGGCTGTGCAAAGCTGTGCAAGAGGCAAGGCCCAGATACCGACTGACAATCCATCTGTTGGTCCATGTACACACATGTACAGGTGTGCCACTGCCTGCAGTCACAAAGAGATGAGTGGGAGTGAGCGGTGGGGTGCGTCCATGGATGATAAACTATAGCTCTGAATACAGGTGTGTGTGTGTGTGTGTGTGTGTGTGTGTGTGTGTGTGTGTGTGTGTGTGTGTGTGTGTGTGTGTGTGTGTGTGTGTGTGTGTGTGTGTGTGTGTGTGTGTGTGTGTGTGTGTGTGTGTGTGTGTGTAAGTGTCTGTGCAAGTGTATGTTTTTCATGTATATTGAAAGAGAGAGGGTCAAAGATTAGCTTGAACAAACTCTGAATATTCAAATAGACAAGACGACAGTTAAGGAGGAAGCAAGTGTAGCTGAGAACATGTCACTTTACTGAGTAATGAAGGACACACTTAAAACGCGTCACCCAGTGTGACTAATCGGAGCTGACATCTCACTGGCTGGACCTTGTGCCTCTGGGAGAGGAAGGGGGATGAGTAAGGTTTGTGTGAAAGATTAGAGAGAGGTGAAGTGAGAGAATAGTTGAAATATTGAGGAAAGGAGGGACAGGGAGGCACGGGGTCATGTTGACAGCAAACATTCCTGTGTGTGTGTGTGTGTGTTTGTGTTCCCCCCGTGTGCGTACTGTTCCATACACACAGCATGTGCTGTATATCTGTGCTCGACTTAGATGGCACACTTGAGTAGTGGAACCAGAGGGAGCTCATTTGTAAGGCAGATCTTTCCTTTGGTGTGGTGTCCACAGAGAGGGAAAGGGGGCTGCACAGCACGACAACCAGCATTTGTCAGCAAAAATCAGGAATAATGAAATACAGTACACATGGCTGGAGGGCAAGGAGAGGAGCATGAGTGACAGGAGGCACAAGTGGAAACAACCCGTGGCATCCCTCCATCAGGGCTACCAACATTTCATTTGTTTTAAGCCCCAGCCCCCTTCCCATCCTAGATAAGGGCAGCAGCAGAGTAGAGGAACAGTGTGTGTGAGGGTCCCTGGGGGTAATGACATGGAATACAAGTGTATGGAGAGTGCTGGTGATGGACCTGCTCATGTGGAAGTGGGTATTTGCATTGCAGAAGAGGGCTGACAGCCGAGCTTGCTCTGAGGGTCAGGGTGATGGCTAGCGGTGAAATCTTTTGTCGTCTTCCCCGCAGACACAGGATATATCTGAAGTAGCACTGGCAAGATCAAACATGTTGGCATGTTCAATATCTCTTTGTGGTAGGATTGTGCAAGTATTTTCTTTTGTTTTAATTTTCATCAAACTTTGATTGATATCATGGTTCTGTTTTTGTCTATCATGGCTTCAAGTCTTAAAAGTCTTTCATATAGAAAATTACAATAAGCTGGATGGCTGCAGAATAGCTTAGAATATAAATTATATAGTTATTGCCAACAGCTATAGTCTGTGGCCTCTCAACTATTTCAGTCCCAGCTGCAATAAGAGGCAGCTTTTAATAATTCAAAGTAAAACAGTATACTGGATGTCTTCCAGGCAGCAAGCTCACACACACACACACAGGTAAAACAACTGAACAACTCACTCCCACCACAACCCAAAACCATGGCAGGACTCTATCTTACCCGTGAAGGGCACACACATCACTGGTTTGTGTAGTTGTTTGCTGCAACAAAACCCAGTTTGTGGGGTTTTTTTGGCACTGTGTAGAGGCTCACATTTATATGTGTGTGTCCATGTGTGGCCGTCCACTCCTATCAGGCCTTGTGGTTCCCTGCACAGCTGTGGCACACATACATACGTGTGGCACGTATTGGAGCTCGCAATTTTGAGTCACGCTGCTCTGCAGGGCCAGTGTGTATCCTTTAATGTGCTTTCTGATGTTCTCAGACAGGTGTGCTGTGAAGTCAGCTTGGAGGTAGAAAAGAGGAAATGGAAAAGAGGGAGAAAAAGATGAAGATATGTGTGAAAGAGAGCGAGTGGTGTAGGGATGGTCAGGAAGAAGATAGAGAGAGAGATTTAAAAGAAGTAAGAGCAAAGATATTTGGATCACTGAGTTGTGAAAATTAAGAAATGAGATGGAGTTGCTGAGATAGAGAGTGGGAGGTACTGATGAACTCACTGCCAGTTACTTTGAGCCTGTACTGGATGAATCAGATGAAAAGCAGCAGAGTAGTGCTCCTACTTTTGTTGATTCCATGATGAAACTGTCATGTCTCAAAGTCATTATGTTGACAGTGTGCTCACTCTCAGATTTGAATGTTTAAACCAAAGACTGTGTATAAATATGGACGACATGACAGCTCTCCAAAAGTGAAGCCACAGCCTTTTGATAGCCACCTGGTGGTTGACTGCAGTATACGTCATAAATCCTGGTTCCTCAATGTAAGTGGATGGCACATTGACCAAACTAAATAATCAAAATACATGTCAAATATAGTCAGTCCAAGGAGAAAACCAGACAGGAGAATCCAAATGAAGAAAATACCTTAGAACCAAAGCAATCATTCAGCTTTGATCTCTGTCAATATATTAATATATGATACTAACAGACCCATAAAACCTCTTCCAGCTATTCTCTCAATAAAACACAGACCCTTTGTGAACCTCTGCTTTCTTTCTTGTGTACGAAATTTACAACTGTATATACTCACCAAGTAATTCAGATAATTTGAGCAACTGTCTTGTACCACAATATACCAGTATACCATACAAGTGTAACAGACATCTAAACCGGGTCTTTCAGTAATTTTCTGGTCCTCTCTGTGACTCGAGAGGAATCGAGCCAAACTGAGCGAGTCCAACCATCTCCTGTGGCTCTTCATACATTGTCTAAGTTAAAAAAATTTTGTTATCTTTACCCAGTTTGAGTTTAAACATGTGTCCAATCACACTGTGTGTGAGTGTGTGTGTCGGTGTATATGTGTGTCAGCACATGAGAAAGCAAGAGAGTGAGTGGAGTCTGGACAGGCTGAATGAATGAATGAATGAATGTGCACAGCTATGAAGAAAGATTTTACTCAGAAAAGTATGAGTCATTATGTGGTGATCAGTGTTGATATTGTTGCGGTCATTTCAAACTAATTTGAACTGTCAGAGGCGTCGGCTGAGTCGGTCTCGGTGTGTGTGTTTGCCTGGAGTAAGATGACCCCTGACTGACATATGAACACTGCTACAAAAGCAGTGCCTATCCCCCTAAATAATAGTTTCAGTGACAACTTGACTGTTTTTATAAATCCATATTCAGAATGGGGTGTCCAAGTACTCTATAATGTTTTTTTTAAGATAAGATTAATCCCCAGTTTAATCTTGAAGGAGATTCTTGTGCCAGATATTTTTCCAAAATGAGAGACTAAATGAGGCCCAGATGCAAGGAGATTTGTGCCTTAATATATAACCTTGTAATACAATACCTGTAATAATTACAAATATGCACGTTCCATCACTTGAAATTGAAGCAGATATATTTGAAATCTGAGGAGTTGGTTACTTTATTTTCTAATTCGGTTTGCTTTAACGAGGGAACACCAGGCATGCTCACATTACCAACAGGGAAATAAGTGCTTGCACACCTCTACAGTTTGATTGTTTGGTTGTGCACAGCTGTTGCACATAATGAAGCTCAGTGTGAATATAAATTGGCAGGGCTCTATAGGTGGTAATGTTTCACCAGGAATGTTTGAGAGCTGAAGGATCTTGAACTTGCTTTGTTGTCATTATATTTCAAGCTCCTTTTATGAAAAACTGCAGCACTCATCATTGGTTCTGTCTGGATTTGTCTGTATAATAGTCACAGAAGATGACGCATGAATATAAATGCCTGGTATATGCTCTGTGATAGACACACATAAGGATGCACATGTGACTGTTGTGTTTCTAAGAAGTATGCTCGAGCTGTCTCTCTCATCATTATCACACACCTTCAGTAATAGGGGTCAGGCAAATGATTGCCATGGTAGCGTGGTCCGCCACACTGCTTAAATGAGTGTACATGCACAGAGACACACACACACACACACACACATAAATATAGACCGAGGCAAAGATGTGCACAGGCACAATCCATTAGGCGCTGGAGCAGAGAACGAGACAGCACATTTATTTACAGAGTTTATTTTACCCGTTTTTCTTGATTCATTATTTATGAATCTATCAATCTGTACGGCACCGCTGCAGCATATAGAGTTTGGCTGCTTTCCTGCCTATTTTCCATCTGCCAGTTTCTCTCTGTCTGTCTGCCTGTCTGGCCTTGCAAGGCCTCTTCTTTGCCCATCAGAATATGTCTCCTATGCAAACTCCCTCTCTCCATCCTTTTCACTCTTTCTCTTTTATTCTGTCTCTCATCTCTCACATCTTTGTCATCAGACTAGTTCCTTCGAATCTTTGATCTATTATTCCATCTCTAAAACATTTTAAATTATGATGATGACTTGCAAATTTATCTCAGATTAATTTGATGGGTTCAGCTTGTACCCATGGGTGTGCTTTTACTGCAGTGTTGTTAAAGGGATAGTTCACCAAAAAAAGAAAAAAATCACTAATTTTCTACTCACCACTATGCCGATGGAGGGGTGGGTGAAGTGTTTGAGTCCAGTTTTTTCTGGGTGAAACTAATCTACTCTTAAGACGTGGTATAGGATCAGTACATGGATTTGTGTACTCACTGAAGCCCGACCCGGCCTTTTCGACATTTCCGTTGCTCGTATTTTAACATCTCTAATGGCAGTGACAGGACATATATTGCTATTGGCTTTAAACGATGGTAAAAGTTTGCACTGATAACGTGCGAGTTCAAGAGGAGAGTATGCAAACACTAAAGATTACTGAAAATATATTAAGCTACAATATCACTCCTGAATGAGTTAATGCATTAAGTGTGTTTGTCTGGTCTGTTCTCGTAAAAAAAATGCTTATTGTGAACATTTACAGCTCTTTTGGGGACTGTTAACTAACTTTGCACAGGATGAATGGCAAGTCTTCGGTCGGGCAGTGAAACTCTGTCATGTCCTCTGACACATATAAAAGCACTTAGGCTGTGTCTGCCAATGACCAGGATCTGATAATGCCAGATTTATTATAGTGTCCGTACATAGTGAGAGCCCTGTGGGTATAACCAAGCCAGCTATAGTTCCACTGGCCGAGTATATTTCAGGTTGTAGTGAAGAGAAAATAAAAGCCTTTTTCTTTTCTCATACTCTATCTCCCAGTCTCTCTTTCACGCTCTCGCACTTTCTTTCTCTATCAACACTGCTATCTTTCACCGCCCAGCCCCCTTTATTGGAGATGCTTGATAGTGGTCTAGCTACAGCTAACAAAAATAGGACATACCGTAATAAAGGCAGAAGAGATGGAAGGTTATCCTAGGATCAGTATAGAGTGCGGCTAAAGAGAGAAACATATTTATTTTTTTACAAATGTCAAGAAATGTCATCCCACCTCAGCCCCACCCTGTAAATCCTGCTTTCTTTTTTTGGTGCAAACCAAATAGGCAGAAAAATGTTTTCCTTCTTGCAATAGATGAGAATATTGGGTTAATGAGTGTAAGAAGCCATGATGGTAGAGTTTGATAGCAGGATGTGCGACTGATCTGTTGGTCAGACGGAGTGATATCTGACCATGTCAGAGAGTTCACCTCTGGATCTATTTCTTTTTAATTAGGGAATGAGGTATTTGTTACAAAGCTATAGCTAAAAGAATCAAAGGCACAACTGCAAAACAACACACCTAGTAACATGTTTTCCTTTTATCAGTTTTTATTTAATTTATTTTTCCAGAGTGGCTGCACACAGAGCTTGTAAGACAAATCCTTTCTAATAGGAAGCCTCTAGGGCTGCAGAGGAGCGTGGTCGATACCGAGAAGACACAGAGGGCTTTGAAGATGGCCTATCTCTCTACCTCCATCCAAATGAAAAGGCGAGAGAGGGGCCCAGGGACAGAGCCAGGCTAAGTTTCTATTAACACTATCTACATAACACCTAAGATGTACCAGTGTTTGATGTGACAGTGTCCAGATTAACTCACATTAGGGGGAACAACAAAGCCCCGGGTGCTGCATCCTCTCTTATTGCCCTGGGACAGACCGACACAGAAACAAGGGCATTCGAAAACCCCAATTCAAACATCTACATAGAAATAAGTTTTCTCTGGGTGTTCTACGTGTTGTCAAAACATTTTGGTAGTCACAGAGGTAATGTCCCAGGAATGTATTTATTCTTACTTTTTAAAAATGATTACTTTTTGAATAAAACACGATCTTGCATTGTGGCTGCAGTCTTACACACAAAGCCCCACAGTGAATTATGTACACAATACTCATCACCGAAGGCATAAACTGTTCCTGAGATTTGAAACAACACAAACATTTTAATATCCTCACCCCCCTCTGGTGATTTCATCGTGTGCATTTTTCTACAGTGGAGAGAAATTATTCACCAGTCACCATTTGGAGCCATCAACAAAAATGTGAAATAAATTCTGAGCTACATGCGTTTGACACAGCAATTGTCGGTGATTTTCTCTGACAGAGACATGGATGAAAGCCACTAGTGACACCATGTGAATAACAAACAGAACAGGTTAATATCCAGGTTAATATGTGTTTTTAAATGTTGTGTTTTTCTGTCGCTTACGTCCTCAATGATGGGTGGACAGAGGTTCATAAGAATGGTTGTGGTTTTGTTCTGGTGTGACACATTCATGACAAAGATCATTCAGGTAATCAGCAGAAATGTCTTTACATTGTCGTCTTTACATTATTCTGACAGAGGAATCAAAATATACATTGAAGCTTATTTGGAAACTGATGTAATCAGTTTTTATTTTTAAATGCAACTTTGATTTTGAAATAAAATAGCTGATTCACTAAATGAGTGACTGAGTTGTTTGTTTTTATATTGAAATTTAATTACTTGCTAGTATATCTAGTAATTAGGGCTATGGTGATGATCCAATGAAATATAACTTTTGGTCATTTACTGAATTCTTTTGTCAAAATATATTTAGGTAAACAACCTGTGAAACCTTGTGTGAAGACATTTGTCAATTATAATGCATTACCAATTCTCATTGAGTGGATTGTGAAGTTTTATAATTACCTCCGTCGAAGAGGTTATGTTTTCAGCCCTGTCCGTTTGTTTGTTTGATTGTAAGCAAGATTACACAAAACCTACTTGGTGGAAGGACACGCTACAGGTTAGGAAAGAACCCGCTACTTTTTCGGTTTTGATGGGTCCAGGAAATGTTTCACTGTTTTTAACATTGTCAGATTTTTTTGACATTTGAACTGATTTCCTCATGAATAATTCATCATGGATCTAGATTTTAAAAATCAAGCACATTTAAGGGCATTTAAAGTGTTTCATTTTGTGCTGCCTGATTGAAGTTAAGGTGACTATTGAGCCTTAGCATAGGTGTGCGCTCTAAGTGCTTTTTTAGTTCAACATATATTGGCCATATCTGGGTAAACACACTATATAGCACCATCCTAATGATATTGTTGCAACTAAATGTATGTAATTGTTGAGCCCCTTACATACCTTCATTTGAATGGTCTGACATTGATTTGACATTTTGAACCTAGAAAGATTTGAACCGGATTCATTATAGTAAAGTAAACAAACCTTTGCGTTTTGCATCCTTGTGTATATGTGTGCCTATGCAAATATACTTTGTGTACAAATGTTTGTTTAGAGCTGCCACAAAGGCAAATTCAGTCCTGTGTGTAACCTGTCTCCTGGGCTTTGTGCGTCCTTTGTGTGTCTCTGAGCGGGGAAATGTAAACCTTAAGGCTCTTTGCGCCTCTGATTGAGAACCATTACTTCAGACTGAATGAAATTAACATGATTACACCAGATGAAACATCTTTGTTTGACTGGTGAACACAGCGATTGGGTTGATCAGGATCGTCATGGGTTAAAGGATGAAGTCAGTTTTACTCTCCTGTTGAGAAACTGTGGAAATGGCTTCTCCCCTTGAGCCAAAATGGGCTCTAATGCATTGCCTTTTCTCTTTGATGTTGACTATTAATATGAATGGACTGGGGGCTGTGGTTATTATTGTATAGACATCTATTTTGGAGATGTGTGTGGATGTTTACAGAGAAGAGCACTGACAGCAGGGGAACACTGAGTATCAAGAGATTTAAGTACATTGAATCGCAGGCTTCAATGTACTTGCATCTGAATTTTAATCTACTTTAAGAAAAGCTATTAGAAAAATTCATTATATAATCCTTGGCAGCATACAGTATTTCTCAATGCAGTTCTCAAAATATTTGGAGATAAATATCCCACAAAACCAGGCTATGTGTTGTGGGAATGTGAGTATTCAGAGCAAGGAGAGATGGTGGAGAGAGATGGCTGTCTTAATTTTTGCAGATATGTGTTAAAGTAAAGCATCGCATCTTGAGCATTCACCAGCCCACACGCTCCCACGTCAAGCCCGTATATTTAGCAGGGGGAAAGGCTTTTTTCTTCTTCGTGCGCTGTGGTGCGAGAGGTGCACGGCGGTTCTGAAATGTTTGTCTTTGTTCTCCTGGCAGAGTTTTCTGTGTGTGGGCGTTCACAGTTTCTAGGAGCACCTCGGGAATGCATTTCAACAGATGGAGGTTTTAACTGGAGAGCTGGCTTCCAAAAAATCAGGGCTATATGCTTTTGCAGCCTGCTATTTTAATTTGTTTGTTTGCTCGCTTGTTTGTTTGTTTGCCTGTTTTTGGCTGGTTAATCACAGGGTGTTCCGATGATAGTGGAGTTGCAATTATGTTGTCATATAGCTATAGGTTTAAACTGTTAATTAAATATCTGTTGCATCAGACAAAGTATTTTGATGATTGTTTTTGTGTTTAAGTTATTTTTGGTCGCATGCGAACTGCGAATCCTGCTTAATGCAATGTGACGTTAGCACATTGTGAGCAACAACAAGAGAGTAGAGGACTCTGCTGCCTGTGGTTCTGTCCATGGTACTGAAATGATCAGTAACATAGGGACCAAGTCTTCTGCTTCTCTTTGAATGTAATGAACTTTGCTTGACTGTTTTGCATCTGGCCTTTTTGCATCTGGCCTTTTAGTTGGAGTAAAAGATACACACACTGTGTAGTAGCAGTGGAGTAAACCACAATTCAGTACATGTGACCTGAATGAATTGTGCGTGTTTTGAGCCACAGACCATTTGCTGTGAAAATGCACATTAGAGAATTCTTTTTTTTTTGCAAGGCAAAACAATTCTTACCACCTTGGTGCAAAACTGCAGCGTTATGACACCCATCTCGTAGACTGCTCTCCATATTTTGTCTAAAACACATTTCTTATTTGATATGACAGCCTCAGAAAAGAGTAATTGCTTTTCTGACCTGTAATTTTAGCTCAGCCTTTGTATAAACCAAAATGCATACCTTTGATTTATGTCTTTTGTCATGCTGCTGAACTCCTTTGAATTAGCTGAACCCATGTGGGCCTGGCTGTAACACTATGTTTTTCCCCTCTCCCTGAGCTGTTGATGGATTGAACATTTTAGATTCAACTCTTTTGGTCCACATTTAAATTTTGTGTTATTTTGATAAGTTAATTATTGAGTGCTATGATGCCTACGCGTTATACATCCCTTTTGATTATTGTAAACCACAGTGGATATTCTCTAGTAAAGACATCCTTTAGATGTTTTAATGCCTTTATCTTTCCTCTCTGTTTCTCTTTTTATTATCATGTTATTACTCTTTCTCGCCTCATTTTCATCCTGTCTTTTTACTTCTTTTCTACATATTACCATCGCTATGTCTCAGAGCCATTTTTCTCCTCACTCAGCGGTGGTGGCACTCCTCTCGGGACCGTGGGTGCTAGAGCGCCGCAGGCTTCCCTGGAGCCAGAACGTAGCCTACAAACAGTCTGTCTAAGACCAGACAGGACTCCTTTATATTAGTCCTGCTTAAATAACGTACAGCCATGCGATATCTTGGTTCTGTATCAATGGGCTGTGGACAAAGGATCCATTCGCCAATATAGGCCAAGGTAGCCATCTGCTGCAGTATATGAATGTCTAAATTATTTGTAAATCCAGTGGAAGTCAAATTCCTCAGTGTGACTTGCCCCTAATTATTGTTGTGTCTAATTTAATCTCAGATGTTTAACACTAGTGTGTATAAAATGTGCTTTATAATTTGTGCAGCCCAGTCACTTTAGAAACCAAACAAATAGGTCACTGTTATGGTTACGTGTGTGTGTGTGTGTGTGCGCGCGTGCGTCAGGGATGTTCTGTCTAATTTTAGGCTGTCGTGAGGAGAGAGCAGTAAGGAGATCACGAGAGTGAAGGAGGAGTGAGCCCCAGCTCCACAAGCTAATGGTTTAGTATTTTAATAATTTGCTTCTGAGGTATCTCCTCAGCTGGAGATAGGCCTTCCATACCTCACCTGTGTGTTTATATGCAGCTGAATACAGCGGTGGCCTTCCAACAAACCAATGATGTTAAAACGTATATGTCTAATATTAAAAAAAGGATTTAATCTGCCCCACCTTCCTGTTTAAACCTTATTCTGAGCTGGAATGAAGTCGTACACTCAGCAGGGGCAAAGTAGATCCTGACAAGAATGAATCCAGACAGGAGGGGTCATTTATTAATGCACTTTTCCTAACCTATTCTCCATCAGACTGGCCTGTGATCTGTGCATAATTTCGGAGAGAGCTCATTAAAACTTAAATCTACATAAGTAGAGCAGATAAAAAAAGACAAAAATGCATCCACGGGGTTATGGACGTGAAATAACCATTTTAGTTTCCAATTAAGCGTATGTTTTATAATTAGCCAAAAAAAGGGGTTCCGTGCCTTAATTTCAATCCTGCTGTTTTCTCATCTCATTTGCCCTGAACCTTTTTTTCACTCAATCCACCACATTGCATAAGAAATGAAGTTACTACGAGCTCACTCATTCACGTGGAAAGCCCCCTATACTAGTACATTTTGTTTTAATGCAGGGAGACAGCTCTGTCCTTTTTATAGCCGTTCCTGACAAATAGCAAATGGACCTGAGCTCTGCACAGCTAGTTGCTACACTCAGCTTTGTGGTCCAAAAAAATGTCACTATACCTTCAGTAAGTTCTGATTCTTTGGACTGTAATACCACTAAAGATTGAGTCTGAATGGATATAGATTCTGACTGAGAGGGGAATGCATAATGCTGACACTGTATGATACACTGTATGATGATTCAATGCGCAGTAACACAAAATCTCAGGATTCAATTGATTTTATTACTTATCTCATTAATATTCTGCACTGTCAGCATCACATTCTGCTTTACTTGAACGTTCTGATACTTGCAAAGCATTACTCTAAGCTTTATCTCATATAGTGTCACTGCTCATTCGTGGCTCCATGCAGAACAGTCAATTCAACAGTGGATGCTGCTGGTGGATAGTATAAAGCCGGGGCTGTGAGGAGAGGCTCACACACTGCACTCCTACTGTAGAGAGTCATTTCTCTCGTGACCCAGCAGAGACAAACAGCTCACACAGTGGTCATTTTTTATTCCCCTTTGATATACCTGCTCTGCTGCCTTGAGAAGACAGAGCAGATTGTTTGTTTTGCTGGGGCCTCCTTCATTTTGCAGGAGAAAGACACCATTAATATTGTCTCGCCATACATCTTATACACTGATAATGGTCGCATTGCTTGAAGATGAAAAGAAATAGTGCATTACTGTCACCCTGGCAGGTAACACATGAAGCTTGTACCGGGTGCCTGCTTTGAATAGCCTTGATGCGTTATAGGGGTAGCAGAGGTATAGAGAAGAGGAAAGAAGAATAGAGGAAGAAATGTGGGAAGACGGGGAGGCAATGTGGTGAAAGAAGTAAGAGGACATCCGTTTGATCAAAGGTAATATAAGTAACAAAAATAAAAAAGGCAAAAGAAAAGCATGAGAAAAAAGATGCATGCTTGCACGAAACAAATAATGCCATGAAGGAGATGCAGAATATTTATTATATCCCATATAGTGACTGCGTGCTTGTGCACAGTCTCTCTCCATGAGAGAGTTAGTAAACAAATCAGTGCAGAAAGATTGGTTTCTGCTGCAGTCAAGAAATATTAAATCTGTGATGCTGGTTGAAAGCTGCACAATTTTATAAATACAGACACTAAGAGTAAATTCACAGTTGTCCTACAAGACCCAGACTAAATCTGCAAACTAAGAATTTCAAAAGGAATACAAGAGCTGTCTTTAAACAATTGGAATTCAAAATTTAGAAAATTGTGATCAAGATTTTTGCAGCTCTTCAATATTAAATGACATCAGTTTGTATGTGCAAGGGACAAAGATGTTGTGCTGGGAAGCATATTCAAGTCCTTTCTACTCATGTACAGACCTCTACTCCGCTTTCTATTTTGAAAAATTAAATGTTATGTTGTTCCTTATTTATTTATCACATGTTTGAGCAGGAGTTTTTTAGGCTTTTAGACTCTTTTCCTCTGTTTTCTCTGGCTGCATTCATACCATAGACTGTAAATCAAGATGGACAACATGACTGCTCCCCAAAAATGTAGCACAAGCAACCTGATCGCCACCTGGTGGCTTGCTGACGTATAGGTCACACATCCCACCTCCTCCATGCAAATGGATGGGACATGGACTGAACTAAAGTCAAATACATGATAATACCTTTTCTCAAAGATGATTTCTGTCATTTTATGTAGTTTGTATTACACTGATGTATGTGTATATACATTTTTCCAGTAAGATTGCTTTTAATTAGTAATTTGATGCTATAAAAATGGGAAGAAACATCATGATTGACGGGAAAGACTGACTTGCAATTGGTCGAACGTGTGTTTTGAGGGTACCACTCTACCAATATTTTAGCTATGTTTATAGATCCTGGGAGAAAGTAGATTTGCATGATCCATCTTTATATACAGTCTATGATTCAACTTTATTGATCTATAATATTCCAGTACAAAATGAATTGCACTAAAGGTTTTAACAGAGAATAATTAAGTGAATCAAATAATTTAATTCTATATTTTTGGGATAAACTTCGTAGTGCTCAACATGTACCTTGAAAACTTAAATATTAACAAAATTTGTGTTTAATTTTGGTATTTTAGATTTTTGCCTCTTCATGATATGCCTCAATTATTTTGCACATATATTTTTTGTAAATATAGGATTAAGTTTTTTTCTCATAGATTGTAAAATTTAAGCTTTTTATCATCCAGATATTAATTATAATACACAACATGATGAAGGTAGTTTTTATTTAGATATTCAGTTTGATGTGTATGATACTGTATGTATGCAAATAAAAGAGGCTTCCACTTTGAAACGTACTGTACCTCCTATACCACCATCTGACTTAATACAGGCAAAAAATATGGAATAACAATAATGTCAAATGTGTGAAAGTCTCTGTTCTGTTATGAAACCGAATCTGATGCTCATCTGTGTGTGGGTTTCCTCAACCGGGAGTAGTTATGTGTATGAAGTATTTAGACATGCTCTGTATATAAAAGCAAGACCAGTGTTTATCCCCTCAACACTTCACAGCCTTAAAATCTGTCACAAGTCATCATCGTCTTCCGTTTTGTTCTGACTTGCTGCCACCAACCCCCCTCCCTCTGATTGCACTCTCCAGCTCTCTCTCTCTCTCTCTCTCTCTCTCTCTCTCTCTCTCTGTGGGCATGTGACCTCGCAGCAGACTTGTGGGAACTCTAGTGATGCTGTCAAACTGAAAGCCTCCCCAGAGTCACAGAGGAAACAACAGAAGGAAACATAAGAACAACCTCAAAATGTCGACACAAACCCTTGTATTTGTCAGGCTGACCTGGATTTACTCAAAACAGCATTCAGTCTTACCATAGAAAACTGTCACCACGCAACGTATTGCTTTTTTAGAGATAGAAAAGCAGATAGGTCTGACATCGTTCCCCTCTTCAGATGCTGCTGCGCCTGCACACACGTCTGCTGGAAGACCCTTGTCAAGGCTACACATTATTAAGAGCAAGTATATCTCGCTAACACAAACAAGACGTGGCTGTTTAAAGGCAGGAGAAGGAGCTGCTTGAATTTAAAGAGGGAATAGGTCAGTCTCAATCATAACACCCTAAGTGCCATAGTGGGTTCACACACACAAAAGTACACCCACACGGACACACTTTGTTGTGCACAGACTTGTGCTCATGTGTTCTCTATCATTCTTCCAATTCTGTTAAAAGTGAGAGTAGAAAGAGAGTAGCAGCAGGGAAAAAGTTCCTAAGTACCCCCTCCAGTTCTCTACCATTTCTCTTTCCACCCTCTTCTGCCCGACACCCACAACACTCTCAGTCCAAACCCCCATTCCCACTTTGTCTCAGTGGCAAACTAAGGTTTATTTCCCCGGTGGAAATATTGGGCTGTCAGTCAGATCAATTGCCAGTGTCCAGGGCACTTCATGGTTCCTCTAATTATAATCCTGTGCAGCTGGCGTGGGCCCACGTAGCTCTGGGGCAGCCATTGTAATAGAGGCATCACAGGGCTATAGATGGATAGAGCGAAGCGTCGGCCAAAGCCTTGCAGTCATCGCTCGTGTTGGTGGAGAGGCTTTACTCCAGCAGTCAGAGCAGGGGCCAGGCTGCCTTATCTGGCTCCTCCATGCGGCTCGTCGTATGCTGGGGGAGTGCATTACCGATTCTCTACCCCCTCTCTCTCCTCTTTGTCGCCCTATGCCGCTCCTCGCTCCTCACATCCTTATGAGAAGTCTAGGCACTTTGCCATGTGCCATTGTAGAGACAGAGGTGCCATCTCCTCAGTAATATTCTGGATGGAACCAAATTATGGCTTAGGTGGCTTGTATGTAAAGTGTCTTGTGTGTGTGTAATTTAGACTGGATATTTTGAGTTTAACTATTTACTTTATCATAAATAATAAATATAAGAAAATACAAATACAACCATATATATTTCCTGAATTACAAAAACTTTTCTTTTAAAGATTCTCTGCATTGTTTATTCGATTAAAAAAACCCAAAAAACCTTTGATATTGACATATATAAACTTTGATAGAACTACCAATGTGTTTGTCAAATGTTCATACTGGTCGGGCTGTACTCAGTAATTGAAATAGGCTGTGCGATACTATCGGTATATATCAGGTTAGGATAGAAACAATGTCTCATATTATGGAATGAGGTAACAGATGCTATTACAGCTTGGATCTGAAATTACTCCAATTGACACGGTAAAATGTACATAAACTTTTACAGAAAATTTTAGATCAGTTATGTGGATATGGAATTTACTATATAAGGATTTAAAATTTTGGTTTTATTACACAGTCCTAAGCACAAGTGCAATTTTATATATATATTCTGAAGTTATATGAATGTGAACTGCTGGCAGTGAATAACCTACATTTCTGTTAAATATTGCCTCATATTTTCCCCTTCCAAACACTGCAGCACTCTCGCCCGCATCCTCACCAGTAGAAGTGTGAATACTATGTACAAATGGCACTCTGCCTCCCCCTCCTCATCACTGGTGTTGTGCGATTCCCATCCCAACATGTTGAAAGAAGTGTGAGAGAGGAGAGCATGTGAGCGATGGAGGGGTGAAAAAAGAAAGAAAGGGAAAAGGAAGGGAGAGAATTTGATGAGGAGGAGAGCAAGAGTGGAGACGAACAAGAGAGAATGAAAATGAGCACAGACAGCAAATGGGTGGGGGCAGAGAGCGAGGGAGTGAGGCTAAGAGATTGGGTAGAGCGAGAGCGAAAGAGACAATTGTAATATGAAAGGACATTAAAATGAGAACGAGAGAAAAGAAAACACAGGAAGAGAAGATTGTGATGGAGTGAAAGAGTGCATGGCAGGTGGGAACAAGTGAGACGGGGAGGCATGAACCAAAGAATAACAAAGGAGAGACATGAGGGTTATCGGGAGCATGCTGGCATCAGATATACACAAGCTAATCGAGTTATAAGCTGCTATAAGAAACTATGGGCTTCTGCTGGAGTCGGAAGGAGTGAGAGGGGGACAGACAGAGGGGGAGACAGACAAGACATAAAGAAACAGACAGAAATGCAGATAGAGGCGTATAAAGAAATATAGAAGAAAACATTAGAGCGATTGTGTCAAGGCTTGGGGAAAAAACAGACTATAAGATCTTGTGTGTCTGGCAGAGGAGCTGAGGCTGGGGGAGACTGAGGAGATGAGTGAAAGGCACTGATGCATTTGAGAGAAGTACAGTAGAGTATATGTGCAACAGAGAGTCAGAAAGTCCCAGAAAGCGAGTGGGTCGATGAGGGATTAAATGGCTTAGATGGAAACTGGGAATGTGTGCCTCACTGGCATGACCGTGTGTGTGTTCGTGTGTTTGTGAAAGTGTAACCTTTTGTGAAAGTGTGTTCCAAACCACTCAGGACACGGTGAGCGTAACTGCAGTGTTTTCTTTATTAATAATTTAGATATGTTGTAATTCTCTGAAGCATTAAATGTCCCCGTCTGATGTGGCTGATATGTACATGTGTGTATACAAGCGTGTGTGTTTGTGTTTACATGCATGACACTGTATATATGAAAGTGTACATGCCTGTGTTTCGGCTCCATTCGTTATTTGCGCTGCTGGTGGGGGGGCGGTATTTAAGCTGCATGGTCTGGCAAACCAAATAGACCATGAAAGGAAAAAATAACAAAATCTGACCCCCTCCCTCCCTCGACCATTCCCGCACTCCCCCCAATTCCTAGCGGATCGCAGAGTGCAGCTCAGGCTCGCTCTTCACTCTATTCCTTTGTGTTTCAAACCACTGGCTCCCTCTGCCACGCTTTATCTTTTATTTTGTTTCATATATTTTTCGGGAGGGTCTAGCTCTGGTAATTTTTCCCCTCGCTGCCTTGCTCTCTCTCTCTCTCTTCTGTCCTCCTTTCCCTTCTTTACTTTCTCCTTCTCCATCCTCTCACCCCTCTCACCCTGACCCCATGGCCTGTCAGAGGTGTGACAGGTGTGTCACGGCTCCGTCTGTCACTCTCTCAACTTGATGACCTTTTGTCTTCGAGATTACTCCACTGGCAGCTCTCTCCTTGCCAGCTTGGATTGACAAGATTGCCCGCTAACAAAAGCTCCGGTTGATGCGCTGTGACCATGCCACCCCGCCGGCTTCCAGACAGCCAGCCCTATCTCAACCTGCCACCAGGATGAGATTGGGCTGTGTGAGTGTGCCTGAGTGCGTGTGGTCAAGTTATTATTTATTTGTGTGGAATCAGTATAAGCTTTTGGACTTCTCTATTAAATATCTCTCCATGTAAGAGAGAGAGAGAGAGAGGCAGGGAGGTAGGACCAAAAAAATGCACAAATAGAGGGATTGTAGAAAGAATAGAGAAGGAGTGACAAAAGAGGGGGAGATGGGTGTGAGAAAGAGGGGAGGGAGCATGCGTCAGGAAAGATGCCCATAGAACTCTCAACCATTGTTTCTCCCAGTGTGAGTGGTGTATAATCACTCAGCCCGACCGCAGTAATGACACCATCTGGGCCTGGGGAAGACGGCAGCGTCTCTCAAGCTGAAAAATGGATTGCATAGATCCAGGGCGAGCATCAGCTGCACCCAAGCTACCTTTAGAATGAGTTCTAGCAGCTAATAATCACGCCAGGTAATGTTGTGGAGGCTCAAACCTCCACCTATATAAAAAGTTGGGATGGTAATGTTTGAAATATTGTCTCAAAGGTGATTGATGTGCAGATTTTATTGTTTTTCAAAGTGTAAGCCAGGTGTATGGTGGAGGAGGGAGAGTTATTGTGTTTACACATAGTTTTGCCGTCAGTGTGTGAGGTGTGATTACGGCATACAGAATTTTCCCCTCAAACCTGCAGGCAAGGCCTCTTTAGTCTGATCAGACATTGTTCAACCTAATCCATCCACATTTTTCATTTACCAGCAGCAATCCCACTTAAAGCCGAGACACATTGGAACCAGAAAATGGCTCCTAGTCCTACAATCAAACAAACTCAAATAAAGGTCTGTCATTGTACTCCAGGCTCCAGGGCTCATGCATTCATTGAATCTGTAATGCAGCATCCATCTCCATTTTTAAAATGATACCTAATTTATATTTTGTTTTTACAGTATTTCTTTTGTGAAAATGGTGCTGGAAAAAAGAGGAGAAAAAAGAAAACATGACAATGATGGTTCTCAATGACCTGTTGCCATGGAAACACTTCTCTATTGATCTAGCCAGCCCTCATCTCCTTTTACATTTGCCTTCACTCTCACTTTTTCCCCCTTCAATCAGTCTCTCTTTAGTTACTCTCTCCATCCTGGGATGCACTTGGTTTCCATCTGTCTGTCGTGTTCTGTCATGGAGATTGATGCCTTGTGGAGCTATGCTAACCTTCACCTGGTTCGAGCATACATTCTGCTCTTCTGTTCCAATCTGTCAGATTAGATCCGCCGCTACCTGCCTCATCCATAAACACATTTATTCAGAATTTAAATCCTAACCCCGGGCGATGATTCAGTAAATACTTTGAAGTGCAACTGCGTAACGTGATTGCATTATTAAATGTTCTTATGCCCAAATATAGACGAACTGCAGGCTAGGAACAAAAATGTACTTCATGCTCATTTCAGCTCATTTTAATTCATTCTGTAATCTACGCTGCATTTGCCCCCTGACACACTGTTGATAACATGCCATGTAGCCCCCCCCTTCCCTTCCCTCTGTATTTATTTCAGTTTTCTGTGGACCTTTTTTGCATCAACTTGCTTAGAATTTTACTTGGAGAACTGTGAAATGAAGTTGTTTTTTTGGCCCTGCAAACTTTTACAAGTAGGCCCCATAGTATTTAAATATGTCAAACCAAAAGGGAACTTAACAGCACATAAAAATTTGCAATTAAAGATAATGTTATTCTCAGTTCCCTTTTCTACTATAAGGAGATTGACATGCTGCACCTGGATATTAATTCAGAAGATACTAATCTGATGCAGACAGAAATCTGTTTAACTCGTCATTAAACAATGAATGCATGCTAACTTCACATTTGTAATCAGCTAAGCTAAGAACATTCTGATGGTGCATTCACTGCTGAACATGTTCACTTATATTACTGCACATCTGATTGCACACAGTTTTTTTCAAGGCCAGTGTGATTGTGTTTTGTATTCCTTTTGCACAAATTAACCTTAAAATTCAAGCCTATCTCTGTGCCCTGAAGGCTTCTCCCCGACCTAATAGAATTTATCAATGTGTGTTTATTTAATTTTCCTATTCAAAGAGCTTCCTTTTTTTTCTCGCTTTCAAATGAATTATTTAACCAAACAATGGAAGCAGGATTGCTTGTTCTGTATGCCAAGTACAGTATCAAAATGACACACATATACACAGGCATAGGCACCAACATTTCATAGATTTCTTTGTGAGTTGTCCCAAATATACACTTTCGGGCAGTACATGTAGCATTTAAATTGCCACCCTATGTGATTTCCTCATCCCTTTCTTTCAACCGGGACCATGACTAATGCTAGGAATATGGCAGGGAGTATTTTCAACATGAGGAGACCATTTCCTAATAGTCCAAGGAAGAATATATTTTAAAATGGAAACTGCACAGGCAGCTCTCAGGCCTCCTACACAATAGCACAGTTGTAAAGCATGTGTATACTGTATGTGTGTGTGTGCGCACATGTGTTGCGTGGGTGCATGGGTATGTGCTGCTCCAGGCACACTGTAGGTGGCTGATACATCATATTATGACTGCTAATGGACAACAGGCTACATTGACATTTAAATGAAGCTGATCTTCTGCCTGAAAAACATATAACACACCACTGGTAATTCTATTTTCATACATGGGTCCTTCCGGTAATCTTTGCTGACTGATAACAACCTTTATGCAAAATAAAGAAAGATAACGGACAAAAATCTCCAATAGGTAAACATTTTGAGATGATAAAGTTGACGATTTATAATTATTAGCAAACTGTCTTTTGTAAGTATCCATCGCAGACTCTCTGGTTCGTCTTTGACCTGTTCACATTTTGGTTTTATTACCTCCGCCAAGGAGGTTATGTTTTCTTCAGCGTTTGTGCGTCTGTTAGCGGCACTTCACAAAAACTACTGGAGTCATTTCTAAAAGACTAGGTGGAAGGATGCAATGTGGGTCAGGGAGAAGAACCCATTAGATTTTGGTCTGGATCAAGGGGTTGATCCAGGAATTGTTTGCACTTTATTTATTATTGTGAAAAGGGGCAATTCTTTTGATGGTTTCACCAATTTTCCAGAGAATAATGCATGGATCCAGATGAAATATATCTTATTTAGGGGACTGATATCCATGAGTGTATACTAATTTGGTTCAGCTTGAATTTAAGGGAACTGTTGGGCCATGGTGGAGGTATGTGCTATTCTGAGTGCTACTCCAGCTGCTAAATTAAGTGGTTTAGATTAGAGGCCAACCAATATGGATTTTTCAGGGCTGATGCCAATACAGATAATAGGAAGGAAAACATTTCTGATATTGGCCGATGACTAACCATAAAGGAAACACAAATACAACCATATGAATATGTGAAAAAGAACTTAAATCGGGGAAATAATGATGAATATCTGTATCAGAATGATGAAGATGAATATCTTTTATGCATTGTTTATTCTGTAAACTAAGTTCGAATATTGTTGCACATGTGAAAGGCTTATATTGGCAACCAATATTTTTTTGACTTTCTGAAGCATCAGATCTCAGAAATTCTCAGTTGGAATTTGTCTTTATAGGACCTTATAGTTAAGCAATACTGTAGGTCCATCTTCTGTGTCTATCCATGTGACACATCTTGACACCGTAACAAATAGAGATTCAATTATTTTGTCAGCCTTCATTAGATTACTGTATCATTCAATTTGTGTCAATCGTGCCATGTTGCTGTTCTATAAAGCTCTTGTTCAGATACTATCTGTTACAGGCCTGACATCATCCTGTCTACTCTGCACTCCATTTTTTCCTCTTCCCGGCTCTCCCAGGTCTGTCTGCCTCTTCTCCTCTTCCTGTCTTACCTGCGTGACTCCAAACTCCTCTACCAGCGTGTTGGCCTGTTTTCTCTCTCTCCCCTGTCTGCCTGTACTCCTGCCTTCACAGTATGACAGCCCACTAATGAAAGCAAGATAAGCATGCCAAGCAAACTGTTCATTTCAAATTAGAAAAAAAAACTCCTTGTCACACATAAGAAAAAATACAAGTCGCCCCCCTCCCCTCAACCTTATCATTGCTGTAGTCCACCCTCCTCTGCCTGTCCATAGCTAGCCGGAGCAAATTTGATTGGGTCTGGATAGGGAAAGAATGGCAGCAGATAAGGCGCCTGAAACTGTCGCCAAACAAGTCCTGATGCAGCCGAGGATAAGGGCCGAAACGCAATTATGTCGGCAGAATTCTTATATTAAACGCGAAACACCAGTATAACACTGCCGCCACCTCCGTCGCCGTTCCTCCACCCCTCATCCCTCTATCCTTCCATCCCTACCTTTTCTCTGAATGAAGAGTGTGTAATCTCTGTGGGTACAGATCTCTCTCTCAGGTCTTATCGTGGCTGTAATCGCACCCCTCCCCGCCTGCCTCCCCCCTCTCCTCCCCCAACCCTGCCCAGTCAGATGGACTGAGCCTGATAACAGCACCGCTAAAGAAACATTTTTCCCTCCTCCGTGGAATAGGCCAGCACTCCTGTCAGCTTGAAGATAGTTACAGCTGTTTTCCTCTTTCTTCCTTAATGCGTTTCACACTTACTCTGAGCATCTTTGAGGTTGTAATGGTGGGAAAGACATGTCACAGTTTACACAGCCAGCATTATTTTGTGTCTTCTATTCCTTAGCCCACCGACGATACAGAATATAGTGTCATGTAGTGTCATATTCTATTTTCCTCTGTATAGAACATATTTATATTCCCACAGCTTTTGCCTTATTCATCAGAAACAGCTTGAAGAATGCTATGGAAATTCAGGTCAGTTGTTCCTTTAGCTACTTAGTCACGACCGTTTCAGGAGGAAGATTCCAGCGCCGTAACATTTTCTGCTAATGACGGAAGGGCCTTCCTCTTTCCCAAAGCTCTCTGTCAAGGAAAATTGAGTTTAATTATAATAATGTTCTTTAGCTCTGTCTGGCAACCTCTAGAAATGACTGTCAGTATCCCAAACATATACATACATCAGTGTCAGCGAACATACAAGTTTATTTTGTATGTCTTGTAGAATGGTTTATGGAGAGCAAGGTATCAGAAGAACAATCCCCGACCCAAATCAAATAGTTAATTGATAATACAGTAGTCTTTCCAAAATCAAACAAAGAACAACCAGTTCTCCAGTGGCATTGATGACATTATTATGCAGGGAGAAGATGTCTTTAGTTGCATTGTTCTGAAAAGGGGTGATGATGGGGAATTGAGGAGGCTGTATTGGAGATATATAGGGGTTGTAGTTTGGAAGAGGCGCGTGATAGCGGTGGGGGAAGGTGGGCTGGCCAACATGCAGTATTCTGCTGTTTCCTGTCCTCCAGCTGTGAGGGCCATGGCTGCCACAGCACTATTAGGGGGTCTGGGTCACCGCCTGCCGAGCGCTCCATTGTCAGCTGCCCGCTTAACAGAAAGAGAGGGGAGAGAGAGGTCCAACCTCTATTGTGCCACCACTGCAAAACAGCACAAGAGACAAAAAAACACATCAGATGACTGTATAATTACGCAGTGAATGTAGTCCCTCCCTCACCAGCATTTCCTTTTTTTCTATTCATTTCTTTTCTTTGCCCCTTCTCTTTCTTTTTTTCCCGGTAGAGTGTCTGCTAATTAGGCGCTTCCATTAGGCAGCATATAATTGGTTTGAAAAGTAATGACAAGCAAGTTTATTTACAAGGTAGTTAGAATAAAGGCAGGCTTTGTGCTGATAATAATCATTTACAACTGCAGTAAAGGAGAGAGGGAAAAAGTCCAGAATCACTATTATTTGATGGACAGGCAGTTCAGCACACTATGTGTAGTTGTCAATGTTTTATCTTGTCTGTAAACACACTGCACTCCGCACACGGCCAGCCATTTTTTCATTTTGCTGCTGTTTTGTTCAGTGTGCAAATACAGGCCTTTCTTTGATAAATGGGTGAGCTTGAGCTAAATCAAAGAAGACGTGCTGGGCAGCTTTCTTCATCTCTTCCCTCCCTGCCTTCATGCCATCATTATGCTAAATGTACAGAACTGGTCTGTCAGCTGAAAGCCCAAGACTCTGCTTAGTTGGTGTGATGGCTTGAAGGGAAGAGTCAGACATGGTGTTATTCCAATAATGTACAATTTTCCTCTCACAGTCGATTGGTAGGTGAATGCAGCAGAGATGGCAGGCTAAGAGAGGGAGGGCTGACCAAAAGAGAGTGAGGGAGAGGGAGGGGGGTAATGCCCATTGCACTATTGGACATCTCTGCCCTTCACTTTCCAGGCAACAGATGGAAACAGTGTATTAAGTCACCCAGGGGCAACCCTGGACACCCTGGCATAGCCAAGGCATGGCCAGGTTCAGGGGGAGCAGGTGGGCATCTGTTCCATGCCCTTAATCGCTTGCCGCACCCGCTATCCCTGTGGTGAGCTTGGCTTTTTGTGTGTGTGTGGAGAAAGTTATTTATATCGGTGTACAGTATGTGTGTCTTGGTGTGGCACCTCTCTGCTTCCTTCAGTCAGGGGTAAGGGGGATTCACTCTCTGGTTACGGGCTACTACAGGCAGGTTTACCGCACTTAGAGTGAACAGCACAGGAAATAAGTCATTGGTTACCACCATTTGTTCGCACCAATGTAACTAGGGGCTCTTTCAATCCTGCCTTGTTTGGTCTGGACCTTCAGACTTTTCAGTTTAGTCTGAACAAAAATAACAGGTGGGAAGAGTGCTTCGGACCAACGTCTGACAAAAAGAGGTGCTGTTGGTCCGGATTTAAAGAACAATGGTTTGGATCGTTTTTTTTGGGGGGGGGGGGGGGGTAGTAGCTCAGACTGACATTGAACACATGTCTAGTTAGGTAGATGAACGTGTAAAACTAATTGGGTCAAATGGTTCGGACGCTGGTGTGAAAACACTTTAAGTAGCATCTACTACTCTAAACACCTACTTTACCTGGAGAGCTATGTAAGGCCTATGGCTGTATCAGGCAGGGTCAAACAAAATCAGGCATTCATCAAAAACGTCATATAGATAACATTTGAGAACGAACGTATGCAAACTGATTAAAGTTAACATGTGCAATCATTCTCATGGGGATGAGTCTAACTTCTTCACTATTATCAAGCAAACATGGCTAACATTGAATTTAATTCAAATTTCTTTGTTGGTATGATAGATAAGACATTAAATTATGTGAAATCCGAGTGAAACATCCAGGATATGTCGTTGGGTTTAATATGGCCTTACATCTCAGTAAATGACTGCAGACAGCCGCTGTTGTGTTAAAGCACCATTGAAGATTTTGTTCTTCTTGTTGTCGGCTCTCGCAAGTTATGTGCTTACCTTTTAAATATTGAATCAGGCTCTGTAGCAAACATGAACAGCCTTCAGTAAATATGATTGGCAGTCATGTTTCAAAGCCGGGCTAATTCCAAGAAGCTATTGATCTCTCTCTGCCTCAGCTTTCGCCTTGTACCAGCTATGAATACCTGTTTACCTTGCCTAGACCCTGGGCTCTAACTCGTTTCACGCTGTCCGTCCGTTTGCCCGTCTATCTGCTGCTCTTACAGCAGGAAAATAACTTCTCAGACATCTCTCAACATGGTGCTAGTGCACAGTGGATAAACAAAGAGGAGTAGCTTGCACACTGCACAACAAAGCAGAGATGCTGACTGAGTGGGAACTGCAAAAGAGGATGCTGCATTTCTGATAGAACTAGAATAGTCTTTGTCAGGCTGTAAATTAATGTGCACACTAATAACCTTGTACTAATACTGTTTAAAGCATTTAATGTGGTGGTGTGTAAATCCCTTGTTGTCCCTCTATCTTTGTCTTTCTCTAATTCATGACTCATTCTTTGTCATCATTTCATCCACTGTATTAATCTTCTGCATTCTGGCCTCTCAGTCCAAAGTGATCTGTATGAAAAAAAGTATATTACGAGCTCTCCCTGCCTGAGCTGCACACTTTATTGCTGTCAAACCAAGCTTGAGATTTGGTGGGAATCGGGAGCACAGGGAGAATGAGGGAGGGAGACAAGAGGTGAGGAAGGAGGTAGAGAGAGAGAGAAAGAGAGAGAGAGAGATGATGGCCCAGGCTCGACAGGAGACTTAGCTTGTTGTTCCACTTGAGTTTTACTTTACTGAGCAAATCATTTGGTTGACTGGCATGGTGTGTGCACCCCCCTTCCTCCACCTTTTCATCTTCTCATCTCCTGTCCCACTCTGCCCTCTGCCGCTCTCCTCCAGATTGGAGGTGTGTGTGTGTGTGTGTGTGTGTGTGTGTGTGTGTGTGTGTGTGTGTGTGTGTGTGTGTGTGTGTGTGTGTGTGTGTGTGTGTGTGTGTGTGTGTGTGTGTGTGTGTGTGTGTGTGTGTGTGTGGCCTCTTCCCCTTATGTCCTGCTGGTCATAAGCAGGGGTATGAGCAATGATATAACTCACCACAACTTCCAGATCACTGAGCTGTGTGGGTGCAGATGGGGCAAATGTGTGGCTACGTTTCAGCAGTATAATCCAAATGAAGATGGTCTGAGTGTTTTGTGTGTGTACTTCTATCTTTGTGAGGATCAGTTAGAGTTAAAGGCCTTGCAAAGTGAAGACATTTTGGACAATTCTGTCAGCTTGAGAGAGCTGTTTGAGGGTACAGACCTGATTTTAGGAATTGGGTTACAGTCAGGATTAAGTTAAGATTAGGACTAGGGTTGGGGTTAGGCTTTCACTTGTGATAGAGTAAGGGTGGGGGGCTAGGGGATCCAATATGTCAGTGAGTCTCCTTACAAAGATATAAATGTCAACGAAGGGTTTATGAAATTTTAAAGTTAGTCCAAGTAAGTTTTTCATCTGCTTTCGCTCGCAGACCACAGGCATGCACTCGCAGAAATATAAGCGTTACACTGTGAGTCTACAGTTTATTGTCTTTGCCTTTAGGTGTGCTCTGTGAGCTACAGCACAGTTTGACACATTATGGGCCGAGGAATGAAGTGCTACTTAGAAACACAAGACCACATCCCAATCTTATTTCTCCTCCGCACACATGAGCGTGCTTAACTACACACACGGACACACATACGCAGGAAAGTACACACGCACATCGTAACTGAGCTTTGAAGAGTAACGAAGCAAACAATGAGTTTCCCCAGTGCATTGTGGCTCGGCTGCCCTGCTTTAAATGTGAGGAGAGTCATCAGCACTTAAACGCTTGATTGATGGCACAGAAGTGAGGATGATTGTGGGATATGCCAGCTCCAAATGACAAGCAATTACTCATTTTGTGTAATGAAAACCTTAACACCAATCATTGAAGCTTTACACCGTGCTAATGCTTTATGTAATATTATATGTTCCTTTCATCCACCCCTACACCCACCCCCTGTGCCATCCCTCGGGTGTCGCAGCAGACGTTTACTAAATAACATAATTTGTAATGGCTGAAGTGATGGCACAACAGGCCTGCTAAGTGAGCGAGCAGAGGCAAGTGTTTTATGGCTGAGGGTTGTTTTTTTATTAAAGCTAATCTATGGTGAAGAGCGGAGAGTCCTGGCAGGTCTACTTACAGTAGCCATGCAGTCATCAGTGCCATTAGGTCTTCTGATTACTGTTCTAAATGTTTGTGCCGCTTTTAGCCTCACACTTTTGTTAGTTGCTATGGCAACAAAGGCTTAATTATGGTTTTTAGTGTGTGTTTCTATGTTGCCATGTGTTGTGTATGTGTTTGTGGCCCTCGGCTTTAGCCAGCATTACATCTGTGTGGGTACGAATGCGCACACGCACACGAAGCAGGCGTGTTCGTCAACAGCTCTGTGGCGTGAGATAATGAAAGTGCTGTCCTCCTTTCTCTCCTCTGCCTTTGCTCTGCCAAGACCACAATTACCCCTGCACTCCTCTTCCCCACAAAATCACTGTAATTATCTACAGCCAGCATGGGCACACTGGCTGGCAACAGGTGCCATGTGAATGCTAATCCCCCTCCCCCTGGCTGCATGCTATTCTTCTGCCTGGCCTCTGACAAACCAACTGTCACTGGCAGAAGGAACGACACTCCAAAGCTGCACACTCCTTCAGAGCTGCATGCGTGTGGACAATAATTAGATGTTAAGTAGTGGGATGTCAAGACTTGTTACAATTTGGACCTTGTGTTGAGTCTGTACTGTGGTGTGCGTGCATACAGATATTTGCTTCCTTTTTAGGACTTTTTCTAGTATATACACCAACCTTGTCAGGACCAGTAGACCTGATGGGGACCAAAATTTAATTTCCGAGGTCCTGGTTAGGGTTAGACATTCTTGGTTATGGTTGAGATTCAGGAAGTAGGGCGGCTGTGGCTGAGGGGTAGAGTGGTTGTCCTCCAACCAGAAGGTCGGTGGCTTGAATCCTAGCTCATGCCGAAGTATCCTTGGGCAAGATGCTGAACCCGAATGGCCCGTCATAGATGCCCTAATTGGAAGTCGCTTTGGATCAAAGCATCACCTAAATGACATGACATGACATGTAATGTAATGTAAAAGGTTTTGGTTAGGCTGTCCACAATTAATGGAAATACATGTAGTGTCCTAACAAGGACAATTGTGCTAACTGTGTGGTGTGTGTGTGCGTGCTTGTGTTTGCATAGCATCCTTTCCACTTTGTGGTGTGTACATGAGCTAAGTTTGTACACACACACACACGCGCGCACACAGAGTGAGAGTGAGAGAGATTTGACATCAATCCATGGCATTAAATGAAGTGTGAAAAACAGGTCAGAGAGGACTTCCTGTCTTTATAAACAGCCTAAACGCTATCCAGATGTTCCATGCCTCTCCTGTCCCGACGAAATCTGCTCACGTCAGCACTAAATGGCAAAATATAGCCTCTTTAAAGTGATATACACTAACCGAGGCAAGGACATCAGTACCTACTACCTTGGCTGCTGCACTTTGGTCCTATGGTCTGAAGTAAAAATGCCAGGCCCCCTGCCTGTATTTATAGTGCATTTCACTGTATTTGCCTGAGTACCATTCCAATGAAATGAGCAATATCTCTTTATTTCTACTTTTGCGTGTCCATCTGTGCCATGAATCAGTTTTGCTTTTAATAGTCCACATTTGACATGACAGGGATGAAGAGGAGGATGCACCCTGTTCTACTCACTCTTATGTAAATATGGTTTTGAGGCAGGTGAGCATAATCTGGGGAGAAGACAGAGAGTAATGGAAGACTCCAAGCACCAGTAGCTATCTTTTTAGGAAAGAGCTGGCTTTCTTTATATAGCCAGAGCATAAAGAAAATATAGTGAAGTCGCAGCACATAGGCAAGACTGTAGAGCCCTGAGTTAGTGTGGTGTAGTCTGAAGTGTTGGATCAGGTGTCTCTTGTTTCCTCACGGTTCAGTATATCCCAGCTGTTTGAGCCGTGGTGTCCCGACAGACTCTCTAGCTCTGCCCGGTACATGGAAATGCTGCCAATTCATGTTAATAGCAACGACGAGCTGTATCGAGTGTAAAGCATTTTGCTGGCTTTTATTTTGAATGCAGTACATTAAGAGGAACAACACAACTGTTGGGGACAGATCAGATCAATAAATGAATAAATGATGATGGCTTTTACTTTCGAGGAACCCCCGAGCGCGCCCACACACACACACACACACACACACACACACACACACACACATAAAGACATATACCACCACAACATGGAGCGCCCTGGCCTTCTCTCTAATGGTCGTCAGGCACACTGGTGTGACCTTTCCATCCACAAAGAAGAAGAAATGCCCAGAACAACTGATTGTCGTCTCTCTTTTCATTCTGCCCCCTGTTCCCCTGTTAGCTCAGCCATTATTCTGGACACAACCCTTTTGACATGGAGGCCACGTTCAATGTTTAATGCTGTTTGTTTTATATTCCTGCCTCATTTCCTTATATAAAAATTTATGATGACATTCGCTACCTTCCATAAAATATTCATAAATGTCATTACTAATAACTTTCATAGATCATCTAAATTGATCCTTCTGTCTACTTTTATCTAAGCTGCCCAGCATGGATCCATTAGTTTGGAGTGAGAGACAAGCTCCACTTTTATATTGGTTTTGTGTAGACTGTGTGTGTGTGTGTGTGTGTGTGTGTGTGTGTGTGTGTGTGTGTGTGTGTGTGTGTGTGTGTGTGTGCGCATGCATGCATGCATGCATTTGTGTTTTAGACATGTATTAGACACTACTACACATATATCAGTTTTATAATCACTTCTGTATTTTCATCACACAACCGACAGATTCAGTTCATTTCCTTCAGACAGGTTCCAGCTGAGGCTCACATTCTTACAATCTTTTCAATTTAAACCTGACTCCAGTCATTCTGTATGTGGCCTAATGACTTAATTCTTTCTTGAAACAGTTTGTAACCCAAATAAGTTGCATTTCACACTAGCAGTGTATAAAAGAATGTGTAACATGTGTGGTAAGAGATATGTATATCCAGGCGTGAATCTTTATCTGCCAGCCTGCCTTGATGTTAAATATGTAATCGATTTCTTTATCCTGATGCCTAGAGTTCCCTATGAAAATTTGAAAATGCCCCATATATCATTCACAGGCTCATTTCACTTACATGATATGTGCTTTGACATATGCATTATCCTATATGCAAAACATATGACTAATTTTGCCAAAAAAATAATAATAAGTCATACATTCCCTGTAAATATCACTCTCTCTTCTCCTTGTTTTTCTTTCTTTGTCTCTCCACTTCCCATTTCTCATTTTCCATCTCTCTCTGTATTGATCTCTCTTCCTTCGCCTGTCCTTTATTTTATCGAGGGCCAATTAATTATTGAACTGCATTTATTTCATTGTTATCATAGTTGGGGTTTGAAATGAAAGACTTGATAGATCACACAATTTTTTTCTGTTTTCACTGATGTAGTCCACTGCTAGGTTATACATCACCGATCAAAATATTGTCTTATCTCTAAAGTCTGCCTTTAATACTAAATTCTTGTTGTTTATAAGACTTTATAATCTGACATTTCCTATAATTTGTTGAAATTCATGGTCTTGAATTTGTATGTACACCTCTACAACCCAATATAATCTTTCCTTTAATGGCATCATTTTGACAAAAAAGAGACAAGATAAACGTCCATGAATCTTGATGCTAGGAAAGACTTCAGTAAATCTTATTGGAACAACAACAATTTGTTGTATTGTTCGCCACGTCTGCTCCCCTGGATTTGCTGGTTGTCTGTCTGTTTTAATGATGGGGCCGAGCCTCAGTGTGTCCCTCTGTCTCCCGTCTGCTGTCCTGACACAGAGATGAAAGATGAAATGGAGATTGTGACTGATGCAATTACGGTGCTGCTGATTGAAGGAGAGGCCAAATTATCACCGCTCTGATTGGGCTTTGTCTGGACTGAGAGCATGCCACGCTCTGATTAAAGTGTCGCAGTTCTGTGTGTGTGTGTGTGTATGTGTTGGGGGGGTCTTGAATAGAAGAAAGGCTTTGGATTGTAGAAAGGAAAAAAATATACTTTGTCATCTTTGACCTTCCCACATGAGTCCTCCTTAACAAGAACTCATATTAACGTTATTGGAGTACGATAGACTTTCTCTTTCTGGCTATTTCAAAAATATTTTTAGGACGGCACTGTGGTGTGGTGTCTCCTCACAGCAAGATGGTTCCCTGGGTCTTTCTGTGTGGAGTTTGCATGTTCTCCCTGCGTCAGTGTTGGTTTTTCCGAGTTTTCCTGCTTCCTCCCACAGTCTAAAGACATGCAGACTGGGGTTAGGCTGATTGGAGACTCTAAACTGTAGGTGTGAATTGTTGTTTGTCTCTGTACGTTGACCCTGGGATATGCTGGCGAGCTGTCCAGCATGTACAACGCCTCTCGCCCAATGTCAGCTGGGATTGGTTCGAGCTCCCCCCGCGGACCTCGAAGGATAACCTGTAAAGATAATGGAGGGATGTAATAATTCCTCTCGGGGAAGGGGAGGGGGGTGTCCTACCGCTCTGATTTAACAATTTTGCTCCTAATTTCTTTATTTATGTTTAATCTACTTCCATGATCAGCTACATATTGAATCTCTGCTGCAATATCCACCTTGTACCACTGGAGGCCTCCTTTCTGTCTGTCTCCATCTGTATAATATAACCCAGTGCTTCTTCTATATATTTCTCACACTCTTTCTGCGCATGTTTTTCTAACGGATGCTTCCCCCAACCCCCTTTCCCTCTTTCTCTCTCCCTCTCTTTTTGGCCCCTCTCTCATCTCCTGCTCCACTCTTGCATCAGTCTTTTTCAAACAGCTTGTGTTCAGCTGAGCTCACACTTCAAACATGCATTTTAAAAGAACCGAAACTATCTCATGTTAGGGGAAAAAGCCCCTGAGTCTTATTTGCCCAGCACTGCCACACTCTCTCCCTCCCTCTCTCCTTCTCTTTCCATTCAGCCCTCCATCCCGTCCCTCCCCATCCAAAATGTTGTTTGTTTATCATCATTGGGCAATCCAGCTCCAGGTTGTTGCATCAGAATTATCAGCGTGACTAGCGCCAACGCACAGTACATGTGCGTGTGTATGTACTGTTGGTTCATTTGTGATTTCAGAGGGAGTTAGCTCATCCCTGTGGCTGATCCCGGGAGCCAGCTGTTGGCTGTAGACTATTGCAGCCTCACAGCATGGCAACATGAAGGTAACGCACCTCATATAACGTACCCCATCCCTATTTCTGCATAGGCCCGACTTGAAAGGCTTTACGCTCTCTCAGCAGGCACCTGATCCCTCCCTCAATCCCTCCATCCATCCATCCTTTCTTCTCTGTTTCCCTACCACTTTTTGCTTGTTCCCGTAGTAGACTGTAATACTAGGCATTTAAATAATTACACATAGGAGTCCGCAAAAGTGGACGAATGGGAACCTCAGGCTCAGTGAAATGTAACCCCTCACCGCAGCGGTTTATGACATCTTAAAGCCGGGTGCTGATAGGCCAAGCTGTGATCATCGTGTGCATCTATGTGTTGGTTTGCCCGGCTGTTTAAAACCAAGCCTGATGTAATCTGTGGGAAAAACAGCTTTCTAGTGACAGAGTATCTGGTTGGAGATCCCCAGGGTTTATCTGTAAAGGGAATCTGTCAGCTGAGAGAGCTCTCGTGACAGGGTCTGAAAAAAAGAGAGGATGATCCGTACTTAAGAGTTTAGGCAGATCAGAGGTGTTGCTTGAAAAATTGCGTAATTTCTCATGTTTTCTTTTCTTTTTTCTTTTAAAGGTGAACTTTTCCCACAGGCTGGAAAAGCAGGTGGAGAAACAGAACAGAGCAACTGACGTAAACAGATTGAACAGCATACATAATAAGTGCCCTCTGTCTTTTTACGCTGCCACAAAGCAACAAAGCAAACAAACAAAATTAAACACTACAGTTTTCAAACTGCATCTTTGTGTGGGGGTATTTCGAAAAACCAGCATAAAAGTAACACTCGCCCACTAAACACTCAAACTAAGATCACGTGGTACAACTAGGCTATATGTGGCAGAGGGCTAGTGTACCATCAATAGTTGAGCTGTACTTTTCACCATCTCACATGCCAAGTGTAGGTTGCTTTGGAATCAGGTGCTGGGATTTGGCTTGCCCAGGCTCCCACTGATGTATATACGTACGAGGAAGGTTGGTGGATGGAGCCTGGCTCACAGCTTGAGTCCTGTTAATGCAGATGGCTGTTTCTGTACGGCGTATGGGTTGGGCTTATGTGCAATGCCAATGAATATTTATGTGTTTAAAGCACATTTGTGGTGGGAGGCTCCTGTGGATATGAGAACAAGACTTTGACTCCGAGCTGTAGTGAGTGTCAGGGGGTGTAGGGGCATTGGAGTGTGGCTTAGGGGATGAGGATTCCTATTCAGCTGCAGGCTTTATGGCTTAAAATGTCTTTATTTATCACTGGGACTGGAACATGAATATACATACATATTATGTAAAAGTGAGTGGGCAGTCCACCTTTGTTTTAGATTTGTTTATTACCTTGTTATGTGTGTTTGTTGTTTGCTTAACCTTTTGTGGGAATATACAAAACATACTGAACTGATTTGCAGCCAACTAGAGGGGTGGGGGATGGGGCATAGCACAGGGAAGAACCCATAAAATGTTGTTGCGCATCCAGGACTTTCATCACCTTCCTTAAAACTGTGCAATAGGCCATTTTTCAACTTCTTTCAATTTCTCAGGATAGAATATGTGGGTCTTGTAGAAAAATAGACATATCAAGGATTGTTTGACCTCGGCAGAGATATTATTTATAATATCGCGAAGAATATAGATGAAGAGGATGACAGCAACAGTGGTATAGGAAGAACTGTATTAGTAATGGAACATATTGACTCTTGAAGGGCTGAATCAGGGATAAATCAGCCCAACATTCCTGTTGTCTGAGCCCAGCTTTAGACCGACACATCAACACATAAATAAGCATGTATATGTGTAACACTCAAATAAATATCTGGGGTTTTGACACATCTTGTGGTTTTGCTTGGAGAGGGTGAACAAGTTAATTACTCTTTAGGATCTTTTAAATAAAAGTCTCAGATATCCTCATGGCAGTGTCTGTATCACTTAATGAGGTAAAACCACAGAGAGAACATAAAATGGATTTTCAGGGTGGAGTTTGCAGACTGAGTTTCCAATAGTGTAATAATGGAGTGTCTTCAGCTCCTTTCGCACTTACCTACTGAGTGTATACTGTACAGTACAAGGCCACCACTAATCAAATTCTCTCTCTTTCCCTCCCCCACGCCTTCGGCTCTGGTGCATCTCCAACATCAGGTAAGAAATTGTTCTATCACTCCAGCAATCAATAGCAATATGGCCTGTAGCTAGCAACACACTGACACTGTCTACACTCAAAGATTTAGATGTGTGCAAATGGCAGCAGTGATATTTTACTCCAGACACCAACAATATTATCAGAGCCCAGGTGAAGCAGCCCAGTAAATCCACCTCTCTTCCATTGTTTGGATCTTTTATCAAGACTGATGCTCCCCACGTAATGAAAGCTATTTGGCAAGAGCTGTCGCTACGTGGCGTCCTGGGAGGGAGCTAAAAATGCTCTGGCTCACGTTGAAAACAGCTCGGCTCAGGCAGCTGCACCACTCCTGCCGTTGTGTGGTGCGTCTCCTCAGCCCTCCTGTGACAGCTCCCCCCAGTTTATGACAAATGGCGGGGCGCTGAGCAGGCTAACAGGGAGGTAATGCCTGTTGGTTCATTAGTAGGCCAGGTCACTGTGGGCTGAGGACCAGACATACATTGCTCTACGCTCCATGCTCTGATGTGCAAAGAAATATAATATATAACAAATGGAAACCTCATTTATGGTTGCACAATTGCAAATGAAATGTTGTAACAGATTTCTCCCTTGAACCAACAAGACAGTTGCTGCTGTCATGGTCATTTTTCATGTAATTTGCACTTATCATTCATTGATGTTTGAATGGTCTTTTAATGATCCAGTCAAAGATTTTCCCAACCAAGTCCTGACCTCTAACCCACAGACCTTGGCCCAAAGTACGGAGATGAAGTGAGTCTCTGGTGATCAGCTGGCATTAGACAGTTGATCCCATCTTAAATGCCATCCCTTTTTAATCAAAATATTCTTTATTGGCTGTTGGGAACCCCCTAACATCTGTTCTACCTCATCCTTGAAATCAATAGGCAGGCGCAGCACCATCCTTTTCTACCGTTCTGTCCTTCATTTCCTCAGTCCCTTCCCTACCACTCACAAACTCTTTATTTTTATCTCTTAGTCACTCACTCTCCTCTCTCCATCCTATCTAAGGGCTCTCAGAGGGCCACAGCCCAAACTGCTGGCCCTGTCTGTCTATTAATAAATGGCATTAACTACCTGGTCCTTCAGGGACTATTCATTTTAAAGATGAACTACCTTAAAGTACAACACAATGCCATCTCATTTTTACTGCTTCCTCATTACTGCTCAGGGCAGCTCTCAACTCATCACCAGACCTTCTCCTCCGCCCCCTTATCCCACCATCCCTCTATCTTTTCATCCTGCCTCAACCACTCCCTTCCCTGACTTTCCTTTTGAGTGAGCGACCGGAGCATCCATAGCTAAATCGATAGCAGAACAAGAAAAATGATTATGATCACAATGGTAACAAAGTTTCCTTTTCTCCAGATGGATTTCTAATTTTCATAAACTCCCATCAGCGGGATGGTTTGGCTTTTGAATAGCCAGTGTTCCAGTTCCCATCTCTGCAAATGCATTTACAGCAATTGTGATGATAAATCTAGGCCCTCATGTTAAAGTGTTTTATACTTGTATAATTACCATGAAAATCAAGTTTATTGTGGAGTGGCGTGCTATGCACTACCATGGGTGTTTCATTCTTAGCAATTACTGTTATAAATGTGCCACAGCTACTGTGTATCTGCACAATAAGCCTCCCAGGCCAGTGTGATCCATGACAATGTGGTACACTGCTGGCCTGCTAAATCATTTACAGTATAACATATAGAGCCTGTTATGTTGGCTTTAATTACCCCCACTCACAATAAGCTTCACTACCATGCTCACTAATTTCACAGTAGACAGCTAATATCACAATCAAAGAGATCAATACAGCTACAAAGAAAATACACATTTGCATTTGGTTGGTCATTAAGTATTTTTAAAGCATTTTTCTCCATTATATTTTTTTGTTTTAGTAGAAGATAAATCTGAATGCTTGCAAATGTTGCACACGTCTTCCCTTGTGTCTGAATGTCAAAATATTTGTTCCGGGTTTGTTTTTGAACCATGGCAAACGGGTGAAGGGAAGGTTTGAAGTTGTAGAGGAACAGCCTCATTATACTCACCAAGCTGCACAGTTATTCTGTATGAAGTGGAGATAAAAGCAAGGGAAAAGCTGAGAGCAAGAAGAAATAAAGAACATGGGGAAAAAAGAATGTGGTGAGAAAAAAAAGAGGAAGCTTGAAGGAAGAGAAAAGGGGGCTGGATCAAACACATAAGGGGGAGGAAGGAAGGGAAGAAGGAGGGGAAGCTCCATGTGTTTCTAAAAAAAGAAGCAAAATACAAAGTTAAAGAGATCAAATTATTGCAAGAGATAGGGACTCCACCGGTATGACTGGTTTATCAGCTGAGCTTAATCGTTTAAAGTCTCCCTCTCACTCTTTCTCTCTGAAGTCCTAAAGACAATTTCAAATTACTCTGTGCTGATATGGCTAATGTTAATTAAAACCTGAATGCATCAGCCCTTATTGTGCTGATGTTTTAAGCGTCAGAACCTTTTTCTTTCTTCTTTCATTTCTTTCTTCTTTCTTCATTTCCTTCTCATAAGAAATATATATATATATATATATATATATATATATATATATATATATATATATATACACACACACACACACACACAAGATGGGACGTGACGAGCATGGTCGGGCCATCAGAGTTAAAGTGACCGGAACGATCCGGATTCATGATCCGACACCATCGATAATAAATGTGATCGTCATTTTGCGACAGAGACAAGCACACACACACACACACACACACACACACACACGTGTGAGGTGGGGGGCACCCTGATACAGTAAAGGCTAAAATCATATATATATATATATATATATATATATATATATATATATATATATATATATATATATATATATATATATATATATTATAATGTTAATGTAATGTTTTCTAATTTATCTAATTAATGACATTTTGGGGGGGGGGGGCTGCCCTCGCTGCTAAAACAATCTTAGTGGAAACACTGAGGATTTGGTTGATACTGTCCAGCAGTAAGCACAGCATTTGTTGTGTGATATAAGCAGCAGGCAGGTGGGGGCTGTAACAGCAACTGCTAGTAATCGCTGGTAACAACCATTCACACACCTCAGGTTTACACTCATGGCCCAGTGTGAGCAGCTGCCAAGCGAGCCTTTAAAGACTAGTTCAGAGGCAGCTCTTTAGCACACATGCTTTAGTTCTCTAATATTAATTCCTACACCTTACACTACACTAACATTGCTCCCACACCCACACACTACTGCTTTAATGCAGGAATTCATGCAAAGCAAGCATAAAGACCACTCGTGCACAAACACTAATTTGCATTGTCTGATGCTTGAAGATACATGCAGACAAACACATACCGGCCTTCCCCAGGTAGAGCTTTCAATCGAGGCACAGTCCAGATATTCTTCAAATACCAGGCTCCACTGGCTCCGTTTCATTCTTGTCTTGTCTCTCTGTTCTCTAAGACAGATGTACTGTATGGTTCTGCTGAACTACTGAGTCGAAGAAAATCACTCTGTTTTTGTACAGAGATGCGTCGATCACTGTCCTTCAATAAGCCATCTGGCACCTTCTTGGCAGTGGCTAATATTTATAGATGGCATAATTATATTCACATTGTATGACTGATTATATGGCAAGAAAATAAGCAGACTTATTATGGTTTCACTTGTCTAAAAGTATTCTAACAGGCCACTACACCTGGTGTCCAACAAGAAGATTGAGGTAAAATTGAGCGCAGAAATTCTTGTTGCAGTGTTATAATATCATGGCTTCACAAGTGTGAGCGTGTGCACGTGGCCACTGGAGAACTACATTTAAGCTCTCCACCATAGATAGAAAGGGTTAATTTGACACCTCCAAAAGCTATTTCGACACCCGGGCGACCGTCGCTACTATAGCTGCCCGGTTTGACATTCTATCTTGTTTGTACCCTCCCACATTGAATATGCAATCAAATCGCTCCCCCAGCAGATGAAATGGCATCCAGTTGACTCTCATATCCTCCACATGCATGATGTGAAGGCTCCTCATAGCGAGTGTGTATGTGTGATGAGGGGGTTGAACCAACCCCTGGGATCTGCTCTGTGATGAAACATTCAAGAGGAGTTGCCAGAGGAGTGTATTCAACAACCGGCTGTAAAATGAAGCTCTGGAAAAGCAATCTCCACTCACAGAGACCTATTGCTTTCATTACCACCGAAGCTCTGTGCATCAAAGGCTATATTTTACTAAGATAAGCGTTATGTCATGATTCCTCGACGGTGGGAGGGTCTGGATGGTCATTTGCATACCTTGTACATGCATGCTGAGTATACAAAGAGCTGGATAAAAACATTACTTGAATCTTCGTAGTTCATTCTGACCCTATCATACTTTGTAAAGCGTGGAGCATGTATATTATGCCCATCCCACACATATTAAATGAAGATAAATAGATTGCATTAATTGTATAGTATCCGCGCTAAAGGCACTGATTAATGCCACTGTTTGCTGATTCAGGCACTGTAGTGATTTATGAGCACTTTTATAGCTGATAATTTTCATCATGCACATTGTTCATTCTAAGACGTTTGCAAGTGGAATTATGTATGTGCGTGCACGTGTGTGCGTGTAGTTCATAGGCACATGCTGTAGCAGTGAACATGCAGGGAAATTCCATGAGCGTGTTTGTAGAGGTGAGTGAGGGAGCAGTCAGCGTTTGTTTAGCAAATCAGGCAAATGAGTGTCATAAAGCAAGCCAGAGGCAGGATGGGTGCAGGAAACCCACTGAGGAAAGAGCCCCCCCACTTCCCCCTCCTGGGAATAGACCTACCCACCCTACTCACGTCGCACACATTACATTTCAGCAATTAAACATTGACTGATGCCTGACTGATCAAGGTTACCAGGCCAAGGTGAAGCCCAATGAACAGTGTCACATTGCTTTATGGTCTCTGTCCCATAGGTCTCCATTTCGATGGACCCTGCAGTGCACTAATAAACTCTGCACATTGAAACTCATCCTCACATGACCAAATGTCAACATTATTTGTCCTTAAAATGGACCATTGCTTATGTTTTCCGCACAAGTGACTCTTGAGATCATGTATACTTTTGTGTCTTAATGACTGGTTGTGAACCAAAATCCTTAAAAAAAGAAAATTTGACCGACCCGTTGTGATGGGCTCGGGTCAGGTATCCACACTCTAATATGTATCTGTCAGAGCATTAATACTTATGTTCTAAAGAATACAACATATGCCAAAACACTAATGAATATAATTTCAAATTAAAAACATAAGACACAAGTCATTTTAAAAGCACTTACAAATGACCCTTATTTGGCATTTGAGAAGTGGACTGCTTTGGGTGCCCCTTGCCCTCAAAGTAAGAGTCCCATTTATTTCTTCCGTGGACAATATGAGCTGAGCAGTTTCATAGTTCACGTGAAACGCTCATGTTTCAATCATCGGGACAAAAGACTAACAACTGCATTAGAAGAAACTATGTGTTTCTTTTATTTTAAAAAGTTGAAGGTAAAAGAATGGGCACATAAAAAGATGAGAGTTGGCTCCTAAGGTGCAATTCAGGAAGAAATATCCAGTCGCGGAGCTTTAAGTCCTTTTCAGATACATTCCTTACATTGGGCAACATTTTTTGATTATACTGCTGATACGGCGCAGTTTACACATACAGCTGGAATCATAGTGGGGGCAGTTTTGGATGAACTCGACTGTGCTGTGCTTTATCCATATTTGCAATGATAAAGTGATTTAATTTCCTTATTGATTCATACTTCTGACTGGCATTTTCTCTATAGCAACAGTGGCTGAGGCTCATGGGTTGTAATTTTTAGAGCCATCTGTCATAGCTGCTAGAATGTTTTTCTTAAAACAAAGATTAATTAAATATAAGATATTTCTTCTGTCAAGGAGACTCTTGTGTTAAATTTGAGCATGACATTGAAGGAAAAAGTTAGAAAGTCAGAGTGCAACTAAGAAACTCTCATAGGCCAAGGTGTAAGACATTATGCGCTGACAGAGCAGGGAGAATGGGCGAGTTGGTGAGTCTGTCTGTTTGGAGCACGTGTGTTGAAGTGTTCTGTCTTCTGCCTGGCACACAGACCAGATCCCAGAGGAGAGATGCAGGTTAATCAGACATGTTGCTCTGAATTAGAGCCTCCCAGCACCACCACCGCCCTTGCTGATTTCCTCAGCCTGCCATCTTCCATTCTGTGCCTCTTTCCAGTACAAGCTGCTCGGCAGTAATGGAGATAACTGCCGTGTAATAGACTTTTTTGTCGTGTCCCCTGGTGTCAAAGTGGCCTAGGTTCCCTGTGACATGGCTATTGATTCCTGATCAGGCCTGCTCACTTGAGAGGCTGGGGAGAGATGTAGCGAGAGATGGAAGGCCTGGCCCCGGGGCTAATGGGCCAAGGGGGCAAGGCTGAAGGGTATGGGGCCAGGCCAAGATAGACCTCCTCAATAACAGTCCCTTGGAGCTACACTGTCCTTTAGGTAAATGACTCATTTCATTATAATGATTTACTGAAAACCCCCCTCCTGTCCCACCTGTCATTGCCAGACTTTTTTGCTCTCTCTTGTGCTGTCCCATGCTGTTTCATTTTCGCTTCTTCCCCCTCCCACCCTATTTCCACCCCTCCTTCCATCTTACCCTCCACTGGCCATTCAGAGAAAGGATCATAACTCAGGTCAGGCCTATAAAAGCTTCAGGATGACAGCATGCATGGACCTTGCATTATAGGGTCAGCCTGGACTTCATTATCACAATTAGACTGGGGTTTTGTTGGCCGGCTCGATGGGGGACTGCTTAGCCCAAATGCTAGCATGTACTTCCTTACAACCGAATGACTGGAAAACACAGAATGCTGCAATCTTCCATTAGAAGGGCCCATTTTGAAACATGAGGTCTGTCCTGTAATGTTTTGTAAAAACTAGCACCAAAGAATGATTACAGAAGGGAACCCAAGAGTGAAACTGACAAGTCATTAAATGTTGCTACTGGAGGAGAAGCAAGTCAGCATTGATTTATTTATTTATTTTTGGAAGAATTCAGGGTGGCGAAAGTTGCAGAAAAATAGGCTTGACTAAATAAACAAAACTAAGGCTAATCTAATATGTGGACACCTGTCAAAGGATTGGGGGGTTCGGGGGGAATATTATTCATGTGAAAGGCCATTGGAGGATTAGAGTGAAAGGTCAGAGAGAGGGGGAGAGAGAGAAAGAAAGAGGGAGCAACATAATGAAGGCAGAGCAGCTGTTCAAAAGAGGACAAGAGTGGAGGAGATAAGAGAAGGAAAGAGAGAGAGAGAGAGATTGCGGGAAGACGAGAGACTGTATTTTTAGGAATTAATGATTTATTGACTGGAGAAAGAGCAGAAACAAAAAGAGAGCATGATAGTGTGTTGGAGAGAAGCATGGACATGGCCAATCATTTCAAAAGGCCTGAGTGGAGACATTTTGTCCTTGTCATTTTAATTTGGGGTGAGAAGCACACACACTATAGAGTTACACATATTTATGGGGTGTCTCTTACCTGTTCTGAGGTGTATGAGTGAGGAGCTGGAGTCAGAGACTGTCCACCCTGCTGCTAGGATCCATTAATTCATATAGCAGTCGACCCAGTGCTTTCAGTGGACCAGGTGTGGCCTTGAACGATGCCTGTTAAAAAAAGACCTAATTTCCATTCTGGGGACTTTAAGTACTTAGGCTTGTCGTGCCCAGGAGGGCAGTACGGTGTGGTATAGAGAAGTGCAAGCAAATCAGAGCGTGAACCGAGCCACTGTGAATCGCACTGCTTTAAATTGAACGGGAGCATGGCTACTATGGTCTCCCTCCCTCTGAGTCTCTTTGTTACCGTACAGCTCTTGACTGACTGGTCGCACTGGCTGGCTAACTGATTTGTTAGCTTCCTCAGGCTCCGCCAAAAACAGCAGCCCCTACTGACCCCCCTCCTCCTCTCTCTAAAAAGGTAGCATTAATATGCTCCAGCAGTATTTCCCCTATCCTCTTTAGAACCTAATCAGACTTTATTCAGATTTGCACAGCTGTAGTTCATGTATTATGCAGCATTAACTGGTACTTCAATAGTCATTAATAACGAGTCGGCTGGCCTCTGAATAAACGATGATGCAGGAGGATGATGAGGTGTACGAGCAATGGAGGGCAGGGAACATAGCCTGTCAACTCCTACAATGTATGTCCTTCAAATAGTTATTTATTCCCTTATTGTGTGGCACACTATGACGTCAATGACAGCAGCGGTGTTAGACGCAATTACAGCAGCGGCAGGTTTGGAGCACTGACTTTGAGTTTTAAAAGTTTTTTTGAGCAGGGGAGCTCTGAGCGCCCTTTGTTGAAAATTCTATTGAAATATTTGTTTGCATGGCTCAGTGGCATTTAATCTCCTGTTGTTCATCAGTTTCCGCTTGATTTATTTCTTCACCTTCGTCTATTTATTGAATTTAATTACACCTCAAATCCCAACGCAAACCTACTGCTGTTAAGGGCGGAGGGAGGCGGGGGAGCAGGGAGGAAAGGGGAGGAGGTTGGGGAGTGATGTCGAGTATAAACCATGACTCAGACAAATTGCCTACTCCTCCCAAAGACATGCAGTGTGAGCCTTGTTTTATTTAAGCATGCTCACATGTAGACAAACATACACTCATGGACACACACACACACACACACACACAGACGCACAAACACACACACACACACGGGCTAAGAAATCAAGCTAAGAACAGTCCAGTAAGACACACATCCTCTAAAATCTGTAGTCTGTCTGCGGCCTCGCCGACCACATAAAATATTGGTCAGTTAATTAGGCAGTAATTGTGCAATGTGCTCTCCTTTTTATGTGCCATACATTGGACCATAAAGAGGCCAGTGTGAAGATGACTGGGAGACAGGGACACTGAGGTGTGCACTATAGCATCAGCCCATTCCAGGGCTACAATATGGCCAGAGGTCACATATATTTCTTTTTTGAAGGGGAGTGGAAAAGGCCCAACCCTCTGCTGTATTTCACTGAGAGGGCTAATGAAAGAGGCAGTCACCTTAACTGGCTGCGTGCCTTAACTCTTACCACTATATATACACTGTATAATAAGTCACAGTTTACTGTGTTACATTTCCATTATCAATGTGTCTCATTTATAATGTTTGTATGTGATCTGCTTAAAATGTCAGTCTTGTCCAGAAGTCTGACACCACTTTGTACTTGTCAGCAGAGCATCCAAGATGGACTCTTTTCAGAGTTTGACTTTGACATCTTTTGAAGAGATAAAAAATCTCTGGAGTTACAGAATTGAAGTTGAAGGTATCATGACGTGCACGGCTGAGACCACAGAGCACGCTGGAGGATTCATTTCACTCTCCTGTGATTGAATGGGCATAGACTTGGTCACCAGGTTCAGATATTAGAGAAAGGACATGCTTTATGCTTCCCATCTCCTCTTTTATGGCCTGTGCTTACATACTGGAGCTAAACTGAAGTTGCTGTGAATGAGCATGTGCAATATATGCTCACATGACATCTCACTCTGTATTTATTCCTGAGTCTCTGTGTGCTGATGCATCCTGGGGTTAGTTTACGTGTTGTGTGTGTGCACAGAGCTGCAGGTGTGTGTGTGTGTGTGTGTGTGTGTGTGTGTGTGTGTGTGTGTGAGTGTGAGTGAGTGAGTGAGTCAGTGTGCCGCTGTACTGCAGGGCCAGCAGCGCACAGCAGCGAGACAGAGATGTGACAGTGATGGCTCCTTAGCCCCGGGCCACAGCTGGGAGGCCTGAGACACACCCACGCTACTGACCTTCACTGTCACCACTGCAGTAAACACACACACATGCATAAAAACACAGGGACACACAACACAGCAATGCACTCACATGAGTACATGTGAGTGCATTGCATGCACACACACATACACACACACACACCATTCTTCTCGTTTCCCACCTACACTCAGCTTTTTCTCGTCTGTTCTTCTCCCCTCCTCTCCATGAGTCAGAGCTTATCAGGCCAGCTGCAATGATTCACCACCAGCTGGAGCTGCTTTCTGCATCCAGTTCTGTCCCTCAGACAAACTCCATATACTCGTACTTCATTACCATCCTCACTCAACCCAACTGTTTGATCTCTCACCCCCCACCACTTGTATTCCATACCCTTGCTGTGGTCGTCAAGACTCATCCCTTCTTCTCCTTTGCTTTTTTTACTATTCATACATTACTAATGGTGACAGCAGAAGTATCTTTTTTCTCAAAAAACAAACATGATTCTTGCGTTCAGGATGTTGTATTCAGATCTGTGCAAGGTTGTAATGAGTCTCCTTGGCCTCCTGGCTTCTCTATAAATATTTATGCTCGGGGTGGTGAGCCTACAGGTCATCACGTTCTGCGCCTGCTTCTTCTGTCAAATCAGTTGTCAGGCTAAAGCATGATGTGCATAAGTAAGTGTCACGCAGATGGGGAAAATTATAAATTTAACTTGGACAGCTACAGCCTTGCACTTCTGAACCCATCTGAGGTGTCGCAGTTCTCGTCCACTTTCTCTTTGACATTTTATTTTCACTGCTGTTAATGGGACCTATCGTGAATTCATCATGCATATTCTTAATTCTTAATTTGAACTGTGTGAACTGACACGGCTGGAGCAGCGATCAGTTGGTCACACCTAATGTGATCTTAGCATGTAAAATTTATCATGCCCTAATTTACATTCAAAATCAGTCAATATACTTAATACTGCATTAAACCACATCACTCAATAGTTCAGCCTAAGCTTTTCTGGGTGCATTCCATAATCCACTTCCCACACACACACCCTTATACAGTCTGTATGTAGGCCCATCAGTACATAATGCCAAATGTTGTGCTCGGAGTGAATCCCATGCTGCTTTACTGTCGCAGTGCGTTCTTGGTGTGTTGTTTTAGTGTCACAATATACTAAGAAGTACGCTAACAAGTGTTTTTTTTTTTTTATGGTTCTTTAGTCTATTACGCACTGCAGGGAAATATCTGTGATGGTACGCAGAAGAACCGAGGAGGATTGGCGATAATAGGGCACAGGAGAGGAGAGCAGGTTTTAATGGGGCAGAAAGGAAGGAGATATGTTTGTGTATCTTAACCACAACAATAACATCAGTGGCTACTGCACTTTCCTTGATCTACCATAATAAAACTGTACACACAAACATGGGAGAAAATAATGTTTGTCCTTTATATGGATAGCTGTACTTGCAGAACCTTTTACACGTGGGACATCAGTTTCAATAATTTACAATTTAGTCCTCTGCTAATCCTTGTATCTTATTCTTCCCAAATAAGTGTGGAATAATTGCAGGTGTTTCAATACATTATATATTCTTGAATCAAATAGTAATCTTGAAGGTCTCTTAGGCTACAAAAGATATCTGGCAGACTAGAGATACATATTTTCTACTGAATCAGTGCTGAAGTAGAGCTTTTGGTATGACTTTTTCAAGCTGGCCATCTTTCATTTTTAGGAAAATTAGATTACTCACACATGCTGTTTTGTGTGCATGTGTGTGGAGTTGGGTAAAAAAGTCCTTCATTGCCCTGCTTACAAGCAACAAAAACATCACTGCATGTGTCTAGTTAACATTACACTCTCGTGGCAACACACTCTACATGGCTCGGGCAGCACGTAACCTTAGCCTACAGTTAGCTAGCAGCTACCTCAAACTTGAGTTGACATGACAACAAAATGCCCTGAACATAAACCTGACAGCAGGACGTGCTGCAAATGTTTGAAAACTATTCTGTGTAAAGACAGGAACACGACAAAGTTAACGAAGCATCTGCAGACGCTCAGGTACATTTGAAAGCAGAGGGGCGCTCCGTGTTTGACTGTTTGTGTGACCCCATGCTAAGCACATCAGCGTGTTCATGGCAGTGGGGAGACAATTGCTGACGAGTTTGGAGCTGGAGTAGTTATCATGCACTGAGACTCTGATTTAGTGTTAAATTGTTGCAGTTGGGTGAGTTTTTTTTTTTTTATTATGTGATTTTCTGATAGAAATTTGAAAGGAGTTTTGCATCTATTTATATTTGTATATTAAAGTGAAGTTTTCCTTTTAACTTTTAGTATGTAAGCTTTTCGAGCGATAGAAAAGACATTCGGTTCAGTCAAGGGGACATGCAGCTATTGTACTGCTGAGCAAGGCAACTGTTGGTCACATGTAAGCTGCACATTATGTACTGCATTAGCATGTACATTGTACATGCTTCTGTGTTGGCGTATAGATGCACTTGTTACATTTACATTACATTTTTCATTTAGCTGATGCTTTTATCCAAAGCGACTTACAATAAGTGCATTCAACCATGAGGGTACAAACCCAGAACAACAAGAGTCAAGAAAGTACAATTTCTTCAAAAAAGCAAAACTACAAAGTGCTATAAGTAAGTGCCATTTAAGTGCTACTAAATTGTTATATATAGGTATAGTCGGAAGAGGTGTGTTTTTAGTTTGCGGCGGAAGCTGTGTAAACTTTCTGATGTCCGGATGTCCATGGGGAGCTCATTCCACCATTTAGGAGCCAGGACAGCAAACAGTCGTGATTTTGATGAGTGTTTAGCTCAGCAGTGAGGGAGCAACAAGCTGATTGGCTGAAGCAGAGCAGAGTGAACGGGCTGGGGTGTAAGGTTTGACCATGTCCTGGATGTAGACTGGACCGGATCCGTTCGCAGCACTGTACGCAAGTACTAATGTTTTGAAACGGATGCGGGCAGCCACCGGTAACCAGTGAAGGGAGCGGAGGAGCGGAGTAGTGTGAGTGAATTTAGGTAGGTTAAAAACACACTTGTGTGTGCCTATGTATGTTTGTGTGTACCCTGAGCATGCACACACACACAAACAGTACATGCAACTGTCAGCACACTACAGCACTGTATATCTGGTCCATGCAGCACCATTAGATCTTTCTATGACATTTGATTTACACGGGCTGTCAAAAGCCCTGTGTGCTGTCTTCTCTTCCAGGAATAACCTACACCTCCTCTGAAAGAAAAAAATAAAGCACTGAAACAAAGGGGTGTGTGTGTGTGTGTGTGTGTGTGTGTGTGTGTGTGTGTGTGTGTGTGTGTGTGTGTGTGTGTGTGTGTGTGTGTGTGTGTGTGTGTGTGTGTGTGTGTGTGTGTGTGTGTGTGTGTGTGTGCACGCGCACGCGCGTGTGCGTGTGCACGCGCAGCCTGGGGGTAAGAGTTCCTGCAACACCCCTGATTTACACACTCCAAGTCAATGTTGAAGGAATTAGATAATTAGCTGCTGAAAATATCTGTGTGTGTGAGAAAGTGAGAGACATGTAGTGTTTGCTTATGTGTGTGTTCATGCGGTGTGTGTGGGGGGGGGCGCCCTGTGCAGTTACACAAGCCCTAAGATTGAGTGCATTTGTTGTTCTTGACCATCTTCACTGTCGTGGTTGCAGTGAGCTGAAAAGGTGAGCCCTCTGCCTTCCTTCAGTTTTTACTGTGGTGGATTAGGGGCATGCTGTGTTTGGCGTGAAGCTTCAGCCATTCACAGAGTACTGAGCAGCGAGGGTGGGGGTGAGCTTGTTGTTTGTGTATCCTTGCTGTAAGGATAATGATGTGATGAATGGAGAGAGGGAGAGAGTTGGAGAAAGAGAGAGAGATTTCAAGGCTAATGCCTGAGGGGATGTCAGACAAACCTGTGTATGTGTAATAACCACGGAGGTTAAAATGCTACACTGGCACTAGAGATGGCTGCCAAATATTTTGACATCCACTCTACCTCCTCCACACAGCTGCTGCTGAGGTTAAGGAAGAGAAGGATGATTTACAGCGGAGAGAGAGATGGATGAATGTGAGTGAGAGGAGGGAGAGACTAGAATGTGAAAGAGTGTGGGCAACCGAGGTGTTGATGTACACTCAGTAAGAGAGATTGGGTGGGAAAGAAAGAGAAAGCTGCCTGCAATGCCCGCCTGTCTGTCTCCCTTGATTTCTTTCTCTCAGCGCTGTGTGCCCGAGGATGCGTCCATAGTTCTATTTGTTTCAAGGTTGTTCTAAATGTGACTGATGTGAACCGCCAACGCGCTGTTTGCTTTGCTTTCTTTCACCACAGTTGCATGCAAAAAGAACGTCATACCTTATTAAATGTGGCACAAATAAAAAACAAGCAGCACAAATGATGCAGATGGACGTTACAAACAGGGTTATCTCCATGCTAACATGGTGCAGGGCTGAGTGTTTAATGGTGTATTTAAATTTTCTCATCCCTGTGAGCTGTTGAATGCCTCAACAAAAATCAGTTATGGTCTGCGAGATAGGTCACTTGATGCACAGTGTTTATTACCAATTGAAATAGGGGGGAAATTACTTTGCCAGCAGATAGGACTTGTGTGTGTGTGTGTGCGCGCGCGCATGCAACGTCTCCTTAACCCCCCAGGGGCTGTATATATAGATTGTGTCTCTCATCTTCTTTTTATTCTGGTGTGTATGGATAAATAACCCCTGTTCCCTTTAGATTAGCCGTGACCTTTCCACCCCTTCTCTGTGCACCTAACAGGCCCTTACAACCCTTATCCCATGATTGCATTGTGAATCCTTCACAGTAACAAATGTCAACTTCATTGATTGGCCATCTTAGCCAAAAATAACAGACGCCTAAAATTAGGGGGGGTCCGCTATGGCACGGCCGCGGGGTCCCCAGGCTGTGCTGAGAGTGCGTGTTGTGAGAGATTGCAGAGAAAATAGAAAACCTTACTCATTAACTTCAAGTCCACAGCCCCAAGATTTCATGGATTAATCAATGCTAACCTACTTTATCAAAGACACTTATCTTCCACATACAGAAATCTATGCATGTCCCCGGCCAAGAGGTCGATAGCAGGAAATATTTTACATTGCCCACCCTTTTCCATCACTAATCCTCCTTCTCTCTCTCCGTCCTCCTCAGTCACTGCCTCTGTGTCTCTTCTTTTGCCTAGATGTCCTTGGGATGGGAGCGTGCGTAGAGAAGGGAGACCCATATCAGATAACTTATTGGTTCATTTTGCCCATGTCTTTCCAATAATGTGTAACATTACCAGTGTTATTAGATAGGAGATTAATGGTGCTTGGCTCTGCTCCTCCTCTTCAGGATGGGACATAGAGGAGAGAAGATAAAGGAGAGAGAGAGAGAGAGAAAGAGAAAGAGAAGGGGGAGGGAATTAGGTGAACGGAGAGACAGGGAATGAGAATAAGTGAGTCCTCTTTGACTTCGGAGGCCTTAATGTCTGACTTAGCCCTGTAGTTAGAGGGTCATTTCACCAAGCTGACTGACAGACCACAGGGCCCTGAACTTCTCCATTTCCCTCCTCCATCCACCACCCTCCTGCTTCGCCTCCACCCTCCTGCTTCACCTCCATCCTCCTGCTTTGCCTCCCCCCCCTCTCTATCTCTCCATCTTCCTGAGTACTACCATTCAGCAGCCTTTGATCCTCCTCCCTCACATCAATCAATGCAGACAGCAGAGAGAAGTGAAAGAGAGGGAAGGATGACTCGTCTTCCAGTGCTTCAGGTGCTGTCTCTGCCGTGTGTGTCAGGCAGAGGTCTGATGCTCTGTTTATTTATGCACTTATTTATGTGTTTATTAGGCAGCGCTGCTCCCCTTCTGTGCTCCTGTTTTCTCTTCCGCTCCCTCCGAAGCAGTCTGCAGAGGTGCTGTCAAGTTATTTGATTTTACCAGGGTCATAATGTTGTAAACATTGCTGATGTTAACAACCATACTGAATAAGGATGCCTCCTTATCACTGCTGCCTTTTAAATCTGCGTGGAATTTCCATCTATTTTCTGTATTTCAGCTCTCTTTACATTTGCTCACTTTATCCCCCACACCTCCGTCCCTCCCCTTTCTGCTCCCTTTCTCTGTTGTATGGAGTAATAACTTGCTCATTATGGGATGTAAGAAATATCTACTAAGAGATTATGCCAGATATAAAAAGCTCACAGGTGATGGGAGTCAGAACCTCTCTGCATCCATAATGAGGCCCGGGGATTGCAAAGCACGCTCCACAGAGACCGAGCATCCTCCAATAGCCCCTGCACCGAGGCCTAACTCAGCTTATTGAGAGACAACTCGGCCCAGCCCAGCCCAGCTCAGCCCAACTCAGCCCGGCTGAGCTCGGCTCAGTTCAGCTCCACTTAACATTGGACTGTGTAATTAATGTATTTACTGCAAGCTCATCTGCTCTTGGTCTGTCAGTCAATGGGCTTGGGAGTTTTGTTGTGCCCTTGCGTTGGCGTTTGCCCGCTGCACCCTTGGCCTCCTCCTCATCTGCTCACCTCAGCTGCTTAGTTCTGGGGAACGAACAACTTACCTCCCTGGAGCTCTGTCGACTGAATGCAGTACACTTCTCCTCTCTTTTTTAGTCTACTATCCTGCCTGCCAAGAACTGAGAAAAATCTGCCAATTCTATCCAAATAGATCTCTCTCTGTTCCAGGCTTTGCCTTCAAGATGTGGTTTCAGGTGTTTTAGCTATGGTCTTGCTTTATTAATGAAAGTCTTTAGTTCATCTTCACTAAAGTTGTGTGGCCAAATTTGTAATGTGTTAAACCTTTAATGAGCTTTTGTGCACATGAAACTGTTATTCTGTCTGTTTTCATATGAAAAGTTATTGGACACAAAAAACTACAAGAGGAGGTACATTTTTTTTCTATTGGGCACTAAAATCTGAATCTGTATCCTGGAACGAGGTCTTGGTGGGTGATATTTTATTAAATATATATAATCAACCTAAAAACCTCAAGCGACACAGCTGGAAATATATATATGAAAAAGAGAGAATTAAAGCAGAAAGTAAAAGTCGTGAATTCTTAGCTTGTGTGCTGCTTAAATGAAAAAGTTGATTCCTCAGTGGAAGCATCTGAGAAACATAGTAATATTAAGGAGGAAGGGGGCAGGATGAAAGCAAGAGAGGAGATGAGGAACATCTTTGTCCATGACAGGAGCAGCGAAGGACAAATGTTTGAATCATTCAAAACTCCAGAGACCGTTACAGTGACCAATGGCAATAGGGTCTGTCTCGTGGAGCGTATGGCATGCCTTGGGCCATCACTCCCCCTTTTCTGTTCCTCCATTCCTCCACCTCTCCATTACTTACACTTAACACACACAGGTACAGTGGCAATAAAGAAGTGTGTGGGTCAGCAAGAGAAAAATAATGTGGATAAAAACTAATAAAAGTGAGTAAAGGAATGAATTAGTGGAAGAGAAAATGTCTGACAAGGTGGAGAGTTTGAGGATGAATAGTAAACAAGTACTAGATAAAGATACTAGTTTGAAATACCATATGGCTAGGGTTGTGATTAAGGTTGTTCTGAATGTGAATTTTGGGATCGATCACAGATTGTTTGAAGTAGTATCGTCCGATCCCCGGGTCTATGGCCCTGTTTACGCCTGATACGCCAAGTGACCACTTAAGATCAGATTTCTCTTCCCCTGCTCTACATGCAAATAAACACTACAGGGCTGAATCCTACTCAGAACTTTGTCTGTAAATGTCCATTATTACTGTCAAGTTGTCCCTTTTTTTCAATTCAGGGCCACATTAAACTCCTGTATCTGCCTGTGTCACATGTTCCACCTGCGCTGGCAGTGGCTGCAGGGGTGACGCCGTGCAGGATTTTATAATTGAACTATATGAGCAGGACACACAACCTTCTCTGGCTGTGTGGAAATCTGATGTTTTCACATAACATGACGAAGAAAGGCATTTACACTAGAGAAAGGAGAAATGTGAGTCCTGCTTGCACCGTACAGTGCATGTCCGGCCGGGCTGTGATTGTCTCTCACCCGGGAGTCATACATAGCGGACTGCATGTAGAGGAGGTTATACAACCCGATCAGAAAGACCACTCGCAATAGAATCCACTGCTCTGCAAATTAACACGAACATCACCCAGTTTGCAAAGATGAAATGTGTTGCATTTTAACCAACACAGACAAATGCACACAAACATTTTTATGTTAATGTATAACTTTTTCTGAATTTATAAACCAGTGAAGCTCATGATGCAGCCTTTGCCATAATTAATCCATACTGAGTATTTGCAACTCTTAACAGAGATGAGAAGAGAAGTAAGAGGCCTCACTCGTTAGCTACTTCCACCATCAGCTCCGGGAAAAAAGGGTTTCTCTGTAGAGAGTTGCACTTCTTGAGTGACAGCTGTTTGTTTTGCCTCATCTGATTGGCGTTTATAGTGATTGCCGGTCAAACCAATTAGAGGAGATATCGGCTGATACTGATCGGTGGCTGATCAATAAAAGCACCCTTAACTGTATAGTATGGATTTATTCTCACTACGGTAATAAAGCAACATATAGCCACGGCTTGGCGGTTTACTGCCAACCCCCCAACATTTTAGGGTCCAAACATGTATGAAAATACCCCAAATTAACACTGTAAGCAGACTTAGTGGAGTTGTTCATGGCTCTCTGTGTATCTGCCTTGGGCTTGGTGGTGCTATGGCCAGGCCGTGTGCCCTCTGCCGGAATTGGTGTTGCCATGTTCCCTGTTTCTTCCCTGACTCCGTGAACTCTGTCTTGGGCAGTGGAGCTGTGCATGGCTACCTGGGTATCTGGTCTGACCACTCAGTAACACCTGTGGTGATAACGGTAATGAGCTCAATCCTGCGGTAGGCATCACTATGGCCGTGGTACTGCAGCCCTACGTATGGCTGAAGTGTTTATGGTCAATGTAAAACATAGCAGTTGAAAATTTACAGAACCCCTTTACACAACTACTTGAAATGAGCTAAAACCGGTCATCCGTATAAAAACTCTATGGTCTGAACAGTCAGTATATTCCCTCCTGACGTCATAATACAGCCATTTCATTTAGAAAGAGCAACAGCCATTGGAGACGCTAACACTCAGCAATAGTGTAACCTTATCACACACTCAATCATTTAAATACAATCGTGTTTTTAAACCTAACCAAGTTGTTGAGGTCCAAGGCATAAAGGCACAGACACATGCAGTCACTCACTCAACTCCAGAGAGTGAGATTCCCCCCCCCCTTTTTTTTTTTAGGCACCAGCAGCTTTTACTTGGTGTTTGTTACCCTCTTTGACCTGTGGGGACTATTAAATATCACTTCCCTTTAAGTGAAGAGGAAAGACAACTTCACCTAACTTCGAAACACTGTTAAAGGTCAGACATCGCTGACAACTACATACACAGACACTCACAAATACACAGGTCTTCAGAAAAACAAACATGCAGGTGTAAACCCAAACTAACATTAAGCTCTTACACTCAATGACCCTTTCCCTCATCTGTTCTCTCACCTTCCTCTTAAGTGCATCTCTTTTTCAAGGTATTTTCTATTTCATCTTGTGTAAGCCTGAAGGTTTGCCCAATGCGAAGGTGTTTTCTTTCTTTCCTTAAACGTTTCACTTGGGATATCAGATATCGATTGTGATGTTTTTTATTAAAGGAGCGTGTTTTGTGAAAGAGAAGCAGCTCTGGAACAGGAGACATTTGCAGGACACTCTGTCACATCCACTCCTGCTCCTGAGCTGATGAGAATGAATGCACTCTCTAATATTCAATGAGCATGTGTACCTGTGTGTTTGTGTGGCTTTGCATGTGTGCTAATGGATATCTTTTTTTTTTTTACGTGTCTACACTGTGTGTATACATTGTCTGTAAAGCTATATTTGTCAATGTGTGTGTGCTTGAACAACTTTTCAGTCACAACAGCACAGCAATTTATTACAATTTGTCTGCCTGGCCCTGAAGTCTTCATTAGACAGTCACAAAACACAGAGATGGGGCTGCAAGGTCGCCGTCCAGCAGGCCAAATGAAGATGCGGCCCCTCAATTTACCAACTCTATGGGGAACACTGCACACACGTATCCAGACACCAAAACGTGCACGAATATATACAAGCATATTGTTTTTCTCTGTGTATACTCTCAATCAGCTCTCAGTTTCCATGTTTTGACAGAAAAGCTGTGAAACAGCCATCAAGCACAAAACTCCATCACAATCTTTCATCAATGGTGCATTTTACAATGGGTGAATAATGAAGATTGAGTTTTCCAGTTGATCCGTCTGTCCACGGACGCTGCGCTGTTTGCAAAATGATGTATCAATTTAGTGAAAATGAACCTGATTTCATATTCATCTGTGCTTATCATCATAACTATTCATGCTAAGGATATCATGGCTGAGTGTATTTGATCACTTCACTACAAACAGTCTTCCCAGACGGCTTTGTTGTATCTTTCTTTGCCCATTAAGCTGTTCATTAAAGAATGGCCTTGTCTAGGCCTGCGCGCGCGCGCGTGCATGCGTGCTTGTGTGTGTGTGTACATTGTGCACGTTCAGGGCCCTGTGTAGATACAAGAGGGAGAGTGTGCATATACTGTATGTTTGCATACTCGCCCCATTATCCATGCTTTGTGGCACTGTGAGCGGGGGATGCAGATTTGTTTCTGTCAAGGTTAATAAATGAAGAAATCAAGGTGAGTGTGTCTCAATCCAGACACAAGGACACTGGGAGGGGGGGATCAGACACCCAGCTGGTACCTCTGAAATTTTAATTAGGCCCTCTCTTTACTTCCCCTCCACAGTCAGACATTGTGGTCGAGTATTCAGACATCAGTGGAACTATTTTCTCACTCAATATTACCTCAGCCAGTGATGGGATGGTGCGGAGCTGCGGCTTGAGTTTAAAGGCAGCACCCCCTCCACCCCCACCCCACCTTCTCTCCACCCATCTCCTCCTCACTCAATCTTTGAAGCACACATGGTTTATTGTGTTAATAGTACTTTGTGGAGTGTACACCACCATGTATTGTATCCAGTTTAATGGAAACACATTCACACAGACAACCTGTTAAAATTGAAAAAGTTGAATAGGCGGACACAGAGTATTAACCTTTACATTGTTTTCCCCGTCAGCCTTATGGGTTTTGTCCACCCTGCTTTGACTGTTTATGAAGCATAAAGTTATAGGATACTGTTTTGAATTCATTTCAAATTTTCTAATGGCTGCAAAGAAGAAAACCTGTTGTCCTCCTCAGACAAGTCTGACCCTGACTGCTTTGATTGTGTCATATTTGACCTGTGAAGACTCACAGATCCTATACATTTCAATCAATCACACAATGTGAAGAGTTTAGTCAGGAACCATTAATGTTATAGTCAGGAAGTCATATGAAAGTCAACAATATTTCTAAAACAACATTTATATGAATCACAGTAAGGCTAGAATTCACACTATGCTCCTTATATGTAACACTTCAGTTACCTTCAGGCTTTAAGAGAAATATTCAAACACATTTAGGAACACATTTATTGAATACAGATTATTTTCCTTATTAGTACATGCGTTTATTGTTGTGAGTCGAGCTATAATTTTTTTACAATTTCATCTTTCAAATGTTCCAATATTTGAAATGGTGAAAGGCACTTTGTACCGCTTGACAACTCATGTGGTACAGCTCATTGGGACTTCGGCAAACAAATGCACAAGCATATTTATTAGCTTTGGCTTTTGATAATAGCACTAGGACAGTATCTTTCCAAATGAAAATGGTCACAATACTGCACGTTCTAGATGCAAATTGCTTATTTAGGTGTGTGTGTGTGTGTGTGTGTGTGTGTGTGTGTGTGTGTGTGTGTGTGTGTGTGTGTGTGTGTGTGTGTGTGTGTGTGTGTGTGTGTGTGTGTGTGTGTGTGTGTGTGTGTGTGTGTGTCTTTGTCTCTCCAAACAAATCAGATTTATTAGCCACTGTTCCAGGGTGATGTGATTTTATTGCCCTGGCAGTCTGGAAGGAAAGGAATTGGAGAGCAGAGCAAATATAACAGAGAGGAAAGTATAAGAATATAAATGTTGTGCCATGTTGCCATCTGTGTGTGTATTTGTGTGCATGTGTGTGTTCATAACATTCTTGGAGGCTGCAGAATGGTACTTTATGTGTTGGCTCTCTATCCTCCAAATAGTAACTCTGAAAACTCGTAGTCCTCATTGATGGCACCATACAAAAATGCTAATGCACACACATGCATTGCAACATACAATCTGTCACACATAGTTTTTCGAAAGTTTTTTTTGGAACATCTACTATTGGATTATCTTCACACTTTGAACAGATCTTGAATCCCACACTTAAAAGGAACCATACAAAACAAGTTTATTAAAAGGTATTTCATTTTCACAACAGACTTTCCTCTGTATGTTTGCCATACTTCATGTGTATACCAGATGGAACGATTTCAACACATGAATTATTTACTCAACTTTAATCCAAAACAGCTCATTCCAAAGGAGCCAAATTAGATCTTCCCACATATTCCCAGTCTTCCCATGGGGAAGGGGTCTCAGACTTTTATATTAACCCACTGTTAATATAAGTCCAGATGAGAGACAACTTAAAGGTTTGTATAATGAAAACACAGTTTCATCAAAGGCATCACTTTCATGAATTAGTTATGACGAATAAACATGACTCTAAATATAAGAGCAACACAGCAGCATACATAAAAGCTCTGTCTATTAGAGAGCTAATAATCATTTTGGACGTTGTAGGTGGTCAATATGTCTGGTTGGTCAAGAGCTTTCATTACCAATTGGTGAAAAGGTCAAAATGATGCACCAGTCATGCTTCAGTTGTTCCAGACAATCTCTACTCTTAGTGATAACCTTGTTTACGTAGAAAACCGAGGGAAATGTCTCATCCTTATCCTGGTATTCTCACACTTTGTGTTAGAGGAGATTGCATTTAATTGCCTCAGGAGTAGATAATACAACTCCAGTAACTATTTATAACATTATTCAATGTTTTTGGGAGGATTATTCCATTTTACTCAAAAAAAAAAAAAAGATTTAAGATTTACCTGCAAAGTGTTTTTCAAGATGCCCCCTCTATATTAATCTCATTAGGAGCGTTCTATAGGAAGTGGGCAAAGCACACTCCATTATTTATGGAAGTGTAATTATCTATGGTGTCACGAGCAGGCAGGAATTTACAGGACCCCGGTTCTGCATCAGCACAATGGCTAGCTAGGTAATGAAGTGAACACACCTCCAGGCCCTGCAATACACTGTGTGATCTGCTCCCCTGTTTTCACTGTTGCTTTTGCCACATTATTCTACGATATATACTGCAGCATGTTTCAGCGAATGCATACCAACTGTAAGTTCTAGAGGCAGAGATGTTGGTATTTAGCTATGATAAATATAAAATATAATGTAGAATAACAGTTATATATATTATACATATAATTGCAAACTTCTTGCAATTTTCTTCTAAGTACCTGTGTCTGGGAGTGTAGCTTATGTGGAGTATATGGAAATGTGAAACCATAGACCAATAACATTCAATGTCATTTCAATACTAAAAAATATTCTATAAATGTTAATTTAACAACTTAACACCTTATTGCGAAAAACTAAGCAAATATCCTTTTGGCATTTCTCTGAGATCACAGTCTATTGGCCCAACTCTACTTTGTATTCTTTGTAAAAGTGAAATGGTCAAACACTCGATCACTACTAGATAGATATTATTTTGTGTATTTTTTAAAAGAGTTGGCAGATTGTGTTAATTGCAGCCTTACAATTAATGACCAACTTTGAAAATGGGTTTCTGGTTCAATTATCAGGCAAAAATGTCAAATGTCGCTCACTGCCTCCTTTTCATTTGTTCATTAGATTAGCTTCATTTCTGTAGGATGTAATTGTAAATGGAATAGTTGTGGGTTCTAATTAACATCACCTTGATCTTTGGTAAACTATAATGTAGGTTGCATAACATAAAAGAAAAAGAAAGAAGATCATTTGCAAATAAAATTCCTCTTCATATTGTTCATTTTGTTTTACAAGAAGATGAACTAGTAGATGGTGGGAAAGTTGGTTTTCCATGGTGCATTTGCAGTAGATAAAAAGCTTTGTCAGTACTTGTTACTGACAAGAATTTATCTTTGATTTTACAAAACGTTTCTGAATTGCGTGAGTTATAGAGTTACTGTTGGATCGAGGATTTGCCTTGAAATGTGTGCTTTATGAAATGGACTATTATGAAAGAACATTGAGAAAGAAGAACAGTTGGGACATTCTAAGTATATGTGTGGTTGATTGTGAGAAAGGAAGAAGCAGAAGCAGAGACAGGAGTGATCCAGGATGGCCGACTTTCCCTCTCCGGCCCTGCATTTCGTTGTGTGTGTGTGTATCCACAGCAGCTGCTGCAGCAACGATAGGGTCATTTACATATAAATGAAAGTTGCCGATCACACGCTGCTGACCCCATTTATTTCAACGGACGGACAGACAGACAGACAGGCAGGCAAGGCAAGGCAAGCGCCAGCGAGTTGCAGAATTACTCCAAATTACCGCATTTCCATCCCCACATCAGGCCTGTCAGGCCTGCAACCATCGTCCCAGCAGTTTTTTTTTTTTTCACTTCACCTCCTCCTCCTCCACGCACCCACCAGCAGGTCTGGAGCGACTCTAATTGGCAGCAGTGAATTTAAAGGACCTGTCAGTGGCTGAGGCTGTCACCACCCAGGACATTACAGCAAAGAAACAACATAGCCAGCATTGCACAGCATAGCACAGAAACAGCACATTCAGGTTAGCACAGCAAACTTTGCACATCACAGTGTGGGAATAACACAGCACAGCACAGTATGAGCAACACCCGAGCTCATCATCAGCTGCAAATCTGTGTCATGTGCAAGTTCCTTTACCACACTTTTGTTCATATTTCACCGTATCATGTTTCTGTCAGCTTTCCTTCCATTTCTCTTTATTTCCTTTATTTGCTTTGCTCTAGCTCTAATTTTAATCGAAGTTTTCCGTTCTAAATTCAGCCTCCATGTTGTCCTTCTTCAATCATGTTTTCTGCCCATTCTATATTCTGGTCTGCGTGAGCATTTGGATTTGAATCCTGAGCCATATGCCCTACTAGCATCTTCATGTCCCTCCTTCCTTCCTCACACACACACACACACACACACACACACACACACACACACACACACACACACACTACAGTGTACACTTTAGGTACCACACTGTTCGAGGTCTCAAGGTTTTACAAGACAGATTAATGCTACAGGCCTATATGATCTTAATGTGACAGCTGTGTCCTTTTCCAGGCGGCAACACACTTGCACACACATAACTGGGTATCTCCACACAAAATATAGTATTTCCTTTTTTTCCATTATAAAAAGGAGAGTGATGAAGCTTCATAGAGAGAAGCAGCCGAGCTGGTGCTTGTAGCCGCTTTATTTAGCTGGTAAAGGAGCCTCTCCTCTTGCTTATTTGTCTCTTTCCTGTCTCATTCTTGGTTAGCCAAGCACGCACCCTTATTGGTTCATTAAAAGGAGTCTGCTGCCGCTGCCCGACTTTGGTATAAGCAAAGGAGAGAGGGAAAGGAAAGAGGAAAATAAAAGGGGAGAGAGTCAAAACACCACTCTCTAATTACTCAAGAGTGATGCATCCAGTGAACATCCTGGTAATCAGTGTTGTTTTTATTTGTTTAATAGTAGGACAGGGATCACAGGCACACTGACCCTCTGTGATCATTAACAGAATTAATGCAGGCAGAAACACACACAACTCGTCCCTGCTTGCCTGGTCGGGAAGCAGAGTGTCAGAGTGTTGGTTTGTGAATCCATATGTCTGCATGTGTTTGTGCACACGTCTTGCTTTGCATTTACATTTGTTTACATTACGAGTACTGAAATTAACCAACCATCCATACCCATCTGGATTCACTTACAGAGATGGTTATTATTCTGGGTGTGATCACTCCAGTGTGGAGCCGCCTCCGCTACCTCCTGCTGTCATCACAGATACCGTTTTTACTTTAGCAGATAACATGAGGATGGCAGTTTCTTGAAATCTCAGTATTACGACCAGTATGGAGCATTATAAAGTGTGCTTTTTGCAGTAAAATACATTTTATTCTATTGAATGAAAAAAAACAATGTAATGTAATTCAAATTCATGTTTTGGGATTTTGGAGAAGTACAGATTATCCATCAATAGATACATGCATACTTCCATGACACTCCATATGCACTTTAAACTTTTATTTTACTAATTTGCTTTACCCTTACATTGATTTTCTGAATATGAAAGATTTTGAATTCCTTTATTATATTTCTATTTGACTATATTCAAGTTGTAGATTTATTTAACGTTAGTCAAGGTCAAGGATTAGTCAATGATTTAGTCAGATTTCTCAGAGTAGTTTTTCTAAATTCATTTTTACTCAGTTAGGCACCTTACAGTTGTGCTCTCTGGTAGACAATATTGTAATTTTAAAATCTTTGAAAACTCTAATGTCTTCTTTCAATTTTTGTGTCTCTGTAAATTGCTAATATCGGAGTAGATGATAAATTTGTTTGGCTTCGTGTTTCCAGGATTTTAATTGTTTCAGCATCTAAAATTCAGTATCGCTCATGCAGTAGCTTGTACCTCTCCTGAGAATTGTTTTCTTTTTTACTGCTTGGCTTTGTCAGTGTGCGTCTGATCAGATGTTTTTACCGTCCATCTGTCTTCGTCCTGAGAGGAAGTGAGAGAGCACACATTAACTTCTGCTGTTCAGAGATACTGCAAGGTGGCATATGGGTTTGGGTGAAGTCATGGAAAAAATGGAGGGCAGAGTGTAATGGAGGCAGCCATTGGAAAAGACGGTACTCTAATTTCATGGTAATTAATTAATGTACAGTAGCTGTTTGCTGGGGATCAAGCTGCCCCCAGGGGCTGACATGCTAAGCAACTGCCAAATGTCATGACTCCCACTGACAGGAGGAAGGGGGTTGGCTTAGATGGGTCAATGAGTAATTAAAAGACCCTTTTGTACCGAGGTCCTGCTATATTCCTCTTAAGAAGACCCTTTGTTGACCTGTTTACTATGAACCAAGCAAGTTAGCTTATTTTTCCCATTGTATGAGCCACCAGTGTTCCAGAAATTTGAAGTAACCCAACTGGATCTGTGTCCTTCCCCACATTCAGACCCTGAAAAGGGGTAAAAGTTGGTGCAAAGTATGCCAAAGTGTTTGTACAAGTTCATATGACATGCCTCAGTGTTGGCCTGTGTCCATGTCAGAAATATCTGCTCTACTGTGGCTCAAGGCCCATGAAAAGCCCTAGTGCAAAGTTTCCAAAACTTGTGTCTCAGGCTCTAAAACTTGGGTGTCGGTTTTGCAGAGAACATCCGGTGAAAGATGAGCAGCAGAAAAAGCTCTAAAGGCCTAAACTATATCTTGTAGTCATATGTGACACACAGTAGAACATAGAGAGAGTAAAAGTGGGAGTAAAATATGCAAAGGGCTAAATCCTCTCTTCATCTTCATCAGGAGCTCTTAAGACTCTGAGACAAGTTTCCTCTGGTGACCAAGATTTCCTCTGCCCTCATCGCTCACTCATACATCTGTGTGTGTATGTGTGTGTATAGGTGTTTATAGTGTCTTAACAGCCACTGCAGTCTGCCTGTAAGTGGAACATATGGAATGATTCGTGCTATGAATCATGGGTTTCACTGCTCGGCTCTGCACTGCGGTGGGATGTCTGGGGATGTTAATGAAGGCCCAAAATTGCCACTGTATCTTTGAACTGTGAGGGAGAAGAAGAGAATTATAAAAATGTAAAAGGAGAGAAGGCAAGAGCCTGAATTTAGTTTCACAGAGAGACTGCGAGGGATCAGCGAGTTTGAAGGAAGGGTAAGGAAGTGAAAGAAAACTCTGCTTAGATTTGTATGCAACACCCTGCACGTCAAAACACTACTACTACGCTACTATGCTTTGGAACAATGTCTTAGTTTACATGTACAGTTGCACACACACAGAAGAGGAATGTGAAACACAGAGACCTTGAAGGCATTTTAAACCGCGGCTGTCTACTGTCCTACCTCAGGCTAACCTCAAGCAACCCCGGCGATGTAGTGTCAGCAATGACATTGGGATTCTATTAGCAGGTTGCGCGAGTCGCTGGCCCCCTGCCCTGTGGTGAGACCCACCATTGATCTGTCATGGGAGATGGCTGCTCCCTGCTCCTCGCTCCCATAGGGCTCAATTTGAACCTTTCCAAAAACCAGGACCAAACCCTCTGCTTGAAATCTACCTGGGGAGCAGAGAGAGCGAGGAGAGCGGAGAGCCCAAGGTCAGGCGTGATACCGGTGTGCAGATAAAGACAACTGGGTAGGGTCGAAATGACCACAATGGCCAGTGAAAAGTCAGGTTATTTGTTATGGATTTTCAATGAGGGAAATCACCGGGTCTATATAGTGCTGTGTGTGTGTGTGTGTGTGTGTGTGTGTGTGTGTGTGTGTGTGTGTGTGTGTGTGTGTGTGTGTGTGTGTGTGTGTGTGCGCGCGTGTGTGCGCGTCCGTCCGTCCGTCCGTCCGTCCGCTGGTGCGTGCTTGCGCGCACCATCCAGTTGACGTGAGACTTGGAATCCTCTGAAGGACAGAGAAAAAAAATGAAAGTCTCTCTCTCCATCTATTTTGAATGGGTGCATAGTGATCTGTTTTCTCAGCCTCATTTGTATTTTTACTGAATTAGCCCGGATGCGCAACCTGAACCCACTTAAGCATGTCACTTAGCGTTTGTTGAAGTTTGCAGAGACGGGGCCCTCATCAGGTTTCAATGAGGGAGGCTGCGGCTAAGTGGCCACTTGTCATGTTTATTTATTTCATTTTTACCCGATTCCCACATGATGCCCGTGTTTGCTGTCCAAGCTGTTTAGAGAGAAATGTAGGACCGGAGGGAGAGAGAGGGGCTTATGGTGGATATGTAAGTACCGTACATCACCAATTGGCTGTTGTGTTTCATACAATATTTAAGTTTCCTAAATTGAGGTAGTTATTTTTAGGCCGTTTGAACGGAGTACATTCTCTATATAGTGTGAGGGGATGTGTTGAATACAAAAAAAATCTCTTTGTGAAGGTATTTGAATATGGTATATTCATAGAGCCTTTTAATCCTTTTTGACTTGCACAGTATGAAGCAACACTGAAGAACACAGGGTTATATGTGAATTAACAGTATGAAAGTACAAACAGAACAGAATATTGAAATTACCCCCACAAGCAATTCTCCGCTGTGCGGTGGCAGTCAGACACTTCTTGGTGCTGCTCCATTTTATATGTATGAAAATCTCTCATGGATCCATGATATACATTATAGATGAGGGCTCCCGTTCTGCACTCCAGTCACTGGAGCAGAATTTTCCATGATACCCCCTCCCCACCCTTACTGCCACCCACTCCTCTCTCCTCTTTCTTCATCCCTCTCTCCATTCATTCCTCCCTCCATATGCCCTCTCTCCCACTGGAGTGTTGTTTAATCCCTATACCAGCTCCCTTTCATCCCTCTCTAGCCTTTTGGTTTCTTATCATTCCATCCTTCCACAAGTCAAACCTTTACATCTTTACTTCCACTCATCCACCCTACCTTCCCTTCACTTATTCCACCCCTCCCCCTCCCATGCCACAGAGCGTGCAAGAGGGGGAACATGTGACCAGAGAGGTGGGAGACTGCTGGGCCTCCCCCTGCAGTGCCACCGTACGTTGATTTGTCTCCTCCGGTTCCATATTGATTTTGTTTAAAACAAGGGAAAAATACAAGAAGAATGAGGTGCCAGAGGTGACATGAAATACAAAAAGAAAAAGAAGCAAGGGTAGGAAAGAGAGAAGAGGAAAAGTGCCTTCATGTATCAAATCTATGAGTCTGGTCCTGGGTGGGTTGAGGCTATTATCAGGAGGTTAGTGTACAGCGGGTGAACTCAAAAAGAAGGGAGCAGAGAAGGAGACAGGGTGAGATCCTTTATTTAAAAAACTCATCTTTTATTCCCCCCCCCCCCCTTTACTTTGAGCTTGCTAAATGAGCTCTGGGGTTGGCTACGTGGCAAATGTATCTCAGTCTACGTCATTCTACAGTTCTTACCTTAAAATGATTCTCTGCTCAGTTCAGTTTAAGTTGTGTGCAGAATAATCGATCCCCCCCATTAATTCTACTTAGCTGAGCTTCACAGTACAAGCCTGGGCTCGACTGGTCCACCAAGGCCAGCGCTGCTGAATGGCTGACCTTTCCACGGCTCCGACTGCCATTGATTTTCAGCAGGACTTATTTCATGAACTGGGGTTTGGGACAGGGCACTCAGATGAAGATGAACTATGAGGCACCATCAGTTTCTTTGGCCCTTTCCATTTTCTTTGCACTCCCCTCTCTTATTTCCCTCTTTTTCTCTGTCTACTTTACTTTGGAATAAGTGCTGTGCACTGTATTGGATGAGCTCTATGGGTGGCATTGTCTGAGAGCAAATAAAGCGTCCCCTGTGTGACCGCCCCTTGAGTTAAGAGCCCCCCATGTCCCCTCCAAGTGGTGGTATATGTGTGTGTTTTACGCTCTGACTCCTTTGTATGCATGTCTGTGTCATGTACATGTAAGTGCTTTAAGAGGGCTTTTCCTGTGACATGGCCCCTTGGTATTTGCAGTTAGGAAATAATGCAAAGCAGAGTGTGTGAACAAGCCATTAGAGCACCCAGGACTGCACTCAGAACCGAAGAATCCAGGAAAACAATCCTGACCCCATTGAACGACGGAAACAACATCCAGCTCACGACTGCAGGGGTGAAGAGGAGGGAAACGAAAGAGAGAATGCATCTCAAATCCCAAATGTAATTTCAGTAGGATTTAAGGTCCCATATTGCACAATGTTAAACCTTTAAGTCCTAATTGTTAGACGAATGTGCTCAGATGAACATCATTAAATGAATAAATTAATAAATAATGAAAGCTAAGACAAGGATAGGGAGGAAGTGTGGGAGGCTACTGAGTGTGATTTAGCTCAAGTTCATACAGAGTGCACGAGTGTCTCCCTCTCTCCCTTCCTCCCTCCCTCTCTCTCTCTCTCTCTGTCTCTCTTCTTGGCCAGCATAAGCTGTATATCAGTGTGACTGTAAAAAAACATCTTTAAATTTATACCCGCTCATGAATACATGCATGCATACAAATGTTCCTGGATGGTGGGAAGCTTTGGGGACAGGTGAGGTCATGGGGTGTCAATGCTGTTACAGTATGAGGTTAGTGGTGGGGATGGCGCAGCAGACAGGTGTGTAGCAATTCCATTGCACCTCAGGTTAGAGCATCATAACTGGATAACTGGAGGGCGCACCTCCAAAGAGGTTTTCAGGTAACGGATCAGTGCATGCATTTATTTGTCTGGGGAAGAAACAGGGACAGTCTGAACCTATTGTACTGGGAAAGGACCCAAACTTGACTCAGTGTCAGTGGCTGGGTGTGGACCCACAAAGTCCTCTGGACCTAAATCTTTTGCAAGAGTTTAATAATTTGGGGCATTTATCTGCGTATATATAGGAAAATAGATTGTCTCTTATTTTCTCCTATTACACACAGTTTGGGCTTCAGTATGTAGTCTGCTTCACACTGGAGGAGCAGGGGATCAGACTTACAGATCCTCTGGTTAGTGGATGACCCGCTCCCATCCTGAGTCACACCTGCTTGTAGATGTGTCTTGGTTTCTATAGAAGTCATTCCTCTTGTTCTGTAAGGCACCAATCCCTCCCGTAGTGCCTCAAACTACAGATGACTGCAGTCTAACTGCACCCAGCAGCACATACATCCACACATCTTTCTTCTATATAGTACATGACACAACTTCTTTTTTTCCCTATGTACTAAACATTTTTGACAAAATGTACACATGGACATATAAGAGCACACAGTCATTGAACACTGCCCCAAACCACATTCATCCACCTGCTCCAAACCCAACTATGAGATAAGTCACCCCTGGTCTTGGAGGGGGAGGGCAGAGTGGGATTTGGCAGAGACACTTCCAATGTGTTTTCCACTCTAGTGCTTCTTGTTCTCACTTCGTCAGAGTGTGTTTGCCGCAGACTGGGAGAAATGGCGAGAGGTCAGGCTGGCGTGATGCTTGTTCAGCCCTCGGGTTCTGTGCAGTTCAAGGTTGAACCATGCAGGCGCAGTGAGAGGGAGGGGGTTTGTGTTTCTAATTTCACTGTTTCGCAGCGTCACACTTGAGAGCGGGAGGAAGAGATGAGAGACGGGGCCAGAGGACGGGCTTGTCCCTTTTGTTTGGGGCTGAATGCGCTTATAGACAAGCAGGGATTTTCTGAATTGTGTCAGGATGAAACATAAGCAGGCTTCACAGCCAGGAGCTGGAGTGGTGGGAGAGTGATGTAACTGTATGTATGTGTGTTTGTTTGTGGGGGGTGCATGTCTATCTATAGTTATGAGGTCCAATTTTGGTTGAATTTGTAAGGCCAAAATGTCCTCACAAGGACGTTATTCAAAGTGCTGTTTGAGGGTTAAGACTTGGTTTTATGGTTAGGGTTAGACTTAGGTTAGGGTTAGGCATTTAGTTGTGATGGTTAAGGTTAGGTTAAGGGGCTAGGGAATGCATTGTGTCAATAAGTGTCCTCTGAACTATAGAGGTGTGTGTGTGTGTGTGTGTGTGTGTGTGTGTGTGTGTGTGTGTGTGTGTGTGTGTGTGTGTGTGTGTGTGTGTGTGTGTGTGTGTGTGTGTGTGTGTGTGTGTGTGTGTGTGTGTGTGTGTGGACCTGGGGTATTGATATGCTGGGACTGAAGCTCGGAGCAGATGGACGGAGCAGGCTGGCCCTGTGTCGATCCTGTGAGCTCTGGCTCCATCTCGCAATCCCCCCTTTGATGGACACACATGCACACTTATGCAGCCCAGGCAAATGCCAGTCATATTTTACCAACTTGATAATAGTTCTATAGGATAACAAATGCTCGATCATCCAATCATTAGCAAACAGTGTGTCAATCTGATCTGCAGCTATGGCAGATGTGGCTGGTTAATGAGACCAAATGGAGAAGTCCTCCACTGACATATCTGAGCAGACAGTCGGATTTAGGGGAAATGGTTTTATTGACTGGAAGCTTATATGTACAGTGAAAGGCAAACAAAGAGTTCAGTGAGACAAACCATCACTATTTTAAAAATGATGCAGTTGGTGGATGGATGTATTGTTTGACGTTTTTCTGTCTCCTTTTTCCTGTCTCTGTCTTTTCTGGCACCTCTCAGACTTCTCTCCAGTCCAAAGCCAAAATGCTTGGCTGTGTCTCTATCTTTTCGGTCCGTCCTTCTTTGGCTCTTTTCTCTCCTACCCCTCTCCCCTCTTAGGAGGGATGGCCTAGGGAGTTGAGGGGTAGAAAAGTGCAAGTGCTGGTGAATTGCTAATAGGCAATCATAGTGCTCAGGACCAGGATGCCTACTGGAGGTCTAGGGACCATTAAAGAAACATCATCTCGACATAGGTATGCCAAGAATTATGAGTCAGTGGGCAGGCAGCATTTCTTGGCTTGTATTGGTCAGGGTGGTGGGCCGTAATCTGTCACAATCCTAGAGTTGCTGTGACAGCAGCAGGAGCATTCTGGGCTCAACACAGGCTGTAAAGGATACATGCAGCCAAGGGTGTGTGTATGAGTGTGGTGGACTGTATGTCGGGGTGTGCAATAAGTGTAAAATGGACCAAAACTGACATAAAGTATGTCTCATGAACTTAAGTCATCTTCAGTAAATTAATTCTATTAGGTGTAAATTGTCAGTCTAGTTTTCTCATTTCATGAACCTGAAAGTACAACAATGAATTCCATCTAATCATAATCCCCAGGCTTGTGTCATTTCTGTGAGTTTAATCCAAAGTGTTAAAGTCAAGTCAGTATTGTTCCACCAAGTAGTGCTAATCGATTCCAATAATAATCTGTGACCAGTTTAACTGTTGCAATATAGTTGCACTTTCAAGATGAACCATCAGTAATTTGTTTAATAGATAGAAACTCGAGTTTGAGTTTTGTTCAACCAAGAAAGAACAAAAGCAGAACATTTCACCACTGCATGGTTCAGTCTATTACACAAGCATTTGCTAATTTAACTTCTTATCCTATGACATACTGTAGATATAAATAAATGTTACTCATGGTCGTTATTCTTAGATTTTTCTGCACAAAGAACTTGGTTCATCTGTTATTGAGGTGAATGTAATGGATTTCAGGTCACATCTCCTTGCCCAAAGTGCACTTTCAATAGTGTGCTTGCATGTCCTCATGCTGTATGTGATGTTGTACATCATTACTATGGTTGTAACTCACTGGCAGTCAGGCAGCAGATAATCTTCAAAGCAAATATCAAAGGCAGCAGCCAGATAGGGAACATGGCGTCATTGCATAAGGGCACCTTTAAGCATTAAAGCCTCACACAACGCTAATGTAATTCTGTCATGGAACATATCCTCTGCCATTTCGTTACTTCCTGCTCACTCTGGACCCTCGCTGTGGCGCTTGCTGGGATTGGCATGATGTTGCCCTTCTGAAGCCACTGGGCTGGGCCTTTCGTCATGATCGTATCTTTCTAAGGACAGTTCCTCAAAAATGAACTGAAGAGCGCAAACCACATCAAACGACAAGCAGAATAAGAAAGAAAGAGAGTGAGAGAGGGCGTCTGTGTGTGTGGGAGAGATGAGAGCCCACCAGAAGCTTAAGCCTCCAGTGTGTTGCGCAGATAAGATTCATTAGATAGGTTGGTAAATGCAAGAGAGAGGCAAAGCGAGGCAGACACACACAGAGAGAGAGATTGAGCTTGCTGCTGCTCAAGCATTTGTTGACACAGATTTACAATGAGTCTCCCACTGCTTCACGCATTACAGTAACACGCCATGTCAATAGCTCTCTGGGCTTGAAAAGCAGCCGTGCCAAAGATGTCTGGGAGTGATGCCCTTCCACTGATAACCAAAGTGTGGCTCATAAATCAGGAAGTGGAGGATAAAGACGGGTAGGAATAGGAGTAAAATTATAGATTTTTTTGCCTTTTTGTTTTCACTCATTAATAAATCCCCTCACTCTTATGTTTCAATGTCTACATCTAGTCAGTCTTTTCATTAGTTTTCCCTTTCTTTCACTTCTTTATGATTCCTTTCTTCCCTCCTGTTCCATCTCTTTCAGTCTCTTACCCCTCTCTCCCTCTGTTTCCCTTTATCTCTTGGATGCCCTGCTATGGGCTCAGTATGACAGGATATAGGCATTAGCTCAATCCCCCTATCTACTCCCCCTTGTGATTGCACAGTGTTTCTCTCACCCACATACCCTTGTCGACTGCACAAGTCCTGCAGGACTCAGATTCACTTATACAAATACTGGTAGAGAGCTTACACTTCACGAGACAGGAAGACATAATCGACTAGACAGACAAGCATGGCGTGAGGGCGAGTGACAGTGTCTGTGCAAAGGGTTTGGGACTGTGGTAAACAAACTCGCAGGTGGAGGATGATATTTTTATTTATTTGAAGTCAATCAGACTCTGCAGGAGTAATAAATTGTTTGATGAGAAGCGGCCCAGACTCTTGCCACACAACTCTGCTGAGTCATGGTGCAAACAAATGAAGGGGTTTTGATGTGTGACATTCACCTTCATGAAATCTTGATGAGGGGCTGTGTTCTACTGTCTGTATAATGAGGGCTGTAGCAGTCAGACAGCTGGCCAACCACTTCAACTGGTAAAGCTATGATAATAGAGAGGATTAGAAAGGCTTTTGGAAGTGTTGGGTGGATGGACTTCAGGCTGTCTCGGAGGCAGTTAGTGTTTTGGGGAAAGAGATAAACAGGAACTTGGATGGCGTCAAACAACAGAAGGTCTAATGGCCTTAATCAGAGATGTTGTAGTGGTACTAGTTGTAATGGTACTACAGATTGCACATGTGTGTGAGTTAGCAGCAACCTCATTGCTAATTGGTGTATTACAAGGAGCATTCAGTGTGGCAGATGGATATCAACAGTTCCATTCCAAAAGGAGCGATTCTGTCTTTAAAACAATTAACACTTGTGCAAAGTAACTATGAAGCAAATAAACTTGCACTTTCTAAACAAGAGCATGTCTTTTTCTCTATGAATGACAAAACTTACCTTACAGGAATGTAAGTACTATACTTTGTGCCAGGGTCAGATATCAGCCTGAGTATGTCCTGACCCAGAAGAGGGAGGACTTTGGGTGGTTCAGAAACAATCAATGGGCATTAGACATGACATTTTATCTTCTGTAGTGTTTCATAGGGGATGAGAACCAAGGCCACATCTGCGACACCTGACAGTGTCCTAATAAAACGACTAGCATGCTATTTCTTTTTTAATCTTCCAGGATCTTCCCTGTGATGATGACCAATAGGAGCACAGCTGACAGCACTCTGCTAGAACATATGAAGTCATAGACAGATGTTAATATTGCAAAGCAAAAGAGGAATGGTGCTGGTGTCTGTGTAAGGTGCACAAGACAGCCAATACCATACACATTGCTTTGAATGTCATGTTCGTTTCCATTCTTTTGCCCGCAAGTCAAATACATGCACTTCCCTTCCGGTGACATCACACACATCATAAAGGATGGCAAAAAGTAGTTGGTCAGGGAGAAATATGTAGTCTGCCATGCCTCTGGGCCAGCACATGGCAGAGAGTTATAAATGTGTAATCACCTATTACATCTTGTAGTCTGAATCCAGCATTAGATAATTGTAATAAAATCCTCTCTTATTCAAAATGGATAGAGCATTACAGAGTAAAAGTTTGTAACTTTTCATAGAACTTTTCAACTTGTTTACAAATGTGAGACAAGCTGAGGTCTGCAGGTGTCTCTTGGTCCATGTCAGCATCTCAAGCATTAAATCCTCTTCGTTCTGATAGGAATCCCAAAGCTTATAGTGGCTGCCATCTCCTCAGCATTGACTGACGCCTCTTATCAGGACCGCCACACTGCTGCGGCAAGCACATTTTCACTTGTGGGTAAATTATAAATCATTTGCACATTCTCCCACATGCATTCAAACACATATATGAAGAAGGTAACATAGATCTAACCCCTTCACACAGACCAGCGTCAGTTAAGCTGAACATGCTGTGATGACTTCAGTCAGACATGCACCTGCACAAACCCACTTGTGAATAGACAACTCCACCTGAGATGTAGAGTAGATATATAACTAATAATACATTTACAAACAAAACAACCAATTATTTTATCTATGATTCACTGTTTCTTACAATTTAAATACCGTATATATATTATTAACCTCCACATAGGATGTTTTGTTTTCAGACATATTTAGGGGAGTAATAATGAATGTGTTCAATTTGGTGCAGCTTGATTGAATTTAAGGGGACTGTTAAGCCTTGGTGGTGTGGATGAGTGGTATTCTAGTTTATTAGTAGATTCCCGAAGACTTAGTAGCTTTGATAAATATATGTCATTTATCAGGAAAACTTACAATTACTTAATTTCCAGTTTCCAAAAATGGATGATTTTAGGCAGATTTTCTCCATCTCCAAATTATTTTTTTTACAGTTTGTAAACCCAATGACAGCTAAGTCGATGACAAAAATAATGCATTGTGGAGAATTGTCATTACACAAGCCGCAGTATACGGTTTGATAAATCGGGTGTAAAGCTGCTGCTTCAGTGTCTCACAAATATGCTATTGAAAGAGTAAACACAAGGGAAATACTGACATGCAAATCACATTGAATGTAGTTTACTTCGTGGCTATGAATGTAGAACCCTTTTTCCCTCGTCATTGCAAGGACTCCAAACTTTGTTACAGGGATTTATTATCTGATGGAAAATGTGCATTGTTTTGTTGTAAAAATGCATCATGGCATTTGTTGTATGTTTTTTCACTCAAAAACTACACAATCATGCCGTCACATTTTCATGTAAAAGTAGTGAAATCTCATTTCAGATCCAATTAATTTACAATATTAAGAATTGTTCATTACCAGCCTCAGTAAGTCTTTTAAATCTGATCTCCATTTGTAGTTTTATTGTTAATGAACAAGTATTGTGGTTGCAATGAGGCAGTTCATAACTGTAAATCATTACACCAGGCACTCTCACACTGTAGCTCTCCTACTCCCTGTATCTCCTCCCTACTGTATACAGTACAGATTTATTAGCTGGAGCCAGGGCCCCCGGACAGTCACCACTCAGCACTCCCTCAGATCAATAATTGGAAATATTAATTATATCAGCAGAGATGGCCCAGTCAGAAGGGGGCTGTTTATGTTCCTGTTACTGAGCAGTGCAGCAATATGAGCTTTGATGGCCCACTAATACGTATTAATGATCCCGGGATAAACATTACTCTATATTAAACCTGAGTGAAAGCCAGAAGACACAGCACATAGTGAATGGCCATTAGAGTTATTTTATTGCAAGCGCTGTAAGTAAGTGCTGTTGCATAACTGTTGTAAAAAGACTTTTACTACTGAGAGATGAGCTTCTACAAAACCAGGACAAGATTTACTGCAGTTTTATTTCTGTTTACTGCATTCCTGTGTATTGGAGGTTCATCTATTTGGATAATATGTTAAAGAAGGTTGCGGCTTGGAATTGCACCAGGTCCTTGAAAGCTTTTCCAGAGCACTGTTATTGCCTCACAGGCCCTCTCTGGAGTTTAAGCAATGTAGATTGTGAGACTATTGCTCCATCCCACTAAACTCTACTAGTCATGAACTCATTAGTGTCAGATAGAGCCAACAGTGAACTCGAAATCCTCCCCACTACTAACAGGCCAACTCCTCACCACACTTCCTTGACTAGTTCTGTGTAATTTGAAATCAGACAGTAGAATGTCCCTTTCTTAGTCGCAGTTCACTTTCCACATCTTCTCCTGCGCCTCTTTCAGTAGTATTTTTTTAGCTTCTTATGTTCGTTCTTCTTGATGTTGCTGTCACTTGGGATTGCTACATCTATTACATCTGCTTTCTTCTCCTGTTTGTTGACCACCACGATTGGTAAGTCATCACAAGTTTATCAGTCTGGATCTAGAAGACCCACATGGTCTTAGCTTGCTCAACCATCTTTGGAGGTTTATTCCATTAGGACCTTGGGACCTTCAGTTCATCAGTGGTGCAGATGTTTCTGTACACCATGGCAGACACTTCTTTATGGCCTTCTAGTATGTACATCTTACCTGCTTGCATCTTACACCCTGCTGTTATGTGCTGGAAGGCCTCAGGGGCATCTTTGCACAGTCTGCACCTGGGGTCCTTTCTGGTGTGGCAGACCCTGGCCTCTATTGACCTAGTGCTCAGCGCCTGATCTTCGGTTGTCATTATTACCATTTATACAAAGCCAAAATGAATAAGTGATTGAAAAACAACATACTACAATTTGTTGACATCGGGCCGAAATATGTTACGACAACAAACTATTTCTTCTTCATTTAATTTCAGATTTGGATTTGAAAAACCATTCATAACCATAACATTCATCATTTTATTACGTTAACATCAGTAGTGGCATGTTTGGAACACATACACCTCTGCAAGTAGATAAACATGGAAACATAATATCACACCAGTAGAAATAAGATTCTCCATCAATACCAGGTAAAAAAAAAAAAATACAATTATTTTATAATTAATATCCCACAAATGCAAACAGTACATTAAATTTGCAGTGTGATAAGGAGGTAGGTGGTTGATTCGTAAATATACAGTGTTGGTAAAGAGCAAGTGTACCGTATCTCCCTTAACCTCTCTCTCCGTCTCTCCTTGTCGTTTTACACGATCTCTCCCTCCCTCTTTTCCTCTCTGCTTCTCAACTGCCTTACCCCCCTTAACTAAAACGTATTGAAGCAGCAGTGGCTGTTTTACTCAGCTCCATGTGGGTGTGACGAGGAGCTACTTGCCCCTGCCCACAAAGAACAGAGTCAAAGAAATAACCCCCTACAGAATCTGAAGTTAATGAATGGCCTCCATGGTAACAGCAGTGCTTAATACATTTTACTTGAAGTCATCTTGTCTCTGCATGTATGAGAATGCATATAATAAAAGCGTGCTTTGCATCGTGCACTTAATCTCTGCTGGAATCCCATGATTCTCTTCATGTGTTCAAGCGAAATGGAACAAACTGCAGAGACATCACTCGTGACTGTTCGGGACCATAATGCATTGCTTTTAGGCAAATAAATAGACCATTATGCTGGCATGTTGGAGGCTGAACAGTAACTAGCTTTAGAGAGAGCTGCCTCCCACACACAGGCACCCTGTAGAGACAGCTGAGATCATAACATGCTAGAGGAGCCTCAGCCGTAGATTTGGCGTCCTCCGACGATCATTTGAACAAAAATCAACTGGCAGGATGGAAGCATCTTTTGTCCATTTGACATGTCAAAGGCAAATTCAAAGATGTCCTGTGTGCTGTGAAGGAACAGAGGATTTCAAAGTTATCCATGAATTTGTCTTGCGGTTGTTTTTTCCTGCTTCATTTGGAAGTGTTTCTATCGTGGAGGTTGCCTTTGAATACATGTGCGAAAATGTCGCGGTTGATTCTGTAATCTATCTGCACACGCTGTGGAGCAGTGCGCCCTGTGGCTTGGCATTAGCATACTGTAGAGTTACTTTGCTTGTGTTGTACAAGGAAGAGAAAGCACTTGTAGATGGGGAGGGAGCAGGATGGGAGCGAGCCAAGAAACAAGTAGCTAAAAGCTCAACCTTCACAAGCATAATATCCTCCCTGTTTTCCTACAAAGACTTAGCTGGTGCTAGTTATTATTTACGATGGGTATATTTATGGAATAATTTCAGTGAAGGAAGGTTACTGAGTTCCTCAAGGTGAAAATGGATACGTTTAGCACTTAATGAATTGGGCCTGGGCCTCTCCCCCATATATCAGCATGTTATTAAGACATTTTAAAATCCCATTATGGTGTTTCTCCTTGAACATGTCATGCTTTTATTGGACTGCCCTGTCTTTAAATGTGACCTTTTCAGCTCTGCTCTGAAATAGAACTGAAAAAAAGATACATGACAGGACGATAGAACAAAACATACATGTGAATGTGCAAAAATATCAGTGCTGAATGGTTTTCAGTGGGTTGACTGGAATGCCTGATACTGGCAAATAGTTTCAAGCAATAAAAAGATGCTTAAATGTCAGCTGTAAATAGTTTACTGTAAATGGCAGAGCATGGTAAGAGGTTGCTTTTATGTTTCAGTAATCGTGTTATACATTTGTGCTACCTTTGGCCCCAGTGTTATTAAAATGTGTGTTTCTATTATTAAATCTATTTGTTTTGGGTCGAACAAAAGGGGAAGAGTCACCGGTACAGATCTGTGAAAATGAATCATCGTGTAAGCTTTTAGCTCTAATGTGGCACATGAATGCAGATTAAATGCATACGTGGGTGGGCATATACTCAGTATGTGTGCTTACATGTGACTAATGTTTGATTTAAAAAAAAAATGTTGCTGTAGCTGTAAAGCACATACTGTAAATCACAGCCACATCTTTCAAACTTTTCCTCTGAAGAAATCAGAGTCTGGTCAAATTGTTGAGCTTGAACAACAAATGAAAAAAGGAGGAGGTAAAATTGGGAAGGAGGAGAGCGTAACACAAAAACTATGATGACAGCGGCATCTAATCCAGGCAATGCCATTCTTATCAGGGTCCAGTGGATTAGAGAAAGGCTCCTTACCAGAGAATCCTTCCCAGCCAGACTCTCTCCACAGCCCAAGGGCCTCGATCAATAGGCCCGCATTGATCTCTCTCCTCCTTTGGCTGGATTCACTTTTATTAGGATTGCCCCAGCGTTTCTCACTTAGACACAAATATATGCAGCCCTTCATCCCTTCCATGCACCTGACGTGAAAAACTACAAACACAAACGTGGTGACAAACCAGATACACATGTCATGGGTCACTTTTGGAGACACTGGATTTAGTTCATCGAGAAGTACCCTAACTATAACCATAACTCGTGTTGGGCACTGTTCATTTGTAAGCCGTTATGGTACCATTACCTGGATATAAGTACCAATAACCAGAGGTACCCTTTTTCAGTACTTTACACCTACTATGTTGCTGTTGTCTCTACTGCAATGGTTGCAAAGTAATCAAGATAAACAACTTAATCCAACTATTAACTATTCATCCAAAATTGTTGATGAATTTGTTGATGCCTCACTGAATGTTTCAACAAACGCTTGCTGCCAGGATGCTAACGTTATCTGTGTTTCCTCAGGTTAAACTGGTGCATCACGTATATTACAGTGAGAGTTCTTTGTGTCGACTTTTGAAAAGTTTAACTACACTTGACTACTTTCAGTTCACTTTGTAGTCACTTCTTCAGCTTAAAGGTGAATGACCACCACCCACTGATATGAAGTCTGGACTCCATTTAGTTTCTTGCTATCTCTTTCTGTCTATACTCCTGTGACCATCTCATCCAGATGCTCTCTCAGGTACCGACATTTGGCACAGTTTGATTAAACATGAATCTAAACTTGGTTTTGCTGAGGTTTTTTGCTAGGTCCCCTTAAAACTTCAATATATCCAAACATAACCACAGCTTGCTTCAACCTAACCTAAGGTTCTTACCCGAAAATCTGCTTTTACACAAACCTTTTATCCCAAATTGGACAAACCATTCCGAATGAAAAGTAGCCTATGACCGAATCATACACAAACATCCGATTTTATGTGTGAATGATGGCAGAGGTTGTTTTGTTTACACTGAATAACAGGCAGCAGAAACACTATAGTGTCAAGTCAACTTAGCAGCATGATGGTGTTTTGGTTTTCTCTCCAGCCAAGGCACTTGGTCAGTATCACAGAGCAGCCATTAGTATGGGATAGAGGGCCTTGACACCTCTGGTTTGTGGCCTCTTGTTGTAACAACGACAGCCCGAGTCGCCAGCGCTAACTTCTCTTGCCCTTTCTTCTCTCTCTTCCAGATGACTCGACCCATCCAGGTGAAACCGGCTGACAGCGAGAGCCGTGGAGGTAGTTGTCTTCTTTTCTTCATCATTTATTCATGTCCCCTTTTCATCTGTCTTATCTAGGCTAATTCTTTTTATTCTCTCCCTCTGATCTCATCTATTCCACTGCGCTCAATGCTGCATTTCTCACTCTACCTTTCTTTTTTTTATTATCTTTCTCTCAATTCCTTTTCATTCTTATTTTGCTGCACAGACACAATTGTCAGACGTTGAAACAAAGTTTAACAAATAGTTTGAACCAAACTGATTCTGAATATGCAGTATACTGAACATAATACATGACATCTAACAGAGGTTTTGATGTTAGACTACATGTCTCCCAGCTTGTGGAAGTTCTTAACACATTATAGTGACATTGACACTTTTTCTTTATTTGTTACCTGTTCAGATCGACTGGAATTATGAAGTGTTCTCTTATTTCTTTTGCACTTGTGCCATTGTACATGGTTGTAATTGATGAAAGCGTCTGTTATTGAAAGGATGTAGGGCTCTGATGTGCTCTACAGCTGTCACTCTCTCATCTTCTATGCCAAGTACGTTATCATTGCATTGTAAATTAGATGGTGTATAGGCTCAATACTGGAGCCATCGCCATGCTAAGGCCCTGTTAAAGCCCTCGCTGCTTGATCTGTTTGTGTTTGAAACACAAGAGTAAATGGTATAGAGAGGGAAAATGGAGCAGGGGTACGCTCGGGCTTGCCAAACAATCAATACATTTGCAGGGTTCTTGCCAAGATCCTCATTACTTGGCCTTAATTCTGTTGTGTTTGATCTCAAACGTTTTTGGAGGCTTTCATTGACTCACTGCCATATCTGCATATATGTTAATGAGACAAGGAGGCATCCTTCAAGTCAGTGGCAATGAACCTCACTGTTAATGTTTTTTTGGGGGGGGTGTGCATCTCATGTGTCAGCCCATGACAATGCAAGTGCCCTTTTGTAATTTTAAGGAGGGATGCTGTTTCTCATCCTGGTGGAGGAAAAGAGAGCGAGGAGGGATCAGGAAGAGAAAATACACAAACAATGCCAACTGCATGCAGCTGCTGCACTGCACTTCTGAGGCTTTACCTAAAAACCTCTGCCTGTTTTGGTTGAATTAGGATGACTGGCCTCTTGGCTGCCTGTCAAATACACACAGTCTTCAAAGGACAGCATAACCCCCCTGAGATGGATGGAGGAAAGGCCAATAAAGATCACTGTCACTCGCCTATGCTTTTCTGTTTCTTTCTTTCTTTCGCTCTCTCTTTCTTTCTCTCTTTCTCTCAGACATTCATTCACAACTACAGAGGAGTGGTGAGACAAGCTCAGGGGTCTTGTGTTGTCAAGATTGATGTCCTCTATAGCTCCATTGATTTTGCCATTGTGGTGCTGTGTGTCCACATTAACAATGACACTCAGCTGTCTCTTTCCTTGCTTGTGAGTGGCCTGTTTTAGAGCTCCCATGGCACTTGGTCAGTATGGGGTCCTCTTATTGGCCGGCCGTGGGGACCCCGCCGAGGAACAAATGAGTGCTAGAACAGAGCTCAGAGTTGCACATCATCTTAAATGAACAGGTCAGAGTGGCGCCACAGGGGCAATCAAACACTAGCATGACTTTAACAGGTTAGGAAGTGGGAAGGGGTAGACAGGAGATGTGTGATCGTATCCTTTTAGATCTTCTATTTTCATCCTGCTTCTTAACTGCTAGTTTTAATTATTCCTGTGAAAATCACTGGCAAAGATCATTTTGGTTTTCTCAATATCTGTTTCCTCCTTTAGCTGCTGTTGCTACTGCAGCAGATAGATCGTGCTGCTGATGCTGATCCATGGCCTACTTTTACAAGCTTTGCTTCTTATTCGCTGTAAAAGACTGAAGAGGATTTCATTGTACCGTCTGAAATCCAGGGTCTTGTAATTATTACTCCTCTTATTTCACACTGTCAATACTGGCAAGATACATTTTTTTGTTATTTTATTGGTATGTGCCTGCTGTTGCCAGAATTCAGATCGATATCTTCAGGACTATAACTCAGCATGCCATAAAAGGAGCTGGAAGTGCGGATGTAAAGATATTAATTACCCTCTCGGAGGGAGAGACACCGGGGACACACCTATTCTGGCCCGCTCTCTCAAGGGTCTCTTCTCGTCCAATAGGGGGCATATATTCCTCAGTGAACACAGTCGCACTACAGCACACAGTCATACTAATTAGTCCCTTGATCTCATTATGCAGAGGACAGTTCAGATCACCTGCACCAGGTTTGTCTTCCATAAGGGAAAGACCTGTTACTGTGCCTGCTGGACCTCTGCTCCTCCAGGAGAAAGTCTCTACTGTTATTAAGACCAGACATGCTCAGACCACACCAGTGTCTTCTTCTGGTTACAACATGAATCTGCCTACCTACAGCCTTCAAACGGAAAGACAGTCAAACATACTCCTCTGACTAATTCTGATAAATATTTGAGGACCCTTGGACATTTGATCAAAACTGAGCAGTTTCCCAATGAAGATCTCCATAATTTTAACTGTGTTGGACACTAAGTACAAACTGGTAAAAATGACAGTACATCTAGGCGTATAGCTTCACTGAGGCCTTATGAGTAAACCACCTTGCCCATAGAAATTAAAGGGAAATAAATGGAAGAGTAAATCCATCCAAACACTCCATCAACCCCTGCTGCCACCTAACAAAGACACACTGTGAAATGAATATTAATGGCCAATCACCTACCTAATCTAGCAGAACAGCAGCCGTTACACATTGAGCCACCAGCACCGTAAACGTCTCCGTCACTGATGACGCACACCTTTCTTGGATGCTTCTGCTGGGGGAGACGCGGCGCAGAGTGGAGGCAGCAGGGACCTGTCCCCCTCGTTTTCTCCTGACAGGTCTCTGATATGAAATGGATTGATTTTTCATCACACGTGGCACTGATGACTGGCACTGACTGCTGCTGATATTTCATTTTTGAAGGGCTGTTCAGTGCCTCCTTAGAAGGTGTGGTGTCCGTACACAGGATAAATCAGCCTTAACACTTTGATTTCACATCGGAAACCCCTTACCAGCGACGCCACCCGCAGCTTTCTACCTTTCACTATTTGCAACCATTTTATTCATTTTTCTCTTGTCTATCATCTGAGAATAGTTTTTTCTGGTGCCCGTTTTTGTTTTCCTTAGTCTCTGGTAAAGTTTTGAGCTCATCTATTTGTCCAGAAAGCGGAGCAAGGAGCAGGCTAGCTGTCAGCTGGGAGTCTTGGTGTTGCAGCAGGCCTGCCTGGCACAGCTAAAGCTACAGCCCACTGAGGAGGACTGGATTAGAAACAGGCTCTGCCATTATGAAGGCCGGCCTGCCGCCCACACACACCCACACAGTGAGGACAGACAGGCAAACACATACATACCATACGGCTCTGACAGACACACACACGTTCTCTCTCTCTCTGTTACTCACACATCTAGTGGAAAGTTGGATGTACATTATAATAGGAACACATGTGCACACACAGAGCTTTGTCCAATTTACATATTTACACACTCTCTCTCTCTCTCTCTCTCTCTCTCTCTCTTTCTCTCTCTCTCTCTCGCTCGCTTGCTCTTTCTGTCACACACAGGTATAGTGGAAAGTTGGATGCACATTGTAATAGGAACACGTGCACACACAGATCTCTGTCCAGGTTGCATTTTTCCACACACACATACAAAGTGTACACATGGATACAGGACACAGGATCCACAATCCACCATCACGACCCACGATCAGCTGCCACCACGATCACAAAGCTTTGCTGCGGTTCGCCTTTCGCTCCAGTTCACTGAGATGTGACGGAACAAAGCCAAGAGAGGGAGACGGAGAGAGAGAGGTTGAGAAAGAGACAGAGCGAAAGGCGAGAAGTTAAATGGAGAGTGAGGGTGGAAAAAAAGAGAGAGAGAGATTGGGAATCTAGATTAAGAGAGCAGGGCTACATGCTCTACTGCTGTTCTGCGCGCAGCTTTTGATGATGAATTTATCTGGCATAAAAAACACAACAGAGTGGTCTATGTATTAAACATCAGTGGTGTTCTCCTTTTCTTACTAGAGAGTCGAGCTTCCATGTCAGAGCAGCTCAGTAATGAAGCAAGCAGGAAGACCTCTAAGCTCCACTGATCCCCTTTAGAAAAGAGAGGAGGCCTGTAGGAGAGAGGGGTAGTTAGAGGGAGAGGAATGAGGGCAGGAAAGATGGATGGCCAGAGTGGATAGGTGAAAGAAGGGAATTTGCTCAGAGACGCTAAAAGCAGGGGAGAGAGAGAGAGAGAGAGAACAAAATAAACAGAGAAAAGTGTGAACAAACCAGAGAGAGGGAGGGGCAGCAGGGGCCAAAGCAAAAAGCTGAACAGTACATCTTCTCCCTTCGGAGGGAAGAAAACTATAGATTACTGGTCACAATGTGCTTGGCTGGGCATAAATGGAGAGATCTTGAAATAGTAAGTAGCGTGTTCAGAGGTGCTGGGGATCACAGGGAGCTAATCCAATGTTGAGGCCAGGTGTGGGTCACACATTCAGAGCCCCCCCCCCCCCCCCCCCCATCTAAATCCCCTCCGGTGCTCTTAAACAAACAATGCGGATACACAGGCCCTTGCTAGCCATGGGTTCAGTCAGCTAACTCCGCCAGGGCCGGCCCAGGATGTACGGGTCACTCTGCCCGTAAGCTTTTAAATTTTACCCTCACATCAGCACAAACAGGTTTGTTTTGAGCGGGAGGGGGTGGACAGACAAGAGGAGAGAAAGCGGGAGTGCAACAGACGAACAGAGGCAGAGAGTAGAGATGATGAAATCTTTTCTATAGGGATGCGCTTTTGCTCCTAAGGGTCAGATTGTGCTGAGGCTGTAGCAGTTATGCAGAGTCAGTGGAAGAAGTACATCACAACAATTTAGTAATACACTGGGTAGGTGGAGATCAATTAGCCTTATCTAACAAACTCCTGATGATAATACCGACGCAAAAGTTGCTGACGCGGCAAAGAACAATACGAGAAGGCAGAGTGATGATGTAATGGATTTAGCAAGTGGAAAAATGCAGGTTTGCAGAAATACTTATTTTCCTACAAAATATGCCATTAATGCAACTTCTGCACATTCACAGATGGAAGCAGGAGCAACTTACATGGGACAAATGAACGTAAACAACTTAAAATATAGCACAACATCGCAAACTCACTGACAGAAAAATCTGCATGTAAGGTAGCATCATTGTTGCATGATATCATATGGGTGTTGCAGTTATTGCAAATACACTCGTACTTATTTGAATATCCACACATACATAGACCCTCTTTAGACCTGGTGTTAACGTTCGACCGGTCAGGGCTAAGCACAGGTCTGAACGCACCAAAATGTGTTGCAAATGCATCTTCAGATTTCATCACTCAAATCCCATTCGGAGATGGTCTGTATACACTTTGCATTCACACTCTTTTCGCTGTGTGAATGCAAATGTGTCCTGGGCCACATAGCTTAGCCGACGTCCTGTCACCTGTTACAGTTTCACCGTCTTCTCAAAGTCCATATGCTTTTTTTGGTGGCCGCTGCCTCAATATCAACACTGACCATTGCATAACAATGTAATAACTCTCGTTCGCGTCTACATAGAAACACACACATTCACACACACACCAAAACACTAACACATTGACCGACACACATATACTGTAAACTCAGACTGGGGGGAAATAATGTCATTGGGTCTTTGTGAACCAGAATGACGTACGTGTATTTTGCATATAGAGCGGTCACAGGAGACAAATTCAGCATGCATTGTAATACCAGGTGTGAACAGAGGAACTTAACACTCAACACTTGTGATCAGGACAGATGTTAATACCAGGTCTGAACAGAGCCACAGATTCAACTGAACACAGTCATCCTCACACCCCTTTTTTAAATATATATTAAAAAAAAGAAATTGCACACATTCCTCCCGCTCTGTCCCTGACTCGTTGCAATGGTCTCGTAGCGTAGCAAAGGTTACTGTTGAACACAGAAAGGAAAGGTCAGAAATCATGTTTAGTTTTCCTGGGGCCGGGAGGTAATTCCAGCGAGCAGATTGTGTTCAGGCGAGCAAGCAGGCAGGGCAGGCCAGTGGTGGAGATGCTCATGTAGAAGGAGGCGAGGCGGGGATGGGGACAAGGTTATCCAGTCAGCCACTGCCTCTCAGCCCCTCCGCTGTCACCCTTAATAACACCCTCTCCCTTATCACCGCAACAATCACCTTGAGAAACAAACTTGTCTTCCTTCAGAGGGGGACGGAGAAGGGGAAGAGACGGCCCCCATATGCATGTGGTCTGCCATTCTTATTACACCACCTCAGCCTCTTTGGGGACAGACAGACTGCAGATCAATTTAGTGCTCAATTCTCTACACTTTATTATTCTCTCTCTCTCTCTCTCTCTCTCTCTCTCTCTCTCTCTCTCTCTCTGTGTTCCCCTCTTGTTCTCATGCTGATTTTCTCTGTACCCTTTGAACACATCAAAACATGTTGTACAAGTCCTTCCCAAATTGCCGTGACAATAAGGAATCCTAAGTTCTGTAACACTCAAATGTCTCACTTTGATGTTGGAGCTGCCATTTCAGTTATAATACATGTGCAAACTGACATCTCAATGCGACTAAAAAGAGAAAACCCAATTGTCATATTGACACAAGATGTTTTGACCCAGGATAAATTGTTGATTTCCATCACTGAAACAACATTGAACTTAAACTTGCTGTTTGAGGTTTTTAAAATGTCAGAGTAAGACGTTGCCCTGATGTTAATTAAAAATTTATATCATGTTTTTAATTGTGTCAGTCATGTTTGCCTGTTCCCTGCCATGTAATAATCTCACATTATTGCACGTTTCATAGTACCTTATGTTCATGGTGCTTGCTGTACATGTTCCACGTAGATCCAAGAACGCTGAACTTGTCTTTTATTTAGATTCTGCTTAATTTCCATCCACTTAAAATAACGTGTGTAGTAGCTAACATTTGGTGAAAAACATCTTCTTAAGCAGCATTTTTGATTCCACTTCTTCCTAGTGTCTTTTCTTACTCCTTCACTTGAATCTTGTTCATACAGGATTCCAGCAGATTTTAGTTTCTGGATTTGTGTTACTACAGAAATGCAACGTGTGAAATATGAAGCAATTAATCATAAAATTTGTGAGGTCCATTTTATAAAAAAAACCCATATTCTTCTGTTAAGTGTATCCACAGTGTAGGTAGATAATGGCAGTTACAAAGGTTGATAAAATAGTGTGTGTGTGCGTGCGTGCGTGCGTGCGTGCTCACAGTGGACTTAGTGCTATGTGATTGCAGTGGAGCTGGAGGAGGCCATGCAAAGGCTCTGATTGGAGGACGGGGTCTGTGCAAGTGTCGGCCAAATCACTGCAATCACCCGTTTGCTGCTTCTCTCTTCTTTAATGACACCACTTCATGAGACACCAGGCTCATCAAGCGAAACACACACACACACACACACACACACACACACACACACACACACACAAAGCCACAGCGAGGTCAGGCTCGGCAGATCGGGCAGGAAGGCAGGCCTCAGAACGGGGAGAAGAGGTCCACCAGCAGATGGAAGGAGACTAAAGCAGGCTAGAGACACGTGCACACAAGCAAATGAACACACACACACATGCCTCTCTCTCTCTCTCTCTCTCTCTCTCTCTCTCTCTCTCTCTCTCTCTCTCTCTCTCTCTCAACACGTGAGTAAGTGGTGTCTCGTTCATCAACTTAATATTTACAGCATATGACGGAGAAATTATTATTCATGCAGATAATACAATATTGAATTATAAAAGTGTTACACTTTTTTGCAGAGCTTGGATCCGTTTCAGTCCAACTATACACATTAGATTCTACCCTCTTCTCTTCACTGCTCTTCTTCTTCATACCAATGAATTCTCTGCCCTAAATTTTTGAAACCTTTGCTCCCTTACGCTCCATGGGGTATGAAAATGTCCTATTTGCTCACGGAGAGGACAAATACCACAAGGAGCTTTGGTGTGTGCAAAGAATAAAAGAAACAAAAATTCTTGTTGCACTCATGCACAATCACCGGTACATAATAATATGAATATACACAAACATTCTCATGCACTCTCATGATGACACATGCACTTGGTAGCAGAAGCCCTACAGCAGTTTTAAGTAGTTAGCTGTTGGGAGCTAGTAGTCTTTTGTATGACTGTTACACCTTCATATTGTCTTTCATTGTGTTTAATATAAAAACTAATGTTTGTTCCCTTTTTAAAACAGTTTTTTCCAGTGGTTGTTACCGTATGTAATTTACCTTGGATCCCTTGTGAGTGGGGGGCATGAAAAGAACATGAGTGACAAATACAAAATGAAAGACAGAGCAAGCACAAGAGAAAGAATGACAGGGCAAATAAGTGATGACAAAGAAAGAGACAGGGAAGGAGAAAAACAAGAGCTTCTTTTCCACCTCAGGATATATGGGCAGAAAGAAAATGTCTTTCCAGTCAGTATAAAAGAGAACTGAAAATATATGCAATGCAGTCACTTTTTTATTTTTGTTTACACAATACAACTTTACCATGAAAATGTCAGCGTAGCACTTTGGTGTGTGAATATTGAATTTAAGAATCCGCCACCTTCCGATAAATGCCAGCTGATATATTTGAATGGATTTTCAAAAAGTATATATAAAATCTAAATTTTACACATTTGGTGCATGAATGATGGCAGTAAAAGATTTCTGAGTGCTTTAAGCTCTGCACGTATAAAAGCAGTCTCTGCTGCAGGAAGTTAGAGAAACAAGAAACAAAGTTAAGTGGAAAACATCCATTGTAAAATTAGATCTGTATTCAGATTGAGTATTTGTGACTCAGCTAAAGCTCCATGTCTGTCCCTGCAGTCTAACCTCTCCTTTCCTCTATCGCTCCATCTCAGCATATTAACTCCATTAGCCTCTCATATCACCCTCCATCTCTCTCACTGTCAGTCCTTGCCATTCAACTAAATCACTGTGTCATGCCACCATTGGACTGGAAAGGACACCTGCTCCAACCAAAAGGTTCAAGCTGAGATATGGAGGCAGTGGCTCGTCCAGAGATTAGCTTTCCTGCAGGCCACAGAAATACACTGAAATATTGAACCTTGTTAGAAATGTAGCTATGTATCGCAATGTGGATCTGGTTACTTAAGCTGTGGCAGCTATTAAACCAAGACAAGGACACAGGGATGGCGTGGAGCAGTGCGGTGATGACGTGCCTGCGATGCACCATTAGGGAATGCCAACGTTGGTTCAGTGGGCACCGCAAAGAGGCTTTTAAATTAGGCCCAGACACGTCTCACCTGCCTCTCCCATCTCACCTGCTGAGACGACAAATAGTGCTGGGAGCACGCACACACTGTGACGCACGGCCCCATGATTACCCACCCGCCCACTCTCCATCCAGTGTCTTTCCACCCATCTGCCAGTCAAACGAGTGCAGAGGTAATGGAGAGAGAAGCAGTCATTCTGGGGCTGTAAAACTGCAGCAGCCGAAAGATGATTGGGCTAACCTTTGCTTTGGTGCATGAAGGAAGAAGGTGTGTTTTAACATTATTCATTAGTAGCCCTGTGTGTGTGTGTGTGTGTGTGTGTGTGTGTGTGTGTGTGTGTGTGTGTGTGTGTGTGTGTGTGTGTGTGTGTGTGTGTGTGTGTGTGTGTGTGTGTGTGTGTGTGTGTGTGTGTGTGTGTGTGTGTGTGTTCCTGAGTCATTATTACAGAGCTGTCACCTGAAGTATGAGTGTGGATGTGGTCATGCTCTGACTGCCCTGGCCTTGACATGGTTCATTGTAACTTGTTTTGTTTGTATTTTCTCCTCTTTTTTTTTTAACTGGTCCTATATTCCTCTTCTCGCACTAGATATATCACTAGGTTTTTCTTATCGTCTAATGTCTGCTTTGTTTGCCTTTTCGCGCCCTTATTTTTTTAAGTTTCTATACTCTTGGCCTTATTTTACTCTCTGACCTTTCCCTTGGCCAACACTCACTGATGAGTCTATCAGCTGAACTGGCATTGTCAGGGATGATTGGCGAATGGGTCTCTGTGCAAAGAAGTTAATAAGCGTATCCCCAGACAATTGAGTTCTTAGGGGCATTTGGCCAGGTCCAAACACAGGCCATCCTGATTGCCTCTTTGCAATAAACATGAAGAGGGCCCCAGACAAAGAATACAAAGGCAGCCGGGGTTGCATTGGGGAATAGGTCGAAAGAAGATTGAGGCTTCAAATGACTGCTGCACCTTCAGCAGCGGGAACTCTGACCCGGCACTTGAGCCAGTTTTATAGAAAGCGAACTTCAAAGAACACTTTGATATCACAGGGAGTTATTGGCTGAGATCTTGGGGTCCAAATTGTCTTTTCATTTTAGATTAGATACATAGTGGGATTTAGACTAATGACAGAGGTAGAGTAGTGTCTTGATAAGGAGGAGATTCTTATCTGGAACAGATGTTATTTGCTGTGCTACAACAACAGCTGATAGAGATCCACAGTCCTGTCCCCCCCCCCCCCCCCCCTTTATTTCACACCTTCTTTTTCGCATCCTCACTGTGGCCCTACAGCAATAAACTTGTCACCAAACCCAAAACATGACACATCATTGCTTGAAATATAAATAAGCCCATTCGTTACCTATTGATTTTCCAACCATTAGGGAAGCGAATGTCTTGGCTGTTGTTGATGTGGAAGATATTGTGGGTCAATATTGTGCTGCTCTTAAAAGCCACAGGAGATTTTCAAGGAATTCGGTAGGGGCAAAGAAAGGAGGCCAGTTTACAACTCTAATATCAAGAAAATGTCTGGACTAGTTCAGAGACATCTGCCTGGCATTAATGTTATCAGGGAATCAGGGAGCAGTGCAGGCACAATGTGCTTTAGGGAAAGGTACAGCCCTTGACAGCTGCCTGCCTGGACTGCTGGCACACATCAGCCTAATATGCAGGATTGGAAGTGGGGATTGATTCCTGAATGTTAAAGTGAAACCTTGAAGTGCCTCTGCAACCATCCTACTCTGACTGTCGGAGTGGGGGCTACTTCCGCGAGGCGATCTGGCATCCTAATCTGATCAGGCCTCTTAATCTCTGGCAGCTCAGTTTAACACGACCAATCTGACAGCAGCCAATGACAGCGGGGGCATGTTAAATCTGGGCCTATCAGGCCTAAGACAGGAGAACAGCATATTTTGGCTTCATGCAGGGTGTAATGATACCTGGTACAGCAATGGTATCAAGAGATGCTTCATTTCCCAGGTCAAGGAGGAACTGGAGTTTGAGATGCCGAGGGATGACGAAATCCCCAGCTCGCTGGCTGTCAGCCCCGTCTCATAGTTGTCGTCCTCCTTCCTACTATCCGCTCCAGCCTGCTGTTATTTTGGGAATATTCTCCCAGCATGTACAACCTGAATTATTTATCTGGAGAAATGGAATCCCTGCGCAACATTTGTACAAATTTATGTTTGTACCGTACAGACCCCGACAGGGCAATCATTAGTTCTCAGGTTTCATCAGAATGATATATCTAAATAAAAATTATCATTATTATCTACAGAAGAACTTATTTCACTGCTTTTGGTTTATCAGTTTATATTATTGTGAAAATAATGAGAAAGTTATATTTTCACCCCTCCCCGTTTCTTTGTTGGTTTGTAAGCAAGATTACACAAAAACTACAAGAAGGATTTTTAAATCACGTTTGCTAACACTGTGAGATAGGGAGTTTAAAAGAAAAAAACATTTCCACTGATTTCCCAGGGAATAATTCATGAATCTTGATGAAAAACCTGCCTTCCGTCCCTCTGTTCAATTCCCTCGGTTGTTTTTACCCTTCCTGTCATCGCACCATATTTTGTCATGTCTGTTTCTGTGTGTGTGTATTTGAGAGAGAGAGCGATACCAGCTACTAATGTCTTTCTGTCTTTATTGCACATGATGAGTGCTAATCGCTTCTTTGCATTCTTATCACACGAGTCCACAAACAGAAAAAAAATTGAATACAGCAGGAAAGACAGACAGACAGAAAGCTCCGTGTCAGTATGAAATGAATGTGACCTACAACTGCAGAGAAGCAACGTACAGCAACAGCACGGAGGAAACAAAGGGTTCTGTCAAAACCCAGTGCTATCTCACCGGTGTGTCTGTGAAATCCTTTCTGCGTTCATGTGTGCATGTCAAGCTGCCTTGCCTTCTATCTGGATGACATTAATGAAAGGTGAAACAGGGAATAATCAAAGATCACAATATTTTACCCTTGATACTGATGCATGTTCGTATGCTGCTGGCAGGAGAGATCTCCTTGCTGCTCAGCTCAGCTCTGATCTGACATTAGAATTCACTGCTACATTTCTCTCTCTCCAGCTCGCTTGTCTCGCTTTCCCTCTCATTCCCTTGGTGGCCCTCAACCTCCCCAACCCATCCACCTCTGTCCACTCAGCCTGCCTGCCCGGCTGCAGCTAAAGGGTAAATGTAGCTCAGGGGAAGTGTGTTACCTCCACCGCAGGGTCCCGGGGCTCAACATGTGACCCAGACCTCCCAACATCTCGCTCTCGTACTTCTCCTCCTGTTTGCTTTTTTTCTTCACCACGTCAGATCTCTTTATCTCCGTCTGCTCATCCAGAGAAACTGATAGAGCCCTGAGAGCACTTCTCTGCCCGGTTCAAAAGTTCAACTTTTTTGCAGAAAAGCATTATTGACAATGCAAAGTATCAATATGGCCCGACAGAGCGTGTTTGAATTATGCAACTAAAGGAAGAAAATACCACAGTTACAATGACCTCAGTATAAAATCCTACTGATGCATACAAGAGAAAATAAATTATTATACTAATAAGAAATACTTTTGGGAATATTTTTTTCTTGGGTACTTTTAACATTTAACATATTTAAGCTGAGCTAAATGTATTGATACAGGGTAAAAATCCTAGCCATATCCTAATGAAAAATTAGGATATGGAGACATAATTTATCACCTTCACCGAGGAGGTTATTTTTTGGGGTTTGTTTGTCAATTTGTCAGCAGGATTACAGAAATACTCAACCAATTTCCATGCAATTTGTGGAGGGTTGGAGTTTGACTTAACCAACAACCCATTCAATTTTGGCTCAGCTTTACGGCAGGTGGATCGTGGAATATTTCTTTCACTTTCTTTAACATTGCGAATACGAAAGTATTTTAATGAAAACTTAATTTATGAGTTTGTGCAATTAATTGCAGTTAGTGCCTCTCTAGTTCAATGAATAAAATAAATATTACGTTTTAATGTGAGGTGTAAACAATGAAATATTTACAAGGATCACTGTGGAATAGCCGGCTAAGATATTCACTTGCAGTCCATGTGCAGTGTGGATTACTAACACACCCAACATATTGTTTTGTTTGACCTTACCTTGGGTGATGCATTCTTTAGATTAGACTCATTTTGAATGGTTGGCTCAGCTAAGCAGGTTGTTTTGCTTGTGTGTGGACAGCAGGAGTTGTTCTTTTGAATCTTTCTTTGTGATTACGGTGCTCTGTATATGTGTGGCTGCTAGTATGTGTCCATGTGTGTCTCTAGCTGTGTGAGGCTGAATGGCACCTTTCAGAGTGGGGGTGAGACCATGTGGTCTGCACTGACTGCTTTGGAGAGAGGCAGGAGGGCCCAGCTGGTTCAGGGAGAAGAGCTCTGTGACTCGCCAAGGCAGCCTCACAGCCTGCCAACCAACCGACACACACACACACACACACACACACACACGATTACATAGTGCACAGTTAAGAAGATTGTATACAGAAAAAACAAATGCTGAGAATTGCACACCACTCTCCATGCAAATCAAAAGATTTATTTTACCGCCAATGTGGCATTGGCTATGACTGCTGCAGTTTGTCAGTGTGTCTCAGCTGAGCTCGTTCATGGATATAAACCTAACATGCAAAGAAGTGTGAAGAACACATTCAGGCCTCCTGTTTACATGGGGACAGCGCTGTGTGCACCCACAGGGCTTACAGAGATTCAATCATTTCAGCTGACCTGCAGCCAGGATTTGGTGAAAATAGCCGCCTACCTCCAACGAAATTGTCCAATATCCTTGAATGCAACATGCAGGGGGGAAAAAATCTTTATTTGTTGGCAGCCAGGTGCTGGACCTGCAAATTATACATGACCACAGGTCCTATTGATTCTCTCTTGTTTTTCTCTGTCTGATAACACATTGTTAGAGGAAAGTTGGTCCAGCGGACTCCCACAAATTGTTTTGTAAACACAGTCCAGAAGCTGTCATATGTAACAAAATGAATTTTCTCAACCGGTAATTCTATATTTCTCTCTGATTTAATTTGTGTGGATTCTGTAGTTCATAAAATGTCCTAGAATCGCTCAGGTTTTTCTTTACCATTAAATAGAAGGACTTGATTTGATGTAACTTTTTGTGTTGGGTGTGTAGCAGAGAAAAAGGATTTGCATGTTTTTTTACCCAAAGCTGCAACAATAAATTTGCGATAACCATAATTTTGATTGCTATACTTGATCAGATTTCACAGAGAACAGTGGTTGGTGAAACAATACATACTTTAAATGCATATCTCCTGGGTTGCTCTATTTATTCTGACCTCCATCCCGCCATACGGTCCACTGGGTCTCTAGTGAAATCTGAAGTGTATCTTTAAATGGTGTGCAAGTGCTGCAAGACTTGCACAAATTAGCTGTGTTAAAGTATATGTATGCCGTCGATGGAGGGAAGGCTCACTGGAGGCACTGTGCTGCTTATCTGAACAGCGGGGACGTGAACAGAATGATTAGGTAGTCTAACCATGGGCCGGGCCATTTTCTCTACTCTTCTCATACAGCAATTTCTCTCTCTGCAAATAGTCTAAAGGGTAAGCCTAACCAGGGGCTATGTGTGAGTGGATGGACGTCAGAGAAAAACAAGAGCTCTAAAAGGAATTTGTCATTTTAAACAAATTGGTTTGGAGGGAATCAAACTGAGCTTTTCTCCCCATTTAGTCCTAACTGTCACAATGCACTGAAGGAAAATGCCTAGGCCCGAAGTGGGAGTGTTACTGCTTACCTGTAAAACCTGTAAACCTGCGAGAGGACCTAACATCGTGTGGTCCCCAGTTTCTCCATTAGAGAGGCAGCTTGGCACTCGTAGGGAGTAATTGGCTGGATGGGGCTTCAGCAAGCTTAGCCACCCTGCTGGCACAACAAGCCTGTCTGTCCCCGTCCCTGAGTTGCTGCTCTGCTAGGCAGGAGCGTACAGCCAGCTCAACTGCTGCCACGTCCCCTTCAAAGCCTGCGGAGAAGCTGGGGATGGCAGCAGCTGTTGTCCCAGGGGAGCCACAGGAATTCAGGGCCTCTGGTCATTAGTGAGAACCAGTGTGCTGGGACGTGCCTGGGTCTTAGACAGCTGGGAGACCTCTATCACCCCTCATCCCTTCAGTCCTTACGTCCATCCATTTCCCCATCCCTGCCAAGAAGGATTCTGTATTGTCAACCTTCTTGGCTCTCATGCAAGGCTAAGAAAGGCTCGGTCCCATGTGGCAGGTGTGGAAGGAGCGAGGAAAGACCGTGTGGGATGTGTGCTCTGCAGAAGTAGTGTATATAGTTATCACAGGAAGGATTTTTGTGTTGTGTTTTCAGGAAAGTTTGGAACGGAAAAGAGGTGGGTGTGCATGGTGTCCCATTCTATTAAGGAAACAAACTCAGAGGGAAGTGGACTGTGGATGAGGACAGTGTAGCTGTAGTGTCATTCTTTGTAGCAGTTTTAAGATTAACAAATTGTCTAAAATGGTGTTGTTTAAGGTGCTCCTTTTCACCTTTTTTCCCATCATAAAAGTACCTCCAATAGTTGTACTTCTCGTTGCAGAGGCTTCACTTTTAGGATTTATGAAGACTTTGCAAAGATCCACTTTTAAACCTGGAGTTGCTGCACCTTTCATGCATATGAATCTGATGCAATTCATTTTTCACAGAGAATATGACCTTGGTGCAGTCAAAGTCGAAATCACACAAATGTTTTACAATTTGCATTATGTCTCTTTGTAGTTCGAATATTTTGCTGAAACTTTGAGTCTTTGTGAGAAAACAAATAATGGTAGATATATGGATATTCCTTATGAATATATAAATATATACAGCATATGTAGTCTTTTTCTCAATAACGAAAAAAAACCAGAAATATTGAACCTGACGCTTGCTTTATCCTTGCAGTTTCTCTGGTGATCCAGCTTAGGAAGGTGTGTGTGCGTGCGTGCGTACACACGCACAAATCTGAGCATGTTGCGATACCATCTGACTTATGATTCACTGACATTTGGTGTGTGCTGAGACATAAGTCTCTGCTGAGTGGATTGGGGAGAGCGTGCCCATGTGTCCATGACGCAGTGAGTGAACATCTGGAGGAGCCCAGGCTCCACGTAGGTCTGGACCACTGTCGGAACTCATCATGATGCTGTCGCTGGTTTTTATTATAGCCCTATGTCTAACTGAGAAATACATCCATAATGCATTTTTCTCAACATTGTTTATGGATTAGGCAGAAAGGAGGCTGGTTGGGTAAATACTCAGCTGCAAGGATAATCAAAAGAAAAATGTATGAAGGGCAAAACATTTAAAATAACTAAATCACATTTTAAAAAGCAGAGAATATGTGATTTATTATCTTCTTTGTTATAAAAGCAATTTGCAAATATTTTTTTAAAGTACATAAAATAAGTGTTAAGACAGCTCCTACAGGATGTTGTGATCCAAAGTCACGGTCCGGTCAGTGGTAGTGAAGTTGCAGGAATGTGTCACACAAACAAAAGTTACCAACAAAAACTACTGCTAAAAACTGAATGCCGGAAAGGTAGGTGTGTGTGTGTGTGTGTGTGTGTGTGTGTGTGTGTGTGTGTGGTGTGTGTGTGTGTGTGTGTGTGTGTGTGTGTGTGTGTGTGTGTGTGTGTGTGTGTGTGTGTGTGTGTGTGTGTGTGTGTGTGTGTGTCTCAGATATTATGTTGAAGAAATAACAGCTTAATTGATAAAACTCTAAAAATGTTGCAACATTCATTGCACTTCTTTTTTAAAAGCACTGTCATGAAATCAGAAAATTTAGGCTGCAATGATTTAAAAAAAAAAAGTCCCCAAAATCCTGGAAGGATTGACAAACAATTAAAACACGAGGAGAAGAGGAGAAATTGTTCGTATCTGAATTACAGTTGGATTAATCAAAAATGTTGGCAATTAAAGTGAAATCATATTTATACAAACTTCTTGTAGTGACCCCCGTCTTTATCATGTACTGGCCCCCTGGTAACTTTTTGTTTTCTGCAACAAACAAGAGCGGCTGAGTTCAGCTGGACTTTATGTCAGATACGATGCTGACAAACAATGCCTGGAGCGAACAAATGGATGGTTGTTGGAGAAGTGGACGGGCCGCAGGAGGAGTTTCAGAAGCTTCTGTGGATGTTTTGATGCATCAGCCTTCGTACAGGCCCAGAAGCACCCTTACGTTCAAACAGTGTTCCACAGTGATGCTCCTCTAAGATCACAGTTTCTCCATACACAGACAATTTCAAAACAATAGTCAACACCAGCGTGTTCTTAGAAACCTTACTTATCTTAATTACTGAATAACACTGAAGCTGCATAATGTGCAGTATGACTGTGTTTAGACCATTACCAAGTTTTCCAATGCAATTTCGTCTTCTATCAAAAGAAGACAGTGATCTATAAGGCTATGTGTGTGTGTAATTAAACAGACAGGATGTAAGTAGAATGCTTCTGCTGCGTTCACAACACTAGGTCTCGGGTAATAAACTGCTGCATGCACATGCCCAGGAGAGAACATTTACTTTTTTCTCCCCCCCTGCATTTTTCTCTGTTGGCTTTGCATGCATTGTTAAATGGGACTGATGGAAGCACCCTGGCCATTACTCACCGCATTGCCTGGCTAATTTCTGTGCTCTTACAAGTACAAAGATGTCAAGCAGGAGCAGCAGGCTTACCTTGGCTTCCCCCAAGACCATTAATCCTTTGGCTGGTGTCGTTGCTGCCTGCACCAGCTCACCTGGTTCACAGCGCTGCCAGCAAACTGCTGCTCCCAGACTTTTTACGCAACCTATCTATTTATTTTGGTTTCCGAGTCGGCCTCCATCACCAACAAAATCTGTTTGCAATTGGCATATATACACCTTTCTTAGAGTGAGACTAGCACAATCTGTGGAAGTGTGCGTGTGTGTCTCTGTGTGCGTACTGTTTTTCAGAGAATGAGGAAAGTTGACAACACAGAATGTCATTCTCTAAGAACTTTGTCTCCATGACCTTCATACATCATTTCTGTTTTTGAAAGACATGCAGAGCTAAAAAAAACAACAATCTACAGTCGATTCGAATATATAGTTTACCCCACCTTTTCATGGAATCCCTATATATTATTCATGTGATGTTGGACAGATAACTCTAGACTGGTAACAGTAATAGTTCTTAGATCAAGTTACAAGGAGACTCTCTCAATGAATATTGACCTTTCACTGTACACCCACCTATTATTAATACATAATTTTGAAGTTCAGTGCCAGTAAAGGTCCATTCAAGTATAGAGGTGTCTAGAAACTCACATGGCAGCATACTTTAAATCTGTTAAAAGTTTGCATGTGCTCCTCGCATACTGCAGTGTGCACAGCCCTCCAATTGTATCAACTGGTGAAAAATATTGTTATAGTTGAAGGCTTTTTATAGTTGGGGCATGTGGGTCAAGTTTACCTGTTTGTCTATATTATAATAGATGGAAAAACTGTCCTTTGAAGCAGCTCCCTGCATGTAGGATTATGTTGTTTTTCCACCTTGCGTTTACATCCTTAGTGCCAAGCATCTATCAATGCATGTGGGACTTTTAGTTTTATGCAAATGCTAGGCTTACTGTGGATAATATTCACCACAAGTACCTGCATTTATACGTTTTTTGGGTAGGAGATATTTGCCTGACTTAGTTAGGCTGTGTAGTGCCTCTATATGCACCAAGTGGGGCCCTTAAAATGTCTAAAACCCAATAATCTGAATGTAAGGCCTTTAAAAGGTCTTAAATATGTATTGGATTAGGAAGTTAATTAAATTTATGAAGGTGCATTACTGTTAATTCTTACTGTTATTTATTTATTCTTAATATTGATCAAGCTGTTATAAAACTGCAAAACAAATCCAGCATAGAACCTTTAATCTCCAATACAAACTGCTGCGCAGTCAGAATTGACCAGATATTAAAATAATAGTTATGATGATAATAATAATAATAATGAATATGTAAATTCGTTGATTATTTTAGTTAATATTGCTTTCATTTGCAATATCTTATTAGAGAACAACAGATTTAGTGTTGCTTGAAGCCTGTTCAGAATAACATAAATTAAGCTTGTTGCAATTTGTGCAAGAAAATGTTTAAATCAAGAACTTTGTGTATTAATGAGTTAAAGTTGAGTGGGAGAAAAAGAAAAAACGTGAAAAGCCTCAAGCAAATAACTGCCAACGCCCAGTATTGTTCTGTATTCACATCTGGAGCATCAACAAAGTTCAGCCCAAGTGCAACTCAGTCTGCATTAACAATGCTAACTCCTGCGGATCTGGGTATAAGCGACCTCTTGAAACATTAAAAGCAGCGCTGCTCTGGACCTGACACTCAGTAGCTAAACATCACTCATATAAATTAAATACAGCAAAAGCTGGCTGAGTTTAAGAACAGGAGGGGATCATGGCCAGGCTTCTGTGTAGTCATATTGATTTATTTAATTCTTTAACTCTGGTTGTATGTTGTATCCTTTGTACTTTTTTTGCCATGTTTGGATGTGAAATAGCTCTTAAATTATATTGATAATGCTCTAAAAAAGTCTAAACTGACACTTTTTAAAACCCCACAAAAACCTTATTGGAAACATGCACTCAGTAGTTGTGCTAAACACATTATCCCGGAGCCTTTTGTTTCTCATGCTTCATCATCACAGACCGACTTTATTACTTTTTTTTGTCAGCCCTTGTGTCTGTTGTGCCCTTTTTTTAGCTTTAAAATAATTAGCAAGTGCAATTTTACTGTTACTGCCACTTTGTATTCACATTAATTTTACAACATTTTGTGCATCAAAGTAAATGCATGCAAATGACCTACGTCCAGATCGATATCTTGATTGCTGCAGGCAATTGCTGTTTTATTTGGAATATAAATTCTCTTCAGCTGCAGTGTTAAGAAATAAGAAAATATGTTGGGTAAACAAGACTTGGGGAAACCATCAATGGAACTTAAGGGATGTGTTCTGGCAGGAATATCAGGTTGTTTGCACCTTGCAGATCAGCTGACTATCCGTTTCTGAGCATCAACTACACAACCACTGACAATTAACAGTTGGTCGTTCAAATATGCAATTACTTTTTTAACAGGGAAGCTGCTTAAAACAACCATTATACTGACACATCTGTTGTGATGGTAAACTACGTTGAGAATGGTTTTAACTTAAGTGTCACAATGAAATGAAAGTTTGCACCTTTACCACAATGTGATGATAATGTCCATCATCATGTTAACCATAAACTTCAATAAGTACTATTTTCAGACACTGCTTAGATGATTTAATGCCATGCAGAATATATGGAAATAACAGCTCAAGGACAAACCTGATATCAAACATGTTTTCTCCTGCATGCTTTACGATCTTTTATACTCTTTTTGCCATTTTCTCTCTTGTTCTATCTGTGTCTTTACTACCCTGCTATTTTCGAGCAGAGTAAGAGCACATCTTCATCCAGCAGTGAGGAAGGTGATGGTGCTGCGTGTAGAAGGAGCATGAGGGAGGTGGACAGTAGATTACCTTTGCAATTTCAAGAGAGAATGCAGCTTATAATGATCCGGGATGTTCCCGGGAAAGGTCAGCTGAAATTGCAACAAGCGTAATTAGTAGCTTATCAATAATGCATCCAAGGGTTCAGTGGGTATGCAAGTCTCTCTCTGTGTGTGTGGGATCATCCATGCATGGCTGGGCAGGTGTGGGTGTGTGTTTGTGTGCGTGTGTACCTACACACCTGTGAGTATCCAGGGATGACCAACGAGAGATCTTCTCCTGATATTCATTAACATAAAAACACCTATATGCCGCTCAGGGGAGCTGCTGAGCATTAGCATGCAAATCCCCACTAACAAGCCACACATTGCCCCCTACAATGGTGTTGACACAACTCATGGCATAACAGACTGATGGAAAACCTCAGGACAAGCATCAATCATTAAGGCAATTATTATTGATCACCGTATCAAAGTTAGGAGAACAGGATAACTTGGGAATTGTGCAGAATAGTATCAGCTCTCATTCAATATCCAGCTTTAGCAGTTAATTACATTCTCTTAAAGTTTAGATAAGGATTTAACTTTGTATTTGCACTTGTTTTTACAGATTTTCTGTTGGTTTTTAATATTTTCAGTTTTATCTTTTTACATTTGACATCGTCATCTAGCTTAACCCCCATGGTGCCAGATGACACAAGTCGAAGTTAAGCTCATTTAACACCCATCTTTGCTGATTTCATTACGAAGGATTGCATCAGAGACATGATCAAAAAAGGCGCAATTTACACTTTGACGTTTGACTTTGTTCCTGATCAACACTATTTCCATCTTCCATCGTGTTGCACATCCACACACGGGCTGATAATGTAGCCACTAACTTTTTCACTGAACACATCTTTCTGATTTCACAGCATACAACTGAAATATTATGCTGGAAAAAAGGAAACTTGAATATCTTGCATAATTCATCAGGGATGTTCAAATAGTCAGACCCCTGGTGAGCTGATAAGGAGATCAAGATTGAGGTAGATATCATCTGGTCCACAAAACCCTTTCCTCACCTGCTTTTCCTCCTCCAGCGGGTGAAGTATGTGAGCTCTTCAGATCAACGTTGTTTGACGGAAGACAGAAACCTGAGGTGCATGTTAGTGGTGAGGAACGGATGGGCGTGGGATTGTGGGGGATCGAGTGGACCTCAGGGAATGTGTTTGTGCACGTGTGTGTGTGTGTGTGTGTGTGTGTGTGTTTGCAGAAGTGTTGGTGTGTGTGATGTAATGATCCCAGGTTCTCTGGCCCCTGCCTGTTGATAAGTTGCTACAGAACACATGAACAGGGGAAACGGGAAGCAAGCGAGATGAATGTGATTGGATTGCCGGCCGAGTGCAGCCTCACCCATCTGTCTCAGAGTCTGCCATCCCATCTCACAGGCGGCAGGAGGTAATTGGGTTCATTGTTCTCACCACAGGATCCCCCGGATTGAAAGCTTCATTATCTGGATAACCATGAATGTAAATGAACCACACGTATGCAGTGGGGTAATAGGAAAAAATAGATCATTGCTTGGCACAACCACAGCACAAAGCACATCCCCAAACACATACAGTGCTCATGCATATTTTTCTTTTGGAGCAAATCAAATACCTACTCATTTGCAATCGTGTGGACAGATTTTTTTATTTCTTCTCTCTCCCTCTGATACATGCACGATCACACTCCGTTTATTAATAATTTGTACGAGAAGATAATTTTATGAGATGTACAATTTTTAGACTCTTGAAAAGCCTTTTTAGTTTCTGTCTTCAAATGAAACAAGAGTATGATCAACAACCATCGCAGTTGTCCTCATGATAACCATGATTTATACTTTCATGGGTGCAGCTACAAAAGCTGCATCTGACGATGGTGCGCTGAGCCGCTAATCAGGCACCTGTGCTATCCTCACCGCAGCTTCCACCGTGAGTGGCAAGAGAGGACCTGAAGAACAACAGAAAAGTTTATGTGCTTTGAATTATTCATGCAAAACCAGTGTATACCAGAAGCCCGGGCACACATCTCTCTAATTAGCCAGAGTTCGTGGCTGAATGTTAGGCTAAGCCTTTGGACACTTGTGTCACAGTTGATGATGGAACGCTGCTTGCTCCAAGATTCACTGGCCCAGAGCCCTCGCTGGCAGCAGCCAGGGAAAGGGTTAAAGCATCTGCCTCCTGAAAATAAACAGGAGCTCGCAGTGGAGCCCAACCACTCTCAGATCCTCTGGCAAATCCATCAATTAGCTGCAGATGTGATCTGCATTCAAGATTGCTGCAATTTAAGCATGTCGGTAAAACGGCCTAATCTGGTCTCTGATGGGCTCTCTGGTTTTCAATTTGCTTTCCAGGAGGAACCTGGGCTCTGGTTGGACCTGGGGTGTTAGCCTACAGAGAAAATTGTACTAATATCCTCATATGAATGATCACCCCGTCCCTCAGGATTCAAGTATATACCAGCTTTACCATGATCATAACTAAAGAGACTGGATGTGCTGTGGGTCATTGGACGGATGGAGCCTGGAAGGAAAGGAGAGAGACAGTAAAGTGGAGCAAAGTGCTGTCCTTACCGACTGTGCCATGCTGTGCCTTTGAGTCTGTTGTCGGGCCCTGTCAGATTGTGTTTACTTTCCTCATTTCTCCAACAGAGTCTAGTCAATCACTCCGCATTTATTCTCCTCTCTCGCGGCGACCTCTCCCCAGCCAGGCGAACAATGGCACCCTCGAAAACTGCAGATGAGTTTGACTCAAAGCAAGGCCTTATATACTGGGCACATCAATACCTCTAAAAGCTTGGTGAAATCAAAGAAAGAAAACATTACATCAGGCAGAAGCCAGGGGGCACATTCTTTTGCGAGTTTACACTGTATAATACATTTTAAACCATGTTATACTGTGTGCTGCATAGCCACAATATACTCATTATGTTATTGAAAGTGTTCTGTGAGGTCTGTGAGGTACGCCTTTGTGCATCAGCACTCGGCACAGAGCGGCTGAGAGCTGATTCATCTCAAAGAGGTTTGAAGCTTAGCATGGCTGCATAGTTAATGTCATGACTTGGGTCTGGCAGATGGCAGAAACAGTTAGGGATCTCATTAGATCAACCAAGCGTTGATGCATCGTTGCAAAACCTTTCATTAAAGTTCCATTGCTGGAATACTACGATCTCGCAATATTGGTCAAAGTCAAGAGAGGGTAGAGCAAAGTGTAGAAATTTCACATATGCGAGAAGCGGAAAGATTGCATCGATGTTTGTGTCTAATCAGGGGGAGATAGAGAACGCTTTGGATGTGTGTGGTTTGCACAAACGTGGATACAGTATGTGTTAACTGGAGTCTTTATGTCTTTGTTTTCATTTATCTGTGTGTGCGAGTGTTTGTGTGGGTGTGATGAGTGATGCATCCTTGCTGAGCATAGCAAACAGGATTGTTATGGTCACAGAGCACATTTTGTACTTTTTGCCTTGTAATTAACTGGAATTGGTTTAGCACAATTACGCTGCAAGCGTGAGAAACGGAAAAAAATCTTTCTCTGGTGCAAATTATTGACAGTTGGTGAGGGAAGGCAGATTTTTCTTTTCTTTTCTTTTCTTTTAGGGAAAACGATTCAAAGTGCCTCCATGTTAACACTTATTTTATTTGTATTATCTTTAATGACACAGAGGCTAAATGGACCATAGAGGGAATTGATTAGCAGCACCCTACAGCATGGCAGCCTGGAGTCAATACGGATGTTTTATGGGTTTTTAAAAGACATTTAAAATGAATTTCCATATATGGTTTAAGGCATGGCACTAATCACAGCAAGCAGTCTCCTTATGAATGATGCTATCCACTTGGAGGCATCAGAATCGTTGGCTGGCAGCAGTTGTTGCAAACAAGGGCATCGCTGTGGAAGGGATGATCTTAGACAAAGCAATAGACACAGCAGACTGAAAAGAGCTCTCTTTAAAGGCACATTTCCTCTAGCAAGTGGAGGTACCATTATCTTTAATGCTGATCGCTGCTATTTGAAAGATGGTGAAGGGAGAGTTTCTGACATTCAAGTTGTGGCCTATTTTTTCTTTTCTTTCCAGTGATTATACCCTGTACCCAACCTGGTCTATTTCTGAGCTAAATCCCACCAATTTTACCAGGATTACCGACAGGAGACAATGAGTAAAGTCATGGCAGAAGTCACACAGCACTTACTAACTTTTTCATTGTCATTTCATAGATATATAATTATATATAGCATATAGTGAGGCAGCTGTGACTCAGGAGGTCGTCAGGAGCTGGTTCATCTGCAAACCAGAAGGACTGTGGTTTGATCCCTGGCTCTTCCAGTCCATATGCCAAAGTGTCCCTGGGCAAGACACTGAGCCCCAAATTGATGGTTGCTTTCATCTGTGTGTGGATGATAGATGTGATAGAGAAAGTGCTGTGGAAAGAAGCACTGTATGAATGTGTGTGTGAATGGGTGAATGCCAGTTGTACTGTAAAGCACTTTGAGTGGTTGATTAGAATATAAAGTTGCCTTTTACCATTTCAGATCAAATGGCAGTCATTCGAGAGCATGCCTCTGCCAAGGCCCAACAGTCCCCTTATGAAACAACATTTAAATTCACTAGAACCTGACTTTTATTTGGATCTGCACCAAATTACACACGCAAACAGATATGTGTCTCCTAAACATGCCAGATTTTTTTCATCAACATAAATCAATAAATGAGATAACACATTTATTTAAACTTTTTTGTCAGTGGCAACAGTAAAACAGCATGAGATGGTAAAATCCACAATATGGAATGTGTCTTCTGGTTGATAGAGAATGTTGCTGTTTACATCCTCACAAGTTGAACGCTGCATAACTGCGACTCTGAATGCTCAGAAACTTCCAGCACATCACAGGTAGCACCATCAAACGCACAACCACAGGTTTGATCTTTCAAAGGCGAGCGGCAGAACATAGTCTGTGTGCTTTTTGCCCTGGCAGACTCAGATTGAGTTTAGTTGTTGTGAGCATTACTGATCAACACCTTAGGAAAGCAATTGGCAGAGCTATTATGCACAGTGATTTTTCCCAGTTACCTCTGGTGATAGGAAAGCGCGGAGACCCATGCCCACAGCTCTCTAGTCGATGCTTTGCTGGGATCTGTGGAACAGAAAACCAAGCTATTTACAGGGAATACAGCAGCCTCAGAAGTAGCTCCTAGCCTCAGGGTGCAAAATACTTGAAAATAAGCTTCTGGTCTCTTTGATGTGTGTGTGTGCACCAAATCTAAAGGTATTTTAAGTAGTGCTGCCTTTGAGCCAAGGACGACTCTAAATTGTCTCTTGGAGCTGAAGATGGGTGAGGTGGGGAAGAGGGTTAAGCAAAAATCAAGAAATATTATATTTTTTCTGATGGTTGCATTACCATAATGTACACTTCACACGCCAGCTGACAGGAGTAATCCCAGTGGTGCTTTTTAAGATGGCTATCAAGGTTATCTGGAGCAGCGTAGGTTTATTGTTCATCCACTGATGAGTGAGGACAATAGTCTTGGGATGCTCTTGTGATGAAAAGATGATTTTTTTTATATCGGGGCGACATAACGTTTCTGTGCAACGCCATCCTGTATAACAGCTCTAATATGATGGACGAAAACTGTTGTTGAGCAAATTAATTGAATGGTTTATAACATCTGCCTCTTCACAGCTATTTCATTTGTGTATTGCTGCTGCATTAAAGCCTCTGTTCTGCCTGGCAATCTGCTGCTGGTGTTGTTGTTGTTGCGACTCCTCAACAGTTATTTATCACAACAGATAAGACATCTGTCTCAGAGCTTGGAAATTACCAACTAAAGCAACATAACATACTCAACTAAAGAGCTTCGGGAAGATATGAAAACACATACGAGGGATGAAAGTGTCATACATGGAGGAATAACGTCTTGAATATCAATGCGCTGCAGCCAAAGTCATGTAGCTGAAAATGTAATGAAAGGGGAATCGGAGCGAGATTGAGTTGGTTGGATGGCGAACACACAGATCACACACGAAAGCTGCTCTAGGTGGCCACTCTGCGTGGTTCCGGCCTAAGCTTTAGCTGGCAAAGAGGGAAAACGTGACAGTATACTGTGAAAAAAGCTTTCCACTATTTCAGCCTGTAGACACGTAAGGACTCACACAGCAGAGAATCCCAGGAGGTCTGAATGGCACACAACATCCTGAAAGACCCCAATTTTGAAATGGGGTGCTTACTAAATTGCTGTAACTGTGGCTTTTCAGGTTTCCCTTTGCCTCTAAAAGAGATGAAAAGTGACATTTCACAATCTTGAAAGCATTTTTTACGCTGAGAGAAAAAGTAAATGAATTTTTTTTCACTCTTCAAAAGTTACTTGGTTACCCCCCCCCCCCCCCCCCCCCTTCTGTGGTCAGTAGGTCACCTTCCTCCATTCTCTCGCAGAAGCAATGGTCCTTCTATCTGCTGTGAAGACAAATGTTGATTGAAGCGCACATCTGAAGGAGAACCATATTCCATATTTTTACAGGAGTGTAAGACCCATGTGGCAAAAAAACAAAGTCTGGACCTTTGTACATTTACACAGTCGGGTAAGAGTTCACACATAATGCTACCAGAAGCATTTTCCTCATCTCTAAATGAGATCTTGCACCTGATATTCCTCCTTTTCTTCCAAACTGTAATTTTTTTAATTTTTCACAAGGTTTGGGCAGCTAGGGTTAACCAGGGTAGGGAAGGGATTCTTGCCATTAAACATCCATTGACTAATTTAGCACAAGCACATAGCACCTTATTGTTTGACCATGTGATAGTGATTGTCCACTTGTATCCTTATTTTAATATCATAGTCATAATTCTGTAGGGTAAAGTCCTGTCAGTGATAATGTCATGCCCTCACCTTGATATACACTTGTATAGCTCATTCATTCATAGGTGAACAATTACTCGGCAAATGTGATTACAGAATGAACTAGAATGGCACCCAGTGGCATACCTCCATCAAGACCCTTATGAAATCACATTTAAATTCACTAGATCAAGTTGTTTTTGGATCTGCACCAAATTGCAAACCCTAAACCACACACAAATATCAATGTGCCTGTTTTGTTTCATCAAGATGCATTAATTAAGACAAAACATCTACAAAAATGTTGAAATGTCCCAATGTTGAAGAAAGTGAAAAAAAAAATCCACACAAATACTGATCCCCACCTAAATTTGATAGCAGTAATATGATATGTGTGTTGCCTGCATATACCCTGCAGCCATAAAGTAGCATCTCATGAAAGCAACATGTTAAACATCAGTTTAGATGAGCAGATCAAACGACTCAATGATTGCAAATATCTAAATGTGTCACATTGATTTACATGAAGCAGCTCTGGATAAATCAATGCTTTGTGAGAAATGTGTTTGCTCTCTACATTATATTTCTTGTCGGATGCAACGCTCTAACGGTCTCAGAGGGCAGCGCCTCCATCACCAGCTGCCATGGAGACAGTTCTTATTCTCTCCCTGGTTTGCCTATTACCCCGTCCTCTTTGATGTCTGTAGAGGGAAGTTGTGGCTCTAATTCTGAACCCGGTTTCTTGTCTAAGCCTCCTGTGTTCAATGGAGGCACCTGCTTTAATCCCAGGTAACACCTCTGATCAAGGTTTTAATTTCCAATGTGATCCTACAGAGCATCCTACCCAGTGATGGATGGGCTTTGCCTTAGGTGGAGGGGAAAAGCTGAGATCTCTCATTTGGCTCCTTTTTCCCAGGTACTACAAACACGAGGTGTGACAGGAAATAGAGGGAAATAGCAATCTGTTGTCTTTATTTGTGTTGGTGCAAATGTCCTCTGTTGCAACAGCTTCCACTGAATTACTGAAGCGTTCATTGGTCTTGGGCTTCATACAGAGAAAATGTCCGTATTCTTTCTCTCTGTCCCTTTCGTCTGTTTATTCTTTCATTTGTTCTTTCTTTCTCTTGTTTGTTTATTATTTCAATCTTTTCTATCTTTCTGTCATTAATTTGCTTGTTTGTTTTTTCTTTCTTTTGTTGGTTCCCTTATCTGTTCTTTCTCTCATTCTGTCTTCATTTTTTTTCTTTCTTTCTTTTCTATTCCTTTCTTTCTGGACAGTATGTTGTCTTTGTTTTATTCTTTCTTGCTTTCTTTCTTTTTTTCTAGTTGAGGTTAAAAGCTTTTATATAATAATAATAATAAAACCATCTCTATAAGGTAAACGTGGAGTGTGCGCATGTCTGGGTTAGACAGAAGAGTGATTTATTTGTCACTGACTGATCTTCCAAAACAAAGATGGTCTTTTGGTTTTGCTCGAGGAAAAAATAAAAGATTGCTATTGCCGTCCCCCAATTCAAATTGGTTTACTCCCAGCTGCATTGATTTCTCTTGTTACTGGAGGTCACAGAGAGAAGATTGAATTGGAAATTGTAGAAACACTCTTATTTCATTTTCCTAGCATTTGTGTTTTTTCCTCACCCCTCCTTGTATTTTTAGAGGTCCGCAGTATAATTGATGGGAAGAGCAGTTCCTGTCAGGACACTTGAACGACTGCTCTGAATTTGACCTCTCTAATAACACTGTGCTCAAATGCAAAAGGTTGCATGTACCCGTGTGGATTCAGATCTTTGGTTTGCATTTATGAGAGCCCTTTCTCATTGCTTGCGTCTGATTCTCCCTCTGTGCACATGGGGCTGGCTCTGCTTTTACAAGGAGGACGTGGGGTCATATTTTGTTGGTTTGCGTGTTTGTGTATTTTACTTTTGGAGGAGAGGTGAGGTCAAGACAGAGTAGTATCAAGGTGATGGAATATTTTATTGTAAACAGTTTCAAAGAAAGTGTCCTCAATAAAGTTACTTAGAAAACTCACTTAACAAAATGTCTCTCATTGGAAGGAATATAAGATGCTGAATGTTAGATGTTGAATTGAAGGTAAAGGTAAAAACAATCCATTAGTGAAAAATTCCCATTTTGTGAGTGTCATTGATTGCTTCATTCCAAAAAGACATAAAGGCATGAAGCATAAATCTGAGAAGTTCGCTATTAACTTTAAAACACTGAACTATCAGACTTGACCGAATATGGTGTCCTTTGACGAGCAACCACGGTCGCCTCGCAGCTAGAAGTTACCGGTTGGAATCCCGGTTTGGCCGAGGTCTTTCACTGAGGGGTTTCCATGTACTCATCATGTCTGCGTAGGTTTTGTCTGGTTATTATGGCTTCCTCCCACAGTCTAAATACATGCAGCTCAGGGGTAGGTTAAGTGGTGTGAATGGTTCTTTGTCTCTACATGTTGGCCCTTTGATACACTTGTGACATGTCCAGGGTGTACCCCACCTCTTAGCCAATGTCAGCTGGGATTGGCTCCAGTCCCCCCTCCCGCCCACAACCCCCAAAGCATAAGCGATGTAGATAATGGATGGATGGAACTTATGTTCCCAGCAAATACTTAGTGCGAACTAAAATTACCACATACCAAATGATAGAAAAGGCACAGTTGAATACAGTAAAATTAAAGATGGTTTAATTCCATTTAGCCTTTTCTGGTATTTTTGAATTTCCTGGATCAACTAATGCTTTGACAGGTCAATGTGTGTGCTGTGAAAAAACCCAATTCTGGGACATTTGAATGTGGATAGCTGCATTTGCAGACTGTGAGTGTGAACTTCCTTCACCCTGTAATAGAAAAAAAAACATTTTACTCTGATTAAATAGGATAAATAATTCTGAAAAATAACCGTTGAATGATTTGGTATTTGTTGGGTTACAGTGCTGTAGAAATCACATATTTGACTTCTGTAAGGGAGATTTTCACTGCAGGAGGTCTTAAGGCGAAAGAGAAGGGACAAAGCATTAGTAATTGAAGAACAGCAATGCCACAGCCCCAACAGGATTAAATAGGTAGCTTTCTCATTCTAAACACCTAATCAGGGACTGGTTTCCGCCTGGGATGAAAGGTGAATGTAATTAACTTTATTCAACAAGCTTGTAGAGCAGAGAAGCGGTGGAACAGGCACAGCACTAACAGCCACTGTTAAATGCAATATCAGTGGTGACAAATCATACAATATGTATTTACAGTATATTGTAAAGCATCAATCCCAGCATAGAAAAAAGGAGATCAGGGTTGCTGTATGAAGTTAACTTTTTTTAACTCTGTCCTTGCTTTTCATGAACATTTTCAATATATTCAATTATAGTTTTTGTCTGTTTTCTATGACTTCTATTTTCTATGTGTTTTTCTGTGGAAACATGCAGGTTTGAAAAGCTTATCTTTTGTGTTTACATACCCTTAAATAATATTGGCACATTGTCTCTCACACACTTCCCCATAGACTACAGAATTAACCAGAAAAGAACTTAATGAATTAATTGCAGGGCCACAGACAATTCTGGTTCAGTGTGGAGAAAACTAAAAGTATATATTTTATTATTTTTTATTAGAAAAAGATGGAGCAATGTTCTCTGGGGAATAAATCCAGGGAAGTCATTGTTGGATCTATATTTTGTTAAAGACACAGAAAATGGACGTAAATGTTCAATTCAGTCTCATCAACTCCAGCTGTAAACCTGCTTGTCTTCAAACTGTATTGAACACATCTATTCACTGTTTGTCTCTGACAGGGTTTTGACCAGGGTTTTCTCTGTTTGGCCATTTATAGCATGGCGAGCTGAACCCAGTATCGTAGCAACAGTAACTATGGGAATAGAAACCTGTGGAGAGGTCAATGTGATGGCCTCCACTTGGCCTCCTTTGTACAAAGGCTCGCACATTGATTTTTTTCTAATTCCACCTCCGCCGTACAACACCCACCTCTGAGCACGAAAGGAAAAATATTTGATGCGTCCCTTTTAATTTATCTGAGACCATATCTAACTCATTGAAAGTCCAAAACCTTTAAGGGTTTAACTTTTTTAATTTGCACATCACAGATTTGAATATGAAATACATCAAGGCTGTTGTAGATTGTATCCTGCATCTCCTTTCTTCTGCATTTTTGCTGCAGATTCTGTTACTATTTGTCTCGTGTGTGTGTGTGTGTGTGTGTGTGTGTGTGTGTGTGTGTGTGTGTGTGTGTGTGTGTGTGTGTGTGTGTGTGTGTGTGTGTGTGTGTGTGTGTGTGTGTGTGTGTGTGTGTGTGTGTTGCTTCAGTCCTCATGAGGCAAACCATCCAGGGACTCTTAATTGAAAAGTGTGTACGATTACTAATCAGTGGCAAAGCAACTGCCCTTTAAAATGATGAATTAACTAAACTAATTTCAGATAATCCTTCACCACGCCGGGCCACGCTGACAGCACCGTTTGATATTTGGAACACACACATCCTTCTGCCAGTCATTTCACTTCACACCCCAACCTACCAGAGGTACAGGTGGCATGGTTGATAAACTGCTGATGGAGCTCTGAGAAGATTAAAAAACAATGTTGTAGCTCGACGTGAGTGTGTGCAAACATATCCCGTCACATACAGTCAAACACACAACCCATGCACGGTGACATTACCTTAAGCATAGACTGCATAATAAATATTTCAAGTATTAACTTAAATTCAAAGTTCATGCCTTACGAGAGGTTTACCAGTTTAAAGTCTGTTTCTGTGTTGATGCGTGGCCTTTCCCCCCCAAAGCTTCATAATGCATTCTGTCAACATGGTCCTCAACTGCAGATTAACACAGTCAAACATTCTGTTTTCATAGCAACAGAGCAACTCTTGACAGCTTGACCCATATCAGCCATCGGTGTCTGAGAAAGAAGGGAGCCAGAATGTCTTCAATAAAAAAAGGCATGCACATACTGAAAGTGCATATGTTTGTCGTGTGTAACTACACCTCGAGCGATTGGTGTTAGATAAATGAAAGTTCGATGAGGAGGTTTGGGTTCACAAAATTGATTGTGCTGTTCTGCGGGCGTCTAATTGCCAGATGTTTCACCATCATTACATCACCTCTACCATGTTGTTAAGGAGTCGTGTGAAGGTTGCCAGGGAACGTGGAGACGGATACGGCTTCTTTGATTATAACTCGCAGCGGACTGAAAATTGACAGCCTACAGATTCCTCAATCCACTAAACTCAACATGTTTTCTTAGAGCATTCGTTACATGTTGCTTCCCTTTGCTTTGAAATAATATACCCATGGGATTTTCTACTTTTGTTTTTGCTTATGGGCAAAGGTATGTTAATCTGGTATCATGTCACTTCTTGCTAATTGATCATTTTGTTATTTGTTGGTATTTTAGTAGGTTTAATGAATAGATTTTGCTCATCCAGCTGGCTGTGTGTAAAACTGTGCGAGAAATAAAATATAACATAGACCACATAAGACTATAAAAGTTAGCAGTGTTCCTTTGTAGCATTAGGCTCCGGCCACTTGCTCAAATAGAACTAATTCTAATTAAACTAAATTAAATCAAAACCATGCAAATAATTCCATTATATGTATTGTCAAATTTAAGCTTTCTAATTTTTTTCACCAGTTCCACTCAAGTCATCCTTCATTGCTATGGTAATCAACGTCTAAATCAAATGCTGCATTTTGTTAATGCATAAGTAAAAAAAATCTTAAATAACAAATACAATTTTTTTTAAAAACACCATAACATTAATTACCTCCACCAAGGAGGTTATGTTTCCACCCATGTCAGTTGGTTGGCTGATTTATTATTACATTTTTTTCATTAGGATGACACTAAAGCTACGGAATGGGTCTCCACAAAATTTGGTGGAAGGATGGGAAGTGAGAAATAAATAATTTATTGTTACCATGGACCTGGATAAAGGCGTAGATCCAGGATTTTCTCTATTTAAAATTGCGATGTTGAACATAAATTTGTAATCTTAGTGGTTTTGTGTGTCCCAGCTCTCATCTAACATTACCAGCACTGACACTGGGACAGTGACATGTGACCACGTGGCAGGCTTACAAGTTTCAATAGCACCAGCAGGATGTCAAAGAAGTCAAAGCGCCTGAACTAACTTCCTAAATTATGTAGATGACCCCCAACAAGTCCGATAAAAAGCACCAAAGACCCGAAAAAGGGCTCTAATAATGTTGCATGCTGGGAGTTAAGTGCATGGCCATGCATCCACTCCAGGGATTATGCGTATTGAGTCCAGTCTGACATTTTGTTTCTGAATCTGTCATCTGTTGAGAAGTGTGTGGTCAGTCAGGCCAGCAGCAGTGACAGTGGAGACAACTGGATAAAGAGGAGATGATCTGCAGGAGCTCCTTGGCAGGCAACTGTGTGCAGGGAGCCACTGTCCTCCTCTCCCCTCCATGCATTTTTCATCACACGCTCTCTTTTTTTATACTATTTAGCTTCTCCCTCCCCACTAAACTTCCATGTGGTGTGTGCTGACATGACATTTTTCAGCCTTGCACACAAAGCCCTCTGGTGCTCCGTGTACTTGAGTTTGAGCGCGGCCGAGTTTGCTTGCCTGCGTGTGTGCTTGTGTGTGTACCATGTGCTCATGCATGCATACATGTGAATATTGGGGATGCTATGCTGTCTCATTTCCCCTTCTCAAACATCACATGATCACAGAGAGAGAGAGAGCTCTTATGGAAAGTCCATTTAGTCACTTACTTATTTAGGCACCCAAACTGCAAAATAGTTGGAACTCCCATTATGGACAGGATCATATTAAATTATTCTGAGCCGAAATTCAAGTTTCATTTTGTTTTGGCCCTAAGCGACGGGCCAAACTGCCTGGGTGAGATCAGTAAAGGTCAGATGGAATTAAAATGCTTACTGTAGGTTTGTCCGAGATAGAGGGAGCGAGGAAGAGCTAGAGGGCCTAGAGGATAAGGGCACCAGCCTGATAGTTTAGTCTAAGTTAGTGAGAGAAACAATCTGTCTCTTGCATTCTTATTCTATTAGGTATTAGCTTGACAGGTCCAGAATATCTGAATCCTCACATATCATATCCCAGGATATAGATTATTTATACAATTCCACATGCAAAATCGAAAAAGTTAAGTATCCTTATGACTCAGTGAGTTTATCGGCAGAGAGTGTGTGCTTTTCGATAGATATGTAAACATGCCAGAACACTGGAGGAGTTTCTATGACCATAAACAAATCCAATAAATCTGGTGCATGAAGTAAAACAGCAACTTTTAAATGTACTGACATCCGATGAAGAATTCCACCTTCCTCTCTTGATGATTCCTTCAATATAGAGATTTTTCTTTCATTAGATATCAAGCAGAATATCCTGGAAATGAAAACAAATGAGCTGTCAGGAAGATTGGGGCAGAGGAAAGAGACAAAGCACCATTCGTCTTGTGTGTGTGTGCAAGAGAGAAGGGGGTCATTCTTGCAGCAACACACCTTTCTATCTTTTCTCACACAGCCTTATATGTTCTCTGTAAAATTATATATTTTAAATTTTGTCATGAACGTTGTGTGTAAATGTAATTGTTGCAGAGTTGAGTCACGGGATCAACAAGCATGTTTTATATCGTAATAGCTGTGTTTTTTCCCTGTAATGTTCTGGACTTTGGATGGAAAGGTGCAGCCAGACATTAACCACAGATACAACCCTGTCAGCCTGAAGGGAGCAGAAGTCTTAAAATCAGAGAATCTTTAATAAGTGCAGGTACTCTCCCTGCCAACAGGTGGCACAGGCTGGACTGAAACTTCAGGTTTTTATACTACTGGCACCACAGCTCTGCAGATGAGCCTGGTTTTGGTGTTTGCCTGCTTTCTGTGAGGTTCTTGTCAATAATGATTTGTTAGTTTTCAGTTCCCACAACAAATTGTACATTCAACCCATTAAGACCTGATGTGCTGAATTAAAACGCACCCTAAAACTTAAGCATTGTTTAAAAACAACCACCTAAAACCTAAGCGTTTTCTAAAGAATTGATAGAAGTGCCAACATTTACAAAAACCTAAATTTCTTTGCGTGTAAAGCAGATAGATAAGAAATAACAAAAAAGGGTTTTCATTGTAAACCACTGCTGTTTCACAAAACATGTAAACAATAAATCCAGCAAACTCACCTAGATCCCCCCTCCTCTACCTCAAAGATGCCTCTTAATGACTGAACGTTTGTTGGCAGGATCATCGTCCAGGTCTTAATCTTTATTCTTATTTTCATCCTCATTTTAGTCAATAAAACACAGACATAAACTGCTTCAATATCGCTCCCTTCGCTTAGTTCGTCAGCCAATCTCTGAAATGCGACTTTAAAATCTTTTTTGCAGGCTAAGAACACTAACAAATGAACAAACTACATTTCCCATAATGCATTTTGCTTTTCTTGACAGTATTTCGGGAAATCACATTGGATTTCATCAGTCACTTGTCTTGAACATGAAGACGCACATGTTTTGTTTGGTCTTAAAGTTGTACACATGTTGCATCTGGTCTAAATGAGTTAAATCCATTTGTGCAAAGAAAAAAAAGAATTATTCTTTAAAATGTGCTATAAAAGAACAACCTGCTGCTGCTGCTTGTTTCCTCCACTAATGTTAGTGCTAGTGATGATGGCAACACGTCTTTTCCACGTGATAATGATGAAGCTCTCCTCATATTGATTATAAAAAAAAATTGCTCTGCACGTCAGTTTCTTAAACAGCAAACGGGTCAAGTTTATATGTTAGGATCCTGCTGATAAGTAATATACGGTCAATTCTTGCATCATTATTAGTCAGTGACAATGAAAGATACTTACAGTACATCATGCACCGTTTTCTTTCACAGATGTAATATAGAAGATGTCATGGACAGCTTTGCAGAAGCGCAGGGCTCTGTGACACAAATCTGTGATTATTCAGACAAGTAAGGATAAAAGTTGGAAGAGCGGGTAGCAGAGCCTCATATGCGTGTTTGCCTTAGGCAACCAAAACACTATGGCTGTCCCACATTATGAAAAGCTTTCAGTAGAATCCCATCTTCTAAAAAAGTGCTGATTGACCTTCTACCCTAATTAAAGTGCAGCATCGCCAATAGAGAGCAGATAAGACAGCTCGGCTGTCAGTGTGAGTGACAGGGTTAGGCTCTCCCCCTGCAGTCACATCAGCACTACAGAGGCCATGCATACAAAAAGAACGCGACAGCAGCGAGTGAAAATACTCCAAGTTTAGCATCTCCCCTCCCATCCATCAAGAATCAGCTCCAACTAATGATATGGAAATACACCGGTGAAAGGTTTATGTATTTATGTATTTGCAGCTTTACATCTCACAACATTTTCCTCCATCCTATATCTGAACGCTGCAGTTTTTTCCCCCATATATGACGAATGAAGCTGCTGGCTGATGTCATATGTAAAGAACAGATCTGACTGTCTAAGGCCTGTCTGGGTACAGGCAGGTGAGTCGTCCCGTGCACCCTGTGCCCCTACAGCTCTGACACTTTGGGTCAGGAGAAAGCTGACATGCAGGGTGGCCTGTAAGCCTCTTTTGTTCATGTGCAGCAAAGTCATCTGCCGGCTCAGTTGCTCTCGCAGGCAAAGCTTCAGAGAGATAGACCATATTCTGGTACATCCTTGCTCTCTCTTGAGCTGGAGTTGGGCATGGCCCCTCGCTTGCTGTCTCCTAAGCCTCTTCCCTCTCATTTGTCTCTCTATCTCGCGCTCTCTCCTTTACTTAAGCGTTTTCACATTTTTTTATACCTCTGGGCTGGGCTGCCGACAGCTTCAGCCGAGGGCTTTATGTTTTCAGGCTTCCATCAAACAGTCCATCTGATTCTCCTGAATGTGATATATCAGGATCGGTGTTTGGAAATGTCTTCAAATTTGCCATAAACATTCAAATATTTGGTAAAAAACTGAACATGATATTTGGTTGTCAGAGGTCAGGGTCACTGTGACCTCCGGCCCATCACCTTGTTGTGAATGGAATATATTTAAGAAATGCCTGCAGGGAATTAATATCATTTGATCCGAACATAAACATGGTTGGTGGATGGAAGAAAGCAAGCATGTAGAGTTAATAAGTAGAATCATACAGGTTCATGAGACTCCTCAAATTTGTATTCTGTTCCTGGTTGTCTGTCCAGCCGTTCATCATATCCTCATGAACACATTATCTCAGGAAGGTACAAACCTTCACTTCAACTGATTACATTTTGGTGGTCAAAGGTTGAGGTAACTGACACGTTTTTCTTTCTTTGCCTCGAGAATGAATATGCTAATTATCCTTTATATGGCTTATCAAATTCCCTTAGCATCTTCACTACATACATGACATTAGTATGATGTAACTTGACAGGCTGGCAGAAGTAACCCAGTGTTTCTAGTCTCATTATCTCTTTCTTCTTTATTCCTCTTTGCTTTAGTTATATTTTCACCATATACTTCTGTTTTTCTGACTGGTGTAATTGAGCAGTAATGCCGTGACCTTTAGCTGTTATCTTAGTTTTCCTCCATTTTGGCTTTGTCTGACTGTCAACCTTTCTATTGTCTTTTCTCGGATAAAGGCTTTTGTTCCAGCATGAGTTTGTATTTCATAATGTTGCAGTCGTTCAGAGGTGAGGAGGTGAGAGGATATTGGTATTGTACTCTATATTTAACACAGGGCGGGATTTCACATGGGGCTCAGTTTGGCTCACTATATAATGAAGTTTGTTGTCTCTTGCTGTCGACAATTTTGTTGCTCCGTGTTAGAAAAAAAGGTAATTACTTGAGAGCAGCCATGGACTTTACCTTCATGGTACCTTATTAGCCATCCAAGATAATCACAGGGTAATATGAGAGACGGAGGCGAGGTGGAGATAGTTTGGCAGAGGGAGATGGCAGAAAAATGTAGGGGCCGGGCAAAGAAAGAAAAATTTGTCGGAGAGATGAGCAACTGTGGGACTTTAAGGAAGAGGAAGGAAAGAGAGAGAAACTGCATGGAGAAGAAAGGAGTTGGGGGTTGGTTGAGGGGGCTGGCCGAGGGGGTGTGTCCAACATTACCCTCATGAATCAGTGTCAGTGGAGCGATGAGAAAATAATTAAGAAACAGGCTAGTGGTGTGTTAAATACTGCCAAAGGTAAAAGGGCCATTCTATTGTATAGAAACACAATCTAGACGGAAAAGAAGAATGGCGATAAATGGGATAGAGGAAAATGGGGGGGGAGAAATCCATATCATAACGGATGCCAAAATGCCCTTCAGATGGCATTATGAAAGGGAGACAATATAAATAGCACTGCCATATTGTAAATGTTTATATACAGTAGCTACATTTACACGCTGCACAGCAGTTTCTGGATTTATGACCGTAGCCGTAATACACTGAAGTTGACACAAGGCTGTGAGTAATATTTCACATTTGTTATCATATTGAGTGTAAATTTGCTGAGACGTTTACTGTGGATATATTGTTCTTCTGCTTTCAGGTGTTCTCGTACTGTAGTTTGTGGGTGTGTGAGTGGTTGTCTGGGCCTAGAGCTGAGTGTAATTGTACTGAAAGCAAGTGAAAGGAATGCACAAAACACACACGTGCGCCAGCGGTTGCATTTACACACCTCGGAGGTTTTTACGTGGAGCATTTAGGGAAAGGGGAACCAAGTCAGGAGCCTGTAATTGTGTGTTCAAGGCCTCCAGCAGGGCCAGGATGCAGCTGAAATCCCCCAGCCAGCGGCACAGAACAGAGCAGTCATTAGATTGCACTGATGCATAAAATCTGTGGAGATCTTTAGAGAATATTGAGTGACAGGAGGTCCTGTGTGTTGTATGTACATCTTACATGTTTATATGTGTGCAGGGGAAAAGCATGCGTCCACATACAGATGTGTGGATGAGTCTTTTAGGTGTCATATATAATATCCATCATCCTTTCTGCCAGCGGCACAGAAAGAATTCATGATCACTGGTCTCTAAATCCCCTCTGAGATGGAATCAACTCAGCCGGTGTGCGTGGAGGAAATGTGTACGGTTGAAATGCAGAGGCTCTCCTCCTGTGAGGTTGCTGTTCGCCATCATATTACAGTTTGATCGTAAGCTCCTCGGCCTGACTAACATGTTATATGGCTTGTGATGCAACAGTTAACCAACCACAACCTCCCACTCGCTGCAGTGAGATTTTGTTTGTAGAAAGTGCTTGAGATGCCTCTTGATGTCATATGTTTAGAGCACAGCATGTACAGTAGTACTGTACATGTAACAGTACGCGCTCTATGTCGCTATTTGTATTTGAAATGTATTTCCCGATGCAGCCTGTCTATGAGGGTGTGTGAATATGCAATTTTATGGTTACTTTGCTTGTGCTTGCCCACGTGTTTGCAGAAAAGCTGAGCCGCCTACAGTGCCGGTGTGCTTGCATCAGTGGTTCTCTTGGGGTAGGATACAGCCACTGCAGGGGGGACAATATCAAGTGAAACTAAGCTGAATGAAGATGGTTTACGTAGGGGAAATAATGAACAAGAGCTTGAGGTTGCTTTTTAAATCCCAAAAGATGTTTCAACCATGCACAGAACTGACAGCCTCTTAGTAAAAACTCTGGATAATGTCCGAATGAGGCGATGTGAGAACACAGCAAGAGATCCTCCGGAGGATTCACTGCAAGTGAGTGGGCATAAAGATGACGTTTTTAACATGCAACTCGTGCAAACAAATATCTCAGGATGGAAAAGCAGTGCCATACACAAAGATGTGGAGAGATTTTAGCGATAAGGGCTGATGCTGGTGTCAATGTGCTGTAAACAATAGCACATTCCCAGAGTTAATAAATTGCATCCAGCCTTTTGCATGCTACGCCACCCCTCACCTTAACACTCCAGAGATAGTTGTGAACATGTCTGACCGGAGAATCTCCTGCTGCGTTGTGAAAGGCAAACTCAGGAGAAAGTCCCAATTTCATGGGATTTAATGGATTTCATATATATATTTGTTTTATTTGTGGTTTCCCCAGTCATTGTTACTGATTTATAAAAAAAAGATGTAGTCAGGGTCATGAATGTTTTCAGCTTCTGAAGGTGTGCATTTCAGAAAAGGTTTGGGAAGCTCTGCCTCACATGTATGTGAAAGCAGTGAGGCCTTATCCATCCCAGAGGAGTGCTTAGTGAGGGATGTGCTGTTTCTGCAGCATGGCTATCAAGGCCCCAAATGCGCTGCTCCATGGCATTTTTACTGATGACTTTTACGGGTTGCAGCCAAGCTGCCAATGAGCAGCCTTGACACCAAAATGATGAAACTCTGACATGAAATCACGCCAGCGTCCCTGCAGGTGCTGCAGGAGTTAGGGATGCAGGTCGCTGTAGCTAGTGTTAAAGGAGCCATTATGGACTGAATATACAGTAACCTAGCAAGAGTCCCACTAAAACATATTATTTTTAACATTCATATATGATTAAATGTCAGTTCACTCTCTGTAGTTCTCTTTTTCATTCTTTATTCAGTATTTTATGTTTCAATAGAAGTCCATGCTGCATCGCTTTGGTGATGAAATTGCACAACAGGGAGCATTGGGTGTGATGGCTTTTAGGTGAGAACCACAGTATTGTTTTTTCTTTGCACTGCTGTTTCCAAGCAACAGCTACGAAGTTAAGAGGAAAACGGCGCTAATAAGATACCTCATTAGGGACGGTGCATGGTAGGCCTTATAGTTTGTGCTGTCAGCTCGGTGGGTTAGCATGCAAACTTCAAAAGACAGCTGAAGATACAGCGCGCACACACAGAAGTGCTCATTTACTTTGGAAATTGGTAAACAAACTATTCTATCAACCCACATTTCTTCCTCGGTTGAAGGTGCTCTGGCGGAAACCTACTAACGGGGCTGTGTGTGAAGTGGCTCCAGCGGTATGACAAAATACGTGGCTGTCCTCTGGCTGGTGATAACGCAGCACATGAAAGGCTCATTATTCAGGAGTTAATTTGGCAGGGTTTTCTCACCCCGAGGCTGTGCCAAACCTCAGCCTCCCTCCCTCGTCGGTCTCTGCCACTCCCACCGCTAATCCCTTACTGTACACAGGCCGGGGAGGGATGACCTTAGCACTACAGGGTACACGTACTGTACACTCCCATGACCTGTACATGCACAGCCGCGCACACATACACACTTCTATACACATCGTCTCATTAATGCAAACACAGCCCTAGTTAGATCCCTATATGTAATAAATTGGATTAGATTCCACTGGCTAAGCACTGTGATCTCTTAGGGTTAATTAATTTCATTCCATTCTGTCTGTGTTTTTTATGCTTGAACACATGCTGACACTGTTATTGTGTGGCATCCTGCTCATTGGAGAAGTATAATAGGCTTGTGAAGGAGAGAGAGGAAGCCACGATGTTCGGTATTCCAGCTACAAAGTGATTTTGATTCTTTCTTTCTTTCTTTCTTTTGACAAGGAAGTACGCTACAGTAGAGAGCTCTAATATGGTGGATCCTTCCCCTGCTCACCGCCTCGCTCCCGCTCTTATCTTCCCCTCCAAATGAGAAAACCTGGATGGCTTCTCAGGGCTCCTGTTTCTGCCTGGATGCTATCTCATTTGGTTTTAATATATTTATCCATTCATTATTGTTCCTTTTTATCAGCTGGCTAATATTGTTCATAATTTGTCTTTATCTCCAAGCCTGACAGTCAAATTTGCAATCTGGCTTCAGCATACAGATGGAGAAATGACCCTTCTCCAACCCCTCCTTCCCCAACTCTCTCTCCTCCCCTCATTCCTCCCCTCCTCTCCAAATTCCAATGAAACATGACTGACAGCCCGCCGTATAAGTAGTTGTCATAGCAACCTCCCCATCCTTCTGACAAGTGCTTTTTCTCTACAGCGCACTCTCGCCCTCTGTCACAATATCTCTCTACCTCCGCTCGCTCGCTGTTGCAACGACCGAGAAAGAGACGGAGCAGGAAGAATTTGAAAACCAGAGAGCACCTGAGGCAGTCGGCGTGCTTTTCTTCCAACCCACTCCCCCCATTCCCATCCCTCCCCCTCTCTCCTCACTCTCCTCCCACCCTTGCCTTTCTTCATCCTCCCCACCCCTGACAATGATTTACCAACTCCTATGGTGCACCTATTTCATCCATCCTGGCTTATCAAGGACTGCAGGACTGTATGCACAGCAACTTACAGTATAGGCACATCATTCTCACTCTCCCACACATTCACTCTCTCCTCCTCTCGCTCCCTCCCTCTCTCTCTCTTCATCTCCGCCTCACCCGGCTCTCTCTTTTTCTTTCTTTCTCCTGTTGCTCAAAACTCCTACTCTGTCCCATTGCTATTCAATGAGTCTCATTTCACTGTCAAAATCCTCTGCAGCCTGCATTGTAATCATGGAGCATACAGTAATAATTCTCCAGTGTGCCGGGCCGTGCTGAGGAGTGTGTGTGTGTGTAGTATAGACAGGAGATCCTTCAAACTTGCAGTGGAATTAAACATGATGTAACAAAGGAGGGTGCTGTGTGGAGATTAGAGTGTGCATACGTAAAGAATTACAATGTCGTCGTTAGCCATGCATGTGCTGTAATGGTCAAACTACGGTGTGAAGATTAGAGAAATGAAATATTACTGATTTAATTTGCTTGTGTGCAGCCACGCAAACACTCCACACAAGGGCAATGCGCTCGCACTGAAAAGCTTATATTGATTAGAAAGGGTTCAAATGGACGCAGTAATCTTCAGTGTGTATAACCAGGCAGCGCGCTGCCATTTCATTATTCTGGAGTTTAATTTCCAATGCATTTATTCCAAACAAGCATCTGTTTAATAACTCAGAGTAAATTAAACATGATGGGGGGTGAGTTTCAGGACAGCAGTGATGTGTCACAGTAAAGTTGGGTACAGTGATGCCACAGTGAGCTGTAAATGTATCTCACTGCCAGCACGCTCCGCAGTTATCACACTTAACTTCCTCGTGGTTATGAGAAACTTGAATTGTTTCCCTGTAAAGGCTAAAGCGGAGAGATGCTCTTATTTAACGTATTATTGTTGGCATAAGCTCTGTTTTGATGTGTAAACACAGTCTTTTTTGAAAATGTATCTACAAGTGTCTACCACATGTGAGGAGCTCTAAAAGAGAACAGTTTCCAAAGGCTGCAAAAAGAGAAAAGAGTCCACAGCAGCGTTTGCTATTAATCATGTTGTGTGTGAGATTGACGGTTCAGTTCACTGAGCTAAAAAACATGATTCAATCACAAACATTCTTATCATCCCCCACAGAGAAAAGCTTAAGTGCAGCAGGGGCACCACTGTTTTACCTGCACATGTAACTGAAGGCTTAATAGGTGTGTAGCTGTGGTGCTCTGCGGAGTGTGGAGATCTCTTTCAGTCAATTTCCATACATATGGAATATGTCAGTGGACAGAGAAGTTTTATGCTGCAGGTACTGTCCTGCATGGGTCAGGCAGATTTGAATACTTTGGCTGGATTGCATATAAAGGACCAGTGCTCTTGCTCTGTTGCAAAGACTGAATTCAGCTGAGCAAGTCCAGGTTTCTGCAGCGACTATCTGAGACTGCGATGCTTGGATCAAAGGGCCAGTGAAGATGCGTCAGAATAAAGATTCAGGTTTCAGAATCTGTGTAAACAGGCAGTTCGGTGAGGGAACCCCACTGAGAGACATTTTTTTCCCTTTTCTTCAGTTTTGAGGAATATCATGCACTGTCTACCTAGCTTTGTAGTAGAATAATAAACCGATGAAGCATAAACTTGCTTCATGGTGTGTTGCAGCAGTGGACTCCAGCAGTTATCAGAAGCTACAGTGGAATATAGATACTGTTTAGCTAGTTAGGAGCAACATGCATAATATATATGCAGTACATCAGCAGTACATCAGCAGTCGTCATTCATCCTACACTGTAAACAGTGTAGGACGAATGACTAGTTTCTTTTATCCCACTCTGAATTATTTTTGAAGGTGTTTTAGATCTAGACGACGTTTTGGCTAATCTCTATTAACAGATGTATGTGTATGAATGTAGAATTAAATAAATAAACTAGATTAAATAGCAGATGCATTTCTGTTAATGCGTTGCAGCTCTTTTGCTCACCACATGGACTGTTTACCTGCAGGGAACCAAAGCCTGCTCAAACATCATTGATCAAACTAGAAACAGACACCAGGAGGCTTCTGGCCTCAAAATCGTGTCCCTCTGCATATTCACATGCAGACTGTTTGTAGAGATTAGTATATCCTTGGTTGGTGGATGGAGGATAGCAATCGTGTCTGTGAGACTCAGCAGCTTTTACTTGGGTTGTCTGTCCATCCAATGTCAGTCCGTCCCATTCTTGTAGGTATTATATCTCTGGAGTGTGTTGCAGGGAGATCCTTAAATCTGGCACATTCCTTCATTCGGACTCAAGAAGGACTAATTCGATTTTATCATCAAATGGCGAGGTCACTGAGACCTCACAAAACATGGATTTGGCCATATATCAAGAATTAATTAGATAATTATGAGAAAATAAACCTAAAAGATTTGACCAAATCTGTAACTTGACTGTTTGGAGGAGGCATATAACTGTGAGTTGTTTTGTACTCTTCACAAAACAAGTTAGACGACATTAATCTGGAGAATAGCTGCAGTGATGTAAAAGTCAATACTCATTGAGAAAGTGAGGTCATAGTAAGGGATATGTAATTTTTAACCTTCTGCATTCATGTATGAGAGGGTTTCCTATATATTGTATGTTTAATTTTGACTGGTGTTTTGCACCGTGTGTTATTTTTTTGTTCACAACCCGTGTGGTAGATTAATGAGATAATGTTTCTAATGGCGATGAACACAAGATCTGAATTCCCAAGGTAGCATTTATAGTTGAGAGCAGCCGCAGCAGAATCCTAGATTGTGGAGTAGATCTCATAAATGATGTGTTTTCATGCATGGTTAGCTTGTTTTCAAAGCACACTCTGAATGTCCACTCCATCTCACTCTCAGCTGCAGATAAAGAACTCTGACTTAAAAATACTACTGCTGTAAAAAAGGAAAATCTTTCTTACATCGCAATTAACTCCTGCACGTGTGTCCATATATATATATTTTTTTAAACGCCCATTGAATTTGACACCAATGTTTAAGCCTTTTGTGCAGCTCAGTGTGAACCAACATCACACGGATGTGTTATGTGTTTGTCAATGATTCCGTTCTACTCAGTGTCCTATAAATATTCCTCCTTCCTGGAGGTGGGGGTGACTTGCCAGTTAGCGATCTTCCAGCTGAAGGAAGGATGTAGTGTTGTACTGAAAACATGCCACGTGTGAGCTGTTCACAGTGTGATCGTCGGAGCTCATATGAAATTGATAAAGGTCATGCATTAATTCAAAACTTGTCAGACCCCATCACCTACTTGAACATGGGGGTTACTGAGAAAGTAAGGGAACGCAAAGGACATGGAGTGTGGTTCACATGGGTGGCTCTGTGTGTGTGACTGTCCCACCCTATACATGAGCGTATGTGAGATGTGGTCTGGCAGCATTCAGAGAAATTTGTGCAGTCCGGCCCCTCCCCCTATCCCCGACTCTCTCCTCTCCCCCCCCCCCCCCCCCCCCCCCCCCCCCCCCCCCCCCCATTCAGCCTCAGAATTTATATTCTCCCTCAAGCAAAAGGAAGGACCATCTTGGCCTTTCATTTTCCAGTTCAGGGCTTTCCTTTTTTTGCAGATAAATGCTCTCCAATCTACCCTGACAGATGTCACATTGCATCACTTCCATTTTGATACATTGCCTCTGATCCTGCCACTTGCAATAAGGAGCCCACACCCGGGACGCCCCTCCCTAGACAAAGCTCTGACACGGGTGATTATTTTAAAGGTGCATTATTGGTGGTAGGAGTGCTGAAACCCTTGCAGGGCTCCTTGTTCACACACACTTGCCACTGTGCCCGCTGCAGGAACGTGGGTATCATCTTGTGTCTGGGTCAGGAAACGACAGCAACGCGACATATTCGGTAGTCATCAGGTCACCCTGACACTGTGCAATACCTCTGGCAGCGATTTATGCCGCTCCCAAGCTCTTCACAGCGGTGGCTGCCAGTCCTGTCTCTCACTCAGTCTCTCCACTGTGACTTCACAGGTCAGAGTTGGAGAAACAATCTGTACAATGGGAAGGTTTTAGTGCATCTTCTGCCAGCAGAGACACTTTGCACAGTATAGCATTAATCATACAAGGCCAGCGTACATCAGTAAACACAGTGTGTCAGGTCAAGGTAAAGATCAAATCCCACAGCATTTAACAGGACTCAATAGCATAGAAGCTATCTATTGAAAAGTCAGCGTTATTCATGGCATGTCTCCCAGCTTTTGCTGCTCACTGGAGAGACATGCCATTGTTCACTGAAGAGTACACTGAAATATTTCTCTGGCTACACAAAAAACACTGGATCAGCAGCAATTAGTAGAGTAAGAGAGAGATAAAGAGAAGGAAGGAAGGGAGGGAGGCAGACGAGAAAAATGTAGAATCAGCGAGAGAAAAAGAAGAGCAGAAAAGAGAGAGGGGAGAGATGAATAGAGAGAGTTAGCAAGGAAGACAGTGATAAGAGAGAGAGAGGGAGAGAGAGAGGGAGAAAGCATGAGTTTGTAGTCTGTGCAGTACAGTGTGTAGGAGGTTGGTGCTGCCTGAAGCCCCTGGTGCTTTTAAAGGACCAAAGTCTTGCTCATTGTCTTGGGTCTGTGTGTGCGTGCGTGTGTGTGAGAAAGAAAAACCTCTTCATTAGTCTTCTTTGCTCTTTCCCTCCAGCCCCTGACCACTCACTTGCCCAGCAGCGACAGTGTATGTGCCCATATGGGACCAGACCCGCTTATACTAGAGATTAAAATGATCAGTCTTGGAATAGAGATAATAGAATGTGACCAGAGTTCAACCAGCGCTGCATTAACTAGACAGTTTCTCTACTGTACCGAGCTTCTGTGAACATGTCTCTCTTTGTTTCTGCAGAAAAAGAGACTTCCTCCTCTGTTCCGACAACAATTGCTGAAATTTTAGCCCTGTGTGTTCTCAAATTAGCCTCATAATTGCGGTCAAAGTTTTAATGTATTCTTTTGTCTCTTCTTTGTTTGTTTCAGAAGACAGGAAGCTGTTTGTCGGGATGCTGAACAAACAACAAACCGAGGAGGATGTTTACCGCCTCTTCGAACCCTATGGAGTCATCGAGGAGTGCACGGTCCTAAGAGGCCCCGATGGAAATAGCAAAGGTAGGAGCCATGATACAGTTGTCAGTATTATTTAGGTCACTGACAGAGAAGTGACAGTGTGTGTGAGTGTCCGTGACAGCTGTGGATATATGTAAAATATATGTGACACGTGCATCAGATGTTGGTCAAGCTGCGTTTTCATGCGATTACAGTAATTTTTAACGCTACGCAGTTAGATTTGCTACTTGGCTACAAGCAGTGACTAAATAAGGTTAGACTAATATATCAAACACTATTTAATGTTTGACTTTCATAACTGTAAATTCTGAGACATCAAAATGATTATAAGTTTATTTGACATGTTTATTAGACAATTTAGTGTAATTCTGAAAATCTGGATTTTTTAAATCTTGTCCTATTTAATAGGATATTAATGTTTTTACTATACTGTTTTATCCTATCTTGTTTTTAAAGCAAAGACTTGATATAAAGACAAACAACATGACTACTCTAAAGTGGCTTGATCGCCACCCGGTGGCTGGCTGCAGTATAAGTAATAAATGTGGCCTCTTCCATGTTAGCGGATGGGACATGTGCAAATACATTTTTTCACTATGATGGTATCAGTCATTTTTAGTTCCTATCCCACTGATGTATGTTCAGGTTCTCATTTTTCTAGGAAGTTAGGATTGACGGAGACTTACGGTTTGTCTCTGTTTTAAAGACAGACACAGAGGTTTGGCTGGATGAAGGAATAATCTGTGATACAGATGGAGCACTTCATATTGTCAGCTATCGTAATCCCATTAACGACAGCACTGATTTAAAAAATGCCTTTGATTTTTAAATGGCATTTCAAACTCTTGGCATATCTATTGTTTTAAAAGAAAAACTATATTATGAAGCCATGATCTTTCAATCTTTGACTGGTGATCTGAAACGCCAAGCTTTTACTGTTCCTCGGTTACTGTGGTGTTGACATCTTCCAGGTCTCTTTAAGATCAGCCAAAAACTTTTGGAAACATCACTTCCCTCTGACATGCAGCAATAAGCACAGAGACCAGTGGTTCTCCATGTCTCTAAAGCTTATTCCCTCTACAGTGCTTATGGAAATTGTTGTGGAATTAAATATCTGAGGGGGTTGAAGCCAGAGCATTCTGACTCTGCAATGGTTTGGAGGAGGAGAAGGAAAAGATGGATGTCAAAACAATTCAAGTGTCCCCACAGCGAGGATGGACAACCTCCACAAGGGAAGTTGCATTCCTCTTTATGGATCTGCAGCGCTTGTTCTCTTTCTAAGTCAGGTCTCTGGTTTAAAACATTTGACACCAGACATTCTAATAATAAATAATAATAAAACAAATGAAATAACAAATAATCAAATAATTATTTGATTTAATAAAAGACCTTGGCATACAGGAAAGTCTTTAGCTTTGTTTTGAAAGAACAAAGACATGTACTGAGATCTGACTAAATGAAAGAATAAACTCACTTCTCTTCTTAATGTTTTATTATGCTCCCCCTCCACCCAGACACCAATCAATGCTGTAGTTACTTGTTTGCATGAAGCTTGATAAAGTAAATTTGATAGCAAAATATTTATCGCGATTGCACATGTTCAATTTCAAATTCAAACTCTTTGGTTTATTTCAGACATTTTATGACATGCAAAGTATATCAGGGGTTTCATGTCTATTCATAACCACATTTAGTTTGTACTAATGTAGCAAAGTCCTTGTACAGGTCATGTCAAGCTCTGGCTCTTTTCTATCCATATCTCAATAGGGGGTAGTGGTTTGACAGCTGAGTGGGCATCCTGACTGGCTAGTGTCCGCAGGGGTAAGCCCATTAAGAGGGGAATAATGGCAGGGCTGCTAGGTCAAGCAGGATAGGAGATACGAAGGCTAAAGTACGGAAGATTGAATAAGAGTACAAAAGAAACTTGAAATGAAATAAAATTAGGTGAAATAGCGTTTAATAATATGAGGAGAGTGGATAGTGCTGCTGCCTGACTGTAACAGACACATATTCCATCCTCGTATATTTTCCATTCAAGTTTGAAAAACTCTTATCAATTGATAAAATTATAATAAGAGAGTCTTGGATTTTCATTCAGGCATGAAGACAAAGGGTCATCAGTTTAGTCTTGAAAGTTTTTACATTATGTTTGAGTTTATTCAAACAAGCATTGGGATTTGTTTGAGTCAATACCACAGTACTTAGAATGTCCCTTCATAAATAGGCAAAGTCTACAGCTTTGAATCAAATTGTGGTACATATTTTAGGTTATAATATCCATATAATCCATTTTCCAGGTCTTCAAGGGGGGGGCCATACTTAAGTTTAATTATTTAATAATCCATGTGCAACAGCAATGTGCACTTTGTAAATCCACAAAAGCCATCTTCAACTTGTTTTCACTTTATCTACCCCTGGCAGTATCCCTGGAGGACATTCGAGCTGAGAGTGTTGGCTCTGTGGTTTCTGGCCTTTGTTGCTTTCATATTCACAAAGACTGATCAGAGCATCCTCCTGAACAACGAACATTACTGAATCCTCACATGGCGGTTCTCTATCTGAAAACATTGAGTTAGAGCCAGTTTCGCTCGTATTTAATATGCACAGACAGGCATGTGGTGCTAAATAGCATGCTTTTCTGCTTCATCAGTGCAATGTTTAGCCTGAAGCTTCTGCCTGCTTGTCTGCGTGCCTAATGCCCGGAGTGGGGCAGCCTGCTGTGCAATGAGAGCCTCTCATTGCACAGGGATTTCTGTGGTATCAAATACAATTCTACATCCTTTATTAATGTACTGTATGCTTTTAAAGTCTCCCTCAATTGAATGCATTTACTGTATATCTATATATGCTGTGTGCGTGCGTGCGTGTGTGTGTGTGTGTGTGTACACCTGTACCTACATGTGCATCTGCTCTCTCTTCCAGGTTGCGCCTTTGTCAAGTTCTCCACACATACTGAGGCTCAGTCTGCAATCAGCGCCCTCCATGGCAGCCAGACCATGCCAGTGAGTCCCTCTCCCTCTGATGTAAACACACACACACACACACACACACACACACCCCCACAGACACACAAACACACATAAAGAAGTGGGAACATACACACGGCATGCAGCATCCTTTGTGTGCAAAACACAGCCCTCCACTCACAATAGTTATGTGCGATCCACCTCTCTTGTGCTGTAATTTCTCATTTCTGAACTCACTCCCAAACTTCAATGTTTTAATCAACTTATAGAAAGTGCAATCATCCTCATGCATATCCCAAAACAGATACAACCAGAAATAGTCTGTCTCTTTAATTAACATGGTACTTAAAAAAAAAAATCAAAATCTGATTTCCAGATGAATCTGTTTAGAATGATAATTGAATTTTGGGTGAGTCATCAATCAGTAGTTCTGCTTGCATAATCAGTGAATATAACGCCAGTGTGAGATTACATTTGCTTCTTATGTAAGCACCGTGTGTCCTCTGAATTTTCTCTGTATTGGATTTACTATGAGCGCTGAAGCTGCACTGCTCATTTGTATGTGCCTCGTGTTTTGGCGTGGACCCTGTATACCTGATGGTGTCAAAATAAAAGCTCCTTACTCTGCACTCCAAACCTGAAAAGAATTATTCTCTGTGACATCTGGCGAGCAGACAGTCACTCCCCATATTATTCAGTGGCCTGAAGTATACTACTGCTTTTATTCTCATTTTTGTTTCGGAAATCCTTGTCTCAGAGAAGCAGGGACCCTGAACTCTTGCCCACTCTATCTCACAGGTGTTCTGTTTCACTGTAAGATTTCATTATTAACGGTTGCCGATGTGTGGCTCAAGAGATGAATGCAAAGAGGACACTAGAAACCAGCTGTGCCATTTTGGCGCAACCTCCGAGTCAATCTAAGTGCAAATGACTGCAGGTCAGGAGGAAAGAATCTGGACGTCCGCTCTTCGTCGCTCCATCTCCATATCTCTGCTAGTTCTCTTCCCACACTAGTCCCTTTTTGGCAGCCTCTCGGGATATTAGGCAATAGACTTGTTTACTCCACCTTTCACCACATTGGTTCCTGAATTATTCATCTAAGCAGGGGGCCGAAGGGAGGGGACAAAGAGTGGGAGAGGGAGTGGAAGATGCAGAGAGAGAGAGAGAGAGAGAGAGGGGGAGGGCAGTGGGAGAATGAGTGAATTGACAGGATTTATACCTCCTGCTCTGTTAAATTGATTATAGAAATCTGATCAGCATCTCATATCCTGTGGCTCCTGCAGGAGAGGGCACAGTGTGCCTGCTTTGCTGAGATTAGCAGACCACCGGTTGACCATTATGCCTCAGCAGGACAGAGCTATTCAGAGCACTGTGCACATCAATGAAGCAGAGATCCTGGAAAAACCCTGGACCAAACATCCTCTGTATCTGTCTGACACATGTTGGCGATAGTTGGGCGACTGCTGCAAAAACAAGTCATGCACAGATGCAGTGATTGAATGAATAAAAAAAACATAATTCATTTACATCACAGTGGTATGCATATAGATTAATACATAAATAAAGAAGTATGACAAAGGAAGAAAAAACATTGACAGCTACAATACAGTATTTATTCATTTAAGTTATAATGAATGAACAACATCTTGTCACATTCTTATCTCTTTAATGCAAATAGAGACAATTCATTGTTCTAATGAAGTAAGACGAACTGAGCCTGCGTATTTGTGTGCGTATGTACTGCCCCAGCAAGGCTGCAGCTGATGAGGTAGAGAGATGACCATGAGCTTGGCCAATAGCATCGCGAGCTGAAGTGCCGAAGTGCCGAAGTGCACCGAATATTAACACCAGGACTAACTACAGCAGTTTGATAGATCTACTGCCAATCCCCTAAAGCATGAGCACTGGCTTCATAGAGTTTGAGTGCAACCTCACACACACACAAACACACACAGTGGCACACAGACACAAATGCATGTGTGTGCATACATAAACATCTCCAAACAGTAGCACTTTGTGGGCAGCACATTTGCATGAGGGCAGACACACATGCACACACAACACACACACAGCCCATATTTCTCCTCGCTGTTTCGCTGTCACATGCTCGTACAGCCACAGGCTGGGGTCAAAGGCTTCCTGACTGATCTTATTTTCCAGCCCGGAGGACTTGAGCTGAATACATTTGTGTTATTCATGTCAAGGGGGAGTGGGCATTTTGTATGTATGTGTGAGTTGGGAAGGGGGGAGGAAATCTGCATGGAAAGTGCACATATGTGGAGTGTGTGTACATAAGTGACGGTCAGTGCATGCAAAGGTTTATTTATGGATGCATATCATGAGTGGGAAGGAATATACTTCCATGTGTGCATTTGTGATTGACACTAAGTGAAAGATTATTTGCCAATCAATAACAATGATGTAATGTCAGTGTGTGAATGATGATGCGAAGATAATCTAAGTGTATGAATTATATAAGTGCACCAGCAGATCACATATAGGACCTTGGTTGGATCTCCATCACACCAAAATCCATCATATTTCAAGCATGCAGACCTCTGTCACCCTTACACACACCCCCGCCATCCCTCAACCTCCTTCAGCTATCACACACGTGCACACGCTTCCACAGTTCAGGATATGAGTGGCTCAATTAAACATTTAAACGCTAGAGCTGTAAAGCAAATTGCTGGGATTCAGCAGGGCCGTGTAGCAAGTAAGTCCCGGGACATTATACAAGGGGGGATGCGGGTCAAGTCCGCAGAGCCGTGCAGATTTTTTTTTTCACTCCATTTCCGCGTCAGCTCAGCCTGAGTTTGAGCATGTTTCAGCTGACACAGGGATAGAAACACTGGAGCAGGATGATGGAAGGATAAGAGCAGAACAAAGGAAAGCAAATGAGGTAAAGTTTGCATAGAGGAGAGAGCTTGATGATTGAGAGCGAGGAGAACAGTAAAGGGTAAAGAAATAAAGAAATGCATCCAAATGTGATTCCCCAGCTGCTGGAGCTTCTCTATTACTTCAAAGAGCGAGCATCCACATTCACATGCCGAGAATGCCAGGATTTGACACTCAACAAGACACATGGTTTTAATGTACAGATCCACATGCTGGCGCCTTAAACAATAATAAAATGTACAAATCTGCAGATAGTATGAAATCCGGTTTCTGGTGGGAAAGCAGTTATAATCTCAATTTGTATTCAGTGAGATGCAGAGCTTTAATGTCAGTATTTCACGAGGATGATAGATTGTTGTGTTTCTTCTCATTAAACAATGCTCTGCCTTTATATTTTAACTTAGTATTTATTGTTTAAGATCTGTCATTTCTCCCACTAGTTTTTCAACCCAGGCAATTTACATTCTAATAACCTAATAGATTACAGTCATCAATTATGTTACTAGCCAGGCTTACAGAGGACAGGCATTTCTATGATTTCTGTGGGGAGTAGGGGTAGAGCAATGGGGTGGTGTTGGCTTATTAGAATACAGCAATAAGCATGGCATCATTTAATGTGCATGAGTTATGGGTGATACACATATAGGTTCTGTACATGCAGCACTCTTTGTCTTGAATGGACAGAATCAGAGTATAACTAACACACCATTCAAACCAATAAAACATGTGTCATGTGAAATTTGAAACTGCTATATACTTATTACAACTGGCATATGATTGGCTTCTATCAATATACATTCTTTGCTGTACTTGCAAAACTGACATCAGTCATAGTCCAAGTCCTGTTCCAGTTCATAGTTCATATCTAACCAAGGACAGATTAAATATTCATGTTTTCTCACTATGTCCATTTAATAGGAGGGTACTTTCAGAGCTAACTTGTGCAGAGTTGGGGCAGTGTCCCAGAATGCACTGTGTACCATCCAGTGACAGTGGCGGAGATTTAAGCATTTAGATTTTGAATATGTGGTCAGCTTATCCAAACAAATTTGTTCTGGCATTTCCTGACATGTGAGGTCCCTGAGTGCTCATCTCCGACCGACCGTTCAATGTGCGCGTTCGTCACAGGAGAACAATCTCAACTCAGCAAGCCCTTGGCAATTCACCACTCTCTCTAGCATTTTGATATATGATAAATTTCCATTTAGAAGATGACATTTGGTCAGAGTTGAAACTAAATATTTCTTGAATACATAATAAATACATGATTAGTTGATCAGTTAAGCCACAGCGGTGTCTCTGTGGAATCTGTGGGTTTCTTATTCAAATGTGCCTCCACATTTGAATAAAAAATAATTAAACTTTTTTTATTTTACTACAACCACTGTGAATTTGACATTTTCCCTGAAAAGTCTTTTTTTGTGATCTGTGAGTAAAGATTATTTTGTCACAGTACAGTTAGGAACAGTTGTGACAAGCTGAGCTATGCTGCTATGCAGACTGCTGCTGCTCCGACTGCTGCTGCTCCTACTGCAAATAGTTCTCCTCTCATTGAGAGTCTGGTCTTCTGAGACAAAGAGCTGAACTTAGTTACTTCAAACTCCCAAGTACAGAGGTCTTGGCACACTGAGTATTGAGAAGGGTCTTGTACGTTAAAGGAGTATGGAATAAATAGCTGACCATGCAGCTTTATCTTCTTTATTCACATGGATGTGTGGAGCTTGGACACATACCAGCCTTGCTTGGCAAGGAGAAGAACCTGTAAAGAGGCAGACTTTCTCACGTGGTTCTGAATCTCTATAGTGTCTATTTTATCCTCTCTGTTTAACTCCCCTTCCTTCAGCGGCTCTCTAGGTAGCTGGGAGCTGCCTGGCAGGGGGATTCTGCTCACACTTGGCAGCTTAAAAATTTAATGAGTCTTTTACTTTACACTTCATCCTCCTCTCTTTTACAGCAATGAAGATTCTGCTCCCTGATATTCTGACAAGCCTAACCTGGAAAAACCTTGGAGATAAACAAATGTGGCAATGGGTGCTTAGCCGACAAGCCATAAGACTCAGGTGCACTGAGGAGAAGCAGCAGGAGGGCAAACTCACTGTATAGACTTCTTTGAAAAAAAATCTTTACAGGGTGTGTGATGTACATGCAAGAGTATGAAAGAGTATAACACAAGGCTTTTGTACAACCAGACAGGTTGTTGCATTCACAATAAACAGTGTCTCTACTATTGAAGCAGGCACACTCCAGTCTGGTTCTAGATTGAAGATTGAGTTTTTGACTGTAAAGCTCCAATTTAATATCCTCAGATTATGAAACACTGCCTTCCTCAAAGATTAGAGGAGCAGATCAGGAACAGTGAGAGGGATTTAAAATATGCAACATGTGCAAGCACATCTCCTCTGTATTCTGGTCCTGCACAGGCCTGTCCTGCAAGCTCCCAAAGATAAACCTCATAATAAAGTTAATGATGCAGATCATCAAAAGCTGGACTGACATAACTGAAAAACCCTGAACCTGCAACTATGCCAAGTTTAACCCTAATGTGGCTATCAGGGTTTCCGCAGGGTCTTAAAAAGTCTGAAATTCAATCATCTGAGTTTTAGACCTTTAGGGAGGTTGTTTCTCAACGATAAATATATTAGTACGCTGCTATTATTAGCTGCAATAAAACTACAAACAAGACCAATGTGCAACCCTAACCCTTTTCATCTCCTATTCACACACATCCTTACATTGTGCATCTATGTGCAGCTCTTCCTCTTACATCACTTACACGCTAGCGGTACAGCCGTCAGTGGCAGTTTGGGGTTCAGTATCTTGCCCAAGGACACTTCGGCACTCCAAATAAGTCTATGGATCCCCACTGTCTCTGTCTCTAGTTTGAGAGATGACGTGGTGTAATAATGGGGAATGTGAGGGTAATTCTGGGACTCCACTACTACAACTGATATTCTGTTGTACATTATGGTCTTAAAAGTCTTGAATTTAACTCACAGAAAGCCTCAATATATGCCGTGATGCTGCAGAAACAGCGATACAGAAAGTGCATCACTTTAAGATTATGTTGTTCCATCTCTTGTTTCCATAAACGTCTCTCTCAGCGACTGAGGACAATTGTTGTTCTAGTGTAGCATGATGGCACACACAGTAAGAAGTAAGACAATTAGTCACTCAGCTGACCGGAGTACAGATGTCAGCCATCCTGACAGTCTGACAATTAGTCTGTCAGCCAGTTAGCCAACCGTCTACCCAACTAGGTTGCTAGTCAGTCAATCACTCTGCTAACTAGACAATCCACCATTTAGTCAGGCAGCTGACCTAACCAGCTGGCCATGCACCTACAACCCTTCAACCCTGTGATTCAACCAGCAGGCAAGCTGGGGGGAAAAGGCTTGAGGGAATATTGGGAATAGTGGGGAGAGAAGGAAAGGAAGAGAATAAAATCTATACAATACAGTCGAAAGGTGTAGTGCCTTTGAACAGACATCTCTGTGGATGTCTTCATTAGTAGACATCCCCAGTTCCTCGGTATGTTAAAAGATCATTACATTTGTCCAAGTCTAACTTCTGCCAGAGTTTCCCTCAGATCCAAAGACACCTAGAAATACCCCTTTAGCCCTTTTAACCCCCACCAACCTTTAATCCGAGCACTTCACAAGTCACCACTGCTATTGACAATCTTGCATCAATTTCATGGGGCCTCAAATTGTGACTGACACACAACCTTTCTACACTGTCAGATCAGAGTAATATTTCGGCCTTTTATATGGATCGATTGGCCGGTTGGGGGCGCAGAGGGGAGGAGCGGCTGAGCACACAAAAGGTCAACTGTAGTGCTAAATCATTTGAAGATTCTTAATGAAGGGAGTGTGGCAGACACACCTGCTGGTTTCAATATTGGGCTGCAGAAGAGCAGGCATTAGTGTAATAGAGGGATGGATGGGTACAGATGGTAGAAGAGTGAGGTCAAAACAGAAAGAGGACAGAATGATGGGCAATTGTGCCAAAACGCAACATTTTCTTTGAAGAACACTTTCCCCAAGGGTCAATATCAACTACGGCCAATCATAGCTCTTATCTCAAATCATTGTAAATTGTAGACCTTTTAACTTTAACTGTGGGAAGTAGCACCAAGGTTACATACATGTACTGTAGCAGAGAGGACAACCTGTTAAGTATTTATGTCAGGCACAACAAGGATGCTTCGCCTCAAGTGACTTTGGACATTTGTAAAACACTGATTGAAGGAATCTGCTACAAAGCCTATTCACTCAATAAGTAGAATTTGATTCTTCACATGTCTGTGTTAGGTACATATATTCACCAGCCACAAAATATATGGATCCTCTGAAATCATACAAATGTGTAATGAAGCAGCTAGAATGCCAAAAAGAAAAAAAGAAAGCATGCAATTAGAGGAGCTCAGTAGGTATCGATGTTAACACCAGTTGTTGTCGCTAATGAACGTGGCCTACTGAGAAATCTGAAACAATAATGAACATTCCTCATGCACTTGAATAGGATTTTAAAACCATTGTTGATTGTCTGTCTCTAAATATATATTGAATATTAAACCATAACAATCCAGCAAGTCGCTTAAATCCTTGAGACTGTTTCTTCTGTTGACTCACTGTTAGTGTTAAAGGTGCTTGCAGTGTAACTCTCACTTCTGTCTCTCCTCTGATTTTATCTTCATTCCCTCTCACCCCCCTCAGGGTGCTTCCTCCAGCTTGGTGGTCAAGTTTGCCGACACAGACAAGGAGCGTACCATCAGACGTATGCAGCAGATGGTTGGGCAGTTTGGCATCTTCAACCCAGCCATCGCCCTCCCCTTCAGCACCTACAGCTCTTACGCACATGCGGTGAGTTGGAAATGGCAGAGGTAGCACAGACAGCAGAAATTAAATAGAGGTTGATTAGGCTTCTATGGCATTCATGTACATATACAACAGGTGATAAGATATGCAGTAGACACAATTAAGAATAGAATTAGAATAAGAAACCACTCTTTTATCAAAGTTGTTCAAGCTGCTACTATATTTTTTTTTTATTTACAATTAATCAAATGGCCATACATTCATGAAAGGTGTTGCTTTATACTACATTATCATTCAACAGCCTCACGGTCTTACAGCTCATTGTTTCGGTTCCATGATTCACCAAATGATAGACATACAAAGTTAGCGACTAGCTGGTGAACTTAGTGACTCTTTTAACAACTGAAGAGCCAGTCTTCTCTCTCGGTAGTTGGTGGAAATCAAACCACAGAGGATACTAGACTTCATTTATCAGTCGCCAGAATCACAATCATAATGTTGCTCCAGATACAAATCTAAAGTTTACCAAACTAAAAGTTAATAATATGATACCTTTGTTTTTACACCTTGTTTCTCATCCCAACAACCTTACCAACAAAAAAGTCAGCAAAGCTGTGTAGAACAGAACATTTCCAACTTGGGAGCCGTGGAAACAAACATCCAACTCATGGACTGCACTAATGTAAAAATGTAAATGTATGCCAACATGTTTTTTTGAAGTGTAATCCTCAATGAGCTGATCAGTGATCAGTGTTGCAGTGGGGCAGCTCGTGTGTCAGAACTCGCATCACACGTGGGATTAACACACACATTTTTATACCTGAGCTTTGATCTGATTTGGTCGAAATAAGCATCAGATAATTTAATGTGATATCTGCCTCTGAAACCTGCAGTTTAAAACTTTTCCAGTTATTATTCCAGTGCACACTAACTTTTTACGGGCAAATCTTTTCCCTCGACATGTAATAGGTAGATATTATCATAAGTGAAAATGAGCTTTTCCAAACTATCATCAGCAGCGCTCTGTACTCCTCTGCTCTTAAGCAGCGCTGCCATGCCATTACACTCGCTCAACTCGTAGGCACACACACATTTACAGTAGTTAGCATGTACCCTGCAACCCCTTCATCAGCTTCCCACTGCCCTCCCGCCCTCGCCTACTGTACCCCCTCCCCCTCAGGGCATGGCACCATACACACAGCAGACCCCCGGCTCTTTGATGAGTTCAGACAGCCTATGCAGCCGCTCTCACCATTGGCCCACCCCCCTTTGCCCTCTATCGCACTGATTCTCTACCCTCCCCCTCCTACCCCCTGGGCCCATGAGATGTTTAAGGGGCCACAGTTGACTCAGTACTCCACGGGCAATGTATCTGCACACCAACTTTCTTCTTCCCCACTGAGGCAGAGCACACACATGCGGAAGAAATCCACACACACGTGCACAACCCACTCGAAAGCAGGAAAAAACTGAATTTAAGAAAAGCTTTCCATCCAGCGTGGAGATAAAAACCTGGGCCTCTGTCACGACACACTGCATAAATACACATAAACCGTATTTATAGTATTTATTTGCACAGACAGAGGAGCACAAATATTTTTTTCCCATCTTATTTGGGTGTAAAAGTTATAAGTTTTTTCTTCTCCTAAATGTCAGGATTAATTGTTGACGTTAGCGAGGTCTGAGGGGCTTATCCTTTTCCCTCATTTTCATATCACAGCCATGGGACCCAGTGTGCAATGTGCAAATTGACCATCCCAGAGTAATTGTGAGGCCATCTCTTGTGCTCTCTACAGTAAAACTCCCACCTTCATTACCATTCATGAAATGCAGCCCTTTTGCAGGAAATGTGGAGAAATGCAAATGTTTAAGGGTGTCGGAGGCAGTGGTGGTCTGCGGGGAGACCATTGTGCCCCGCTCAGGTTGGCCATGACTCTTATTTACTGTGGCAGAGAACCGTGTCGACTCATACAGACGCGCACAAGAGCGTACACACTCGCACACATGGTGCGCAGCAAATGTTCTCCCTCTCTCTCTCTCTCTCTCTCTCCCTCTCTTTCTCCCTTCTGTCTGTCTTATATACACATATAATATGAGAAAGAGCAAGATGATGCTAGGAAATTGAGTTCCGAGTGAAAGTAACAAGGGCACGGGGGATACTTCAACATTAGAGAGAATCAATTACCATTAAATCTAGAGGAGAAATTGTATGTGGTTTCTCGACACAAAGATTATACTGCATGAATGATGTTAGTGAAGGTGAAATTTTCCTTGCATTAGTATTATGAATCACAGACACTATGGATGCCATGTACCTGGATATAATGAATTCTGCAAAATAAAGCAAGCAACTCTGAGGCAACCTTGGAGATAAACTCGCTCCAACTTTTGATAAAGTAATGAGAGCACAAGAGGCAGTAATGGATTATCAGCAAGGGTCTTGTTTTCGTATCTAGCAAAAGACTTATTTAATGATCCAAAACAGTAATTCGGACCACTAGATACGTAATAATGTGGAATAAATGGAATTATTAGTTATCTTTAATGTGGGTGTCCAGCTTGTGCTGCGGTTCTGATTACTGCTCCAGTCATTGGCACTGGCTGCATGCACATGGTGCGCCGCCTTGATTCCCCTGTAGCCACCAGGAATGTGCTGAAGTGATACTATGAATGTTTCTGTACGGCAAGATAAACTACACATATTCCCCCAAGACGAAAAAACCTGCAGTGACAGAAAAAGGACTTTATCTCCAAAGACACACTACATGTTCGCCTACTCTTCATATCCACCGGCCAAGAGAAGAGGAGGTGGCATGGTATAGAATACAGACTTGGGGAGAGATGGTGTATATATAGCTATATCCAGAGAGTACAGTAAATGGTAAATTCAAAGAGCTACCTCTCCACCACAGCAGTGGATAGGATTATAGAGTTGAGCTGACAGCCAGTAAATTGGATTTTAGGAGAAGGGGGGGGGGCTATGAACACAAATTGGAGGGGTGCAACACTGACAACATATGCCAAAAATGAGAAATGTGCCATTTTCACGATAGACACAGACACTGGTGTGCTCTGACAGCATACATCCTATTTGCAAAAAGGTGATTTCATAAAACACAAGCCGGAGGAGAGCGAGCAAGCGTGATTCCATGTTTCATTCCGGTGTTAGTGGTGAGTGATAATACTGTAGCTCTCCCATGAATCGCTGAATGCCAAGTAATAAACCCAGATTTTATTACCTTTCAGATTTCCTCTTTAAGACACAAACATTGTATTTGTGCACGGTTAGATGTGATTCAAGGCACTTCTCCTCTCTCCGTGTGAAGACAGCCATTTTGGCTTTGCTTGGTGTCTTTAAGTTGGAGGACATACATGCTGTGTCAGAGTGAGAGAAGTTTATCCAGTGCTGTGCCCCTCATGCCTCCCTAAAAGATGCTGTAGGCTGCATGCAAGATGGATAAATGAGAGGAGAGAAAATGGTTTAACTCGACGCTAATAGTGACAGTGTGTGGGTGGATGAGAGGGAAGATGATGACTGTAAACTCACATTAGGAAACATCTCCCCCTGTTGGAGGCACTCACATTTGAAATGGAGCCTTTTGCAACACAGCCCACATGAGAAATGATGTGAACAGATTACTGCATCATTTGGCTGTACAGTAAACCGCATGCACGCACGCACACTCACTGGTACTCTCGACTGCCCCTGCATGTGTCGTATACATTCTTACATGAACACACTTTCAATAGAGATGAAAAATCGTAAAATGTTTGCGTGGAGATACAACCTGCTATAGCGTGGAGGGGGGTTACAAATGAGGCCCCTCTGTTTTCATTTTTCCTTCTTTTAGTTCACCTCAGTGACTCTCTCTCTCTCTCTCTCTCTCTCTCTCTCTCTCTCTCTCTCTCTCTCTCTCTTTGCCCCCCTCCCTAAAGCCGTCCCCGGCTGGTTGGGCTATAAGGGGTCACATGTGACAGAGCTGAGAGTCAGCGAGTCACAGAGCAGCGCTACAGAGATAATTGCCATGTGATAAAGAGGTGATTGCCTGCTGGCACCAGGGGAGAGTAATGCCATCAGGTTGCAATAAAAAAGCAGATGTCTGACACTAAATGAATGCTACTGGAGCCCGGGCAACTTTCTTTTGCTCCCTTTCATCTCACGCTCTACTCTTTTGTCCCCCCCCCTTGTTTTTTTGTCTGGCTTTTTCTTCCCTCTCCTCTTTCTTTTTCAAGAGGAAGCAGAAAAGGTTGCGTCTGTGATGATGACGACTCAGCTGAGCTCATTCTCCACAAGAGACATTTGCTATCTGCTGGGTAGTGCATAAATAAAGAAGCGGGAATGGCTTTTGAATGTAATGCCTTTGAAATTTTGAAAAAGAAGAGGAGAGCATATATATGTACGACAAGTAAAATGGAATGACTTTGAATATCTGCGTCAACATAACTACTCGGCTTTTTGTTCTTTATTTATTTTTTATCAGAGCCAGTTTGCATTAACCACTGCATTCCAACATAATTACATGCTCGAGTTCCCAATTTGCAGCATTTTAATTTGGAACGAAGCATCAGCGGATGCCAGAGTTGTTATCCATGACAATCTGGCAGGTGGCATTAAGGTTTGCATTATAGAAGACATGCATTGGGAGAGAGGCAGCTATTCTGAAGTCACTAGGATACACTTCCACTCCATAAATATGCAAGGCCACAGTGAATAGACTGCAGGCTTATTAGAATGAAGTCCTCATTGAAAGGAAGGAGCAGAGGCCTAGAAAAGACAAAAACATAATGAGTGGTGTGACAGTGTATTTACTCTCTAACACCAGCACAGTCCAACCCTTCATCCTGAAGTCCAGCCCTATTCACATCTTAATAAGGGGGCAGTCACAGCATCGCCAAAGCAAGGGAGCCCCAGGTCCTTTAGACCCCTTTGTTTGTTTTTATGTCATTGCCTTTGTTTGGTTTCCTGTTTCCTCACTGTCTGTCGCAGCTATGCCCCCTTTAAAGGCTCAATTCATCTTATGTGGAAGGGAATGGATGATCCCCATTTGTCACATTGATAAAATTATGCAAATGACAAAAGGCGTTAATAGATAGCAGTGGTGAGGCATGTGGCTAATGGATGAGATGCCAGTGTTGGGCACTCCACAGCGGGACAGTCGCTTTCAGGTTACCTGTCAGGGCCACTGAGCGAAAATAATTGGCTTTTTCGTTGCAGGGTCGCCATGCAAATGCAAGCAGAGTGGTGTTCTATACGGCCACTGTCTCACAGTATCGTCATTAGCATTAGTGCCCGTGGCAGAGGAGTTAGATTTCTGCTTATATAAGTCAGTCTCTGGCCGTGGCCGTCAGCAGCTCCCCTGACACAGAGCAGCTATGCAGGTCTACATGGCTGATGGGCAGCTACACTGCCAGCGAGAGATTATTGATTCCCCAAATAAACCCATTGGTTCACCAGCTGCAAAAAGCCATTGTACAATGATGGATTTTCTTCTGAATTAGGCATTCAGCAGGAGGTTTGCACAGGGATAATTTAAGCTGAGTGCAGAAACTCAAATAGTCTCCGTCGCTCCCCATGCTTGTTGTGCGTGCGAATGTGTGTGAGTGCAGTGCTGTGCAGCGGTGCATGGGGCCATGTCTTATGCATATGAATAAACACTGTGGGCTGCATTTGATGGAAAATTCTCACTTCACGATAAGTAGAAATGCAGAGTGAATGAAAGCCTATTGATTTTATCTCTTTGTGGGACTGTCCAATCGGTGGCTGCCTCTGAAATCTTTCTGACTCACAACATACTGTATTAGCAACATGGCTTTGAATTAGAATTGCCAACTTTAAAAAATATTGTTTTAATAGCACAGTGTCTGGTTTTAGGGTCATTTCATCACAGATTGGAGCTCTTCAGTACTCACAGATAACAATGTTGTTTGGTAAAATAATGTCTTAAAACTGCTTTTCCGTCAGGGCAAAGACTGTGGTCATGTGACGATGTTCCAACCCCAAATGTATTCAGTTTGCTAAATGCCGTCTATTTTGGCAAACATAGCCTAGAGACAGACCTAGTGGTTTTCCAGCTGAATAATAAAACAAAGCAAATTTTAAACGCTTGGATGAACGCTAGGCTACGAGCGCCAATCATTACAAATACATCAGAAAAATTAAAAATGAGTCCTGGGAAAAGCAGAAGAGAGTGGGAGACAACTGTGGCGTTTCTATACAGCCCAACAGAATGTTGTGAAGTTTGACAATTGTAAGGAAAAAGCATTTCAACTCTATTGAAAAGTTTGCCTGTTCCCTAAGCACGGCGATAATGTGCACATGTCAGTGCCTTGATTTGTATGAGCCCAACAGACAGCTATTAAATTGTTTCTGTAGCCGGTGACAAGCTTCCAGCTGAGAGAATAGACAGATTCACTAAACATAGGTTGACAGGCTTCTTTTTTCTCCCCTTTCTTTTATTCTGCTCTACTTTCTATGTACTTCCCATGCACTATCCATCCATCAACCTCAACATACATCCCTCCCTCTGTTCTACCCTCGCTACATTTCCCTCTCTTCTCTCGCTCCCCATCTCCCGTCTTGGTGCAACTCCTTCCCAACGTACTATATTTTCCATTACCATCTGTCCTCCCATCACCTCTTTTTGCACCCCGCTCCCCCTCCTGCTCTCTCTCGCACCCACATCGCACCCCTCTCTCCTCCACCCACCGCTCCGTGTCCCTCTTCTTTAGCTCATGCAGCAGCAGGCAGCCATCATGGCAGCAAGCCACGGAGGTTACCTCACGCCCAGCGTGGCTTTTCCCGCCACGCAGATCCACCAGATGGGGGCGCTCAACATCAACAGCCTCCCACCCACTCCCATGACCCCGGTGTCGGGTGAGTTTCATCAAGCCCTGGGTGAGCACACACTTTCATTCCCTTTGCTCCTCCCCTTTGTGCGTGCGTGTTTTGTGTGTGTATTATTGTTTGCAAGGAGCAAGGTCTTGGTTGTATTAATCTCTTACTGTAAGTGTGTAGATTTTATGTGTGTATTTGTACGCTCCAGTACTTTTCCTGTAGGGGGTCAAATTCTGTTTTTGATTATGTCTGTATTAATATTTGAATAGTGCAAGCTATAATGTTTGTGTGGGTGTCTGCGTGTGTGTGAGCTGCAGCAAGGCCAAAAGAAAGAGTGCCTGCTTACTGGTAATCCAAAATTATTCCACTGGAGAAAAAGAGACTAAGATGAAAAAATACATTCAGTGGGATTTGCATGTTTATGTTGTTTGTGCATGCCGAAAATATTTGGGGATCGCGTCGGAGTCAAATGAGGAATATCAATAAGTAAGTTCACAGATAAGGCAATAATTTCCCCATAGTATTTTGACCTTGTGCTTTGAAGCACTTGCGCATGATCTGCATGCGGTTGGTTTTGTTTTCCATAACAAACACCTCCTATGCAGATACATTACAGAGAAAAGAGAAAGACTTTGAAATACCTACCCACTGCATAACATTTGCTTACTCAGCAGTGCTTCATTTTCCTTGAGACAGAGGAAAACTTCAACATTCTCCACTCAACAAAAGCATGAGCCGAAATAAATAATACAGTATCCAAGTCTTTGTTGTGCTCCGCTCACATACTTTGTCTACACTGCAGTATTGAGTTTTTAAGGTGATGACTTTGGTAACTTTAGACCAATCAGTGTGTGGGAGAGAGAGGAAGAGAACCGCCATCAGTGTAACAAGGCCTATTTAAAATTTCTTTCTAGCCGTCGCAGGAAACCAGCATCTTGCTGGTAACCCGGATTCTCTCTGTGTTGTGGTTTCATTGTCGAAGAAAACAATATCTTAAGTTGGTATTCTGTTCACTTCTCCATCCGTAGACACAAAACAGGACAGTTTTATGGTAAAATGCCTGTTTGGCTCTGTCTAACCGCTGAAATAAAATATACAGAACAGATAACCAACCCTTATTAACGTTCTAATCAAGGATGTCTCAACCTGAAGCGAAATATGGATGTAAACCCAAAAGTGACATGACAGAACACACCAGTGGACTCGCGTGCTGTACGTGTTCAATGTAAAATTCTCAACATAGGGCAATACATCAAGAGAAGAATCATTTGTCACATATTCACAGTGATGTTTTCAGCGCAAAGTGTGCACTTTTGGGAGAGCATAATCAATCAGGCAGTGATTAAAAGAGGAGCTCAGTCTTGCTGAGAAGCTCTTATTTTGACGGGTGAAGCACTGATGGCAAGGCAATTCACGTCTTTGTGTTCAGCATGCACACCTGTATTTTGCAACACAATAGTGCTGATGAAAGATAGTGCAACTGTTCTGCAAGGGACTCGATCTATGTGTGTGAGAGAGTCGTGTCCTCCAGTCTCCTTGCATTGTTTGCTCTGCCTGTTTATCTATTCTAAACTGTTCTCGAAAGCCAAAATCAGTGAAAGTAAATATTTCAGGATTTGGGATATTTTGCTCAAGCTAAACAAAAGAACTTGTGCGGGGAAATTTAAGGCAATTTCACATCAGTTGGCAACGCATACAGCCCTGGCTTAAGCATGGAAAAATATGTTTACGCCTGTGATTCGGAGACAGAAAGAGGAAATAGAGAAGGGAGCGTCTGTGAGCCTGTGAATCTGATGTGTGTGAAATGGTGCCATTTATCTGCTTTCGGACATGATTACCTTTTATTATTGAATGTAATATATTATTAATCCTTGAGAGAAAGCATGGCTTCCGTGAATTTTCAAGGACTGTCATAAATATGAAATGTTTTATTTCCCATTTCTTCATTCATTAATTTGACTGTAGCTGCCAGCAGCTGCAGGAGTGCTAGTCTGGCTTGCTGCTTTGGTATACACAGATATTTTCTCTCTCCTTCACACTTGTGGCTATGACTTATTTAGAGTTCATTGAAGGAATACATAACATTACTGGCAAGGCTGTCTGTATAAGTAGGCCAAGAGACTCTGACACTACTGAGAGACTGTAGAATGTCTACCACGAATCAGTGGAATAATTCATTGTAATATCAGAATCTGTTTTTTGGGTGTGGGAGCAGAATGCTTCTCTGCTCCAACAGAGGTTTAATTTATGCATTAAGTTATCTCATCAAACAAATTAGATCTCAAAACAAATCTTTAAATCCCGAAACTTTGCAGCTGCATCAAAAGAATAAAATAAAAGGAAGAAAGGCCAATGTCCCCTTCCCCAAAACAAGAGCAGTTTAGCCACTGATAGCTACACTACCGCCTTCTCAAATTACATCTGGTGCTCTGCATTAACATAAACCTCCAATCACAGGTTAATAGATGAAAGAACCTTCCTATCCTGAGTTAAACGTGTGACATTAATCTTTTATTTGAACGATCAGTATAACCTCTGCAGCATAAAGACTTGTTTGTGACAGCGAGCTGAGGTACAGAGGTTTGGAGGTTAAGGGTGTTACTCTGAAAACAATGAGACATCCATTTGATCAACAGATGCAAAGCATTTAAGCTTGATGGTGCATACGCCGTTTGCCAGATGGTTCAGCTGATTAGAGCATGTATCCTTACAATGATGCATGATGATGCTTTTTGAAAATAATGTTCACCAGGTGCCGCTCCCTGAGCACTGCTGAGGAAATAAAAGTTGAACAAAACAAGGGAGAGAGAGGGAGAGACAGACTATTAGAAAGAGAGAGAGACAGAGGGATAAAGAGGGTGAGAAAGGAGAGGGAGGGAGAAACGGAAAGAGATCAGCAGATCCCGCTGAGTGTGTGTGGTGAGGAACACGGAGTGTCAAAGATGCTTTGTTAGGATTTGAGAAGTGTGTAATCAAAGCCACTGTAATGTTCTGTTGCTCGGTGCTACTCTTCACTAAAGACGTACACGCAAAAGCACATATTACACAAAATAGACGCTCCACATCCAGAGACAACCCACTCACAGACACATGGATGTGTTTTAACATCCTCGCTGGAGGCGAATGATTGATGTGGAAGACTTCCATGGTGACAAACGCCATGAAACTAATGAGCTGTTCGACATAGTGATCTCTCTCAGTATGTGCACTTGTCCCCCATGGATGACGCGTCATACATGTTATACACACACTGTGTATTTAATGTCTAATTCTACAACAAACACATGTTGAAGGCTGATTTCCAGCACAGTGTCACATCCAGGTTACTTGAATGAAAACACAGCTCTGTAGTGTCTTGAGAGCCAGATGAAGCACCTGTGTGTTTTAATGGATGGTGTGACCTCCAGCTTACAGCTCATCTCTTACTGCCGTTTCTTTAAGACTCGACTCCTCCCAAAATGAATTTTACAATAGATTTATCTCCAAGGGCAAAGATATCAACTTTGAGACATGTCCTGTTGCACAAAGAGCCATTGTCTCTCAGATATCAAATCCCCCTCTTTCAGTTTAAATGAGGCCTATTGCATCAGAATCTCTGCAAATCCCAGGAGAGGGAAGGAGCAGCTCTGTGACAGTGGAAGGTATCCTGTCCCTCCTGTGTGCAAGCTACTGTCAGAGAGCACAGCTGCAGCCCTCGATTGGACCAAATCTGGTCTGTGTGAGCAAAACTGAGATCTGCACGAGCAGCGCTGGCTCGTCCATCTGCTCTGTGCAGGGATGTGAAAGTCAGAAACACTGGTCTGGTCAGTGCATTCCATGTACATTGGCCTCAGGAGTGGAGTAGACAGCACAAGACCATGTGGAAAGTGGCTGTATTTATATGGTGGATTTTTCACATTGTCAAGTTTTAATGTCAACTAAAACCAGAAAATTACCTGTTTTATAATTATTTATGAGTATCTCATAAAATACGATGTATTTTTTATTTAAATAGATGAAGAGTTTCGCTGTGTTGTCTCTCCCTCACATATTTCCGGGAGAGGCTCTTCCGCACTGTAACAGGAGTTAAGAGGAAACTTTGGTCCAATGAAATGTTGAGATTGGAAGGAGACGAAGCGATTGGCTAGTAGCACAGCCTGGCATATGGTGGAGGGAACATAGCTTGGAGGTCTACTATTGGGTTTGCATCAAGAGAAAACCTTAACAGCAGGGAAAACAAACATTGTCCTGATTCACTCCAACAGTTTTTAGGGTTTCCTTCTGAATATTGTGAAGCAGGTGAGTATTGATGGGCACACAGAGATACTGCAGACGTGTGCTTTATAGATTGTGGCTCAAGTCAGTGTGGTTGCATGTTTAGAACCTGAGCAGTTTGCAGATCCTAGAGACTATCACTGACTTTAGATGTTAATTGTAATAATAATATTTCTCCATTTGCCCTGGTAACTTAACACTAAATCCAGGGATGTAACTTTGCTGTACAGAGTTGTATCATTAGCAAACAACTACATTCTCACAAACATTACCAAGGTCATCAGTCGAGATGATAAGTAGCAGGGGTGGATCTAGGGGCGTGGTCAGGGGAGGAACTGGCCTCAGCTGAAATTTGATTACCCCCCCCCCCCCCATTGCTCGCTAACAATACTAACAATAAATAAGACAATCTGTTGAGACTCTTTATTTTCTATGCTTTAGTTAAGTAGGACACAATGTGCTTGAACAAGGTATAATTATCAAAATATATTCAAGGATGTGTTTCTTTACTCAAACCTAAAGAGCTAACAGTAAAAAGGAATGTGCACGTTACTGAATCAGGATGTTGGACATTTGGATCTGCCCCTGATGAATAGATGTTCAATTTAAGATTAGTTAAGGCACCCATTCTACTCAGTTAAGATAACTTCCAGCTACGTTATCCATGTAGGACACCAGCTTCAAGTTTCAGGGCCTTTAAGTAGAAGGACCTTATAGCTCCCACAAGATCCTCTATCTAAAACAGAATAAAATTTGCATTGATCACTGATGAAATTGCACTTTGATGAGCATTTGAATGTTTAGAAATGTGAGTGGCACAAAGTGAAGCGAAGCACATTATTTCAGAGTCGCATTCATTTTTTGTGTCACATTTTATTTGCTCAAACGTTCGAGTATTTATCAGTAATATAAGGGACAGATTTCAAAGTTGCACCTTTTTTTTATAGATTCAACTTGCTTTTGAAAAAGCTTCCCTTCCCATATTCAGTTTTATTATTCATCATTTCACAAGCAGACAGACATTTTCTCTGAGTCGAAATGCATGACATTTGAAATCAGTTAGATGAAAGCATCTGTTTGGACTGCTTATTACTTGCTCCAGCGAAAGACAGTCCTCGTGCTCGTAATGACTGCACTCACCAGTGTGGGTATAGCATTCCTCCTTGATTTGAATATGTAATTAGCATAATAAATACTTCTGTCGCATGTGAAGACTTCTTTGGCGAAGGCAATCATCGCAAGAAGCAAATCAACAGTTTTCCCCTCTCTAAGAAGCATCCTGCGAGAATATCAATGTAATTTTCCTTGCATAACATAAACATATGTGACACACATATGCATATTATTTAGCATTGCTGACTTCTTTATTTTTATAGTAATAAGAGCTGAGAAGTGATAGTTAAGTGCTCGCTGTATAGAATATGTAATCCGCTGTCCTGTAGCCTCATACTCAGCCACGGCAGAGTGAGGAACAACATGTCATTATTACAGGCCCAATACACACAGTGCAGGCTGACAGCCTCATGTATATCGGCACTGTTGTGTGTGCATTGTAAACAGGCTATGAATACAATTTCCCACAATGCAAGAACTATATGTCCACTGAGGTATAAAATTTAAATGTCTTGTTATTTTCTAGTTCAGGATAGTAAGAAATACTTCCCCATCTCAACTGAGGAGAATTTTCAGGGGTCTGCTCGTGTCGGATATTGGGCCATTGTGGCAGCGAGGATAAAGATGATGACTGGGCCACATAAACTTCTTCCTCATGTAATCATTGTTTTATTGGTCATGGTGTTGCTTATTGTCTCTTCCTTGTATGGTGACCCCATTCTTTGACCCCGCACATGTATAACGCAGCTGCTGTGATCATTTTCAGCATTCGCTTTAGTTTAGTCATTTGGTGTGAAATGTTTTAGAGCAATGTTTGTTTTTATTACACTTATGCTTATCCCCTGCTGTGACATTTCCAGCGTGATAACCCAACATGAATCGGTGGTCCCAGTCGGTTACCAGCATCACGTGTTCTCCTCTTCCACAGATGTCATGTCCAACTGCTGACCCCAGAACTTTGTAATTCCATGTATGGGGTCTGCACAACCACCTGCTACTACCTCCGCTATTCCTACCACCGCTATACCGGCTACACATACGTAGACACAAACTCCCACAGCACTGCTAAGCCTCGGAAAATGAATTTGCCTGATGATGGAGAGGGTGCATTATCTGGCGGTACAGTACAGTGCGTGTGGCCCAAGCAGACGAGCTGTCTCTAGTCCTCAGAATAGGAGCGGCAGTCTCCTGGGTCCTGGTAGGAGAATGGGCTGAAGCTGCTGTCTAATTCATCACAGCTCCGCAGGAAACAAGCAATCGTGGGGAGGATTCAAAAAAAAAAAAAAAAAGAAAGAAAGAAAAAAGGAAACCAGTGCAAAAGACACAACAGCTCTCATTGGACCCGGGCAATTCCCCCGTTCACCGCAGCAGTCGGCCTGACTGTCAGCTTCCTCATAACTTAAACGCTGAGGCAGGGAGAGGACGAGGGGAAGAGAGAGGTGAGGAGAGGAGAGGAGCATTCCCTTATGGATATGTAGGAGGTATTACTCAGTGGTGGGAGTGGTGATGTGCAGCATATTTACTGTTATATTAGCATACATTTCAGCACACGTTATGGGTATATACTGGGTGTGATTGTTTACCCTATCTGGACCACCTCTCACAGGGGGTTCTTTACCGAGGCACCAGATTGTTGGGGATATGGCATGCCGGAGGGTTTCCGTGACAACCTGGGCTTTCTGTCCAATCAGGGCGAGGGTTTCCAGATTGAGAGGTGGTCCTCAGGGGAGCTGTACTTCAACAAGCTTGGATGCTTTGCCACGGAGCAGCCGTTTTAGAGAGACCATCACGCAGTGAGACTCTGCTCAAAATGGGTACTTTGACGTTCCCGGCATAATTGGAAACACTTTCAAAAGGAGGGTCCTTTTAAAATGCATTGAACAAGAGAGGACAGGGAGCATCCAATTTCGATTCCACTCATGAACCTTCCTGCTGCTGCCTTTCAGGCATGTACCATATATGTTATGACCCACCCATTTGTCAAACTGCCAACTGTTGTTATTTTGTCTTTTTATGATGTATAAAAGTAAGAGGCATCTTTGTGTTTTTGCTACCTGCTCATTGAAGCAAATCTCCATCTGTAATCCCCTGCTATCTAGTCCAGATCTTCTATTTTTTTCCCCTCCCTCTCAGAAGTTGCATAGTGGTTTCATCATCTTGAGCAGTGGGAGCCAGCAGGGTATCGCACAAACACTACAGACAGGCTCATTTTTCACAGGTTGACTTCCCAGCTATCCTGCAGGATGTGTCACAGCAAATGGCAGATATGTGACAGACTCGCGTCACAGCCGTGTCCTTGCATTAGAGAGGAGATGCATGGTAGCTTCAGGTCACGAGCCTTGTGCGTGCGTGGTATTTTATCTGCTTGTGTGTGTGTGCAAGTCTTTAGTTTCTGTATGCAGTGGGAAAGCATTTCAATGTGGACACTTTGTCTATGTCTGAACACAGTATAACAGCATCATGTAGAGCCACACAGATGGAACCCTCCTGATCCGGTAACAGCTGACCTTTTTTTTTTGCCTCTGCAGGCCTCAGTTCTCCACCAGCCAACATCACCACCTCCGCCGTGCCCAGCCTCGTCACGCCCCTCGTCAACGGATTCACCGGCATCCCCCATCAGCCCAACGGACATCCTGCCGTGGAGACCATGTACACCAATGGCCTGCCGCCCTACTCCACCCAGAGCCCCACCGCTGCGGACACCCTCCAGCAAGCCTTCACCGGAGTACAGCAATACACAGGTGAGAGGCAGGAACACTCTGTGCACTATATCGCATTGGGCTGTTAATGCTACGTTTACAGTGTGAGACTGTAGATAATGTTGGACACTGCCCTTAGACCATAACATCACAGTGACTTTGATCACATGTTATGTTTGTGTGATCGACCTCAAGCATCCTTGACACCGTCCTCTGTGGGATCGCTGCTTTAACACCCCCCCCCCCCCCCGATTCTCTCTCCCTCTCGCCACCTCTACGCAGCGATCTACCCAGCCACCACACTGACTCCCATTGGCCAGACAATGCCCCAACCACCCCAGGTCATCCAGCAGCAGCAGCAGAGAGAAGGTGAGGGTGAGAGAACATTATTACTTTTGCACTTCATACATCTCATCCTGTGTAATGGATATATAAAGAAGATGAGTATGACGGACCAATATTGCCTCTACATTGAACACCCACCTCATTCCGTGAAATACATGCATAAAGGATGTGGGGCTGAGAGAGGACTATTACTTTAACGCTGTACACATCTCATTCTCTCTAATAGATAAATAAAGTGGAGCGGTTGAAAGAACAGTATTACTGAACGCACTTCACATCTCATTTTAGGCCATAAAGCATAAAGGTGAAAGAATAATGTTATTACAACATAATGTATATACAGTATGTATCTTCAAATTAGGTTATACATTATCTGCAATTGCCCACACTTCTTTTCATAAGCAGTAATAAAAGCTTGTATTATCAAATTGATAAAATTCTAACTAGAATGTCACTCAATAGAGTTCATACCTCTGCCAAGGCCCACATTTAAATTCACTAGATGGAGATTTTTATTTAGATCTGCCCCAAATTGTACAAACTCATAAATATGAGTACCCTTAACATGTCAGATTTTTGTCATCAAGATCCATGAATTATTCTCTGTGAAATAAATTAAATATTGAAAAATGCACAATTTTGGCACAAATTTTCCTGGATCCATCCCCTGATCCTGATCTGCACTAAATGTTGCTCTGTGGGTCATGTCCCATCCATCCACAAAATGTAATGGAATTCAGTTGAGTAGATTTTGTTTAATCCTGCTAAGAAACAACAAACACAGATGACAAATACCCTCCTTGATGGAGGTAACTACAATGGCACTCAGTAGAACGTGTAACTCCACCATTTTCTTTTCATCAACAATTTTCATGAAATCAGTGAAATTGTTAAAAAACAACGTGGATCTGCCCCCTGATCCGCAAACCCAAAATGTAATGATTTCTTTCCTGACCCACAACTCATCCTTCCACCAAGTTTCATAGTAATCTGTCCTGTAGTTTTTGCGTAATCCTGCTAAATATCAATGAAACAAACATATGAGGAAAAAACATATCGTCCTTGGCCGAGATAATGACAATGTATTTTATATATATATTAATATATGTTTTATGAGTATTTCCAAAATAAATGTAGAAAAAGTAAATGTCAGAAAGGAGATCTGGAAGTCGGATTGAAGGCCATATATGAAACAATGAAGCTTTTACATGGAAGATGTCACCATTGGGTCAGGGGGGGGGCAATGGACAAATAAATGTATTCTTATTTTAAAAAGACATTCATATCCACATTTAAGAAGATCTGGCTAAATGTAAATAGAAATCTTAAATTCATTGTGAATATCCACACAGTGACAGCAAGTTAAACTTTTCTATTCATTATTGTGTGTTCAAGAACAGTAATGTTTTATCACTGACAATGTCACAGACATCCTGGAAATCTGCTTCTTTTCTCTTAATTTAATTTCCTCTCTCTGTCTCTCTCTCTCTCTCCCTCTCTCCCTCTCTGTCCTCAGGTCCTGAGGGTTGTAACCTGTTCATCTACCACCTGCCACAAGAGTTTGGAGACAATGAACTCATGCAGATGTTTTTGCCCTTCGGCTCCGTCATCTCCTCTAAGGTCTTCATGGACAGGGCAACCAACCAGAGCAAGTGCTTCGGTGTGTTATCCTCTAACTTTCTAACTGACTTTTACGACTTCTGAACATTTTCACTGAATTTGTACGAGAAAATGCTTTTAGATATTTTTTTCTTAGTGTATACTCAAACTTCCTTGTGTTTTTTTTTTCACATTTCACATAAAGATAAAATGATGGCAGGTCCAGGTGCACAAGAGACACACGGGGAAATGTGCCTGTGTAGATTTTACATATAATTGAACTACAAGAGTCTGAGACTGCAAAAACTCTTTTTGTGTGTGTGTGTGCGTGTGTGTGCGTGCATGCATGCATCTGTGTGTGTGTGTGTGTGTGTGTGTGTGTGTGTGTGTGTGTGTGTGTGTGTGTGTACGTGCGTGCATCCATCAGTGTGTGTGTGTGTGTGTGCGTGCGTGCATGTGTCAGAGCCCTGACTGACTGACCTGAATTTGCATCTTGATGACAGTTGTGTTTTGGTATCAGCACCGCAGAAAAAAATATGCTGAGTACATTGTAGCCAAACTCGCTATGATGCAGTCGATCACAGTCCGTGTCCTTGTTTCGGTTTGGCAGCTGTGTGACCTGGAAACCTTGAGGTGCTGTATCAGCATCAACATTACCGTTCTGTAACCCCAATATCTGTCAATACCCTCACTGTGGAGGCTGATTTACACACCGCCACACCGCCCTGTCCCATTTAGCTCTGTCAGCCTCCACACACCAGGAAGCTGCAGGGCTTATAGAAAGTTTGAGCCGGCAGGCAGGGACGTCAGGGGGAAAGGAAGGCAAAGGACAATTATGGATCAGCATTTGTTTTCACTTCAGGGAACCACAGAACCCTGGGCAGAATTGATTGCTGATCCTGAATCCCTGGGGGGACTTAATAACATATAAATTCATGAAAGAAAAGCTATTTGCAGTATTGACTTATACACTGTGCATTTACAACATAATGTTCGGCCTGGGGAAGGAGGTAGTACACTGGTGTAATTAATCTAGAAAAGAGGAAGAGAGGATAAACTTGGATTGATGGTGTGCAAAAGACTGGGAATCACAGAGAAAGAGAGGAAGCACACTTGTAATGTGTGACAGGACTGAGCTGAGGGCTTAGAGCTGTAAGCTTGCATCACCTCTCCATCTCATCTCTGCTCCCCAGCTCGAATGTGTTAACCCGATGGTGGGTTAGGAGGTCACCTCCCTTTCCCTGCCTCTGTACTTTCTTCAGACTTCCGCTCAGCCCCTCTCCAAGCCGCCCAGGCTTCACCCTAATGGGCCGACTCCGAGCCAAGCAGGCCAGCCAGACATCTCCCCCAGGTGGCTGTGGACGTGGAGAGACTCATGTTTTTCTGCTTTTCGTGGGTCATCGACTTTTCCTAATGACACCACAGACACAGGGGAGCGCATCAAGCGGAGACACACTCCACTGAAGTTTCTGGTCACTGGATTCTCGAGGCTTTATTTTTACACATGATGGAAACAGGATGTTCAGCATAGGTTTGGGGAGGGGTGTATTTTGGGGAAATGCTCTGAGGGGTTTTCGTGTCTGCAGCAGACTTGTCTCCTCACGATGAACTGTGTTTGCTCTTGTTTTGCTTGAACTACTTTCATTCATTTATGTATATTGAGCTTCCTACGGGTTTAAAAAAGATATCCTGATGAGGATATGAATAAAACAAAGAGCAGATATTTAGAGGGATGACGTGGTCACTACACTGGTTGGTCTGTGCTATCAAGCACTTTTACAGAAAGCACCTGCAAAAGAGAACCAGTCAAATTTAACAATTACAGATGTTGAAAGATTAAAATTGTTCTCTCTGGTTTTATCTATAAATGTCCTTCTGTCTATTCATTGCAAAAGCAGCATTTAACTAGAATGAATTGGGTTTTATTCCTGCTTTAAAATCTCATCTGTCTTACCTTTAAGATTCGGCCTCTGTTTTTCTCTTCCTCTCAGAGGGATCACAGAGCCGTTTGATATTACATCTCTTCCAGACAAAAGCTGTCAGCCAGGAGACAACGTTCAGACAGTGATGCTTTTAGACAGTAACCTCCTCACACTTGTTGCACTTAGAGTCCCACCATCCTCTGTTATTTTAGCTGGAACTTAATGAGAGGGTGTGCAGCAAGAAGCAGAAATCCATTTCTAACACTTTTGTTTACACGGTGGACAAAACTGAACGCTTTTAACCAGCAAACTGGAAAGATTTATTTTTAAAACAAATTTAAAGCAACTTGTCACTGGCTCTGAGAATTCTCTACAGCGCAGCCTGTCTCAACAGCGCCATCTAGATTCCTTCAGGAGACAGACATGTAGGCCATGATGATCAAAACCTATTTTGCAAAAAATGTAATCTTTTAATAATTAAATAAATTATCACTTTAGTCATAATTTGGATACTCCTAATTACCTTATTCTCATTAAAGTGAATTATTTTGCGTCTCTTCACAGGTTTCGTGAGCTTCGACAACCCTGCTAGTGCACAGGCAGCTATTCAAGCGATGAATGGCTTTCAGATCGGGATGAAGAGGTTGAAAGTTCAGCTAAAGAGACCGAAGGATGCCAGCCGCCCTTACTGACACAGCCTACCTTCAGTATTCATTGCAGCAGCACAGGTGAGTGTCAGTACAGCATCACTGCTTCAGGATTTGGTTCCTCAGCTGGTTTAAAGAGTGTCTGTTGACTTTCCCTGGCGTGTTGAAGGCCAGACTTTGTACTTTCCACTTCTTGTGATGGCCTGAGGAGCTACAGCTTTTACTTCTGCCTGAGAGGTCGTTTGTTGGTTTGTTTGTTTGTTTAGCAGCAGGGTGACACAACAAGTCCTAAATTGATTTTCACCGAAGTTGGAGCATGAGCCAGGGAGGAGGCCGTTAAAGTTTGATGTGGATCCAGAGCCAGAATTATTTTTAATCACTTTCCTATCTCATTGAGAAATTACTTTTCACTGGAAATACAGTCTGGATATGAATGTCTGACATATTAATGATCGTGTGGACTTGACAATACAGACCCTTTTTTTCCTTCATTATATTAAATATATGAGAACTTTAGACATATGTGATTGTGATAGTAGATAGAAAACACAAGGAAATACTGCAGATCTCAAAAATGGGATCATGCGAACTATATATAATTTTCAAATCAATTAAAAGTGCACCAAAATATTCACATTTATTGTCATCTTATTATCTTCATTTGTCATAGATGCACTCATCCTAGTGCTGTGCTAGTCTTAGATACTGCAACTACTAAATATCATGTACGATAAGTAAATATAAAGATAAAACCCCCTAAGGTTGTCCGGAGCTGTAGAGTCTGCAGACAATATAGAAGCTATAAGAGTTGATTTCATATGCAGCACAGCAGGCATATTAATTATGGGAAAATCTGTCATGGTGGTGATTGACAAAGATTGATTGTTGTGCCAGTGTGGGTTAGCTCTCTCCAGACCATTACGCTGTTCTAATAGAGCCATATTGAACTATCCAAAGTTTAAAGACATGGATCTGTGCAATGACAGTTTAATGAGCAGTGAGATCTGAAATTGCCTTTTTTCTTTCTCTTTTGCAGGTTTTAGAGGACACGTCAAGATGTCTCGGAGGAGTTAAACTTTTTTTCCTTTGACAACAAAATATGTTTTTAAAAAAACCAACACATACGGAATTTTTGAAGACATATCAGCATTTACTTATGAAGATATAGGTTACGGCAGAAAAAGAAGACGTGAAAAGAGGAGGAGGCGCTTCGCCGGGGGACTTTACAGTAACAGATGGCACAGTGCAAGAACGACGAAAAGAAAAAAAAAACACTGAAAAAAGATGTAATGAGACTGAACAACAGAACTTTTTTCTTGTTGAGACTTGAATTGTTAATTAAGCAACAAACTAACAAACAAAAAAGCAGCAACAACAAATAGATTTCTATATACATATTATATACACATATATCTAAGGAAAGAGGCGCTTGTGGCTTTTACTGTACTGGACAAATGAGGGTTAAAACTTGAAGATCAAGAAAAACAGTGGAAAAAAGAAGCTGTTCTATACGTCCACTGACAGACTTTCTTTCTCTTTCCCTCTTTCTCTTATTCTCTCACTGTCTCTCTCAGCAAGCGCAGAACTATGACTCTTGGAGGTCACTGAGGTTTCCATTAGCAACAGTAGAACTGCAAATCTTTCACCCCTAAGGGACCAAAGGACCAAACATTTTTATTGTTCTGAACAGTAATATATAGTATTAATGATACTAATACTACATCTACTAATAATAATATTAAAAAGTTAACTTAAGAAGAAATACTAGCTTCAGGTTGAAAAAAAAAGAGGAAATGGGTTTTTAGTTTCGTTTCCTTTTGCATTTATAGCTACTGGGTTTGAGAATATTAAAGCAAAACAGAAAAAAGTATAAAAAATAAAGCTATACTATTTTAGTGGGGTAGAATATGTGGGTTAGAAGTTGTTTCGGGCATGTTCAGGTACGTTCCACTCATCGCTCCATCCGCATCACAGCGTTTCATCTCGGAGGTGTGATCTGTCGGCGTTATTGTGTCAGAGGAAGGAGGAGGAAGTAGTCCTGCAGTGCCAAAAGCGACACAATAACAGCCCCCCTCAAAGTAAACATGTAACGCTGCCCCCTCTGTTTCCCCGTCGGCACATCGCAGTCCCATAATAGAAACAAGAGTCGTTTGGTGTCGTCATTAAAACCTTGATATTACAGATAATCTGACCGTAAAGCGCTGTGGTAAAAGTACCACCCGGCTGAGCTGGATACGTTGCAGTAAAACAGCACAGCATCTGTAACTGCTTAATAAAATATACAAATGAGGCTGACAGTTGTAAAAAAATTTCCATCGGCGTGTCACAGTGGTCCCTGCCAGGTCGTGCCCTCTCCCGCTGCCAAGCTCCTCCAGCTGCTCCCCACCTCTCTCTCTCTCTCTCTCTCTCTCTCTCTCTCTCTCTCTCTCTCCCCCCACCCCCACCCCCCCCCCCAAGTGCCAGCATATCTCTCTTAATAGGGCCCGAGAGGTCACCCACAGCATAATTAGGATAATGATGATATTGATCAGATGGGGAGCAGCACCGCAGGGCAAGAGATGCATGATCAATTACACATTGGCATTTTGAATGAATTGACTGAGTGACAGAGTTCATTCTTCTCTCTGTGTGGTTGGATGGGAGTCTCTCTCTCTCTCTTTCTCTCTCTCTCTTTCTCTCTCTCTTTCATGCATAGTCTCAGTGGGGGACCCCAGACCTGACAGTGGCGTCAGGGCCCGTGGGACACGTCGACGGGTCTTAAATCTACGTCATTATCACACAGAGACAAAAAGCTTCAGAGGTTTACAAGGCTCAGACAGAAACTGTATATATTTGTTTAGAATGGATTGTACAAGTTCTTCAGTGAGGAGCAGCTGTACCCCCCCCACCCCCAAAAGGGTATAATAGCACAGTAAGAGCTTGTACATGGTGAGGAACAGCCTGGCATTACCAGCCTTAGGAGGTCAAATTAAGAACAAAATGATCCATCAATTAGACAGCGGCAGGCCTGTAAGTGTAGCTGCTACAGCTGCTGCTGCTTCAACACGACAGCTCACCATTAGCACCGATCACACATGGCGGCTATACAGCGTGGTCACGACACATCACGCCATATCACGCATGATTAATTAACTCAACTCGCATCATCTGGGGCGACGCCGTTACAAAGAGACAAGGGACATCCCGAGGGTGAAATCTGGTTTTCACAAGTTGTTTGCTTTTCCTGTTGGGGCCTTTTTCTTTTGGTTTCCATTTTAGTCTTCAGTTAACATTCACCCAGTTTTTAAATATTTCTCCCATCATCCCATCACGCTAGTCACTCAGGACGCTGTTCGACCTCAGTGCTCTGATCACGGCTCTACACTTCACATACATCAGATCACAGTGGCCCCGTCCACACAAGGAAACACTGCGACTACTCCTCTGTCGTCAGCTACGACCACTTCCATGGTCCTGACACCTTTTATCCATTATTTTATACTTACTGTGGCTCAGCCAGTCTTTTTATTACTGGTTCATTGGATCAGTATTATTAGAGAGGTTGAGTTAAACTTACTAGCTGACCTTTTACCCTCACTCACTGTATATTGTTCTGTTGCGGGCAATTCTTAGAAGTTTTTCAAAAATGCCTTTTCTCATCAGAAATTGCCAAATTATGCAAAGCATATCCACTGCATCTCCTTATCAGACTTTAAACATGTGCCAGATTCCTTGGAAATTTTCAGAGAACATATTAATGTGTTGCTTTTGCAGGAAATGTTCATTATTAGAGTAAAATATTCGATTTTGTTATATAGCATATAACAGTGCAGGGGGAGGGTCAGTCCAGGCAGTAATGATATACAAAAGGGGAGATTTCATACATACTTGCCAGGAGACCGCTTTTTTTATTTCTCTCGCCCTCGTCATGAGTTACCGTTGGTTTCTTCTCTGCTGTCAAGGTCCAGCAGCTTTAGGAAGCTGTGATATATGCCCTCCTCTCCCCAGGCCATGCAGAGCCTTATAAACCCACTCAAAAATCTTTTCTTATGGGATTTCTGCTGGAGAGTTTTTTAAATTATTAACATCAAATTAAATTTGGCCTTCACAACAGCTTGGGTAATGCAAATTAAAGATGCCAGCTGTGGCTGAGATTTAATGAGTTTGAAAAGATGTTGAGTTAATTTCATTCTGCCAAAAAAAAAAAAAAATTGGATTTAGCACAAATGTGTAGGTTCTGTGGACGGAGACCGTTTCTAACCTTTGTGAGTTTGCGGTTGTGTATGTAGCACATGAGCCTATCGACAGTATACATACTGTATCTGCCATGTCCAGGAAAAAAAGGGAAAGTAATGAAATTACTGGAATTTGAGATATGACTGAGAATCCTCATGCAAAAAAAGTTCATCATTACATTGTTTTCACTTTCACTTCCATCATTTTCAAATGGTCGTCATCCTGCCATTGTGCCCAATCTCAGAGCATGCTCGGTGGGGGGGGGGGGCAGGGAAGGTGAAAGATTGCGATGGTGGTACTACTCGTATTAACAATATGACTCTTTAACTATGGTTTGAATGCTAAGGATAGTAGCTTATTATAAATATGAAATCTGTATATTATGGAAAATCAGCACAGGACCTTTCTTTGGGTAAATATAGGGTTAGGTTTTTTGAAGTGGGGGTGGGGGTGGGCGGGGGCCGGGGAGGGTTTTCGCTTTATAAAGATCTTAACGTTCTGGTTTCTCAGCACAAAGCGTACGAAAACATATAAACAGCAGCGAGGAGCCTGTGAAGTCGACTTTGCCGATTCACACGGCACCGGAAAGAAGAATCTCAGTACTATTCTTTTAAACCTGGTGGAGAAATGCTGTTTACAGGTTGTATTGTTTTCTTTTCTTTTTCTTTTCTTTCTAAAGGAGAGCGCCACCTGTTTTTGTGGCAGCGTCAGTACAGCATGGATTAACTGACAGGGAAAGCAGTATCTTTTTATAAAAGACGAAAAAACTTTGGACAAAAAAAAAAACAACCTATGTGTTCTGTATTAGCCTGAGAAACCAAACTTCCCCCCGTTGAAATTTCTTAATACTTGCTGCTTAGATTACTTCATATTAATCATTAATGATTTAATAATTTTATATTTTAATTATCCAGTCAAGTATGTAACTTGATGTTTATTTATTTATTTTATTTATTTATTTATTTGATTATTTATTTGGCCACTTTAATTTTTGTTTCATTTTATGGTTATGGTAATATAAAGATATGTATCAAAATGAAAATGCTTATTGGGGCTTTTCTCTCTTTCTCTTCTTTTTTTCCAATTTTACAATAAAAATTCAAACTGGTTTTGTTTTCTGGCACTGATGATGTTGAGTGAGGTGCTGTACCAGCGTACACAGACAGGGGGAGCTGTTGCATTTGGAGCTGCTTCTCCTGACCAGGACCTTGACAGTCGAAGGATGTGAATCTCTTACAGCTCGTCACCCTGGAAACCATCACTGAAGCCCTCGTCCACGCCGAGTGATGATGAAGATGCTGATGATGATGATGTCATGACCCTTTAAAAAATAACCAATCACTGCTGCACATCCTTAAGCTTTTATTTTTTACATATATATGATATTTCCGGTATTTGTGGCAGTTGCTTGTGGACTGAGGCAGTTTGGGCAGCCTCCAATTCATCCTACACTCCTGGACGCTTCAGTGGTGAAAACGTTCCCATCTCCTCCTCAACATGGAGCCTGTGTGTTGCTGTGTGAATGATGATATAGATTGTCTGTCACTGTGAAGACTGAGGGCTTCAGCAGTTAGCAGGTCAGCTGATGCTGCTCCACTGCAGGGAGGCAACACACACACACACACACACTCCTGGTCAAAGGTTCAAGAACACCTCCATGACTCCAACCCCCGACATGTTATTTAAATGTACATAATTCAACATCTCAGTGTTTCTGGGAGGTAATCATAGAGGAGATTCTAAAAACAAGGACACTTCTTGTGAAACTAAATTGAAACTACATCCAGCAGCTGGACAAACTTGGGATGTCCAAAAAGTTGTTGCAGAATTTCCCCCAAAAGTGTTAAAATGCCTTTTTTTCACCATTCAGAAAACAATGCACTGTAGTTCTGTATTGTCGTGCTAATACATCCTCTGATGATTAGTGTAGTGACGTGTTCTTCCAGCCCTGCCTTCAGACAGACACTTGTTCTGATAGAACAAGGTAGGAACTGTTTGGATTTACTTTTGAACCTCCATTTACTCCCATTGCTGCAGAAACACTGTAAATGAACCAATGTATTCATCCGAGTTCACCTTTGTACCATTTAAGGTTATTTCACTGGACATAACCTTCAGACTCGGGTGCAGTAAAACATTTGACCGGTAGTGTGTGTCAGGACCTTTTAAAAAAAAAAAAAAAAGATGAGGACAGAACATAAAAACCAAACCACTGCACATAAACATCAGACGTTCTCAATGTCCAGGTGTCACAGAGGCTTTAAGGAACTAATGACATGATCCTCATGAGAAGCACAGAGCTGTGACGAGATAGAGGGAAGACATCGAGTATCAGTGTTGAGCTAATTTGGTACCAGAAGCTAAATCTGATGTGTTGACTTGCCTCTGCGCACCTTGTAATTATCACCTTCCTACATCAGCCCTTGGTGCCGAAGCAGGTGCAGCTGTGACTCCACGTTTTGAGGAGCAGGGGCAGATGTACGAAAGGAGAGGAAAAGCAAAGAAGAGGGGAGGGGGCACAAAAAGGTAGAGTCACTGGCTCACGAAATAAATCGTCCCAATTACAATAAAGTGTGGCTCTTGGTCAGTGTGCACGGCAGGCAGTTCATCTTTATTACAATCAGTTAATGAAAATCAATCCCCCTCCTGATAAACTCTTATCTCCACGGCCTTTGCGTGCCCCTCGTGCAGGGAGATAATAAATTAGGGTAATATTGCCTTTGATGAGGGAGTGAATTGCAAATTATTGTAACTTTCCAAGATTTATGATGCAGATGCTTAATTTCCGAGCTGGGTTTTTCGGGGCGTCGGGGTGCCGGGGGGCCATTTGTTAAAAGTTTAGTGACACGGGCTCGTTAATAAAAATACACACTGAGACAACCAGGTGTTCTCAGCTGTTCTCCACTGTTACAGTAGCAGAGGGAAACACTGCTGAAGAGGCAGGAACCTCCGAGCGTGTAGACTCTGTCCTTAAACGTGGTATTTTAACCAAGAATAAATATATATAGGAGGAGGCAGGAACCCACGGGATGAAATGTGTTTACTATCACAGGCCCCGCTTATCATACGGCGGTACCCTCCCCACACACACAACCGAGCCTCCATCACAGAATCCAGCAGCGTATGATTTGATATGTAGGTCAATACCCATTCTGCACTGAGCCACTGGGTGAGACGCGTGGAGTTGCTCGCTGTCACTCCGATTATTGAGGAGACACAGAGAGATTGAGTTGGTCAGGTATGAGAGAGCCTGCGGGATGAGATAGCTGTGTAATCGCTGTCACTATAGAGCCATCTCAACCCCACCCCCCCCCCCCCCCCCCCCCACACACACACACACACACGCACACACACACACACACACACACACACACACACACACAGTGAGAAAGTAGTAACTTCTCGCTCTTTGTTCTCCAGCAGTGGCCCGTGTAACAGGGTGTAATGTATGTATATGCTGGACGTCTTCTGCTCGCTGCAACAATCAGACTCTGAGTGCATCATTAAGCAGGAGTGTGTGTGTGTGTGTGGGGGGGGGGGGGGGGGGGGGGGGGGGGGCGGTTAGAGGGTCTCGCGCGTCGTGGAGAACATGCAGGAATGATGCCATGTGATTATTTAAAGAGCCACTTGTGAAACTATAGGCAAACACAATCTCAGAAGAGCAGCTGAATGAGTTTCCATCTCATGCATCATTTAGCACCGAGTAAGAGTCTAAACTGCTGAAATGCATTTAAGATGTTTTTTAAATATGGGAAAATCACTATTAAACCCCGTTTTATGAAGGTTATCATGCAATTTGCATCTGAGGCCTCCAGTCGTCTCTCCAACTTCAGGTGTGACACAACTCCAAAGCAGATTTCAGCCTCATAATGCTACTTGATCGTCAAGTGTCTGCTCATCAAGGCCACATCATAAAGTCTCAGAACAAGTTGCATTAAGAGAGCCATGTGCGTGTTTTCAGTTTGTACACGTGCACATAGGCAACTGCACTTGTTTGCTTTTGTGGTTTATGTTCACCTCCTGAAACCAGAACCTGGATTACTGACAATCTTCACCGATAACGTGTAAGTCCCATTTCCTTTTTAGTTCAGTGGTTCCCGACCTCGTGGTTGAGGCCAATCAAAGCGTCACAAGATAAACCTGAGGGGGTATATGAGAGGATTAGAACTGAATGAATCAGTAGAGTAATCAATTAGCTGATTGACAGAAATAAATCGATGACAATTTTGATTATCCATCAATCATTAACGTAATTTTTCAATCAAAGCTTGGTCTCATGCATCATGGAGACCAGGCAGGAATGATACGAGCTGATTATTTAAAGCACCACTTGTGTTCTCTAACACCATCTCAGACCAGCAGCTGAATGAGCTCCAATCTCATGCATCATTTAGCAACGAGTAAGAGTCTAAACTGCTAAAGTACAACTAATTTAGGTGTTTTTTTAAATGTGCTAAAATCGCCATTAATCCCCTATATTCACTTTTATAAATGTTATTATAATGTAATTTGCATCCGAGGCCTCCAGTCGTCTGTCTAACTTCAGGTGTGACACCAAAGTGAATTTCAGCCTCTTAATGCTCCCAGCACTTGATCATCAAGTCCCTGCTCATGGAGGCCACCTCATTTAAGTCTCAGGAACATCTTGCATTAAGACAGCCATCAATCTATCCATTATCAATCAAGGAGAGGACTCACACACCACTATCTATTTATCTTGCCAAGTGCTCTATTAATATCAAATTAATTTCCCCGTAGAGAGTATCAATCACTCACGCATTTTTTTTCTCCCTTTCAACTCATTAGCTCGGTAATTGTCCTTGTTTACAGGGGAAAGTCAAGACAGGGCGGCTCAGGGAGGCTGGACGAGCGCTCTGCACAAACCTGACACAACTCCTCCACCGTCTGGGAAGATTTTACACATTCCTCATTTACAAACTCTCCAAAAATAGAAGTTCTTTTTTTTACGTTGTGAGTTTCTAAATGTTCCGAAGCTATCAAGAAACTCTTCACTTTTCAACAGATGGCGAGAGAGCTCTCACACAGAATTATAATATAATGCTGGTGCTATCTGACAGTGCTGTCAGATGGCTGCAGCTCGACAGATGTGGCCAGAAGCTCTTGTTTTAGCTTTGTTTAAGACCGTGAAGCACATGTAGGAGAACGCTGAGCCATGGAGCCAATGACGTGGATTGAGATGAGCCCAGAGTTGGAAGAATTGTTCAGGTCATTTACTTCAGTATAAGTACCAACACAACTAAGTATATAGTAAAAATGTACCTCAGGAATCGAAAGTACAAGTCATTTTATTTATTTATTTATTTATTTAGGGACAGAGCACGTTAATGAATGGTAGTTTAAAATGTAAATATGCTGGAGTTAGCAAGAACTACATCTGGTAAGAAGAATAAAACAAATGAAAGAATAACACACTAATATATAAATACACACACCAGTATACAAATACACAAATAGAGAAAAGGACAAAACACATGACACTTGAGTCCAATTAAAAGTGATCACAGTTCTGCGAGCCCTTGTTTGAGATGAGTGTGAAAAGTGGGAGGAAGCTCTCTTGCCTGGGTCCTGTTTTTTAAAATCATTTAAAGGACAGTGAGCAAATCCACACAAAACCTTAGACACAACACAAGCATATTAAAATGCATGAATGATCACATTTTCATTTAAAAGTGGTGTAACAGTCATGAACACTTTATAGCTTTCTTGAAACTACTAAGTACTTCTATTCTTTTGTGAAGTGACCTGTGACTGATCAGATGATCAGTACTACATCAGTATGTACATTCTCAGAAGTGAACATAGGCAACTCTACTATCACCTAAGTTCACTTCTACACTTCCTGAAGATGCCGTGACCTTGTTGACTGAAAATCTTCACAGATAATGTTTCACCTCTCTCCATCCCTCTCTACCTTCCTCCTAAAGTTAGAAAGGAGGCGATGAACTTGTGAATCGTTTGGGTTCATCAGTCCAAACCACGCAGCTTTACTTTAAACTCAGTTCGAGCTAAAAATGAGTCCAATATTAATCTGTTAAAACTACTAATTATAGAGCATCACATTTGAATGTGTTCTCGAGGAGCCTTCTCAGTTGCGTTTCTGACGGCAGTACCAGCTGATCACATCCCTCTCTCCAATCCCTGCACTCATTGTTCAGTGCACAGTGCAGATTAGCACCGGGTGCTGTTGTTGACTCTAACCTGGTGTTAACCACAGACTAAATCCTATTTGGAGCCGTGCAGAGCTCTGGCAGACAAAAGCAAAGGCAGCAGCCAGCTCAGCACTCCGAGGTAACATTTACACAGGGGACTGAGAACATACTGTGGATCCCTAAAGCTACGCAGCCAGCTTGTCTTTATACCACGAGTTGTCACGCTCTGTAGACTGAGGACCCCACCAGGACCCGAGTGGTGTTACAGGCTCAGGGTTAGGAAATGCCACAAACTGTGATTTCAGCTTTTTGAGATATGTTTTAACGTTTTGTGTGTCACCTGCTGCTTTCAGACATGCACTGAACTCCAGATAATCTCCTTACATACTGAGAATGCAAATGTCCCAGAGAGAGCCTGCGGACTCTCACAAGTTTCTCCTGCCAGCCCCCTATAGTAAAAACTAATGTCTGAGATGTGAGCACACAGCAGATCATCTGCAGGATTCATCGCCAGCGAGTGGGCACGTTGATGTTTGTAACATTTGACAGATGAAACATGTTAAATATATATATATATATATATATCAATGAAAAAGCAGAGCCACACATGTTGTAGACACCAAACCAAGATGTCAAGTCAGCTTTTGGTGAGAATGGCAGACGCCGGTGTCAATCTGCTGTAAACAAAAACACATGATCTCCGCAGTGGAATTTATAGTTGGATCCTGCCTCTGCCTGCTGCACCACCTCTCACCGGAATGCTCCGATTTCTGTGCTGTTATGAACGGGTCTGAGTGGAGAATATCGTGTGCTGTTCATGTGAGAAAGGCGAACTCTGGAGAAAGTCCATGTCTGACTTATAATTGCTGAAGGTTTTAACCCAGAAACAGTCAAGACATTTTCATATTAATGCTACAATAACTTTAAAATCAACAAAAGAATAAGACAAATGTGAAAAGAAACGGCGCATGGTCCAGAGTGTCCAACACTTTAATACAGAAAATTATAGATACAACACAACAACACATATTAGTTTACTTTTCTTACCATGTCTCAAAATAACCTGCTAAACAAAACAAATGTAAAACATATTACAGTTAAAACATCTATACACAGGCAAATGTACACAATATTAAACACATATATACACTCTTTTAATATATTATTATATAAAGATTTGTGGGGGGTTTTAACCTTAAAAACTGGAAGCCAAACAGCTTGAAGAGGAGTGTTTCACAGGAGGAAATGAGAACGGCTGAGAATATCACATGGACACATAGGTATGTATAGGTAGTTTTTCCTTACAGTTGTTGGATCCTGTGTATTTAGCATGCTGGCTTCTGAGACGACCCTTGAAATAGACAAAGAAACATTGAAATACACAAAACTCGCTGTTAAAACCTGTAAGTGCTATTGATATTACTGGATTATACAGGATCTAGAAGCCACGTTTGCTCTGCATTAAAAAACAGCTTATATTTCATGGAGTTATATGCAGCCAAACATAGTGGAGAGTTTGAAGGTTGTACAATTTCTCAATAAAAATGAAATATTTACAAAAAAAACTCCATTCTGTTAATCCGCCTTAAGGTCAGTACACACGGTTTAACCTATGTAAAGCAATGAATAGTGAGAATGTGAACATGATTGTACGTATTTGTTTTTCTTCAAAATGATGGGATCCGTGTATGAATCCACCGGAAATGTAAAGTGGGAGAAAATGTCATTTTTTTTGAGTGTGAAATCCTTCAAATGACAAAAACAGAAAACAATTCAAAAATTCAAAAAAAAAATGTCTGAGCACTAATCACTCTTTCCTCAAGCTGGTAAAGCTTCCACGTTCTTCCACGCTCTTTTTTAATAATCATTTATATTTATTTTTTACAAAAGCAGCAGAATGAGGAGGAGGAGTGAGAGCAGGGGGGCTGCAGACGGTGGGTGCGACACCCCGCCGTTGTAAGGACGAATAGTCCTCGGGGAGTTCTGCCTCAGTTTACTGGGCGGCAGTGCCTTTAAATCCTCCAGAGCACCGTAGGCTGCCATTGAGAACTCTGGGTCTCCAGTGGTCAGCAAGTCAAACACGCAGGACTGAAAGTACACGTCCTCCACCTGCAGGGTCTCTCTACACTTGGCCGTGGCCCGCTCCACCGTGTACACCTGGTGTGGAGGCCGCAGAGGGCCCAGCTCCGTGTTGGTGCCCTGCAGGCGGGGCTGCTGGCTCTGGCGGCCCAGCCTGTGCTCTTTGATGAGCTCGTTGCGTGGGCAGCCGTGCAGGCAGAGCTGCAGGCCGCCATTGTCGTCCGAAAAGTCCAGGTTGTCCTCTGGCATGCGGATGGCGAAGGTCAGGTAGCTGCCTACACGCCGGATGATTATGGAAGTGCCAATGTAGCGGGCCTGAATCTTCACCTGCCGGCCCACTCCAGAGCCGCCTCGCTCCACGACGGTGAGGCTGCCGCTCTCGCCGCCGCTGCGAGTACCGTCCTGAAAAGCCAGAGGCAGGTCCTCAGTCGTGGCCTGGTACACCTTCTGATCTGTACAGCCTTGATAGGACTTGAAGATAACTGTGATCTGAAACAGGGGAGGAATCACAAAATCAGGTATAATTATCGTGTTCATTTGTTTTCATTTCCATTCTAATATTTTCAATATATAAGTTAAATGTCCTCCTCGCTTTACTGTTAAACTTAGAGAAGATGCCTAAAAAACCCAGAGCGGGAGCAGTAACAATTACAACCACACGGTGGCAGCAGGAAACCACTCATTTATAAAGCTTGAGGCGTGTGTTCATGGCCTTCAGTGTTTTTTTATACAACTGCCTTGTGATTTCCTCTGATGTAATTAATGCCAATTAATTAATAATTACAACAAAGTATAGAGGAGACTGTTGTCAGTTTTTCTCTGCTTAGCAACCAACCAAAGAGAAGTCCTCACATAAACTACAATAAAACACTGCATGGTCTCTATTATCACCCAGTTCTTCTGACACACAAGAAATGACTAAGACTAAAAACAACAGCGATAAGTCCACTGGTTGTCCTTGAGTTCTGGATTAAACCAAACTGTTTCATAACCACATCAATTCTCCAAGCATCTTCCATCACTTCTCCAACACCGGGAGTGCTAGTTTTCTTTTTTTTTTAAACTCAGTGACGGACTGTGATTTGTATTCCAGCTGAGCTTTGAAAAATTGGGGCCTAACCTCTGTTTCTTCCAAACATCTTGACAAAGCGGTGACTGTGGGCACGTTTACACTTACAAGGATACTGTACGTGATGGATGATTTCCTGTCTTAAGTCTGGCTGTTAAAACCAACTGCAAAAGCACGATGGGTCCAGGCGGCTGCTGGCACAGGCGCACTGTACACACTCTACAGATTAGACTGCAAACGCCTTTGAAAAACGTTTGCTTTAAAATATTACTCAGTTTATTATAATTTAGTTTAGTAAAGTAAATAACATTACCTGATAATTATTCCAGATTCAGGAATGAAATTAATATAAAAGCATCTTATTTTTAATGGACAGACTGTGCAAAGTGAACTTTATCTACAGCTGAGACTTTCAAAACAACAATAAACAATAAAATACTTTAGAACGAGAACGTTCTGCAGTTTTAATTAACAGACTTGAAAAAAGAACCTTGCTGCTGACCTAATTATTCCTTTATTTTTCCACATTATTCCATATTTACACAAAAAGCGCCCCTGTTAATTATTTGACCAGAGGGGTGAAAAAAACATTCCAGATCCTGGCGGTGGAGGAAAATGTTTGAGCGAGCGTTAATCACTACCATATGACCACCCATGTGTTAAAGGTAGAGCGCTCAAGCATGTCTGTGATTCAACACCACTGAAGGACTCCCCTCCTCTCTTTTCCCCTCACAGATCTGAAGGAGCTCCAAGACAAGAGGAATGCTGGAGGCTCGAGAGGCACCGTGGAATGACGATTAACTTCACATGTTTGATACTTTATGGCAACGCTTGAGCTCGCGAGCTAGCACTCAAAAAACAGCGTGCTCATATAAAAAGGTCATTAGAATCAAACTTAGTGTGGTGCTGGCATTCATTTCTGATGTGGATATAGGTATTTGTTAGGACAAAAGTAGTAGATTACAACTTATAATGCATAAACAGACACCTAGTAAGATGGTGTGCTTATGTCACCGCAACCTTTTAATTAGAGGTTTGCTATGTGGTGTTTGGGATTATTTCTTTATTCTTTGCTTTTTTCTGAATAGATTTACCTCTTCATGTCTCCAAAATATTCTCAAGTGAAACATTATAAGAAAAGAAAATCAGTTCATAAAAAGAAACTGTGACAGAGGTTGCAAGTAGACTTGTTTTCATGTTTAGAAATCACAAGCCAAAATAGTTGTGAACTTCCACTCTAAACCCATCCTTACCTTGCTGGTTGCCGTGGCACTCGAGCCCAGGACGACGGGCACATTGGTCACCTGCACCGACAGGTAGCGGTTATCGATCAGAGGCCACGCCCCTTCCACCTTGCAGGTCTGAAACTCGTCTCGGAAAGTCCGTAGGTGCGGGTCTCCAAATAATCCACAGTGGGCATATTTCTTCTGACCAGCAGAGCCTGACACAAGGACCCGGTTCTCATAGTCGCACAGCTCCGACACGGCCGGCCGGGACGTGCTGGGGACCTTGGCGGAGGACGTGGGCCCGTCGCTGGAGCAATTGTGCTGAGAGAATAGCTCCTTAATGCGGAAGACAGCCGAGTGGTAAACTAAGTCTCCCCTACAGCTGCGCGCCTGTCGTCTGGTGCATAGAGCGTAGGCCCGCAAGGCGATGCAGTAGTCCAGGTCCATAGCCGCGTCCTCCTGCAGACCACTAGAGGGTGAGGTAGAAGCCACGTACTCCGCATTGCAGCGCTGGATTCGACACTGCTGGCAGTGAGCTGAAAAACAAAAAGATGCAAATCAACATTTTGTGCTGCAACGCTGGGACAATGTTTTTACAGCATTCTAGTCGTTTTCCTCAGTAACCCCCCCCCCTGCTAACATGATGCTGATCAAATCTACCAGTCTGAACCAAAACATAGTTTAGTCCAAATAAGAATCTAAAATCCATCTGACATTTGTGGATATATTACTTCAGCTCAGTCCACGAGGCAGCAGAGTTAAAACTTTTCCACGATCAAGTTTAGCTCAATCTGGAGAGCCATTAAAACCAAAATGTGTGAGCTCATGAGGCCGTGATTCCAAACTGTGCTCCAGAGTCAGTCAAAACCTATTTCCCCCAACTAGTCCTCACAGAAATAGCACGTTTCCTCGCTGTAGGAGGAAACCAACCTGTGTTAGTTTGCCTGAGGGTGTTGAATGTGGTTTGGCTGTTGCTGAGGTAATTGAAGTCCATTAAGTTACACTACATGGCACAGCGGGGCTCGGTGTGTGGAGGCAGCTAACTTCAAGAGGATCACAAGGGGACTATCACAAAGAGTCACGCTTCTTCAGCAACTCGGGGTCCAAACTGGAAGCAGGACAAGGGTGGGGGCTACGAACGCAGCGTGCAATATTTGGGTGGTTTCACCTAAATCCGCGGCTTTCGCCCAAGTTATGACTCACAAGTGGGATATTTATTATAAAACAAAAAAAAAACTACTTCTGTGGGAAATAAGAGTGAGGATGTTCATCAAGTTCATTTCAGCTGTGTGTTACTTTGGGGTGGGATGTCTCACATGCTGAGTGGGACGGATTTCATTTTCCATTTTCACCAGACAGCAGATCAACAGCAGCCAGCATCCAAAACACATCACAATCACCTTGACTGGATCACATGCAACAGACTGCTCCTCTATTGCAACAGGGGATTCTTCTGTTTACTCCCCAGCTCCATCAACATCTCCCAGCAGACACCAAGATAAGTGTGTGGAGATTTCGCACCAGGTGCACATGAATATTTTTGAATCCGCTCTTCCCCCCTCACCTACATCTGATGCAGTGAGGGCACGTGGTGGATGATTAATGCATCTCACAGTTGCAGCACTTCGACACCAGTCCTGATGAAAACTAAGATGGAGTTTGAGAGGTCAAGTCTGAGGCATTTCGCATCCCTCCTCCAAACTCGAACAAGGGCTCCCGCTCTCACTGAGGTCGCCCGCGTCCGCTGTGATTGACACTTCGTAGCAATCACTGCCTGTACAGACATCTACACCCACGCATCTACATAAAGAGTGTTTTTGCTCCAGCACTTATTGGGCTACCAACCAACAATGTGAGGAGCATGCAGGAAGCAAGAGAGTGGAGAAGGGAAAATATAGACTGACCACACTAACAGCACTGGTATTAGCACATTATTATATCAGATTACAGATAAAATAAGGAGATTAACAAAGTTCACTGATGTTTGGGGACAAATATCTATTTTAATGTATTTATAATGTATGCACAATATAGCAGTTTTCACAAACTTGAGTATCAACAAGTAGGTACGACAGTACCACAACAGTAAAGTGGAACCTGGGGGCCTCCAGGGGTCTTTAAGTAGCCCCAATGGTGCTGTTCATCATCTTAACATACATGTTATCAGTATTGATCATTAACTATCAGGTTATAATTACCTTATACTAAAGCATGATTTGCCATTTTCCACTGTTTATGTCTGAATAAACTAACTTGAAGTAAAAACTATTATGCTTGTTATTTGACTCCTGATAACCTGCGATGTTAAACATATCAGTGACAATAAGTGTTAATAATTGCACAATGAAAAATGTATGGAAATAATAAAGCTGAGGGAATTGTTTAGTTTGTTTTACTTATCCCCCAACAGAGATAACACAAGTTTAAAGGCTGAAAATTAAATTCCTCGGTGAAAAATCTCTTAAACTGTGTCTCCGTTAGAAAACGGAGAAGCCTCTCAGTGGGTGAGCCCATGTTGTGAGTTAAATAAACCTCCTGATCCGCAGTGTGGTGAGTTAACCTGCTTTCTGATCCCAGGCTGCAGACCAACACGTTCAGAGGCCAAAAAGTAGGACCCCCATGCATGGTAGCTAACAAAGTTAATAAATGAAGCATGAAGTGGGGGAAATACCGAGCTCTCTACTACCCACAGCCGCTCAAACTTCACACAAACCCCGCAGTCACAAGCCCCAGTCGGGACACGAACAGCGAAAATGGCCGTTTGCTGTTTTATTTATGGTGTTTTCAGGTTTTTTAGTTTTTGTTTTTTTTTAAAGAAAAACAAACTCCGTGTTTTTCTGCTGCGGTGACTGCGGGTGCTGCCGAACGCCTGTTGCTAGCTGGCTAGGCTAACGGAGAGCTAGCCCCCTAACTTCACTCAAACTGGGCATGCAGTGTACGAACGTGTGGTTCGAACGTGTTCGTGGTTTTAGCGGCTGGGGCAGAAATGAGCAGTGGAGTTGTTCAGAGTTCGGTGAAGTGGTGGGTGACTTGGTCCGGAGAAAAGACGGCGGAGCGGGTGAACTCGTGCTAGCGGCGGTACGGGCGCTGCGGTGCGGTGCTGGATGCTGGGACGCTCCGCTGCTACATGACTTTGTTCCCCCGCTATGGATGCGATACTTACGGCGACTTCATTTACACTTCCAACGATAAAACCCCCACATTCGCCACATTTGATAACCCCCTTCCCAAACTGCTGTAACTTTCAGCGAACTAACTTCCCCGTTGTTTGCCCAACTCCACCTCCATTGCGGGGCAGTGCGGTGGCTCGCATGCAGGGAGAGGAGTGGGGGAGCACGGATTGGAGGGAGAGGAAAAGCGGCGGCTTACCTGCTCGAAACAGCAGCGAGAGGAAAACCATCGTCAACGTTACACAGTCCCAAAAGTGCCACTTAGCCGTGGTGTGAGGTCCGCTTCTCCCCATACCAATCCATCCAGTTAGAATGGAGCCGCACCACTGCTTCTCATCGACGCTGCTGCTGCTGCTGCTGCTGCTGCTGCTGCTGCGGGGAAATCACACACAAGTCGGTCTCTGCTCGGCGCTGTCATCCAACAGGGGCCCCTGACTCTGCCAGGGACGCACCGAGGGAGGGGTCTAAAACGTGCAGACAGGGGCCCAGAGGTGACCGCTGCCCAATGGAAGTCTGATTATTCACCAACCACTTGATATTCACATGTCGAGGCAATTGCAGGGAGGGGGAGGAGGGGGCGAGGAAGGTGGGAGAGTGGGCTCAACTGCACGGAGAAATAAGTTGTTGTTGTTGTTGTTGTTGTTGTTGTTGTTATCACCAGGAAAGTCACAGGTTGTTGTGATAACAGCTTATTACAAGTGCATATGAACTACACAGCCTGTTTATAGCTGTGGTTAAAACTAAAGGCTATTCAAGGGCCAGGTGTGAAAACGTTTTTCTTAAATACAGAAATGAAAGAGTAGAAAATGCAGTTTTGTGGTTGTACCCCCGCTTATTATATGTACATATACCATATACAGCCTGTTTACATAGCTGCAGTTAAAACTTAGGGCTACTCACCAAATTAAAAAGTATCAAGTAAGAAAAGTTTTTTTCCTCTTGCTAAGGAGTTGAAACCATATAAATTGCCTCAAACAATGATGAATCACAGGTTTTTGAAAACTGCTTATTCTATGTGCCTACACCACTACAATACACTACAAGTTCTCAAACTGGAGTCCGGGGTTCCCCACGGGTTCTTGAGGAGTTTATTTTCACTCATAAGTAACAGTGACACAAGGTAGGACTATTTTGGTCCTGAATTTCATACACTTCCTGTAACAAAACATCCAAAGGCAAAAAATCTTGTCCAAATGGAGGTCTGTGGTCTCATTTTTGCCGGCTAAGGGGTCTTTAAAGTGCTGCAATATACAGCCTGTTAGCTGCAGGTGAAATGTCGGATTATTCAAGTGTCAGGTGAGAAAGGTTTGAGTGCCCTCAACAACAGTGGGTTCGGTGAGAAATTATTATTATAATTGCCCCAATTAGAAAATGAGGAATCACAGGTTTTTGTGATAACTGTTTATTATATGCTCATATACCTTATACAGGCTGTATATAGCTACAGACTAGCGATAAGCTATAAGTATCGGGAAACAAAACCTTTTTCCTCATTGCGAATTGAAAGAGTCGAAATTTCATTAGAAAATGAGGAATCAGTTTTTTTGGTGGTTATGCAACAACGTATTAGATACAATGTACAACCTGTTTATACTTGTGGTTAAAATGTCCATGTTGAACTTAAACTTTAGTTCCTTCTCATGCAGAACTTAAACTCTGCATGAGAAATTGCACTACAAAGCACAGAGGGAGCATATGTCCTGTTAAACTCCCCCTCCCCCCTCCTCCTCCTGGGGACAAATGTTTGTGTATTTTCAGCATTAAGCAGGATTTTCTCACCTGTTGTTTTCTCACCCCGGTCTTAGTGCTGAAATAATGGGGTGTGATTGACAATTGTGAGGGCAAACTAACAGATTTAGTTTATCTAACGAATGTGTTAAATGTAGATAGGTCCTGTTTTTGAAGTAAGAAATGGGATTATCCTAATGACTGAAAAGTTATGACTGAGAGTTTATGTGGGTCTCGCTCTGTTTCGGGGTCAGCAAATTCCTCGTGTGCGTGTTTTTTTTCCTAAGTAATGTTCTTACCTGCCAAGAAAAAAAAATATGGCCGTTGTCTGTTTTTGTCACTTGAAATTCAGAGAAAATACTCCGACTCGATTATTTTCTCTCGGCAGGTCTCAGTGTGCCATTGATTTTTCCATTACATTTTCAGTTAGCAACTTGTGTGTTACTCTTTTCCTTTTGTGGCCAACTTTCCATCTCTCTCACTCCTTCAGCGACACTCTGTCTTTCATTTGCACAGCTGCTGTGAGGCCAGACCATCTGCAAGGCACACAGACTACTCACCAACTCGCAGCCTTTGCCTGAGACACTCTGCACTGTTTTTTTATGCCATGAAAATGAAGAATTTTAACGCACCAACAAAATATTAATACATTTAGCAGTTTAAGTTTGGAGGATTTGATTCAAAGTTAATCCTTTGTTTAGGTGCAGCTGAGACATTTGGGACTGTAGCTGTGGGTCTCCCTCTCCGCCTTCTTCCTGACTTTATGAGGGAGAAGTGAACCCAGGCAGTTATTGGATCACTGGTTTTTCTATACACATGCAGGCTCCTCTGGCCACACAATTGTGTGATTCAGGTGGCCTGTCAGTCTTGTGAAAGGTCTTCACAGGCCCATGTTGATGTGGGGCTGATATATATAGTGGCGGGGGAAACGAAGACAGCTCAACCCAAGTGGAACGTTTGGATTGTTCTGAGCTGCCAGCAGGGCCTCTGTCACACTGGATCCACTGTGCCAACTTTATCCCCCCAGAGGGCACTACCTTACTCTGTTTGTCCAGCTAAGTTTGGAGGCTTGCTTGGTTGATCTGCTTTATGGCCGTGCTTTATGGTCACATTTAAATCCCCTCAAAACGGGTTACTCTTCGTATTTCCCTTGACAACCTTGAGACGGGGCGAGTGACGCAGCGTAGGAGAGAGATCTGTCTGCGATGTGGATGTGCTGAACAGCAAATTCAAATGAATGCAGGACTCACCTGTTATAGTGTTCAGCACCAACTGATGACATTTCCTGAAAGAATGAAAAGAACAAAAACACATTGTTTAATTCAATTTGTAACAGCTGAAGATGAGGAAATACTCAAATATAGTAACATAATAGAAACTAGAATGACACATAGTAGAGCGCATAGCACCGCCAAGGCCCAACAGTCCCTTTAAATTCAATCAAGCTGCACCAAATTGCACATAATCATTGATATCAGTCTGCCACATATTAAAATTGATTTGGCCCACACCGCAACACTGTCATCCACATACCACTCTGAGTGACGGCACTTGGGCTGGCTGTCTAACCCCAATGTGTGTTACATAGAAAAGTCAACAACATCACAGGCATAGCTTCACTCAATAAGCTGCTGTCTCTCTAAATGAGCTGTGGTTCCACATGGTGGCACAGATGACCACTGAAGCAAACAGTTAATTGATCCAGGTGGACCGTGAGGATGAATTCAGCACATGCAAGAAAACTCTGAGACGGCCCGTCAGGCATGATGGGTGGAGAAAGACCTCTTTCTTCCCAGGTTTCCTTATGAGTGTATTTCATTGCATGACCCAGCAAATATGTATACACTGCCAGCAGAGAGTGAGGGTGTGGGTGGACTGACAAGAGGAGCGTATATATATCAGGTAAAAAACAAGGCCGGCATATTTCTCCTGCTGACAGTGGGTCACTTGTTCTGGTACAATCAAAAAAATACAGTGTGAAAAGCTGGTTTCTATCAAACTCAGCTAGAAGAGGAAGGGAACTTTTTACTTTTCTTGCAAATATTGTAATATCACAAAGAAGAAGTGAGGTCCTAAAAGCACCGCTTCATCGTTAAAACTTCAGACTTGGCGACAAAAAAAATGTAGAGAGTAAAGCAAGAGAGAGTGAAGACGAAAGAATGGGAGAAAGGGGGAAGGGAGGAGGACGGGGTAGAAAAAGAGGGGCTGAGGGATTGGGTTTCCTCTGACTGTGTGTCTGGGCAGCTCCACATGTTCCACATTAAGGTCCTCACACTGTGGGACCAGCTCCACACCGGGATGCTTGTTTTTGTTATTAGGCCTAACTTGCTGTGGTCTGGTGGAAGCCCGAAAAACAGGACCAGTTCAGGACCATCTCCTGCACTCGCTGTCCTCAAACCGAGGCAAAAACAACTCCGCTGACCTCACACATCCACTTCACCACACGCTACAAATCTGGCGTATTCGAAAGCCTGCTGCAGGGGGAAATACACATTCAAATCTTATCCGAAATGTGTAAATTGTGCAGATGTAGGGCACCATGTTAACCTGTAAATACAAAACCTCTTAATTACTCAACCCTATGTTCTCTTTAGATAACAGCAGAGACAAAAAACTAAAACAACTGTTTTTTTATTTCTTTTCCGAAAAAATCCAATGTTTACAAAGTAATAAAAAAAGTGCAGCTTCAGGAAACTGATGATATTTCATGCTTCCGAATTTTGTTTAATTTCACGCCCATTTAGATTGGTCAACTGAGACATGTATCATGTTTCTTCTCGCGGCTGATAACATCAGAGATTGGAATCAGAAGTAGCACGGGCGCTCTGTAGCCTTCGCTCGCACCACATGGTTGCAACATAAGAGACACACTTATTGAATTTTAAACAGGAACCAGAGCAAATTGACTGTTTTTTTTCTCTTCTGAGGGCCTTGTCTGAAATAAAGTGGCCTATAGCGCAGCTGAGATCGAGGAGAGAGGGAGAGAGATAGAGATGCAGAAAGCGAGCTTGCCTGGTTCAGGCCTCACGCTGTTAGAGGGGGGATCTGTTATCTCAGTGGAGATAAGGGAAATTGTGGTGTGAGTGTATACGGGGCAGCGCTGATAGCATCTCGACTCAAGGATCCCACTTACGGCGCTCTGATTGATAGCTGACGGCACAAACAGCGGGGGCTTTGGGAGTGTTTTTCTAGGTAACCCTCAGTAGGTATCCATGCAGGCATCTGTTTGCTGTGCTCCTTTGGATCCTTTGTCTCCGAGTAAACAGAAATTACCACACATGCTTGTCATGTGTGTGGAGAGTGCACCAGCTGGGGCCCTGCACTACCGGAAATCTGAACTTCCAAGTGTTGAAGCAAAGGAAAGACAGATTTTTATGTCTTTATTTTAACATCTATCTGTCTAAGTCTCTGTTTGTCGCCACACTGAACCAAACCCCTCTCTCTCCTTCTACCGCCCCCCTTTTTCACAGAACAAATGTTGACACAGTGTCAAGCCCTGTGCTCATGAATAGACAGTCAACTGACAGGTAACCCTAGCTGCGGGGTCACAGGATCATCCCGGCCTGACGAGGGATGATGGGTAAAATAAATGGAGAGCACCACACACAGGGACCTCTGATGTCCTCGGCCTAAAGGGAGAGAGTTCAGGGCCATTTGACCTCTGACTTAAGCCCTGCCTGTGTGTGTGTATGCGTGCGTGTGTTTAGACAGTTAAACCTCCCCCCATTCTTGAATTCTTTTTTTATTCTTTTATTTTTTCTTCTGCCTCCCCTGTCCCTGGCCAAGTTATTTCAAACCAATAAATCAAGTAGCAAAAACAGTTCACTGTACGGCTTCACTGAGCAGCCTGTGAAGCTTATTCCAATGCATAACTTTGTTTGAACATGCCTCGACTTTCTCTCTACCTGACAGCACTCCCTCGCTTTTACCCATCAGCCACGATGCATCATGGAAACAGGAAACAAATTGCTCTGTTATGACCTATGACAACTCTCTTTGCTCCCCAGAAATTGGTGGTAGAGGCATACGAAATTAATTCTAAGATATACACTTTCTTCTATTTTAGAATTATATTTTGTATTATGAAATATTCTATGTAGCAAACAGGAACAGTTCAATTAAAACAGCTTTTTGGATGCTTTTCTTTTTCTTTCATTTGTGTGTAATTACATTTTTCCGATTTAAGCTGATTTCCAGGAATAACTGTATCTCATTTTTCATTTGTAAATGGACATATGTTTGGAAAATCTTTATTTTAAACTCTCACATGTTAGAGGTCACAGAAATAATGACCCCTTAATCTTTAGCCTGATGCCGGGCATTTCAAAAGCTGGTTAAGCTTTTTTTTTTTTTTTTCAGGTTCCCTTCTTGCCCTTTACACCTGAGAGCTTTGAGGACTAACCTGCATATGTGTTTGTGATAAACTGTGTCCTTCGGTTAGTCTGCAACAGTTGGTCTGGTTTCTGCCCGGGCCCATCCACACAACCCGCGGACCAAGAATAGCAGGATAGACTATAACTCACAAGAGCGTAAATTTAGCCATTCTGATCGACCAAATTTTTAGCCATGGAGGCATTCGGAGAATGTTCCCTCCTGCTCGAGTTGGTTCAAGGCAGTGAGACGTGGAGGAACATGGCGAGGGTGAACACATCCACCAATCAAGCTTGACTGACTCGTCGTTATAAAGTAGACTCTGAGCACCAATCTTTTAGGTGGGGAAACGTCTGCATGAAGTGCTGGGAAATTGATACGGCTGTTTTTTCCTCCCTTCCTTGCATTTCAGCAGATGTTTCTCACATTCACATATAGAAGAGTGTGTCCTTATATGGTTGTATGGGATCGTGCATATCACACAAAACAGAAGATACACACATAAAACAACCCTCGGTTTAAAAGAACAAACTTCAGTGTTGGAGCTTGTGAGTTGCTACTGACACTCTGCTCCAATAGCTATTAGTTCTAACATTGTGTTAGTACATTATGTGTTAGTCAAGAGCTGCGATTGGGCTACATACATCACATTAACACTTCAACCAGTCTGTTTTCAACATTATTTTTATCAGTGCGAAATCTTCATTAGCAATCCTTAGGTATGTGTGAATGTGTTGATGTGGTGAGTCATGCCAGAGAGGAGAAAAAAAAACAGAAACTTACCTTGGATCAGTGTGTTTGTGGTGTATGCTGTATTGTGAACTGGACTGCACTGCTCTGACAGGAGTTTGAATTGGCAGACGCCGTTAACCCTCCACTTCAGCTGGCCAACTAAGAACTTCGGGGCAGCTACAGGGACAGATAGCCATTTGAATCAAGGCACATGACAACAGCTGTCTGTTTCAAGAATCGGCACTTTGATTAGAGCAGGATGGTAGTGAGCGATGTGGACTAATTCCTACATATCTGGGTAGGGCACTTCTGAGAAGGGAGAGAGAGAGAGAGAGAAAAAAAAAAAGTGAATGCACCGAATGGAAAAAAGTCTGAAGCACAATGACATGCGTGCATTGTCAGAAACATGCACACCCACACTTATACTAGACTTATATTCATAGGCTTGAAACCATGTGTCACATTTGGAAAGCTTCCCATCTTCTGCAAAAGTCCATCAAACACGCAGACAGAAGGATATGAGTGCACTCCACTGGCTCCAGAGCAAGTGGGCAAAGTGGACGGGATGTCTTTCTGTTATTGTGGTCGATCTTCATCCCCGTGCGACCCCCCCTCCCCAGCCCCACCCCTACAGTATCTCTCCTTCTGCACCCATGCTTTATGTGCTTTGGCTTTGTTTTTGTTGCTCAAACACCCAAGACACAGCTGTTTATGGTTGGTAACAATTACCCAAACACTACGGAGCCAGCCTCACCTCCGTGCAGCCCTTTCATGTGGCATCACCGTTAAAGCATGATATGAGCAGAATTCACAAGCAAGAGGGATCATGCCCCATAATGTGTGTTTGGTTATCATTTGGCTGCTGCAAATAGGCCGAAGAGATGTGAGTGTGATTAAGCTTCCCAGACTGGCTCAGCGCGCTCGCTCCGGGACACAAGCTTGCGTTCCCGGTGATTTATAGATGTGGAGTAGTCAGCCACAAGGCCTCAGGCTGAGGGAGAGTGAGGGAGAGAGCAAAACAACAGTGCTTGATTCAAGTCTGACAAATATTCTGCAGGAAATCCATACAGACTGCTCCATCAAATCGTTCAGACCCCCTGGTTCTTCTCCCAGCTGTAAATTGCAACTTGTAAACTCACAAATTCCACATTAACAAAGCTGAAAGGAGAACAAAATTGTCTCCTTCAGTTTACTTTATGCAGCAATGCAGCGTACGGTTTCTGCCTTTGCCCAGACAGCATAGAAAATGCATCTTTGCAAGCTCCCTGGGAAATGGAACAGATGTGAGTGTCCAATAAAAGTGAATCTTAATCCTGCATGCATTTTTCAAAGTTGTGAAATTGCAAAATACCTCATAGGCTGCACATGATTCACTCAGCATTGTTCTCTCACCCTCCCAGAGTTTGTTCTGTCCAATCTTTTCAGGCAAGCAGCTGTTCGCGCTGACAGCTGCCTCGGTCCATCCATTGCAGCCGAGAGGCAATTAAAAAATCAAGCCAATGTTGTGTTTAAGTTGATCCATTGCTATTTCGACATATAATCCCCTCTCTCATGCCTCCCCTCTCGTTTACGTACACACATGGACACACTGGCTCTTTCTCAGGCAGATACATACACATGCTCATGAGCAGCCCCATCAAGATGGTATGGAGATTCACTTTTTTCGAAAGACAAAAGCCCCAAATTGCAGTGACATGGCACCATCGGATTTGAGGCATTATTGAGGCCAGAGCCGAGAGGAGCCATATAATCTCCAAGACTTACTGGTCCACGGATTTTTTCCATATCTTCTTCAGTGGAGGTATGCGGCCACACAAAGTCAGACTGGCGTCACACTGGCATTCAGCTGAGGGTTAAATCGAGCTGAGGCCGTGCCTTGTGCCACAAGCACTGATGCATTCTCATGCACCCATGCACACGTAAACACAAAAGTCATACAAGAGCCTGAATGCCCAGTTGTGCGTCTGTCTTTCTAATACACAAGCCCTCACACACGCACATGACCATGCGTCCAGTTGTTCTCTCATCTCACGGCATATAGCAGGTGTGAGCTGGGGTGTGACAGAGTTAGGCTGGGTGGGCAGTGTTGCTGGATGAGCTTCAGTCTTATGAACAGCTTTTCTATTGTTTCCTATAGTGTGTGCTCTTTTGGAATTGATTCTGAAGATTTAATGGGATTAAGCCATTGGCCATGCAGTTTGGCTTCCAACACATTACAAATGTATATTAACCATGTATGAATATGTGAAAGGTTCAATCTGATGGTTGTGTCTTTTACATTTCTTACTTTCTTTGGCTTTTCACACTCGTAAGCAGAGTCATCTCCCTACTCATAGATTCTTATTTACAACCAACCAGCCACCAACCAACCAACCAATCACACAGCCACCCATCAACCAACCAACCACACAGCCACCCACCAACCACCAACCAACCAAACACCTACCTACCCACCCACCAACTAACCAACCAACCAACCAACCAACAAACCAACCAACCAACCAACCTCCCAGCCACCCGCCAACCAACATACCACCCACTAACCAACCAACCATCCAAACCCCTACCTACCCACCCACCAACCAACCAACCAACCAACCAACCTCCCAGCCACCCGCCAACCAACATACCACCCACTAACCAACCAACCATCCAAACCCCTACCTACCCACCCACCAACGACCAAGCAACCAGCCACTAACCAATCAAACAACCCCCCAACCACCCAACCAACCAAACAACCCCCCAACCAACCAACCAACCAAGCAAACTGCCCAGCCACCCACACACCAACTAACTAACACCCCCCCCCCCCCCACAACCTACCAACCACCAACAAACCAAACACCTACCTCCCCACTCACAAACAAACCAATCAATCAACTGCCCAGGCACCCAACCACCAACCAACCAAGCAGCCAACAACTCAGCCACCCACCAATCAACCAACCAACCACCCTCCAACTAGCCATCCACCCACCAACCAAAAAACTAACCAAACACACCCACCAACCAACCAACCAACCAACCAACCAACCAACCACCAGCCAAGCAGACGAGCAGTGTCTTATGTCAGAAAATTACAGATGAAAGATATCATGCATATCGATTCTTATATTGAGTATCATGAGCCAAGTTATTGTCAAGCATTAAACTGCTGGAGATAAAATAATCCATGGCAAAGATAGAACATTTTCTGTATGAGACAACAATACCTACCTACGCATTTTTGTGCAATGTGAAATACTGAACAAGCAATTATTTCCTTCTCTCCAGACGAGTAAACATTCCTGCTGCTGCCAACTCATAAAGCTGCAGCTCATTCTCAGCTCTGGAGGCAGAATGACATCAGATTTTTTTCCCTCGCAGATTTTTGAACAAAATGTGGGAAGATTATTATCCATTTATGGTTCAAAGTTTATTTCAGTTTGCAGGATGACCATCAAACGTTTGGCTGCTACAACCAAAACTTTTACTCTTTTTATATCTTCGGCTAATGATGTTCTCATAAAGTCCATTTCAAACAGGCGTATGTGGGAGATTCAAGTTAAAACAACTCACTTAACAAGTTTCTTAGCATGATTTCCAATGTAAAGTTTGCTCCTCCGTTAGTTTTTCCTCTGCTCCCACTGTCTCTCTGTGCATTATTCTTTGCAGATGCCATCACTTTGTCAGTGCACTGCATAATTGTCCCTAACCAAAGAGATGCTCCTCATGATTTATTTGTAGTGGATGGTGCATAGACAGACCATTATGTACATTGAACAGCAGGCTACAACCAGCTGCGGACTCACGGTTTCCACACACACCAAGTATTTTTGTTAAAGCTCCTGTCCAATATTCTGGGAAGACGGGAAGTATGGATCATATGGGATGGTGGTTTCTGACTTCCTCTTGAGTCTTGTCTAATGATTGCTGGGATAAAGGGGCCATCATCTTTCCTGCCTCCCCCCAAACTACTTCCTGTCTGCCACATGTGCGCTGCAGCATCCAGATGTTCATATACTTTATTCTTTTCTCTGTGGCGGTAGAGAGGGAAAGCTGTGAATCACAGAGTTACAGGCCAGGATGTTTTCTCCTGACATTATTGTGAATATGCTGCAAAAAAAGTGTTTTACTTGAAACACTGCACTTTGCTCTCTTCCTCCTTGGTCATCTCGTTCTGTTTCTACACTACCTACTCCTCTTCCTCCTCCTACTCTTCATCCCTCTTATCCTCCGCCTCCTCCTCTTCCTCCCGCTCCAGACAGGAGCATTACAGAGTAATAACAGTCAGCTAGGAGCGCTTTCGTAATTGCCCGGGCTCATGTGCTGTGGAAACCCAGGGCAGGGGCCAGCGGCATCAAAGCCTGACTGATCATTCCTCAGCCTCCCTCCACTGAAAGGCAGGGAGGCGGGGGGTCATCGGAAAAGGAGGGGGAAGAAACACAAATACAGATGGACAAACAAACCAGGGGAAGTCAAAACTGAAGCAGATGTGGTGATAGCAGTAGATGAACAGATAGACGGACAGGGAACCAGAGAACCTGGGCCAAACTCTGCGATTCCTCCTCCTCTTCCTCCTCTCCAACACCTGTTAATATTTAACAAACAATCGAGGGTGGCAGCGGCAGAAGGGATGGAAAAAAAAAAACAAGAAAAACAAAAAAACTGTGATGTTGAGGTGACATCATGGATTATTAAGGTGGGGGAGGGTCTAATAAGGGCCTGGTTTGGCCCGGCCGGTAAAAAGGGCAGGAAACTGAGGCAGAAGCAATTTGAGAAGCTGAGGCCTCAGTCTGCAGCTGTGCACTCATAGTTTCTCTCTCCCAGCGACGCAGCTGCACGACTGACAATACTGCAAGTATTTACCCATGACCTCTCCTCTACTTCACAATCCTCTGCAAGTTTACTTGACACATATGTTTCAAAAGCATATATGTGCGTGTATAAGAACTTCAAATCAACCACTTACTGTGAGAGGTGAAATGAAAAACCTAAAGCTTCTTAAAGTAAAGGGATGGCTCCCCCAAAAATTGTAGCAACGCTGTTTACCCCTGAAACTGTGTTTTGTGGACTCAAACACTTCACCCACACCTCCATCGGCATAGTGGTGAGCAGATAATGAGGGAATTTCCCTTTTTGGCTGAACTATCCCTTTAGGCTGAGCAGCATCTTTGCTGCCTGATACAAAAAAAATATGTCAAAAATTGTGTAAAGCCTTTTTATATGTTTTACTTGGCACCTTTTTCCAGAGCAGTTTGAGTCAGTGGAGCGGCCTACTTTTTATTCATGTCATGTGTTTTTCCTTCTAGACGTTATAACATTAGCAGCACTAAGATGGAAAACATGCAATCATCCCGACACATGTTCTCCAGAGCACAGAGATTAGCAGAGACTACAGTCAAACAATGAGGTGAGGATTTATAAGACGCTGTTGGATGATGCTGCTGCACCACACACTGTGATCAGTCACATACCAACAGAAGATCTCTGCGGATTGCGATGCTCCACTTTTCAACTACTAATCGCGTGTGTGTGCGTGAGGAGGAGGCATGTGTGCTGCATCATGCCAAACACCGAGAATTTATCTCCGCAAACTTTTTTTTATTGGCCGTGTTTAGAGTTGCCAGATTGTGAGCAGCTTTCCCCTTTGAAACTTTGCGGCGCTCACAGTGCCACAGTGCCACATTCATCTTTCGCAGACGCCTCAATTACATCCCCACTGATAGCCTTAAAGTTGAAGAGGAGCTCAGGAATGCTCTGATGGGACAACTGCCAAGCATCACTACACAACGCCATCAACTGCTAGCGCCCAACCGAGAGGGGGGTGGTGAACATCAGCATGTTTACAGACCAAACCAGGAGAGAGAGAGAGAGAGAGAGAGAGAGAGAGAGAGAGAGAGAGAGAGAGAGAGAGAGAGAGAGAGAGGAGGAGGAGGAGAATAATATGTGGCACCGCTCTGAGAGCTGAGTCCTCCACCACGGCACTTTTGTTGCCAGATCACAACCAGATGTGCCAAGTGTGTCCAAACTGGAATGACTGTGTGAAGGCAATTTTCAGCAATTTGTCAGAATTTAGAGTCCCCCCCCCCACCTCCCTCTACACAACCCCCACCGCGTGCCTCCAGAAAGACAAATACGGCGTTCGAGGAGCACAACAATGATCCCAGGAAGACTGCTGCCGATCTTTTCCCTGCAGCGCAGTCATGTGATGAGAGATATACAGGGTAACTGTCTGAGCGTGGAGGGGCAAGACGAGGCCTGCAGTATTGACAAATAACCACCCACCTAACTTTCATGTATCAGCATTACTGGATATACTGATCCAAGTGTGCCGCACATTTATTTACTCCTTTGCTTGTAGAGCCAAAATCCCTGACAATGTTCACACGCCCTAAATCCATCATCCCAACTCACATTGGACAACACAGCCAAAACAAAGAGAGGGATGAATAGAAAAAAAACGGCTGTTAATCTTTCTTCAGACACCTCATAAATTAAAGCTTCACTCTCAAGGTTATGCAACCAGCAGAACCTCATACTAGTGCTAGCTTGATCTCCACAGCTTGCGTGTTGTTGTCGTCAAAGTCTGTTTACAGGTCTTGAGTAATACTATTGCATATTAGGGAAAAAAGGTGTATAAAGCCCTTTTCAACTCCAAAGCTGTGTGAAATCTGATATATATCCTCCAGTGATATATAGCAGAATCAGTGGACTGAAGGCTACCAGATACAAAAATCTGTCCATGTATAAAAAGAACTGAGTTTACCAGACCTCATTAACCTACCGCCATGTTGCATTGTGGGTATGTGACATGAAAATCAATATGTGGAACATTGTTAAAGGACTTTTAGAGATTGCTGGCTGGCTGCACAATATAGCATATAGCCTGCCTCCTCCATGTTAGTGGGTGGGATAAGAACCAAAGTAAAGAAGTCATTAAAAGGTACATGTCAATTAAATAACCAAAAATGTTTTTTGCCATTGTAGGTAGCTGTTATCACACTGATCCAAGTATTCATGTTTTTGCTCTGTTTTTATAAATTAGTTATTTAATGCTATAAAAACAAGGTGAAACGTCAATGATTAATCTCTGGACTACTGTTGAACCTTAATCTTTTAAATTTTCCAATTCTTCGAGACACTGGGAAAGGCATTATTTTGTGTAGACTTTCCTCACTTGGGCCTCCTTCATAAGAAATTGGGGGCAGTGTCTCGTCTTTATGGCAGCCATGAAATGTGTCAGCTCAAGGGATTGGGGATTGGAAGGTCAGGGGTGAGTGATGGGGGCTAGGTGGAGAGATGCACCTCATTTCCTCTCCACTTCCTCCATCTCCACTAACTGCACAAACAACACAGTCGGCGGCCCTCACCTGTGCAGAATACATTATGAACCCAGCCAGCGAACCCCCCCCCCCCCCCGGGACCTGCTTTATTGTTTTGCCCCTCATCGGAGCAATCTGAAGAAATAGCTTTTGTGCCCTTGCATGCCATGGCAGGTAAGCAGGTAATCTGCTGACAGATGTAAGGAGCTACGGCCTGATGAGACTCACGACTGTATTTTTGGCTCAGGCTCGTGGTCACGAAGGCCGAGTTGCGAACACATAACAAACGAGGAGCATCAGGCTGCACTGATTCTGTTTAGTGCAGTGAGAAAACACATGACACTCTTGGATGCTAATAAGCAAACACGTGGAGGTGGTTGGAAGCTGCTATTTAGTTCCACCTCAGTTGTTCTGTCAACTGTGGCATCTTAGTTGTTTTGCTAAGTTAAATTTGGTGTCTGTGTTTTTCTTTTTCTTTAATGATTCCCTCCCACCTAGTCATTTCTCCCCGTCTCTCTCCTTGAGTTGAGTCACACGTTCAGAAGCCAACCAGTCTGAATCCTGGGACCGATGAAAGGGACAACTGTGGGAGGGTTTGCATAACGTTTCTGTCAGTCATGTGCCTTGTTAGTCCATAAGAGAGCTGGAATTCACCGCTAATGCCTGTTTTAATTTGTTGCCTCATTGCTCTGGAATCCAGGATAAATTGCTGTTGTTCATTTTGCTTACAAAATGGGTAGTCTTCCTCGTCGGCGAGTGTTTACCATATTTATTAGAGTTGTTATGGTTTTCGTAAGAGATAGAAATTCTCTTATGATTCAGGAAAAAGGAAGTACACCCTAGACTGTTTGGTTTTACTGTTTCGCCAATGAAAAATCCATTTCTGGAAAAATTCAGTGTATGTGGGCTTGATGTTTTATCAAAAGTGAAATTTTCAGGAAGAGTGGCGTGTGGGCTACTGTGGTGCAGATTGTCATAACACAGAAATCGAGTCAATTCCAGTCAGTAAAACTGCAGGTTTTTCCTCCTTTGGGTGTGTGTCTAGTATTACAGCTGAAAGATGGACAGCAGCATTAGAGTTTCCTTACAGGAATCTGTGTGGGTGTGAGAATGAGTGCACAAGAGCATACTGTACTTTTTTTAAGGGGCAGAGAGGTACTTTTTTCCTTGTATGTGTGTGTGTGTGTGTGTGTGTGTGTGTGTGTGTGTGTGCACGTGTGCGTGTGGCTTGCAGTTGATCAGACTTATATGCGGTGGTGTGCATACAGTATGTTTGTGTGTTTGTGTCATGAGGGAATGTTGTTTTCTCCTCTGGTTTTGAGCGACAGGCCCACTTTGTGCTGGCATGTGTGCAGGCCAGATGCGGGCAGAATATTTAAAACAATAGCCTGGTGTCAGAGTGTTTGTGTGCTGTATGCATTATTTGGTTTCGCACCGGATCAAGTTTGTGCGAGGAATATCTGTGTGAGTGCACGAGTGTGTCTGTGTGTACATACAGTGTATATTGCATGTGTACAAACATGTCTCCTTATCTTACACCATCAGTCATGTATATGTATGTGTGTGCATGCTGTGACAAGCATTTAAATGTGGTTCTATCTACGAGGCTTCTTTTGGCACAATTATGTTGACATGCAGTGTATGCACTTAAATACATACAGTACGCTGGTGTGTGTGTGCGTGTGTGTGCACGTGTGTGTGTGTCTGTGTGTGTTAGACAGACAGAATGTGTTCAGAGTATGTGCATTAGTGCAGGCGGTGTGTGTTTGTGTATATAGACACATGGCAGCTGCTGGACACCACCTGTGGCTGAGCCCTCCCTCAGGCCTGTTGTGGCTCCAAATAGTCCCTGTGGGCTCACAGGGACTCAGCCTGTGGATATCAGAGATGTTCAGGCACACAGAAAGCCAGACCATGCTTGAAGGATCCTTTGTTCTTTCTCTGCACACTTTTACTATAGTGTTATTATTGTCCTCTACAGCAAATGCGAAAAAAGCCGATTTTAGACATGAACTCCAGACAATGTCTGGAAAATTGTTATTGAATATTATCCAGCCTTTTACACAGGAAGAATGCAGCAGAAGATTGTCTGAGTTTACAACAGCAAGAAAATGTCCAGTCCATTCAGACGAGTGGTGGCACCTGGGTAGAGCATGCAGGAGGCCGGACATGACATAAATTCTGCTACAGAAATTATATAAGTTCATATAGACACCGGGGTTGGCCATTAACGGCAAAAGTTCTTTAACTTGACATCTTCTTTGATGTCCTCTACATGCATTTGTTTTTAATCAGGGACCATAAAGGGGCCACAATTTACCCACAGGGGCCAAATAATAGTCAAATTCCAGATCCAAATTCCGATCATCATTCCTTGTTTGCTTTCAGCTCCATAGCTTTGAGCATATTCACATGTCATTAAATATATTCAAGCTCTCTTTGTAGGTCAAAAAGATAAAACACTTGGAAAAGAAATATTCTTAACAAATTGTCATATTTATTGTTAGTAAATGGCAACAGAGAGGACAGGGGCACTTCAGGAGCCAATCAGATTTCAGCTTGGCCCACCCCTGTAACAGCTCCTGATGGGAACTCTACTTAATCTTGAGAGTGTTGAGTCTGCAACATGCCCAATGGGTCACTGGGAATTTTCCAGATAGTCTCTTGCTGAATTGTAAACAATTTTCAGGACATTTTACTCACTGGATAGAAAAATTCTGTAAAATGTCAGGAGCAACTGAAGGCCCTGTCACAAATGACTAACCTTCGCCTCCCATTCACTTCCAATCTGTGCGAGAGAGAAGGTGAATATATATATTTGCTTCCTGTGGTGAGGAATTCTAGTGTAGGACATTTACGTTCTCGCATACAGCCCACACAGAAAATTTCAGGAAAATGTCCAGAGTTAAGGGAATGTCTGAAAGCAGCACAAGTAATTACTTCTTCTCTTTCCTCCATCTTTCCCTCTCCTGTTGTCAGTCTTGCAAGACTGTTTTTTCTCTTCACCTCATGTTGGTGTGGCTGACAGATGTCCTTCAGCTCTATCGTTTACCCCCCCCCCCCCCCCCCCCCCCACATCAACACAGCTCCAGGCCCCACAGTGCGACAAGAACCTGTCAATGACTCCTCTGTGAAACACAAAATGGACGCCCACTGTTCAGATGTTCATGATGTTTAAAAAGTCTCTGTTTTCTAGCATAACACGATTGTGTACAATAATCTGGGTAAACATAATCTTTCCCTCAGAAATGTGTATATTGTCACAGTTTGTTCCATGTGATTTTAATTCACTCTCCGCTCATTGATTTGTGTTTACCTCTGGTAAATATAGCAGCACAATGTTATCGGAAAACAGTTTTTATTCATTATCCTCCACTAACTCAATTTCCGGCCAAGTGGCTGATAGTTACAGCCCATAACCTTTAGATAAGATTACTAATAACCTGTAATTGCTTTTGTGTTAGGAAGAGAAGAGAAGAGAAGAGAAGAGAAGAGAAGAGAAGAGAAGAGAAGAGAAGAGAAGAGAAGAGAAGAGTAGTGAAGAGAAGAGAAGAGAAGAGAAGAGAAGAGAAGAGTAGTGAAGAGAAGAGAAGAGAAGAGAAGAGAAGAGAAGAGAAGAGAAGAGAAGAGAAGATGATAAATAATCCTCCAGCTGTTTGGTGGAATGTTAAACTGAATTACAAACAGAGGAACAATCCTGTTTGTCTGTCTTATCTTTGTTTTCTGTTACCGCAGCGTGCATTGTCTCCACATGGTAAACAGATAAGAATAAGAACACAGTGATAAGCTATTGTTAAATATATTAAATTGGACTTCTTGTGTTCGTAAGTTGTCCATTAGTGAGGTCATCATGAGCCATTTCAGCAGAGATACACAAAAATAGGTGATGATGTCTATTTTTCCGCTGAGAGTTATATCCACTAAAGTTAAGGAGAAAAGAATACAAATTTTCTCCATGACTCAGTGCATGCTGGACTTTTAATGTGCCTTACTCACTCCTATCATGACACATTACACAGTCCCATTTGACATCAATTGTCATTTTTCCAATGCTGAAATTGCAGACAGGTTGGAGAATGTGTGTGTTAGTCATTTGGAAACTTAGTTTTTGGGGGTTACCAGTGTCATATCCCACAATGCACCGCTGAATTCCTTTAACATGTGGTGAGTCAGGAAAGGGGTGGTTGACCTCTGCCTTTTCATGAGCCCCTCGGGAACTGCTTCGCTCTGCTGCTCAAAAAAAAAAAACCTAGGATCACTGCACAAACTGCTGTGTTGGTTGTGACTGGAATTGTAATCACTTTATTCTCCTGCTTACCTCTCACTGTTCTGTCCTTTCTTTCTCCCCTCTTTCCCCCTTTTTCCACCACTCTGCATTTTCGTATTCATGCCTCTTTTTTTTGTCTTGTGTCTGTTTTAGTCTTCTTGTGTTTTCAGTGTAACAGCAGCTCTGCACATGTGATCCATTAACCCTAGGTGGAAGAGGGAGAAAGTACAGGGAGCTGTAGGTGGAACGTGCTGCTTGACTTCTTTCTGTTTCCTGTATGAACACATTTCTGCCCTCGGTGTCTTCACAGTGTGTAATGTCCTCGCTGTATTGTTCAGTTGTGGCTGCAGTGATGTGATTTTGTGCGTATGTCCCTTCTTAATAAGTAGAAGGGGATATTTGTCAAAGACACAGAATCGAACAGCTCAACTACTGTACTTACTGTCAGTACAAATGTACTTTTCTTCTTAGAAGTTTACATAGAAAAACCTACCTGCAATAGGGTCAGTTTGAGCCATGTCAGTCTAAAGTTGAGTCATTTTGTCCCCTTTGCATGTTCATTATGTAAATTTAAATGTACGTTAGCTTGGCTTATCACCAAATGTGTGCAAAACTGACAATCAACATCAGTGTTTTGGAGTAATTAATGATCTGCTCAACATTAGCCCGTTTGCATTGTCATTATGTTAATAACAGCATGCCAATCTTAGCATTTGGCCATTATAGAGTTCAGATCAAGCCAGAGAGACAACTAGAAATCACAAAACCGAGCCTGACCAAGCTCCATATTTTCATCGATTACAGACACGTGCAGTGGAAAGTAGCCAAAGTGATTAAATATCTTTGTAAATGCCAGTTGACACCTGTTGCATCCATGCTCTACTAAATTCTACCAACAGAGATTAACTGCAAGGTCTTAGTTTTATCACATTATTATACTGTTACTCAGTAAGGTTTTTTTTAATACTTCCACCAGGTTCATATAAATAAATGTCCTGTTGTTCAAAATAATGTATTTTATTGCTGTCTGACTTAATAACCCTAAACTAGGATAAACATGTAACTTGGTCTTGGGCATAGATTGATAATAAATAATACATTTAATCAATGGTAATATAGATATCTTCGCATGGTTTTTTCTCCAAGCTTGAAAAAATAAACACTTCCAGTGACTTTCCAGTCATTATTTGTATTCCCTCCACTATGGACAAAGAAGTAAACTATTGTGCTTTGATTTGAAACAACACCTCATTATACTAGCTCATTATACTTATGAAACAATAATCAAAATAATCCACATTAAAAATCACTGTGTCATCGTGGACAAGATGGTCCACGATGGTGGGTTAGGGTCAGGTCCTGGTTGTAAAAATACACGTTGAGTTATGTCCCTACGGGTGCATTAATCAAGGCCAGTGGATTCCTGATTAGTGGAACAGCTTTTTATCAAAGGGAACTAGTTACAGATCCAAAGGTCTCATAGATGTCACTGAGGCCTTGGGGCATAAGGAGGCTGAAATGGGGCTCTGGGTCAGGGTCATGAGAGGCATGTGTCCCGATAGCTTCATTGTGGCACTGAAAGGGGCTGTGTTGTGGGGATGAGGAGCGGCTCAGCTCTTGGTCCATTGATGACAGTGGTGGTTGTGGGGGAAACTGTTGGAGGGGACGCAACTAGTGGGGAGCAGAGATGGTAGAATGGCAAGTAGACAGCTGCACAGGGGTGAATAGGAGGTCCCTTTGTGTCCTGCCAACAAAAATCTGTGACCAATTATCTGTGTCTGTCTCTCAAGGGGGAATTCTAGAACATGGGTGGGTGTATAGAGAGGATGCATAAGGGTGCAATGTTGGTGGTTGGGGAGCAGGGTGCTGCATATGTTAGTTTCAGGTCCTGTCTTTTGCTTTGGTCTGAAACCTTGTCGAGCAATTGCATTAAACCTCTGTATTTTAGGTTGCTAATAAACAAAAAAGCACATTGTAGTCAAGAATTTGTTTGCATTAAATCCGTTGCTTGCAGCCAAAGGTAATCCCAAGTAAGAATGTTATTTTGCATTTCCTGCGAGTCTATTTTAAGCACAGGAAAATAACAATTTGTCCCACAATTGCTGAATTACGCCTGCCTTTCGCCTCGCCCCCACCTCCCAGAGAAAGCTTCCTATTCGTGTGGTTAGATTTCCAGCTATGTGAATAGTGTGTCCTGCAGGGAGGACAGGGAAAGTGGTTGAGAGAAGGGAAGTTGGGCCCATGGATGGCTTGTGAGCCATGTGTTAGACATTAAAGAGCTAATTACAGTTTTAAAAGCCCCGTGTTTACCGCTGAGAAAATTCTTGTTAGGTACATTTTACTGTCTCCCCTGAAATTATTCATCCTTGACAAGCTCAATTGACATTATCATAATTACAAATGTGATTGCTTCTTAATCACGCAGCCGCTGTTTTTTTAAGAGTCTGCAGCGGAAGTCGGTGAGGCTCAACTCTTCCTCCCTGACTATTCGGCACAACAGGAAAACAGAGTCTTGTAATGGCACACTTGAAAGGAAAACTAACAGTAGGTTAACACGGGTACTTATATTGTAGACATTCATCATTTCTTGCTGACAGGAGAGCAATCAACACAGGTAGTGAATAAGTAGTGCTTCTCTTGTTGATGCCTTCGGAGTTAATTCTGAAATGGTGCTGCAGTGTATTTGTTTGAGAGGAGGATAAAGGCCTGTTGTGAACTCTGGCCCAGTCGGGTGTGTTATTGCGCAGCTATAGAAAAGGTATAGAGTAACTCCGCTGCCACTGACCCCGCCGCCACCTCTCCCCCTCCCAGTCCCACATGGTTGCCAATAGCGATGACTTCGGTTGATCTTCACCTGTCAAAGCAAAGCTCTGACTAAAGACTTGCAGCTTGAGGAGAGGAAAGGAAAACAAGAGGGAAAGAGCAAACAAGCCAACAATCGGCTTTGTGTGTGACTCAGATGTTTCTTTTCTTCTTAAGAAAAGGGTTTGAGAAAAGTATTACGATTTTCTCATGCTTAAAAAAAGCAGTGAAAAGTTAGAAAGGGGTTTATTTGATATAGAAAGGTAAAAAAAATACCTTTTTCAGGAGTTCTCAGGAAATGTCCAACCTGTGGTTACCATGGTATCAGCAAGTATGGTTAAATACATCAGCAAACTTTCATTGAGCAACTACTTGGTCAGAAACACAACAGAAGAGCAACTGTTACACAAACACTAAAATAAATGCAACACAAGGACAAAGTAAAGTTGATTTTGTTCTTTAAATATGCCTGATCTTTTTTTCATCAAGATAAAACAGACCTTCTTTCTCGACCCAAAGCACATCCTTCCACCAAAGTTCATGGTAATAAGTCCTGTAGTTTTGTGTAATCTTGGTGAATAACAAACAAACAGACAGGGCTGTGAACATAACCTCCTTGACAGCAGTAACAACTCAGATTTTGCTTTGACACAGTATGGAATCAACAGTGAGGGTGAAATGTAATTTAATATTGTTTTAAATGTTTTGGTAGCTGGACCTTCACACCTATTATAAGAAAGGCTAATTTATTTATTGTACTGGCAACAACAAAGTGCTGATATCAATCAAAAGTAAAATCATTATATTTGACGGAATATATTTACTGTTCATTGTTTCCTCTGAGTACTTTTAGCAATAAGACTCTGAGGTAATTACTTAAAGTAAATACAACAGATTCAATGGCTGTTCGTTCAAATGTCGACCATTAATATGAGCAAAAATTGGGTTTTATTTAATTTGTTTTATTTATTTTGTTTTGTCTTCGTGTTAATGAACCCAGAGGTCTGAACTTACCCTTTCATTGCCTTCGGGGGTTTGAAAAGAAGAGAAATGCGACAGGTCTTAATCAATCAATCAGCAGGCAGGAGGAGGTTGGCATTGTTTTGCATTTCTTCAGTTTGTTTCTTCCTGGGATTTACTCCTCTTGATAGGAGGTGCGGCGAGCATACCGACAGTTGAAAGAGGAGTCACATTCTTTCAGCGCAGATTCCTCCGTCCTCCTTTTGTTCAAAGTTTGTGTTTGTTTCAGGGTCTTTTCTCACCTTGAACTCCTTTTTTTTGTGGACAAGTAGACATAACCAACCACATACAGGGGCCAGGATCAGTTACTGCCACCGTGTTGGCCTTTCTGGAACAAAATGTAACACTTTGAATTTATATTATCAGTAAAAAGTCTTGCTGATTCTGAATATTGGTAAGGTGGCATGAATCTGTTTATCTATGTTGGCCACACTGTCTTGTCATAATGTCAGTATTAGCATATGGGCAATTTCATTGGCTTTTCACAATTACCCATGTCATGTGGTTTCTGTCAGAGTGAAAGCACAATGAAAAATGTTCCGTCTTTATAGGGGGAACAATTCTGAGGAAATGCGATTGAAGTTGTCTGACTTAAAGAGAGAAGCCTCCTGGTGAAAAGAAGAAAAATAAATTCCCTTTTTAGTCTTCTGTTCTGCTTGACTAGTATCTGACCCCCCCCCACCCCCCACCCCCTCTGGTCTTGGAAAGATGCAGTCAAACATTCCAGCCGATGTATCCCCCTCCGAGGCAATCTTTTTAGAATTAAAAGACAAATTTGGGGCAGGATCCTCTCTCTGGACGTTGTACTTGTCTTGAATCAGGGTTAAGAAAATAACCTCACGTCTTTTACCTCAGCGTGGGCCAGGGTCAGCGAAGGGTTGGGGGCAGGGGCATTCATCCACAGGTCATTGTTACAGTAGAAAGTAGCACGGGGTGGGGGTGGGGTGGGGGGGGTGGTTATCACAAAGGAGCTATAGGGTGATCAGACTCTCCTTCTCCTCCTCTCTGGGGTTCGCTCACAGTGAGGGATCTGCAGAATAGCCTCTTTTTCTACAAAGCTGTGGGGGGTGATTGTGGAAATTGAGGCTACCTGTTGCATGAAACAGCTCAGGCATTATGCATGCTGCCGGCCTGCCACCCTCAGGGGAAGGAGAGTGCAGGCCGCTGATGGAGACTTGGCTGTGGAGCCTGAAAGCACATCTGGTACTTGTTGTGTGGACTACTTTTTTTTGTCTTAAAAGTACAGATGGTCTTGAATTGCTTTAAAAAATCTCTACAAAAAATAATTTAAAAATGTAACCATAGGGGAATTTTGACCTTCCCTTTGGGCTTTTATTCTTGCTGGTTCTGGTTCTATGGAACATGGAAAACCTGGACATTGATACAGCTGCAGGCCGCTTGAGTCTGTAGAATAAAAATCCGTAGGAGTAACAGAACCACACTCGACCAGTTGTTCTCTGAAGAGGTTATGTAATGAAGCCCAAACAGGTGATGTATGTGTGGGCCGGAGCACAAAGCTGTGGCCTGGCTGCTGTTGACATTGGCCTTGTTCTTCAGGGCCGGTCTGCAGGAACGACAGGGGCCTGTGTTCAGGGCTCTCATCTCTTCTTCACTATTTCTCCATTTTTGTTAACGCAAATCCACAACAACACTGTTCTCTTATTACAGGCTTGACGTAAACGGCAGCGAGAACCACTATAAACTAATGTCCAATTAAGATTTTTCAAAGAAATGTAATGACGAGAAGCAGAGCATGGAGGCTAGAAAAAACAACCTGACTTACTCCTGCATTAGCCAACAGCACATGGAGCTTTTCTGGCAGTGCTCGGTGTCTGTTGACTCACTGAGGTGCACCTTGCCAGCTATTCATACTTTCCTCCCACTTTTTATTTTCTCCAGCAACTCAGTTAGGCCAGCTAACCAGCACATGAGCCAGCCAACCAGAGACCCAGATGGGAAAATCTATCTGATAAGCAATCTGGTCTTTACTTTCTTGGGGTTTTGTTTGCTCAATTGCACAAAGAGATAAGGAAAAAGAAATATAAAACCTTTATCTTCTCAGATAAGTATGTTTGATCCACGTGAAAATAAGGTAAGCAGGTAGAAGAGATAATATGAACTAAGCTATATCACTTATGTCCTCTAGATTTCACTGTATGTATTTGATGAACAGACACAGTGTATAACTTCGGGCAATGCTGCAGCACCTCTGGCCTTCTTGTGGCCTGGACAAAATGGCTGGGACCCTAAAGTCGCCCAAGTGGTAAATGGTAAATGTGGCCTAAATAGCACAAAACTAATTCAGGCCACCTTTGACACCTTTGGCTAACATGCGGTATTGTTATGACTTACTTGCCATACTTGACAGACCATCCCAAGTGCCATCCTTCCACGTGGTAAGTGGGCCAAATCTGGACCAGAATCATTTTGGGATGTGACATTTGGTTGAGTTATTGCATCTTGGTTCTGACAGTTCTGAGCATCGTTTCTATTAGTTATGATGCACACTAAAGTCATTTCTGAGACCAGGAAACATGGTGATGTCACTACAGCTGGAGAAGATACATGAGCACTCAGACGTCCAGAGCGATCAGATAGATTTTAAACAATCCAGATTATCTAAACTACTTTGTTTGTGGAGGAAATGAATATTAATCACACTGTTTAATAATTCTTCAGTGCACAGGAAAGTTGAGTGCAGACACAACCTACATATGGCCACTCAGTGTTGAGCCAGGAAGGCAGTGTTTGAACAATAATTAAGAAAACAGACGGACTGTATACCTCCTGAAATCAAACCAAAGCATCCTGCCATTTTTATTGCATCAAATAACTAATTTAAACCAAACTTACTGTGAAAAATTAACACTTGATCAAACATCAGTCTGAAATGACTTCTCATCTTCGAGAAAAATGTATGTGACGTGGACCTAGCCTATTTAATTTGACCCATGTCCCATCCACTAACATAGAGGAGGGAAAGGAGGGATACATTATCTATACTGCAGTTAACCACCTTGTCCATCTTAACACACAGTCTATGGTTTTAACCTTGGCCTTTACTTCCTCTTACACATTGTACATAGATAAAGTATATAAATACATAGATGCTGTCATCAAACACTAAATAGGAGTCTTAGGCCGTGACCTAACACTGAGACCATGTCTGCGCACAGATCATGGAAAAACAAAGTGCTGTGCAGTTCCAGAGTGGACAGACATTTGTTCCAGTGATGAAGGCCATGAGGATGATGATGATGATGATGATGATGATGGTGATGCAGACGATAGTTTTGTCCAACCCGGAGAACCATCGGAGAGCAAAGATGGGGCTCTCCCCCACCGCTCCGGCCCCAGACTGATGCCCCTGTCTGGAATGCAATCTGCCTGCCATCTGCAGGCCTCTGTGGCTCTGTTTCATATTCAAACAAACACCTGTCAAAGGTCCATGTCTCATAACACATAGCTCTTGGAAATTGGCAAAATCTCGACTTCTTCCTCGCACCAAAAACAGAGGGGAAGAAGGGCAAATGTGGTTTTTTATTCCAACCATCTGTGCGTGTGTTAAATATAGATTTTTATAGAAGGCTCAAAGGACTAGTTCTACTTTCCACTGAAATGTCAAAGAATAATAGGCCATTCAAGGTGCTACATTCGGCGAGGTGTTTGCACAATAAATTATTTCAGATTCAATTTGTTTTTTTCTCCTTAACATCAGCTGGCGCTGCTGATTGAGCTGTGGGTGTGCAGTCAAGGCATTGTGATGCCACGAGCTTTAGAGGATGTTCTCAGATGGAGGAATAGTCATGGAGCCTTTGTATAAAATCTATCCATGCCCCCCCTCTTCCTTCTACTGCTCCCTGCTGTTTTCCACATCTCTCTCTCTCTCTCTCTCTCTCTCTCTCTCTCTCTCTCTCTCTCTCTCTCTCTCTCTCTCTCTCTCTCTCTCTCTCTCCATCTCTTTTTCCCTCACTCACTTTGAGATGAAGGGTCTGCTGTTGGATGACAGGGTGCTGCCTGGCAGCCGTCCAGGCCCCACATCTGCCTGACTGCTGTTCCTCTTTCTTTTTCCCCCGGCAGCCCCCCAACAGTATTGGTTCAGTTGCCAGCCCGTTTCAGGGTCTGTTTCAAGGTCTGCAGATGTGTTTCTCAGAGCAGCAATGATGGACTCTCGCAGAGATCTCGAGTGTGAGTGACTAATGGCACGGAGACATCTCTGAAGGCATTGAGGAATGGATTTATCCAATGACGTTTATCACGTCGCCTGTCGGTGCCAATATCAATGCCTGATGGAGGGCACACATTCACCTCTGAGTGGAGCCGACTCACTCGCACCACAATAGAATCACAACATAGAGTATGTATACAAATTTGAGAGAATAAGATTTGTATTCATCTTAATATCAAAAACTAAATACAGGTAGTATGGAAAAAATTAAACAAGGCAAAATACAGGTTTCTGTTGAATTATGAAATTGAAAAAAACACGACAAGTGAAAGACATAAACAAATGTTGACAAGAATACGACAGCTTCAAGGCCACCTGCTTTCCCCATATAAGTGACTGTGGCTCACACAGACCATCTGTGGAGGCTGTATAACTACGTCTCTTCTTTAGGAAGGATTTTACTGCCTGCTTCTTGCATCTGCCATCAGTAAGGTTTAAGGAGCCATCCCACTTAAAGGACAACCTGGAATTAGTCACGTATATATTTAAATTCATCATAAAAAGCAATGGGACGTAAAACAGTATTCATTAATCGTTCCGAATAAATGTCTCCAATTGTTTGCATTTACTTGAGTGTCGTGAGAAAGAAGAACTTGGCGGTGCATTGAGAGACAGACATGCATGTTCCGATTGCTCGAATCTTATGGGACGTATGAGTTTGTGAGAAGGTTCAGTCAGTCACATTTTCAGTCAGTAAAAGGAATTATAAAATGCTGTGAGACCGATCCAAACGACAATTAAATGGAAATAAGCTGAGTGCATCTTTTGGACAACAAACCATGCACTGAGTTTTATGTAAAGATGTTCTAACTGATAAGGGGTGGGGGGACTGGGAGAGGGAGAGAAAGGTAAAAAGGAACGAGGAACTGACAATTAGGGACAACTAATCACCAAATGTGTAGCCAAGCGCATCCCCCCACGCTGGTGCCAGCGCTTGCACTGTGCTTGAACCTGTGCTGAATGCCAACGGCAGATAATTATAAACCCGCAGGGCAGGCCTCCTCTGTGCAGAGGGAGGGATGGAGCCTCAGCCAAGCCTGAACTCCTGACCTTCTTCACACACCAAGCGTCTGTTGTGGGCTTGGGGAGGTGCAAGATGGGTCACAGCAAGCCGTGAGGCAACTGGGAACGAACGGGAGAGGGAGGGAGAGCGAGGTGGTGGAGGAGTAAGGTGGGGGTGGTGGGTGAAAGGGAGTGGGGGGGGGGGGGGGGGGATGGGTGAGGGACGCAGAGCAAGGAGGGTGACGTGGGGGATGCAGGCGTTTGAGGGAGGAGGTGCTCACTGGAGTGGTCACTTTTTGTGTTGTTGGTATTCTTTGGTGAGAGCTCCTGGCCAATCAGAGGGGAGAAGGACTCACTTGGCGAATCAGAGTGAAAGCCTCAGTGAGAGAAATCCCTTTTGTTATGCGTGTTTGGTTATCTCCGCTCACTTTATCAGCGTTCATTCATTAGGTGGGGAAATGAAGTCTGTTCTTTTCCTTTGTATGTGAAGACAAGCCTTTGTTTGAGCTTGATCATCTTTTAAAGTTTCTCTAACTTATCATCCATCCCATTGTCACACTTATCAACTGTTAGTTATTTAAATCCTCCATTCCTTGGGTCTTAAAACCCTGATCTCTTCAAAGTCTGGTTTATTCTAATGACAGTGTTAAGTTACTTCTTTGACACATAACATTGAAAGAAAGAAATGACTGACTGTTCAAATACAAATTTAATTTGTCACTTTACTGGTGACTCCAAACTGCATTGTGGTTCCATTGCATTGAGCAGAAGTTTTAATGTGGCAACGGAGTCACTTCACCGGCCAATCAAATCACCTCAATGTGAAAGAGCAGGCAGAGGCCACTGCTGGTGTGTCGATTTTATTTCCTGTGTCTGTCTGTATAGCATTGTGTATGATAGCTAGCGTGGCACGTTAGCATGAAAGCCGGCCTTGTTGCATGTCCCAAGCATGAAACTGTGATTGTTGGTCATGCCGGCACCAACTGTCAAGCTTTAATGCAACGCATGCATGTGTGTCTGGCGCTACTTGTTATATTTACAATTGATATAAATGTTACATATAGCCTACAAAAACAGCAAGACAATATGGCTTAACAAACAGTCAGGCTGCAGTTTTGAGGTATTGACTGACCATCAGCAGCGAACTTTTACTTCATCCCTAGTGACTGCATTAAGTGCTGGCCCTTAAAAAACCACAGTGATTGCTGAATGTAGTGTTACCTCAAACACACCGTGCCAAGGTTCCACATTTGGAGTTAACAGAGGGCCTATCTCTCCCATTTTAGTGGAGCCTAACCACATCCCCACAACTCCAACCCCCTGCACCTTATTGGCACGAATGTACTATCATTCTAAAACCTGAATGCAAAGAAACAAAAGTGATGTTTACCCTCTAACAACATTTTCAGACATGACCTGCGGGTAAAATCTGGAGAACTGGTACAGAGTTTGCCCAGAGATTCCCTTTCACACATGCACAACACAGCGGGAGGTTTTCTGCACAGACGCGTTCACAACAGCAACAAATCCTCTAGGTTATTCAGACAAGGGGGGGGGGGGGGGGGGGGCAGACAGAGGCAGGAAGTGATGTATTAACTCAGCTCCCCCCCCTACTTATGGCTCACGGTGAATCTAGTGGGGCATCCACCGCTGTTTGCAAACATTGTATTCTCCTGGACATTATATTAGGGAGCCTGGCAGAGAAAGTTTGTACTTCATCTGCTCTTTTAAAATTTCCTCTGCAGTTTACATCATGTTTGACATCATCGGGTTAATCCTCTTATGATGTTCTTGTCGTTTATCCTTCAAAATAATACTCCTAAAAAAGGAGGGGAAAAAAAAGTCTTGACTAGAGCCCCAATCTTAATTTTCCCATCTTCTCTGTGAAGTCAGAAATGTCGACAGACCACCTCGGCTCATCTGGCCTCCTGCTCTCATCATGAAGATCTCTCTCGCTTTGCACTTTGCCAATTTCCCATGATTGAATGTAATTGGGACCAGATAACCCCCTCTCTCTCTCCCTCCTCAGGAGTCTTTGATCACTTCTGACCTGGCTCTGGCTCAGCTCTGACACACTGGCAACCATTTCTTGGGTGGTTTGTGATTGCTCGCAGACAGACAGCAAAATATATTGAGTATTGATGTGTGAGCCTCAGAAATCCAACGCGCTGCATGGAATATTATGACTTTATTCCCTGGGATTGTTCAGGCTTTTGCACAATTTTATCTCCCAGCTGTGAACATATCTGCGCAGTAGAGCAGCGGGAGTTATTTGTGCGGAGCTGTTTATGCACGTGTGCGTGCATTTCATGAGTGATTGTCTTGAGGGAATAGAACAAGATGTGCACAGAGTTTCCCAAATTCGATTCAGGAGATTTGTAAATCCTTTGCAAATTACTGTTGCCTCGTTCTCTTTCTCCCCACCGTACTCCCTCTTTGAAACTCGTCTTCTGAGGCAATCACTCCCAGATGGAGAATATTAGACGTAATCACTTCCATTTGCCGGCTCTTTTACTCTCACTGCGAGGTGACACGCCGTCGCCCCCTGACATCTCCTCACAATGGACAATTACAGAGCACTCATCAATCATTTTCTGCGAAGAACTCTGACACCCAAAGTCTGGTAGAAATCATCTCGTTTGATAACCTAGATAAAATCTGCTTAAGTCCACGTTCTCTCAGAGTCCACCTATCTGTGCTATTCTTTGTGGGCACTTCAGAACTGTCAAGTGTACTCAGTATAACTTTCACAAGCCGTTCACTTATAGTGTAGAACACATACATACTGGAAGAGTTGCGTTTGATCTACTGTTTGATACAAATACCGTGTCAAAGGCATTGGCTCAGCTTGAAACATAACTATGAGCTTACAGTCATTCTGCTGAGGGGAAGCTGTCTTTCACTCCTCCATTTGGAATAGCTGCAAATCACAGATGAAGGAGACTGACATATGGAATTAGAGGTGTCCGCCTCTCTACCTTCAGACTTTATACAGTTTGTTCTCCATCTCCCTTCATGTCAAATCCTTCTCCTCTTTTAATTCATTCCTTTATCTCCCTGCTATGCTCTTCTCTCGTCCAACCACCAACTGCCCTCCTGTCCCATCCACCCTCACCTCCTACCTTCGCTCTCCCTCTCTTCCCTCCATCCTTCATTCTCCGAGACAGACAATAAAGCAAGCTTTTCCATGGCTGACCTGCGATTCACCCCTACCTCCGCACCATCACAAGCCACAGACAGAGGGTGAGTTACAGCCTGAGATCCAATGTGGTGCAGAACACTCCTGGATCCAGGGCCAGAATTTGTGTCCCAGGGCGTTCGGCCCCTGTGGCCGGTCTGCTCTGTTCTTCCCTCTGCTCAGCTCATCGCTGACAGGGTCACTCAGATTCCAGACATGCACAAACCGCTCACATCATGGTCCCATTGGAGGAAATTCCTATGGGTTCGACAGGAATAAAGAAAAAACAAAGAATGTTGAAATGAAGGAAAGGAAATTCTGTTTTACTGCGAGAGACCTGCCATTGCACTCAGGTCAAATCGACGCACATGTGTCTGTTTTTGAAAAAGATGCGGAGCAAATTTGGACATTGGTCTAATTCCAGGCACGTGCTCCCCTCTGCTTTTCTCACGACCTTCGTTTGACACAGCCACATCACTGAACTTTGGATCGGTTGTTTGGCAAGCAGAAAATACAGTTCATGTGAATCAGATGTTACAAAGAGGAGACTGAGTGCTCCTCGGCTGCCTGGCAGCTCGGCCAGAGGAGGAGCACCTGTTTCCACATAAATCTCCAGATAAATATGATATACTGTAGCTTGATCATATGTCTGGACATGTGGAAATCTGATTCCTGTTTTTTTTTTTTTCTTTTAACTCCCACATGAATTCTTCATCTATCGCCTCGAGTTCCTCAAGTTCCCATTTCTATAGCATTTGAAGTAAATCCAAGAATTGAGGGTTTTAAGCAACAGTCACATGTTTCGTCAGCCGCCTTCATCCCTGAGAGGTTGCAGAGCAGCTTGACCTCAGGGTCCCAGGCTTGAGGTGGAGGCCCAGTCTGCCCTACGAGTGGAACCATGAACCGTGTCAGGTCATGTCAGCTCTCTGCTCAGCTCCACTTACTTGAATGTAAATAAAGCCAGTCTGGGTCTGTTCCACACCACCGGTCCTGCTCACCCTCTTTTGTCAGGGCCAACAGATGACATTCAAACAGGAAGGTTGTTTCTCAAAATGACTTGTTCCTCTTTAACAATAATTAAGTTGAGCATTTAATATCCTTGATGGAAAAGAAAGTTTTTAGACGCAACATTTAAAACACAATTTTCACAAGAGGAACAAGTCATTTTAAGAAAATGCACTGACACCACTATCTTGTCATTTTAGTTAATACGTAGCTGGATCCAACAACTAGTTTAGCTCAACATAAGATTTGACTAAAGGGAATCATCTAGCCTCTGCTTTGTCCCAAAAATGTAAATAAAGAATTACCAGCACCACTTAATCTTACAATTGCTGCTTTCAGACATTCTCCAGAGTCGCTCTATGTGTGAACACAAATGTTCAACTGAGAGCCTCCAGACTTTCTGCAGACTTTCTCCGATCGGTCCCCTAGTGTCCACTGAATGTCCGAAAAAAACTATGTGATTTTCTCGTTTTTGAGAACACAGTCTGATCTGGAAAATGTCCGGTGGTTTTTCCGATGTTCATGTCTGAAAACAGCTGATTTAAAAATCAAATCCCAGTGTAAAATGACACCTTTTCCTGTATCTGGTCTTTGTGTGACCTTAGCTTACTATCTGCTGGCTAGCTTATATTTAAAGGGCAGACAGAGTGTTATCAATCTTCTGATATAACTCTGCATTAGAAAGCGAATACTATTTCCCCAAATCTTCAACTTTAAATACAAGTTATATAGTGTTTCCATGCTATGATGTGATCTAGCAATACCCATAATGCCTTACCCCGACAGAAAGCAAAATCCAATTCAATCCCCCAAATCTCCATCCCCAGGAATAACCCATTTTAAACTGGGGACCTCATCCCAGAGTTAAAGAAAGAGGAGATGGGGTCTCAAGAGGTCATAAATTGTAGAGACAGACCCAGTTTGGGCAGAGAAATGAGTCCAGGCAGAAGCTCCCTCAAAGAGTTTAGTGGTCTCGGTTTCTCCCAGAGTTTAACCCTCTCACCTCTTCTCATTGGCCACTCTTTTATTCAGGAGGCTGATTTATTGGGAGTTCACAAGGGATAAAAACAGGCATAGCACAGCCGTCAGCCTGGCCTGTGATAAACGACCCACGCTGCTATCTTCATCTCAACTGGGACCTACAGTTCTAACGACAGAGACAGGGTGTGTATGTGTGTGTCGGGGGGCCCCAAAGTCTGAGACCATTTAAATACACACATAAATATATGAATAGATGTGTGTGTGTTTCTGTGTGTTGGCTTGTGTGTAAAGTTCTTTAGCGACAGAAATCATGCTACATCCACACTACTACGTTTTCATTTGAAAACGCATCAACTCTGCTACGGATGTGCCTGACGTCCACACAACTTTGAGAGCTGCTAAAAGGGAGAGGTTATGAAAGGCATGGGCGTCCCACTGGACACAAGAATTTTCGCAGAATGCTCCAACAGTAGCTCATCTCCTACGCATGTAAAGAGATGTATCATCGTAAATCACAGATTTTAACTGCACAACAGCTGTAAAGACAACAGTGTCAGTAATGCTTGTGATTGATTATCCATGTTGTGTTCTAACCTGGTAGCTGAGGCTAATTTAGGTTGTTTTCCTCCAGTAGGTAGTCATGTGATAGGAACTTGACAAATCAGTGAAGGCTACGTCATGACCGAAAAAGAGCCACTCAGCAAGCGGCTGTGTCTACGCCCTTGTTTCCTCTGTTTCTGCCCGTCCAGACTAAAACACAGCCCTGTAGTTTTCAAACTGAAACGGGGCCAGCAGCGTTTCCAAACATCTGTTTTAGCTGTAAAACTGTGGAGTAGTGTGGATATCACACGTAGTAGCGTGGATGTTACCTTGAAGTGAAAGAAAATATAAAAAATAAAACAAAATCTTTATCAACACACAAATATTTTCAGTATCTTTAACTGTTAAGTAGGCCGTCTTTTTTTGTCTTTGTCTTTCTCCTTCTCTATAGTTTCCCCCCCCCCCCCCCCCCCACACACACATTTATCCTTGGTCCTGCTCCTGGGCTGCCCCAATGCAACACAGCCCCTCTTCTCCCTAAATGAAATTCTTTGGAAAGTCATTTTATATCACCCTTTGACTGTGCATTGAACTGTAAAACCACCCCATTGGAAACAAAATAAAAGGATAGGAGAGAGGGAGAGAAGGGGGATGGGGTAGCAAGGAGGAGAATTATAATTCTTTGCAGGCCTTTGGTATTAACCCAAACACCAGAGCTGTCAGCAGTTCAGAGAGGGAGGTGCGAGGGGCAAACATTCAGTGTTAATTGGCACTTTGTAAGCTCTGAGCCTTCCTTTTGTGAGGGAAGTGGAAGAGAGAGTGAGCGAGGAAGAGGGAGGACAGCAGGGGAGGGGGGGGTGAGAGAGAGAGAGAGAGAGAGAGAGAGAGAGAGAGAGAGAGAGAGAGAGAGGAGAGAGTGAGTGAGAGAGAGAGGGAGGGAGAGAGACAGCTCTTGTTCTTGTAGGTTTGTTGGGCCTTGTTGAGGGTGTTTACGGTTCACTTCTTATCCTTTGTTAATTGGGCTTTCTCTCCCCCAGTGCAAAAAAAAAGAATTCATGTAACCCCCAGCCTGCCTGCCACCCATGCGCCCTGTGACTCGCCCCACCAGCCCGATCAGCAAGAGAGGGATAAATGACAAAGACATAACAAATGGATTGTCCCGTGAACATCATTAAATGCTGCAGATGCACACAAATCTGTGTGTCAGGCTCCATATTTCATCATATGAGATGTAACTGAAAGGGTTCATGGCAAAAACCTGCATATGAACGAGAAGAATTTCATTGTTTTGAGGTTGTTTGGAAAATTGCAGCCACTAATTATTCTCCCTTGTTTCCGCAGGTGCCGAAATATCAAACAAGCAAACCTCAGCTCACGAGCAGCTATTTTAGAAAGTAGTTGAAGACAGTTGAAAGTGTATTTCTGCAAACAAAGCACGAGAAGATTCCCAACCTTCCCCTCCTTAACGTTTATCTGATGCAGGAAGAGATGAAACGCCAGACCATTAGGTGCAGGATGTAAAAACAGCCTGTCTGTCCTCTCTGTGGATCCTCTCCTTCCGCTGATGTGTTTGGAGTTATCTAAAGTAATTAAAGAGAGAGATTGGCAGACACAAAGAGAGAGAGTGAGAGAGAGAGAGAGAGAGAGAGAGAGAGAGAGAGAGAGAGAGAGAGAGAGAGAGAGAGAGATATTGGAAGGCACCTGTGTTCAAAAAAGAAAGAGGATGTTTTTTTGGGTGGGGGTACTGGCATGAGGCTGGACCCTGCTTCACAGAACCTCTGGCCTCTTTCTGTCTGACCCTCTCTCTCCCACTGACTGATGTAAATAATAATAGTGCCAGTATTGAAAGGACACAGGTGTCAACCATTGTGTCGGCTCTGAATGGACCTGGTGGAAGGAGGTCAGGGGTCGCTGGGCCACCTCAGCACCTCTCACACCCACAGTTCCAACGCTCCATAGGTTTTCACTGCCCTCCCCTACGCAGTCTCTCTCTCTCTCCCTCTTTCTCTCCTTTTGTTATCAGAGCTCAGTGTTTTGTGAAAACTTTTCAGAGGTCATGTACAAGCTCGGTATTCAGGAGGATTAACATTCAACAACACATTTTCTAAATTAATTGGCTCACACAACAGATCAATGGCTGCTTTCAACTTGAAGAGCCAATAACTGCATAGACTCTGATTTTAGGCAGGCTAACATTTACACTTGTTTTTTAACATTAGCTTACTGTTTGCATTTGTTTTATGTGGCTACATCATGTTACACGTTACCATAGTGCACTCGCATATATGGCATGAAACAGTGATCAAACTAGTAGGGCACTCAGTAAAGCACATGACTTTGCCATGGCCCAACAGTCCCTCACAGCTGCTCTCAGACATGCACTGGACTCCGCAGTTCCTCCCTGTTTTCTCTGGAGGAGGTGCATGTGTCAACGCAAATGCGAGTGAGTTGGGGGGGGGGTTAATGATGCTTCTAATGTGCGACAGACACATAAATGAAAAAACTACGAGAAAACAAATATCTCTCGGTGACAAGGCGGTGACACACACGTGGAAGACAAGATGTCAAAAGAGTTTGTGGTGATAAGGACTGACACCAGTGTCTGTGTGTTGTCAAGAAAACCACGTGGTCTCTGCAGCGGAGTTAATACGTCGCTTCCTGTCTCTGCCTGCTGCACCCGGCTGCTCCACCTATATTCTAAATAATAAAAATAATTTTTAAGGGGATAGTTATGTTCCAGATTATTGTGGAGCTGGGAACAGTTACTAAGCTAAGCTAGCTTTAGCTCTACTGACATTAAAGCACCATTAATCCTTAAACAGTCTCAGAAAGAAGGCAAATATACAGCATTTCCCAACATTTCAAACACGTCTCTAATGAAAACATATCTTAAAAGAACAGTACATTATGTTGGATGTTTTTCTTCATCAATCAAACATGTATATGCCATAGTGTGACCAAGTAAAAGCTTTGGTAGAGTTTACAGTCTTCTTGCTTATGACACAACAATCTTTCCACAGCTGGATTGGAGTACTGTTTGACATTCTTCTGTGCAGATCATCTCAAGCACTGTCACGTTGGATATTTTCAGGTCTCCAGATATGTTCAAAGATGGGATCACATCAGGACTCTGGCTGAGGACATTCACAGAGTTGTCCCTAATTGTCCTGCAGCGGTTCTGTCTTTGTCCTGTTGGAAGGTGAAGCTTTGGCCTAGTCTGAGGTCCTGGACACTCAGGACCAGGTTTTAATCAAGGGTAGTTATTTACTTTGTTCTGCTCAGCTATTCCTCAACCCTGAGCAGCGGTGTGATTGTGACTTGTCCTCTCACCAAATGTCACCTGGTATTGGCTCCAGCTCCTGACACGACTGTATCAGGAGATGACTGTATAGATAATGGACGGATGTTCAATCATTTGAATTTGCCACGGACAGAATTAATCACTCTAAGGTGTAGAGAAACCCTGAAGACAATCAAGAGAACCGAGAATCGCCTGATCTCAATTTCAAGTGACAGAGCAAATTGTCTGAGTGCTAATGTCCATCCATCCATACATCCATACATACATATATACCGCTTTTCCTTGAGGGCAGTTATTTAAATTTTACATTTAAAATAATTTGGTGAAGAATAACTAGAAAATTGTTTATTTAGAGATGATTATATCATAGGCCAAAACTTGACAAATTAATCAAATTAGTAATAAAACTACTAGAACACTTATTTGACCTTAAACCTTCCAACTTCCATTTTATATAACTGTATTTATAAAACTTTCCATTTTTCCGTCTTTTTATTTTAACTCTATAATGTCACACATATCTGTATTATATTTAGCATTTTAAGGCTGCAAAGTCATATTTTTACTTTACAGTTTGAAAATCTTGTTTCCTATTATTGTTCTAATCCAAGGGGTTTTAATGGACTTTATTTAGGTTAAATGTGAAATTGTTTATGCCCTGTTGTTGTTGCTGTTGCTTTTTCCTCTCCTCTGTCTCTGTCTCTGTCATTTAAAATTATGTCATTGTATATAAGGATCACCCTCAATGATTTCTTGAGTATAACTAAATGTTTCAAGTTAAAAAAGTGAAGGGGTGTGAATACTTCCTCACTCCACTGCACTCTGTCCTCAAGTGTGTTCCACTGTAGCCTCATAACAACCTGCAGATATGATACATTGTGTGTGTGTGTGATCACAGAGTACTCTGCCATCACTTCCACCTTCACACAGGAGGCTCAGGAGACCCATTCTCACCAGCTGGCAACTCATTCGCTCACCACCGGTTGATAAATGTCACATGTGCACAAAATGCACACATGCCAGTGAATATGAATGACACAACTCATGTGTGTGCCCCAAGGCCGTCGTTTTGTGCTCAAAGTAACTGATGGATGAAGACAGAGGGAGATTTGTGGAGCAGTGTCCTTTGTGCTCAAAGAAGCAGGACAAGGGAAGAATCATAAATTGGGACTCGTGCATGATGGTCGAGGTGCATTTCCATGGATAAGTAACTATTTATGGTCTGAAACGAGACAGTTCTACTGCTTCTGCAAAGACTGTGGGTAAATATGAAACTGTGGACAATGAATGCTATGTGGAAAAAAGATTATGGACATATTTTACATGTCGTTGGATCTTACTACTGACGCACACACACACATATTGTATTTTTTTATCTGTTGGCAAGAGACCAAATAATATGTGTTAAACCATGGATGTTAAAACAGGACTATCTATCTATCTATCTTATCTTTCTATCTAGCTATCTATCTATTGATCTATCTATCTATCTATCTATCTATCTAATCAAACTATCTCTCTATCTATCTAGATATCTAGCTATCTAGCAAGGTGCTATATTTTGTGTGTGTGTGTGTGTTGTGGTTGGATGCTGCTCAGCGCCTATAAGATCTATGAGATCCCTGCATGTTGGAGATGGAGATGCTGGAGGACGGTGAGTAGATTTATGACTGTGCATTAGGAGCACTAATCTGTTGCAGGTGTTTCTGGCTGTTCTCCCAGGCCATGCAAGCGCTCCTCCTCAGGAGGCCCCAACTATTTGTGTATGTCTGTGTGTGTGAGTGTGTGTGAGCGACAGAGAAAGGGACAGAAGGAGCGAGCGGACGAGAGAGGGAGAGATTTTTCTTCTCTTTCCACAGCGTCTGCAGGGAGATTATACCACCTCCGAAATCCTCTAAAAACCATCCACAGTGTCGAGGACAAAGAGAAGATGGATTCCATTGACTTCTATATCAAGTGAAGGACTACAAGACAACAGCAAAGAGCAAACTTCCATTACACAGTGAAGGCCACTTGTTATGCAGGAGAAATGGCCTTTGTTTTTCTTTCTGAGCTTTTCAAATCAAATTATACGATTTAGTGAGGCTTCTTTATTGTCTTGCTTTCTTTTTTTGACAATGACAACTCACTCCAGGTAGACAGTAGAAAAGTGCTCTGTCAGCAGGACACAACCTATGGGGTGTATTACAATAATGAAAAGACCACCAGGATGGACTGAGCCATCAGCTTCACAGGAAGCCTTTTGGGGGATGATGAACAAAGACACAAAGGAACCCACGGAGAAAGTCCTGCTCTGTAGGAAGCCTGCGACGCCTGCTGTGACCAGCTTTGGAAAGATTAAACTTAATAACATGGTTATAGTAAGAGAAGAATAGAGATGGGGCTGGGATCCAGGGGTAGAGAACAGTGAGGACAGGAAGAGGAGCAGGGAGGGTGAGGATTGATATGTTGACGAGAGGTTAAGTAAAAGTTAATAAATAAATAGGAACACATTCTTTCAAGCACCAAACTTTATTATTTGGGGCAAAAAAAAATGCATGATGCTCTTCCATTTAGATTTTTTTTTTTCACTCAACAGGGAATGGACTTCAGGAGGTAATCTCTGTTCATGACTTTAGTACTACTGCCCTCATGTGGACATATAAAGTACTACGCATTCTCTTCGCCAATACTGCATACATATTTCTTTTGTGTGTGAAATAGTTTAAACTTTTTTTAATACGTGATTTGGTACAACCAAGGGCTGCTACGAAAAACTACTCTTATCCCGCCCCCACGCCTCAAGTCTGTGTTACATTAACACACATTACAGTACATTGCACATTGCACATTGCATATTGCACTCCTGTTTTGCATTTTACTTTTATATCTTGTATGTATTTTTATTTTATATATATATATATATATATATATATATATATATATTGTATAGTACTTATTGTGTTTTTATGTTTTATGTTCAATGTATGCACCTATATACCAAGTCAAATTCCAGGTAGGTGTAAACCTACTTGGCAATAAATACTTTCTGATTCTGATTCTGAAACAATACTGGTTTGGAGTTTATCTCCGAGTACATGAGGCTGCAATGACAGACGCCCCCAAAACAAAGCCACATGCCGCTGTCTGTCTGCAAAATGCTTTGTATTGAAGAGGTTTGGTTGGAGACGAGAATATCTAAATGCATGTGTGGAGTGGGGAGTTAGGTACAAAAATAGTTAGGTTAATATTTTTGTCATGGTTCGTACTTGAATATGTTCTGCATGATATAGTTTGTGATAGGAGGGTACCAGTCTTTGGTGAGAGTCACAATGTAGGTGCTCAAAGGGTAAAAGAGCTCTTCCTTTCTCAGAGCTCCTGCAGTGACAATGTTCAAGGCTGCATCTGTGGCAGAGGCTGCCGGCACATCAGTGAGTTTCCTGGGATACAGAAAAACAATACACTTAGCCACTGGACGGCACACAGTAAAAACTACTACAAGAATATCAATGATGCCACATAGTTATATTCAATTTGATTCGACTAACCCGACTTTGTCCATGGCGGCATCAGTATCGATGAACCCAAGAGTGCATATAGTGACAGACACGTTGCTCTTCTTCAATGACAGCTCATGGTGGAGGGCCCTAAAGAAACCATTCAAGGCTGCTTTTGTTGATGAATATGGTGCCATAAAGGGACTTGACACTTTGCCTGTGAAGCATTAAAAACTATTAGAGTCAGATGTGATATATAAGACTGATGAGCCTGACGCACAGATTTGATCTGTGCACATAACGCTTCTTTCTTAATTTTTCCAAAATGTTCAAAGACAAGAGGAACATTTCCTCGTGGATCAACATGTGGTCGAGACCATTCATAGAGTCAGCTGAGCCAGGGAATAACAAATACAGCACTAATGACTCTGCATATCTCCACAAGGGCCAAACAGGAGAAGATCCATGAAAAAAATCCATGTTGAAAAACGCCCTATCTAGCCATGTTAAAAAAATCTAATCTAAACTAATCTGGATCTGCACAAGCATTTCCTGACCCTTACAGCATCCTTCCATCAAGTTTTGTGGAAATAGGTTCAGTTTTGTTTGTGTAATCGTGCTCACAAATAAAGAAATGGACAGGGGGTGAAAACATAATTCAGGTTATGTTTATATGTCGTGGTTGATCAAAGATCACAGCTCTAATTTCACCGGCAGAACGGAGATGGCTATAGGATGCGGGGAGCGGGCGGAAGATTATTTAGGGACACCGGTAGTAGCGCTTTCCCTCCCTCCCCCTCTCTCTCTCCACTGCCACACTTCCTGTGTGTGGTGTGGACGCAAAGTGTTTGTAAGCAATAGAGTTGAATGAACTGAAAGTCACTATCATGTGGTTTGAGATCACGCAGAAAACGTTGCTTAAACATGAAACGCGCCGGTATCAGCGCCTCATGTGCACGCCGTGATCTCCTCCAGTCAGCGGGTACACACAAACGAGTGGGAACGATACTTGTAAGTGATGCACCTGACATATATCAAGAGTTTATACATTTATGTGTCTGTGACATTGAGTGTAATTTTCCTTCCCTGGTTTAGTATTTGTCGTGAGACAATAAGGACAGCCTGGGTCTCTGCTCTATTTTAATGAATTAATTGTGTTTTATTTGTTCATTTTATGAAATATTATAAATTTTATGAAATATTATAATAACCTTGTTTAACAACCTTGTGACCTAATCAGCATGTTTGTTTCATAGGGCCATAAATCCACCTGTGTTAGGATTCTCAAAGTGTGCAGTGATCGTCATGAGATTTTAACTTTGTTAATTGGGTCCTGAGCATTTAACTTCTTTCCCCTTTTTATATTTGCCATTTATGTCAAGAAGTGTACTCCACACGTTGCACATGTCCAGCCTCGTTACTGTGTCGCTCTCATCCACAATGTTTACTGTTTAATCAGTATTTTTAAATCGTGTGCCAGCATTGAATAAATTGTCTATTTTTGGAACGGTCAGCCTCCCGTCCCGTTTATTCTAGATATATGTGGTGAACCCGATTGGCGTTTAACTGTCACCTCAAACTTTTGACCACTACAGTTAGTCAAAAAAAACCTGTGCTCATCAAAAACTCCCTCAACAGCTGTTAAATGGACCTTGACCTGACATTGTGTTATCCACTGTTGCTGAAAAATGGAGTTAACATTGTTTTCTCCACCAACGAGGTTGTTTTCATTGGCATTTGTTTGTCTGTTAGTCAACAGGATTACACAGAAACAGAGGGAGTACCATGCCTCTTGGTGGAAGGATGTGGTATTGGTCTGGTGAGAACCCATTACAATTTGGTGTCTATCCAGATCAGGGGGTGGATCCAGGAATTATTTTTTCACTCTTTCTTTGACATCGTAGGATTAAGGAATTTGATTTCTTAGTGGGTAATGAATGGCATGAATTTTAATGGGGAAAAACCAGGCATGTTTCGGGGACTGATGTTTATGAGAATTTGCAATTTGTTGCAGATCCAAATAAAATCCAGATGCAGTGAATTTAAATGTCGTTTCACAAGGGGACTGTTGGGCCTTGGTGGTGGTTTCATGTTTTTCCTACATAGATTAGTCAAGCCAAGAATTATTTAATCTTCTTTTTCTTGTAAAACCCTTCATATGCTATTCAAGCAAAGTTTATAATATATGATGGTAATGTAATCAATGCATACATTCATAAGCCTGTATATGTGCAAGTTTGCTGTCTTCAATATTTCCATGAATGAAAAAGCAGAGACAAACTTACCCAAAAGTGATGAAATGATCACCAGTGATCCTTTACTTTGCTCAAGTGAGTCCATAGCTTTCGAAGCCATCTGAACATAGCTGAATAAATTGACCTATGAAGACACACACACACAAATACAGTATATATAGGAGCACTATTCATGTGCTGACAGAATGCCTAAAATGCTGCATTACCTTCATCAGCCACTCGAAGTACTCTACATCTCCATCCCACATTTTGAAGTGGCTCACGCCGATGTGGTTGAGAACCAGATAATCCAACCCTCCAAGCTTTTCCAGAGCAAACTCCACCACTTTTTCAGGATCTTGCTCGGTGCCCATGTCTGCAGCTATGTAAAGCACTTCTTGGGCTCCCAAACTTGTGCACTTCTCTGCCACCTATGAGCAGAGATCAAGAGTAATGGGTTAACTGACCAGTCCAGAAAAGAGCATAGAAAACCTCCTTTGGTCTTGTTGGGATACCCAACCATTGTTCACCAGTAGTAGGTCCCAACAGCCCCCCTTCGGTCTCAGGATCGCACTTGACGTGTGGCCATGTAACAGTGGCTGAGAAGAACATGAGGCCGAATATTTCCTAGAGGTCAATCTGCATGTGTTGTCAATGTCTGTGGATGCTCATGAGGTGACTTGGGCTGGATTCTGTCCCATCTTCTGAGTGAAGAGGGAGTTGACCTTTCACTACTGTAGGAGTGTGAATCGGAGTAACCGGAATCCAATTGTCTGAAAGAATGAGGTGAGGTAGGACCGTCTGAACCTCGTGGAGAAGTAGTGTAGTTTTGGTTGTAGACTGGCTGCACACTGTCGCTCTTTCTCAGGCTCTCATTTCTAACTTGGGTGGAAATTGTTGGCAGTTAACAGCCAAGTACAAGCTCTGTTACATAGGGCAGGTGGCAAGATATGTCTTAATTAGAACAGCACTCAAAATTAACAGGAATTTGTGTGTGTGTGTGTGTGTGTGTGTGTGTGTGTGTGTGTGTGTGTGTGTGGTGCTGGTGCCAGGTTAAAGAAAGTGGTTAGTTGCATGTAAAGGTCCGTTTGGTGCTGTTTGCAAAGTCCAGTGAAGCGGTCTTGCTGGTTTGTAGCTCCTGTTGTTCTATTTCTGCTTGTCAGACCTTTTGCTGTGGCCACTCGTGCTGAAGTCTTTAGTCTTGCGTCACTCTTGTGTCTAACCTGACCATAGTTCACAAATAGTAGGTCCCAAAGGTCAATACTTCAACCTATTAATAACTATTCTGGGCTGGGGTGGTGGAGGCAAGTTGCCGGCAGCAGAGCATGAGTGGCAGTGTAGCTGAGCAGGGATCAGTGTGGAGGAGGTCATATTTAAAAAGGCCGCTTTGTTGAGGGAATGGACTGTGATTGGTGGGCGACTGATGAGTGTGCAGTTAACCTGAATGCAAAGATCTACAGAGGAAGGGCTTAATCAAAAGCGAAGCCCACTAGAGGGCTACACAGTAAATCATGAAGGTGAATATGCTTTAGTCATAACATATTGTAGTTACATGCTTTTTTTTTTAAATAATGTTTTCTCTGCATTAGTTTGTTTTTCTTTTAGCAGCACTACGCAGAAACTACAGGAGGGATTACCACGCACCTTGGTGGAAGGATGTGGTGTATAGGTAAAGGGAGAGCCCATTCAATTGTTGTACCAAACCAATTCAGAGCACGGATTCAGGAATATTTTTCACTTTACCATTGTGAGATAGGACGTGTTTTGTTTTCACAGATTTTCCAGGAAATAATTAAATGCCATTTTAGTTTTGTCTGTTTTTCTAATTCTGTGACATCTTCAATGGACCATTCACGGTACATGTTATCAAGTTCCCACTGACCTGCTGTAATACTTTCTCCCTTCTTGCTGTAATAACAACTCGGGCTCCGAACCGGGCGTAATGATACGCTATTTGTTCACCGATGCCTGTACTGGCCCCGGTCACCAACACCCTGGCCCCTCGGAGAGATTCTGAAACAAATTCATACACTTAACTTGGTACACTAAAAACACACAAACTAGTGTCAGCGATAGATGCATAATGATACTGGCATTTGTGCCAGTAGGTGAAGATCATGTACACAGATTGATGATTGATTTGAAACTGGATTCAATTAGTTTCCTTTGTTTGTAAACCAGATTACACAAAACAACTGCAAGGCTTTCCTCAAAACTTGCTGGAAAGACGCAGTATGGGTCAGGGAAGAACCCATTGAGTTTAAGTGCAGGTCCAGATCAGAGGACAGATTCAGGATTTCTTTCCAGTTTCTTTAACATAATGTGTATCTTGGTGAAAAAATATCAGCCAAGGGGACAGATATCTACGAGTGTGTGAGATGTGGTGAGACACTGTAAGTTTACACAGTCAAGATAAAGAAATCATAGTCTTTCCATGGTTGCACCTGGAGCTAAAGGACATTCACACTCGTACGTTTTGATCAATAGACTTGTTTTGCACAACATCTGAGGTCAAAATCCTTCCCACACTTTTTATCTTTGTGGTGGTAAAATAGTGAGATATTGTGTTTATTTATTAACTAAAAGCCAAACCCTTTATGTCCAAGAAGCTGCTACTTTTTGAAGCGAGTCTGCTGCTTTAATAAATGCGACTTAAATTATATATAGGCAAATATCAGCCCCTTTATAAATCCAGCTGAATGTCTCTCCACGAGAACACACCTTTGCATATGTGGACCTGAAACTAATCAGTCAGCGTCATTCTGTATTTGTAAAATGTACTCAAATCAAATGTCAGACTATTCTCCTCAGTAGGCTGCAGTGGCAGCTGTGGTGGCAAATGTTTTATTGGGGGCTTTTGCAAATGTGGATAACTTTGGGGGAAGACACTGTCCCATTGACTCAAACCATATCATTCAATTACATGTGGAAAGTTCACTGCCTTCTCTCACTGAGGATAAATGCAGCGCCCTCTCTCTCTGGTAATTCCTCGGTCACAAGCGGAAAGCGTGTCAGATCATCACAAAGAAGCACTCTCTCAATTTTGTGCTTCCTCTCTCCGAAACCTTCAGCTTTCACAAACCTGTTTATCATACACAGATACTTGTTCATGCAAAGCATCGAACCACGGTCCACAGAGCCTGCAGCGCAGGTGTGTCGGCTGGGTTGGTGGGGGGGGGGGGCAGAATACGGAGGCTGAGAAAGTACACAAAGTTTACAGCCACGCTACAGGAACACCAGGTGAGAGATGTCCCCTGTGCCGTTTTCTATTTCACCTGCCGCAGTTTTACAAGAGACAGAAGTGCAGCAATAAATCCCCAATGAATCTATTCGACTATCACTCAGCGGACAGATCCGCTCTTCACCATCTGTACAATGCGCTTACATTGAAATCGCGTCTTTCTTACCTGCATCCAACGTGGGCGCATTCCACTTCACAGCAAGGAAAGCTACGCATATGCTCGCCAGCAGTACTTTGGCGAAGGTTCCCATTTTAACTGTTAAGTGTCCGGTTGTGTTTGTCGCCGTGAGCCCGGGTCTCTAGCGACATCCAGCTCCTGTGAATGCCTGCAACTGGGAACAGGAAATAAGCAATACGCATAAACTTGCCATTTATGTAACCCTGTCATTCTCTTTCTCCCTATGCGTGGTAAGGGGGCGTGTCGCTCGGACAAAAACCCAGTGATTCTCAATAACCTCAGAACAGGCAGAGATGCTCTGGATTTTCTAACAGTCACATCCATTTATATTTGCTCGTGGGGAAATTGATGTAAAGAACGACTGTAATGATTGCCCACTACCCACAGAGGTTGAGGTAGAGTTTAGACGAACTGCTGCATGGTTCGTTTTAACACAGGTGTCATACAGAGGTCAGAGGGGCCTTGACACAGACACGAGATCTGCACCTGCAAGCACAAGCAATGTAACAAAATAATCTAAAAATAAGCAAATTATCATATCACAATCCATATATTCTGGGCTAACTGAGATCAAAAGAGGGGTTGAGGGGTCCTTAGATTAAAAAGGTAAGTGAGATTAGACATACTGGGCAAGAGGCCCTTGATCTGATCTTCCAAGATGAGGATGCAGATAGTGATTTGGAGGAAAACTTTGATTACAGCCCCTCTGATGAGGATGACTGCAGGAGAAGGCAGCAAGGGAGGACATTTATATCGAAAAACGATACTATCAGTGGGTCCTCATTTCCACATCAAGTTGCAGGCAGGGTGGCAGCGGAAAATGTCCAAAACAACACGCTTGAAAGATTTAATGGGCTGCTGTTATTTTTCAATAAAGATCACTTTGAGTTTGATTTTTCTTTCTTGTTTTGATCTTCTGTTTCCACTGTGCAGTAAATCAAACCCACCTGAACCAGCCACAATACATCATTTTTATTCCTTCAAAAAAAATGTACAAAGGGGGTTTAAAATGTTCACTTGATGATAATTTGTATATACAGTCTATGGACAAAGATGATATTTTTACAAGGAAAATAATTGATAGTGAGGTAAAATTGAAATAACACAATGAAGAATTGGACAGACTTATAAATTAAATGTTTTCAGGGATATGGTTTGATAAAAGAATTACATGGCCCCTACGAAAAAGAAAATACTAAATACTCCAGGCCAGTGAGTGGCGGTAGTGCACAAAGTCATTGTTTGCCAACCGCCAATAAACATTTGAAGAAAAAGGAGATAAAGTCAAACATTCTGCAAAAATAATATATATATATACAGATAGGTATATGATTCCCAGATAGAAACAGTAATTAAAGTTGTTCGATATGCAAAACCAAATAATTTAAAAACCATTTAGATGGTTTAAATGCATAAAGAGCGAGATGACGAATCTGCGGCTTCTAAATACCGTCAGCCTTGGCGTTTGAAAGAGCAACTTTATTGACACACACCTTGTGGGAACAAGCAGGGTTTGTCCTTCAGTGCTAAACATAAAGCAGTCACCACATTTCACCGCAGCACACCTGGAATACGTGTTCTTGAAAGGAAACTACACCGCTGGGGATCATGGCGGCAAAGATTTTGCCCGTAGTGAAGTTAGTACTTTTCATTTCTCCCACAATTCCACTTAAGTCGTTGCCGCTGTCGCTAGGAGCTAGCAGCCCAGCTAGCCTGTTAGCTAACTGATGCTAAGTTGGTTGTTTATCTGTCCAGGAGCAGTGCATCTGTCGTCTTTTAGATTCGTTGCTTATCAATACTGTTTCTAACATCTGAGGAGACTCTCTCGTGGAGCTCTGTCACAGTGGGGAAGTGTATCCGTGCTTTGTGTCAGTGTTGGAAGGGAACAGGGGAGGACATGTTTCTGGTCAGCTCGACTCCATCTGTCCTTTCCTTTCCAGACTGGCCGCCAAGGTGACCATAGCAGGAGGAGCTCTGTACGTCGCCTGTGACTCTGGTCTGCTGGGGGGCAGTGAGCAGGGCTCAGAGGCCCTGCAGAAGGCCAAGGCTGCAATACCCCCCGCCATACAGGAATGGATGAAGTACTTCGGCCTGGAGGTACAGAAAACATGCACTGAGTTAATATATTACCATGATCCAGCACAGCCATGGGTCATGGCAACATATGTGAGCAGACTGCATCCTGTCGGGTCAGTGTTGTAGACACTCCTACAATCAATGTATGAGTGTAGTAAACGCACAACCTGTTGTGTCTGTTTTCATTGTACAAGTTGGATAAAGACACAACTTGACTGTGTTGCGTTGAATGGGATTTTACGCCTTCATTTGATGCGACAACAGAGCAGGCAAAACCCAACAGTGTTTATACAGCAGTGGCTTTCAAACAATGTGATCACAACCATCAATATTCAGTATCATGAGATTTTCTTCCAGAACTTCAATAGATTCACCACATAAGTTGTCATTCAAGATCCTTTCAAACAACCATTAGATGACATTAGTCATTAATATCTAATATGTCACTGGTATCCTTTTAGTTCTTAAAACAAAGAATCACAATTTCCCAAACAGGACATACAAAAACCAACAACAAAAAAGTTAGATTTATGTTCTATATCACTGGAAAAGGTTTTTTTTTCCAAAACAGCATGTTATTTTTTTTCAATACAGAAAATTAGACCAGCTTAATACAATTAAATGCAATCCAATGAAAAGCGATATTGTATTCTACATCTACAAAGCCTACAATGGCTAGTTTTTTAAAAGCTTTCATCCAGAATACTGTATGTTTCTTACTACAGTCATAGTTAGTGTTAGCGTTATACTGAAATCCATAATAGTGAAATGTTCACTTTGATTACAATAAACATTAATACATTTCTGCTAGCAGTCCATCAAAACAAATCTTTATTAAGGTAGAATTGTTGGCTGAGTTGTATCGCTTTGCATTAGATTTGACTGTTCTACATAATAAACAGGCCACTGAGTGTAAAAAGAACATTATTTTCAGTAAAATACTAACATTTAATCTGACAGTAAATATGTTGCTTTGGTTTAATCCAGGTGTGACATGACCAGTCGTGTCTCTTTAGAAATGACAACAGTAACATCTTAGTGAAACTCAGTAATGAAGTGACAGTGTGGTTTTCCTACAACATTTCTCATATTTCATGTCACAACTGTCAAACCTGGATCATTATTTTCAGTAGTTGGCATGGCTCACTGTTTCACTGCATGATGTTGAGAAGTACCTCAAGAGAATAATGTTTAGCCAATATTGGCTCTTTCCTATTTGACTTTTTATCTTGTTGGCATTTTCAAACTAATGGGTCCTCCCTCTCCACAGGCTCAGCTCCCAGCCATGCCGAAGGTTGAATTCTCTCCCGTTCAGTCGTGGAATTCTGGTACGAACTGAACAAATAGCTCTTTTTAAAGTGGAGTTACACATAAGTCCTGTCATGAGTTTAGGTTTTTGAGTGTGAATGAATGGGAGTTTCACTTGTGTAGTGATCCATTTCAAGTTGTTTTCTTTAGTTATTTTAGCTCAATATATCTGGACCTTGTGTGTCTTTAATGCTGCAAACCCAAGCCATTCATTTTTCTTTTATTGCAGGAGTACGGTGGACATTTTCATCTCTTTCGGAGGCTCCAATGAAGGCAACTGAATATTCAAGTCAGGGTCTGCAGTACCTGAGAGACCTCACCAAGTGAACTGGAAGTCCAGTCCAGACATTGATTCATCTTTTTGACTCTTGCACTTGAGAAACATCACTTCTTCAAATGTTGTCACCCCCTCACAAGAAAAAAAGAAAACTGCTTGATAAAATTAAGCTACGAGGAGTGTCCTCTTTTGAATGGTTCAGCGGCATTTGGTGTGAGGTATACATTAGACAAAACGTTGTAATTTATCTATACCATAAATTTGTTTGTACAGACTAATTCACCCCCCCAAACCATACAAAAAATGTAACGAAAAGAGTGTGTTGTGTGTGTGTGTGTGTATATATATATATATATATATATGCAGTTTCACTTTGTGACTAAGTAATACATCAATCTTAAAACATGTCCTGTATATTTATTAAATCGAAGTACAACACAATGCATGCTTATAATGGAAGTGTTTGAAGAACAAGAGCATCAAATGTGCAAAAGTCTTTATTACCCATGACAGAATAATAACGACACATATTACCTGTTGATGCTGCTACAACTTCAGAACAGGAGGTGGTGATTGAAGCACGAAGAAGAGCGCGCACAGTCATTTGTAACTCCACTCTACACAACACAGAAACACTCCACAGCACCACTAGGGGTGATGTACAGTGTTAACCTTTTTTTTGATTGATATTTTTAAAAGTGGCTTTAAACAAACAGTACTAATTATGCCACACACTGTCACTTCTCCAATGCCAAAGTTAAAATTGAAAATCTCTTGACACTGCTCAGATGGTGCATGCAGCTCCGACAGTTAAAAATAACAGTAACGGTACAACTACTGATTAACTAGTTTACTGAGGGATACACTGAATGACAGAAGGTTGAGATGAAATCCATACTGCAAGCATACATGTCGTGTTTGTAAGAATACCAGACAGACAGAACAGACTGGAACCAGAGTTAGCTACTGTCTACAAAGTGGTTTGTCAGTTGATTACACCTGTTATAATTTATGTGTATGAATGACCCTTTCACCAAAGGGTGGTGGTGGTGTTTCAGTGAGATATTCATATTGTGAATAACCACAACAGGCAACATTACAAGGCATTTAACACAAGTTGTACAGATTAAATACTGTCATCTGAATGTATTGAAACTATTTTTTTCCTCTTAATCCATGTGATATAAAGCATTACTCTGCCGTATTTTGGGGAAACATAGCATAACATAACCTAAACATGTAAACTTTATACAGTTAAAGTGCTCCCCACAATATCAACGGTGACTTTTCACAACCAATGATGATGTGTGTTATATTTAAAGAACTTGTTCATACTGCATTATAGAGCAAAAACACAGCACTAACGTAAAGCAAAACGTTCCACAAGCTGTCAGTGGCACCACTTCTGAATGAAAACCTAATAGCAGCCTTCATACGCAAGGATTCATTGAGAGCGTAGATAGTCAGAGTATACAGTATGTACAATATTGCAAAATGACAAGCCGGAAGGCACTTGATGATTTGTGTGGGATCATGGGAATTAAGCATCTCAATTAGCAGGACAAAGAATCTGATGTTCCTTGTGCTGTTCAAACTAATTAATTAGAATCTGTGCAGAAACCTTCCTTCAAGGCTTAAAGAAGAGATGTACAGCATGAAAAAAAAGCTAATTCCCTGCCATGGATACTACAATAAAAACATGGTGCAAAGAAGCAGGGTTATATTTCTACATGAGCACAACTCATTTGAACTGGTCTTGACAACACCAGGGCCTCATTAAGGTGACTTTACAATGCTGCTTTTATTCCTTCCTTCCACTACTAACACTGATTGATCTGATAATGTTAGATAAATACAGTACAGGCATTTATCTACCCATAACATTAAATGAATGTCTCCCTGTAATGCTTCTACACAGACAAAAGTGTGTATACCAAACGTACTACCCAGAAAATCTAAAGTAAAGCATCTTTAAAGGGAAATCTTAAGCAGCTTTTTAGTCACACTAAGATTTAATTATGGAGGACAGATTACTGTGTCCGGGACAACATTGCAAAATGCAGTATCAACTGCACTTTGCAGCTGTTGGGCAGTGCAATCTTGTTCTGTCCATATGTTAAAGTATAAAGTAGAGCAGCAAAAATAAAACAAATTGACTCCCTCAAAATAGCAAAGCATAGCGGTGCTACAGTTCTGCTGTGCATACAAAAAAAGATTGCACTTTCTTCTCAACAATAAAGTCTATTAACTACCCAACCCTGCCATGGCTTTGAATAACAAGATTGTAACAATGAGTGGAACAGAAGCAGATGGAGGGAGGGCTGGAGGGTGAGGTCAGTGTCCACTTTCTCTAGGTGGTTTTGACCAGGTCATACACATGAATGTGAAAGTCATCATCGTATTTGATATAGTAGACCGAAGGCTTGGCCGGGACTTGGTAGATGACCAGGCCAGTTCTCTTCACGCCCTTGTCAGTAACATACTCCACTTGTTTCCCCACCAGACTCTCTGTCTCTTCTCCTGGCTTCCTGTCTGCAGGCAACAGGTGCTTGTTTTCTGGGGGGAGGAATGAAACATAACAGCAGAAAATTAACAATACAATGACAAATAAAATTGCCAGTCTCACCAGTTTTTGTCATATGAAATGAAGAAATATGCAACTTCTAGTTCACTGGTAGTGTACAAAAAAATCATGATTAATTTGTTAGTCTTTCTTTAGTCCAGTCTCGTTTTCTCAGTTTCTCCATCACGTCTTTATATATATATATATACATATACATACACACACAACAGCTAAGAGGTCATTATAGATAAATTGTAATAAATTATGGTCTAGGGCCAGTTGTGTATTGACTTTAAGTGTCTGACACTAAAAGAGGAGTAGTTTAAAAAAAAAAGAGTCAAGAAACAATTTCTCATAATTATTTTCACAAGCATAAATATCTGATCCCTCAAAGATGTCACAGTCTGAGCTTTCCCTGTCTACTGCCGGCTGACAAAACCTGTGATAGAGACATCTACGAATGAAAACTGACTTCGCTGTGACTGTTGGTGATCTCCCATGGTATTCATGTCTACCAAAACTGATGAAATCTTCCCGAGGGGAAAACCGATTTACATCACACTGTGGTTGCTCCTGATCTCATCTAGGACGCGTCAGAACACGAATACCAGAGACTTAATGAAGCTTTGTCAAGTATCGATTTGTCTTTGTCATACACACGTTACAAGTACCTGCTTCAGGAAGAATCCTTAGGTCTCCGTCAGCGTAGTCATCCCACAGCTGGTACATGTAAAGAACGGGGTCCTTCTCGTACGTGATGTAATACCAGTTGGTCATGATTGGAGCTCTGGAGAGGACCATGCCTCTCCACTCATTTTTCTCTCCATCCTCCTTTTCAAAAAGATGCTCAACAGCTTTGCCCACCAGCTCCTCCGCCCCTGGAGGTATCTTGATTTTGTTGTTTACTGTGGAGATGCGGGCACAAAGGATGTATGATATACTGTAAAACCCAACTGTTGCAATAAGAATCCAAAACATGAATTGCTCCTCCTGACTCACCAACTTTTTCTGACAGGACTTGCAAGTTGGACACTCTCTCGTCCTTGAACAGCTCGATGCCATAGACGCAGTCAAAGCCGTCATACTTCACCATAAAGAGGGAGGGATTTACACTAAGCCTGTCAAGCACTGTTCCCTTCCATTTGCTCTGGTTCCCCTTCTCACGCCAGTTGTGTTGAATACGCACTCCCAGAATACTATTTGGGTCGGGGCTCACTGTGTCACTCAGTTCCCCGCTGCTTCGCTTTCTGGTAAAACAGGATGAATATGTGACTAGATACAAAATGCATAATGTTTTTAAGATTTCATGCTATGTCACTAATTTGTATTTGATCAAATTTGAATGTGAGAATTAGATTAGGCTGAAGTCACTTGCTCATGCAGGTTCCTTTTTAATGTAATGATTATTATTATTATTATTATAACACTGCAGCCTTTGGATCAGCCACATGTTATTTATCAATTCCAATGTCTTACACGTGAATTAACCATTTTCTAATCTCACCATTTGGGACATTGTAGTTTTACTGTTTCATTATATTCTTAAAAACCACCAGTAATGGCAACATATGATGTCATACACAGAGATCCACATACCTGCCCCTTTTCTTGGACATGCCTCCAGAAAGTCAAAGACTACAAATCAAAGGACAAACAGGGCAATGCTCAGTTATAACGTGACAGCTGCCAAACTTCACATGCAAAGTATTGCTCCACCATGACAGGGGGCCTGTGCTTCCTGTCAGAGCAGAGCTGTGACAGGAAGCAGCCGGCTCTCTCCTGACAGACTGACAACTCCAGCAGCCAATGGTTTAGCATGATAGTGTAATAACTTCCTGGGTATTTACTTCTACTACACAGTCATGGAGGTCAGTGTTTGACACACACATACAGACACACACAGCACCACGGAGGAGAGACCGTGTGGTTTGTCATATGGCCAGAGTTGAGGGGTTAAAGACGCCGATGTGAATAATGAGGCAACTTCAGGAGAACACGTCAGCCATATCGCAAGACGGTGACATGTTGCTGGTAATAACTTGTACATTAGCTAAAATATGACGAGGCAAAATAAACTGCCCTGTGCTCCACCAACTCACCTGCAGCTCCTCCTGTCTGTCCTGGCTCTACCTTCAATGCAGATGTGACTGTGGGTCCAAGTGGAGGCGGCTAGCTAACGCTGCGCTAGCACCGTCCCCCTGCGGCAGCTAACAGACACCAGCAGTAGCATAGCGTTAGCAGCTGAGCCCTCTCCTCAGAAAACGCATTTTTATTACCTTGACGCAGATTTCATGTCAGTATCGTCCAGTTTGTCAGGCGGACAAACGCTCCCGCACACCGACGCGCCTGCGTGAATCTCGCGAAACCTGTAAAGAGGGGGGCGGAAAAACGGGAGTTGGGGGAAAGGACTTCAGCTCCCGGCGAGCATCCAGCCGCCATGTCCGCGGAGAAGGACGCGAGCGCTGGCGCAATGCACACCGGGAGTTGGTGTTTTGGTGACGACGGTGTGGACTTTAAACGGGGGGGGGGTGTTGAACGTCAGCTGTTTCAGACAACACGCTGCTCACCAACATGTCAGGAGCTGCAGCATAAAGCGCTGCATCAGAACCTGGGGGTCAGGGTTCCTCCTGAGGCGGCTCCACATCTACCCTCTGCGGACAGAAAGCACGGGACAGCTGCTGAAGTTGTAAACAGGATCATTCAATGTCACCTTGTGCTCAGGAGTCAATAGTTCGTTACCACTTCAGCAGAGGGGATTTGTCCCGAACAAGAAGCAAACAGTCTGCTGGAGAAAATACTCAAACGTCTTTCTCAAGCAAAAGTACAAATAAACAGACAAAAATCTTACTAAGTTAAAGCAAAAATGCGTTTTTTTGCTTGACCAAAACTAAGTAAGTATTTGGTTTTAATATACTTAAAGTAGTAAAAGTACTTGTAGAGAGTAGCCTGTTCTCGAATTCTCGAATAGATTAATCTATTACATCTTTAACTGCATAACGGTATTCTGTTTAAGACAAGAATGGTACTGACTCTTTCATATTAACAAAGAATGTTGCGGATGTTTCTACTGAGAATATTTACATTGTCATATTATTTAATGTCTGAGTCTCAGTGGTGGCCTCGGTGAGAGCTGCTGCTCTGATTGGATCAATGATTCACTATTATTATTGATTACTTTCCAAACTATAAACGAAATACATGAATTGAACTTAAATGCAATGTTTTTTTGAAATGTAGGGAAGTAGAAAGTACAGATACTTGCTGATATATGTAGTAAAGTAAATGTGAAAAGTACCTGGAAATAAATCGACTAAACACAGATACATGAAGTAAATGTACTTTTGTTACATCCCACCACTATTCAAAATACATTCTTGAGTAAGAAGCAAAATCTGAGCCCTTAAAAAATAAATAATTAAATCGAAAATCAACGTTCATATAAATTAAACCAATGGTGGAATTAAAAAAACAAATGTTAAAATAAATCAATCTCAGCATGTAGAATATAGAGATATGACTCTAGCACCGGTGCTAGTGCATAATACAAAATATTGCTACGTCTGCCAAACAGTTTATGTTTTCATCTGCATCAAGCTGGATCCAGTTCATTTCTGTATAAAGTTGTGTTTTTCAACATTATAGTTGATTTCTGAGATCATTATTATGGATCCTGATGAGAAAAATCTGTCACGTTTCAGGGACTGATATTTACGAGTGTGTACGATTTGGTGCAGATCCAAATACAAATCTGGATCTAACGAACTTAAATGTGGTTTTATAAGGGGACGGTTGAGCCTTGGTGGAGGTATACACACTCTAATGACAGCATTTGAATCAACTGATACAAATACTGCTGCAGAACCTAAGCACTGATCATGAAATGCAAACTCAGATCCACGCTTGTGCATCTTTAAAAAAGCATTTTTAGTTCATTTTCATGAGCGTTTGTCAATGTGAACGTCTGCACTTACTGATGTTTTATAGGCTGTCATACCTGGTCCCAGCTGATAACGATAAAATTATCGACATTATCGACACTGAACAAAACTTTGACCCATCAAACATTATTTTTCCAGAGCTGACAACAGATGTCATGGCTTTATTCATCATGTTAATACATATTTCACATTTTCAAAACAATACAGAAATGTGTGCAATGTAATTCACACAACACTTTCATGCTAACTTTAGTTACAGTTTGGTATACTTTGAAAATGTATGATGTAAAGAGTTTTGCGTGACCCATTTCAAAACAACTGAAAAACAAAACCACAGCACTGCACAGATATTAAACAACGTAGCACCACACATTTGCTTTGTCTTGAAGAATACAACCCCATCATCCACACCGGCAAATTATCAGTTAATCTGATTTGCCTAATTGCTGTTTAACACTTCCCTAATCCAGTCCCCGAAGGAGGATACACTTGTGTAGACATCAGGGGTCCTGGGGTTCCCGCATCGCCGGCCAGAGAAGGAGACCACGCCTGCTGCAGCTCCATCACACACCAGAGGGCCACCTGAATCCCCCTTGAAGAGAAAAGATACATGTCACTTCACAGTAGGTGTGTTTAAAAATACTTTTTTTCCCCTGTGTTCAGTTTTGCTTGATCAATGTCCAGCCCGTTTACTTCCTCACCGCGCAGAAGCCTTGAAAAACTCTCGCTCCTACACCGCAAACCATTGATCTAGTGACGGGAACCGATCCCCATCTCCTACGACATGTCTGCAGTGACAGCGTGGTTACGTTGACTTCCTGAAGCGTGTTGGGTTTGGTTCCATCATCCCCTATGTCCCCCCAGCCGGCTGTGAGGCAGCGACTTCCTGTTGCCACCCTGCTCGTTTTCAGAGAGATCAGCTGCACTGCTGCAGTCAGTTGTGCGCTGCCGTTGAGCTGAGATGAGGGGATTGATGATTGAGAAATACAGAAAATGCATCAGGTTAGATGGATTTTGTGCAAGCTAGAGACAATAATGAAAATGTGAAAGTGCTGTGGACAACAGTTGAAACTGTTCTCACCTTCAGGAGCATGATGTCATTTGAATGGTTATCATACCTGGGATGGGGAATGGATCTGACAGTTCTGAATTCCTGCTTTGTACTCTCGTTAGCTGACAGGGAATCAACGCCGAGCACAACTGTGTATGTTCTAGAAATCACAATTTAATGAAGACCAGACATTAGATATGATGTCAAGGCTGCAAATACACAGAAATCATTTTTCACATTGGTCTGTGTTCAGATGTGTGACGCTGAGAATGAACACTGACTAGCTAGATTAACTTTGAGATTTAGATGGTTATTTTATCATTTATTGAGGACAGAGGTTCTTGAGGACAAATCCTTGTCATGTGTGATGAAATGTAGAGATAAGATTCAAAGTCCTTAACTTGTCCTTTACTTCCATAAAAAGGATATGTTTGGACTCTGCTTCAGTGGACATGTTGAGACATTCTAACGTTGGGTTAGAAGACCAGAGATAAAGATTGGGGTCTCAGTCTACTGTGTTTTATCTAATCTTGCCTCAAACATGTGACACACATGTGGTCTGTCAGAGAGTTTGTGGAAGAGTCTTTCTGTTCTCAGCTGAAGGCATTTTCGCTTCCCCTCGACTTAAAGAATACTTAAAATGTTGGTACGAATATATTAGTTTGGATAAATTTGATTTGCTTTGTTAATCATCAAACCAGCAGTTTATGAGGTTATTCTAACTCTTTGTGTTCAGTGCTTCAACAGGAAATCCACAACAGACTAATTTCAGTGAAAGTCAGAATATGCACAGTTTTTGCATGACGTCATCATCACTGTCAGTATATATCCTGCTTGCTGTACATAATTGTTAAAAATGTATAGAGTACAATGTATATATCTATACCCTGTCTTTGTGTTTATACAGTGTTTATTATTCATTTCATTCCACTAGTCCAAACCAGCCACCACAATGATAACTAAATAAAGTATAATTTTATAAAAATATTTTTGTACCATTCTTTAACCTAACCTAGTTTTTAGTTGTCCTGGTCCCTTGCTGTACGTCTATTTCTAAGTTAGTGCACTGAGAGCAATTTAATACCAGAGTCAATATCCTTGTATGTGCAGACATACTTGGCCCGATTGTGATTCTTTGTTTTCTCCGAGAATCTCAAATTCAGACAGAGATTGTTGTTATGAAGTTGAGGAAAATACGTCACTTTAAAATGATTCAAAATCTGAAGGTATCTGTTTTGGTTGTTGTTGTTGAAAGAAGTACGTTTTTGAGCTTACCCACGAATCTTACAATGAGCTGCCGTGAGCACAAAGTCTTCTTTTACCAGCGCTCCCCCACATTCATTGCGACCTCGGAGTTGCAGCGAAGCCATGTAGGGGCGTGAGTGGGGGGCGGCATCTCTACCGCCAACAATATGAGAACCATCAGCTCCTGAAACACAAAAGGCATCATTATTCAATTATTATAATCCAACTTAAATCACAAGTAGCTTTTCAATAGTTTTTTACCATATACAGAAACCAGAAAGAACAATTTTTTGCTTGTTTGATTCAGGATTATATCATAGAGAAGGTGTAGCTCACCATTTAGGACAAAGACCAGCAGGAGTAGGAAACTGACCGCCATGGTCCCTGCTCTGATCTGCCTTCCACTCTTGGTTTTATACATTTTCTGGAGAAGAAAACCTCTTGCTTATTTTGTGGTCTTTATTGCTTCAGTGAATGTGCTAACATGCTTTTTGTGAAGCTGTGACTAAAGACATGGGTTTATTTTCCAAACAGACTTTCGTAATTGATGCAAAGGACAGTTAAGGTTAATGCTTCAACAGCTTTAGTGGCTCATGATTCTCATTCACGTTTGCTATATGTCTACACTTTCAAGAATTAAGTGTAGAATTTAAAGTAAATATGTGTCAAAACAGTTGCTAATAAAAAAGAAACCAGATTTACACGCAGTAGAATCCATGACACCACCAAGGCCCAACAGTCCCTTTAAATTGAAACAAGTCTTGTATCAAGCGTCACATTTTGTATCTCAGCTACACTTAGTGGCAGTTACTGGTTCGCTCTACTTGTTACCATGTGTCTTCTCTATAAAACCTCATTTAAATGCACTAGATCCAGCTTTTCCTTTGAATCTTCACACTCGTTCAAACTATCTTGTGCAACTCACTTCTATTATCAACAGTATCATTAATAACCGTAATTTACTACAAGCGGGAACAAATACAAATACATCTACTGTAATAATTTTGGACTAATGAAGAAAACTGCAGAAACTACAGCAATTGGTGACAGTGATGAGTTGAAGTTCATACTCTTTTTCAGCAAAGTTCAACAGTTAAGATGAATGGAAATTTATCAGTTAAATGTGGCCTTTGTTATTGCTTAATTAATGGCAGTTATATCAGTTTCCTCTTTTCTACAAGGTTACATTACTTGTGTTTTTTAAAAAACAGTTTTGAAGAAGGAATGTGGTTTTGAGCCATGCAACATACCACAGCTTTAAACTGAACTCGTTTGTTGGGAACAGAAAGTACACCTTTATTAAATTCTCCAGAAAAACTGTATTAAACTTTGATGAATGTTCTTGTTGAATATGACGTGAATCAGGAAATAACAGCATTTCTCAAACGAATGTAACAATGATTAGTTAGTTTGCAAACATTCTAGACATGGAATGAGAAGGAATTTTGATTGATATTTATGCAGGTATCATATGATATTCTATAGTCTATGGCAGGGGTCAGCAACCTAAGGCACGCATTCCAATAATGGCACGCGGCGCCATAATCATTGGCAAACTTATTAACCCTTGTGTTGTCCCTTCTTCCCCCGGCTGTTGGCCCCCTCACATAGCCCACCCCATATTAGGATGCACACGTAGGGCAATAGACAAGTGAGCAGCCCTTGCAGATGTATTTGTTACACCCTCGGCACGCGGTGTGAGTTTTACAGTCCTTCTTCCTGGGGCATATCTGACACCTCTTCCTCTTACTCGCCACAAGCGGGGCTGCTGCTAGGGCTATGGAGGATGCCGGACTCTCGGGTCGAGTGTCGTAGTTGTTGTGGTCAAGAGCTCTCTGTGCGGCAGCGGCAGCGACTTTTACAGCCTTCACAACTGTGGCGGACGCTTCCATGCGGGGGATGCACTCCCTTCGTGCGATGAACGGAGTCACAAGAGCCTTTCCCAGCTGCTCTAGGAACACCCTCCGCTTGTTCCGCTTGCCCGGCATCCAGTCTGGGTTGATCTCTCTCCATATCACGAAGGCGTTGTAGGAAGAGACGTCGATAATGTTGGGAAAGACGACCAGGGGCCAGCGCGCAGTCATCCTCCTGCAGCTGTACGTTCCGATCACCTTGTCTAGGATGTCCACGCCACCTTTGTTGCGGTTGTAGTCCAGGACGAAGACCAGTTTCCCATCCTTGCGGCCGCTGACATCGGCCTTGGTGTGCCACCCATGACTTGATCCTGTATTTACTGACGGAACGGACACCGGCCTAGGGAGAAAATCAGGAGGAGAAGAGATTGGAGGAGATGAGATGACATAACATAACATAATATAATAATATAAAATGAAAAAAGACTAACCTCTGAACGGAACCAGTTGCTCGTCCACGGTCACTTCGGGCCCCGGGTTGTAGAGGCGCGGTAGCCGCACCACCCACGTGTCCCAGACCTCTCGCATGGCCGCCAATTTGTCTGTGACTCGTCTCATGCATCTCGTCTCGCGGACGTCAAAGCACAGTAGTCTGGAGTACGTGTGGAAGAGTTTTAGGGGCATCGTGGCATGAAATATCGCCCGGCCACTCTCGGCGTCTCACAGGCTGGCGGCGGGCTCGCCCCGGGACCTGTACACGCCCGCTAAGATAAGCAGCCCTATGTAGGCGTGCAGGTCGGTCTCATCCATCCCTTTCCATTCGTCGCCGTATTTTCGGCGACCCTCCCGATTCGTCATCTCCAGGATGATGTTCTTTACCGTCGGCGTGATGAACAGGTGGAACTTCGAGGCTAGGTCACCAGTGTGGGTCGTCGCGTGGAGCGTGGGGCCCGTGGGGACCCCGCTTTGAGCTGCAGCAGAGGAAGAGGAATAGGAGGAGGAGGAGCAGCGGCCCTCTTCTCGGCCATATGCCCTTGAGGACCATGTTATTTCCCCATTTCTTGACGGGAAGGTCTCTCTTTCTACGAGTCCGGTGGTGTCGCCGTGGTCTTGTCCTCCTTCTTCTTCTTCAAAGGATGACGAATCTGCAGAAGCATCACCCACTGGGTCGTAGTCTTCATCGCCGTCTTCGTAGTCACCGTCGTCTTCGTCGTCTTCGTCTTCATCGCCGTCCTCTCTGTCTTCTTCTCGGTCTGCTTTTCTGTCTGCTTCTCGGTCTGCTTCTCCATCTCCTTGTCCATCTGCTTCTCTTTCTGGCTCTTTCGCGTCATCTTTCGGGTTCAGAGGATGGTTGCTGGGAGAATAGCTGTTGGAGAACCTGTTCTCTGGTGAAACGCTCCTGATGCAACATCGTGCCATGGTCCGGGAGGGGGGCACGTGGAGAATGATGCGCTGGCTTCTTTGAGGGTCTAATGTACCCCCCCTAGATTACAATTGAAATCAGGTGTGGGTCTAAATGACCCCACAGAGCACCACAGCGCCCTCTCTGGGGGTCTAAATGACCCCCCAGGAGACACACACACACACACACTCTGGGTCAATCCGACCCAGGAACAACACAAGGGTTAAAGAAATGTTCAAAGGTTTTGCCGTCAAGCAGCCTGTATTATTTAGCTTGATTGATGTTAACACCTCCCAGCCACTAGGTGCCAGTAATGCGCCATAGGCTGGATGCCAGTTCGCATTTTCTCACATGAATCTCTGTGAAGTGCAGCCGTTCATGTGGGTTGAGGATGGCAACCCCGCTGTCTAAAAAAATGAAGGTACGGGCATTTCAGCCCTCATGGGCAGAAGACTATGGCTCTGTTTTTCATAAGGGCCGTGGTGTGTGCACGTTATGTTTTGAAAATGTTGTGTGAGGAACGTCCAGTGTTAAGCGCCACTTTGAGACAAAGCACGAAAGAAGTTTCAAAGATCAGGCAGACAAGGGAGAATCGATCAAACGTGCAGTGTCCAGGTATGAGAAGCAAGCCAACTCTCTCAAAGTCTTTGAAGCAAGCTTTCGCAATTCTGAATATAAGTGTGGTTGGTGGGGTTAACCACATATTATTAGTATCATATCATCATATCACACTTCATTTTTTACTCTCCCATAAAAGCACAACTAAAACATTTGTCTAGAGATATTTGAGCTGATTTTTACACCCAAACACCCAATTTGCTGGTGATAGAACACAACACACACACCCAGTGGCTGAAGTTTGCCCTTTTACCTCCACCAATGAGGTAATATTTTAATCTGTATCTCCATTAAGCCCCTCCCCATTCCATGAATTTATTTGATCACTTCCTTTAACATTGCAATATTCAGCCTTTCTCAACTTTTTTGTAAATTTGTCAGAGGAATAATCTTCTTGATGAAAAAAATCAAATGCAAAATCAAGACTCTTTGATGTAAATTAACTCTAGAGATTCCACTGAAACATGCATTAGAGTTCTGTAGCAAACTGCAGTAGATGAAACACAGCCAACCATTATTTGATCATTAGAGGGTCGCCAAACAAAAATCCAAACAATAGGTCTGTTATCCCTCTACAAATGATTCACTGTGCAGTAATTCATTATTGCCTCAACTTATCCATATCTATATCATATGTGCTACATAATGAGTCATTTCAGTTTTAGGCCTGACCTCATATGTCTTCTCCTTTCAGTGTTGATACAAATATAATATATAATTAGAAAATTACATAGTTTGCTACAAATAGAGTATTTAACTGACTCTGGGAAATTGTGTGACTGTCCTGTATGTTCTTGTAAAGAAGATAAAGATCATAAAACATGTGAAACACACACAACTGTGGCCGAGGGGGTAGAGCGGTTGTCCTCTAACCAGTAGGTCGGCAGTTTAATCAATGTCTCCCCCATCTGCATGCTGAAGTGACCTTGGGCAAGATGCTGAACCCTGAATTACTCCTCATAGAAAAACCATGATCATAGATGCATTGTGTGAGTGTGTCTGAATGGCAATTACCTGTACAGTGAAACTGCTTTGAGTGGTCATCAAAACTAGAAAAGCGCTATAACAATACAGACCATTCACCATGTTTCTTTATTTTACATTTTCAGTTAAAGACTCATCACAACATTTGTGGAGAGGAGATACATGTATCTTAAAGCAACACCATGTAACTTTTACTTAGCGGCAGGGCCCTCTGCAGCCACATATGCTGAGTATGTTTTCTCAAATAGGGAAAAAACATTCTGTTGACTGGATCTCTGACTGCGTTAACCCACTCATGAACTGAAACAGTGGATATTACCCATGCCCCCCAGCTTCCTGAACCAGAGGAGATGCCACTTTAACAAATACACCAAACTCTGTTTGGAATTTTTCATATTCTTTGCTGAAAACCAAAGCTAACCACATTTTTACTGAGTTCTAAGTGTTTGAACTGATCTACAGTTCAGCATTAGTTCTGTTGCTGGGCCTGATTCTGGCAATTTAAACTGCAACTATCAGTTGGTTACGCTTTTCTCATAGGAGATAACCAAAGCTTTATAGAGCAAGAAAAGGCATTCAAGGAGAGGAGTGGCACTATTCTCCATATTCCATGTCTCTGTACCATCAATCTAATTTTGAAGCTGCTAAGGTTATTCTAAGGTCAAAAAAATTGCATAGTGTTGCTTTTTGTCTTTTTTATGGAAGGACAGGAAGCACCTGGCAGAAACCTTTGTTTGTGTCATATCCACCTACCAGTGGTGGCTTGTTAATACAAGGTGGGGGTGCCGTGCCCTCCAACACTCTGAGACAAAACCCCTTTTTAAATATGTAAGACATATTTTAATTAGATAATAATACTTTACTCGTACAATGCACCTGGTAGACCGTAAGCACCTGAGAGCATTCCATAGAAATTATTTTCAAATTGTATTTGGTTAATTTCTGTCTAAATACATATACTTCCTGGTGTGGGGCGGGGCAAAATGGATGTGAATGTGGGTCCTTAAACTTTTGTCAACCACGGAACCTGAGACTGCTCTTTAATTGGTTGTTGTGGATTTTCCAGAGGCTCTCTGCACCCCAGACACTCCCACTTTTATTTCCAGCAAATAGGTATTCATTTCTGTTTTTTTTTGTCTACTGTGATTGGTCGACCCTCACAGGTAAATCGCCTCTCACTTAATTACTTCTGCTGTGAGCTGACCAGCAAAGATATGGTCACCTCAAGTGGAACAAGGCGTTCACTCGAAGAAAAAAATTGAACTTGGTGCAGATCGCCCGACTGACAGATTCAGCAGCCGACAATTTATGAGGACTTACATCCGGGGCTCCTGCCACTCCAGTCTGTTTGCCACCACAATCATTGGCATAGCTACCACTCTCAGCTCATCAACAACTTTACAAGGACATCTTGTGGAACCCTCTCCAGTTACACAGCACTCTCCCTTTTTATTATAGATTCATTTGAAGACTTGTAACACAGACACAGAAGCTAACAGTCTGGTGGAGAAAGTACTTAAACGTCTTTCTCAAGCAAAAGTACAAATAAACAGACAAAAATCTTACTAAGTTAAAGCAAAAATAAGTTTTCTACTTGACCAAAAGTAAGTAAGTATTTGGTTTTAATATACTTAAAGTATTAAAAGTACTTGTAGAGAGTAGCCTATTCCCGAAGGCAATGGTCTACTTAGAAGATCTTTTGAATTGGAGAATAGGCTACTAGATTAATCTATTACATCTTTAACTGCTATAACGGTATTCTGTTTAAGACAAGAATGGTACTGACTCTTTCATATTAACAAAGAATGTTGCGGATGTTTCTACTGAGAATATTTACATTGTCATATTATTTAATGACTGAGTCTCAGCGGTGGCCTTGGTGAGAGCTGCTGCTCTGATTGGATCAATGATTCACTATTATTATTGATTACTTTCCAAACTATAAAAGAAATACATGAATTTAACTTAAATACGTTTTTTTGAAATGTAGGGAAGTAAAAAGTACAGATACTTGCCGATATATGCAGTAAAGTAAATGTGAAAAGTACCTAAAACAAAATCGACTAAACACAGATACATGAAGTAAATGTACTTTTGTTACATCCCACCACTATTCAAAATACATTCTTGAGTAAGAAGCAAAATCTGAGCCCTTAAAAAATAAATAATTAAATCGAAAATCAACGTTCATATAAATTAAACCAATGGTGGAATTAAAAAAACAAATGTTAAAATAAATCAATCTCAGCATGTAGAATATAGTAGATATGACTCTAGCACCGGTGCTAGTGCATAATACAAAATATTGCTACGTCTGCCAAACAGTTTATGTTTTCATCTGCATCAAGCTGTGGATCCAGTTCATTTCTGTATAAAGTTGTGTTTTTCAACATTATAGTTGATTTCTGAGATCATTATTATGGATCCTGATGAGAACAATCTGTCACGTTTCAGGGACTGATATTTACGAGTGTGTACGATTTGGTGCAGATCCAAATACAAATCTGGATCTAGCGAACTTAAATGTGGTTTAATAAGGGGACGGTTGAGCCTTGGTGGAGGTATACACACTCTAATGACAGCATTTGAATCAACTGATACAAATACTGCTGCAGAACCTAAGCACTGATCATGAAATGTAAACTCAGATCCACGCTTGTGCATCATTAAAACAGCATTTTTAGTTCATTTTCATGAGCGTTTGTCAATGTGAACGTCTGCACTTACTGATGTTTTATAGGCTGTCATACCTGGTCCCAGCTGATAACGATAAAATTATCGACATTATCGACACTGAACAAAACTTTGACCCATCAAACATTATTTTTCCAGAGCTGACAACAGATGTCATGGCTTTATTCATCATGTTAATACATATTTCACATTTTCAAAACAATACAGAAATGTGTGCAATGTAATTCACACAACACTTTCATGCTAACTTTAGTTACAGTTTGGTATACTTTGAAAATGTATGATGTAAAGAATTTTGCGTGACCCATTTCAAAACCACTGAAAAACAAAACCACAGCACTGCACAGATATTAAACAACGTAGCACCACACATTTGCTTTGTCTTGAAGAATACAACCCCATCATCCACACCGGCAAATTATCAGTTAATCTGATTTGCCTAATTGCTGTTTAACACTTCCCTAATCCAGTCCCCGAAGGAGGATACACTTGTGTAGACATCAGGGGTCCTGGGGTCTCCGCATCGCCGGCCAGAGAAGGAGACCACGCCTGCTGCAGCTCCATCACACACCAGAGGGCCACCTGAATCCCCCTTGAAGAGAAAAGATACATGTCACTTAACAGTAGGTGTGTTTAAAAATACTTTTTCCCCCCTATGTTCAGTTTTGCTTGATCAATGTCCAGCCCGTTTATTATTCTCACCGAGCAGAAGCCTTGAAAAACTCTCGCTCCTACACCGCAAACCATTGATCTAGTGACGGGAACCGATCCCCATCTCCTACGACATGTCCGCCGTGACAGCGTGGTTACGTTGACTTCCTGAAGCGTGTTGGGTTCGGTTCCATCATCCCCTATGTCCCCCCAGCCGGCTGTGAGGCAGCGACTTCCTGTTGCCACCCTGCTCGTTTTCAGAGAGATCAGCTGCACTGCTGCAGTCAGTTGTGCTCTGCCGTTGAGCTGAGATGAGGGGATTGATGATTGAGAAATACAGAAAATGCATCAGGTTAGATGGATTTTGTGCAAGCTAGAGACAATAATGAAAATGTGAAAGTGCTGTAGACAACAGTTGAAACTGTTCTCACCTTCAGGAGCATGATGTCATTTGCATGTTTATCATACCCGGGATGGGGAATGGATCTGACAGTTCTGAATTCCTGCTTTGTACTCTCGTTAGCTGACAGGGAATCAACGCCGAGCACAACTGTGTATGTTCTAGAAATCACAATTTAATGAAGACCAGACATTAGATATGATGTCAAGGCTGCAAATACACAGAAATCATTTTTCACATTGGTCTGTGTTCAGATGTGTGACGCTGAGAATGAACACTGACTAACTAGATTAACTTTGAGATTTAGATGGTTATTTTATCATTTATTGAGGACAGAGGTTCTTGAGGACAAATCCTTGTCATGTGTGATGAAATGTAGAGATAAGATTCAAAGTCCTTAACTTGTCCTTTACTTCCATAAAAAGGATATGTTTGGACTCTGCTTCAGTGGACATGTTGAGACATTCTAACGTTGGGTTAGAAGACCAGAGATAAAGATTGGGGTCTCAGTCTACTGTGTTTTATCTAATCTTGCCTCAAACATGTGACACACATGTGGTCTGTCAGAGAGTTTGTGGAAGAGTCTTTCTGTTCTCAGCTGAAGGCATTTTCGCTTCCCCTCGACTTAAAGAATACTTAAAATGTTGGTACGAATATATTAGTTTGGATAAATTTGATTTGCTTTGTTAATCATCAAACCAGCAGTTTATGAGGTTATTCTAACTCTTTGTGTTCAGTGCTTCAACAGGAAATCCACAACAGACTAATTTCAGTGAAAGTCAGAATATGCACAGTTTTTGCATGACGTCATCATCACTGTCAGTATATATCCTGCTTGCTGTACATAATTGTTAAAAATGTACAGAGTACAATTTATATATCTATACCCTGTCTTTGTGTTTCTACAGTATTTATTATTCATTTCATTCCACTAGTCCAAACCAGCCACCACTATAATCATATATTAATTTAATACTGTATTATAAATACAATGATAACTAAATAAAGTATAATTTTATAAAAATCCTAACCTAGTTTTTAGATGTCCTGGTCCCTTGCTGTACGTCTATTTCTAAGTTAGTGCACTGAGAGCAATTTAATACCAGAGTCAATATCCTTGTATGTGCAGACATACTTGGCCTGATTGTGATTCTTTGTTTTCTCCGAGAATCTCAAATTCAGACAGAGATTGTTGTTATGAAGTTGAGGAAAATATGTCACTTTAAAATGATTCAAAATCTGAAGGTGTCTGTTTTGGTTGTTGTTGTTGTAAGAAGTACGTTTTTGAGCTTACCCACGAATCTTACAATGAGCTGCCGTGAGCACAAAGTCTTCTTTCACCAGCGCTCCCCCACAGTTATGGCGACCTCGGAGTTGCAGCGAAGCCATGTAGGGGCGTGAGTGGGGGGCGGCATCTCTACCGCCAACAATATGAGAACCATCAGCTCCTGAAACACAAAAGGCATCATTATTCAATTATCATAATCCAACTTACATCATATGTAGCTTTTAATTTTTTTCTTTCATATACAGAAACCAGAAAGAAAAAATGTTTGCTTGGTTGATTCAGGATTATATCATAGAGAAGGTGTAGCTCACCATTTAGGACAAAGACCAGCAGGAGTAGGAAACTGACCGCCATGGTCCCTGCTCTGATCTGCCTTCCACTCTAGGTTTTATACATTTTCTGGAGAAGAAAACCTCTTGCTTATTTTGTGGTCTTTATTGCTTCAGTGAATGTGCTAACATGCTTTTTGTGAAGCTGTGACTAAAGACATGGGTTTATTTTCCAAACAGAGTTTCATAATTGAGGTTCCTCAAAGCCAAATGGCCTTAATAGCCTGACAAAGCACAGAGTTGGTCCTCCTCTCAGGAGCTATTACTTCTATGGCTGAGCCATTTAGGCAATTAAAGTTGAACTTGCATATTAGTGTGGAGAGGATGGACGCCACTGTTGCTCCTCCATATCCGCCATCAAATCATGTCAAGCTGCTCATTCAAACTATCTTGTGCAACTCACTTCTATTATCAACAGTAACATTAATAACCATAATTTACTACAATATGCTACAGCGGGTAAAAAATACAAATATATTTACTTAATAATTTTGGACTAATGAAGCATTGCAACTTTTTAAAATGATAGAACAATATGTTATTGTAAATCTTTACTTTACAAACTACAGCAATTGGTGACAGTGATGAGTTGAAGTTCATACTCTTCTTCTGCAAAGTTCAACAGTTAAGATGAATGGAAATTCATCAGATAAATGTGGCCTTTGTTATTGCTTAATTAATGACAGTTATATCAGTTTCCTCTTTTCTACAAGGTTACATTACTTGTGTTTAAAAAACAGTTTTGAAGAAGGAATGTGGTTTCGAGTCATGCAACATACCACAGCTTGAAACTGAACTCATCTGTTGAGAAAAGAAAGTACACCTTTATTAAATTCACCAGAACTGTATTAAACTTTGATGAATGTTCTTGTTGAATATGACGTGAATCAGGAAAGAACAGCATTTTAACGCTGTTGAATTTGTATTGAGCTCAAGTAAACCCAGGAAAAACTATTACATTTTTTATTGACTTGTGATATGAAGAATGTTATCATAGGAAACAAATGAAGACAATGTTTTAAGGTATTTTGCAACAAACACTGAAAGATTGACTTAAACACAAACATATTTCCCCTCAGGCAACATTAATTAATCAGAAGGAATGGAAGAAAGGAAATAAAGAAAATGCATAAAAAACAAATTATTAGATTGTATAAACACACATACAAGCACATGCAGTACATATACACTCATGAATTAAAATGAATAGAAATAATAACAATACATGCAAAAATAAACAACAAATAAATGCAAGAAAGAAAATGAAAAAAATGGATGAGGACTCGGAGCTCAAATGAATTTAACAATGATTAGTTAGTGTGCAAACATTATAGACAATGAGAAGGAATTTTGATTGATATTTATGCAGGTATTATATGATAGTCTATAGTCTATGGGGTTTAAATCCTACTCGAGCCCAAATGTCTTTGTCTCCTTCAGTATCATATCATCATATCACACTTGAGAAGCAAGCCAACTCTCTCAAAGTCTTTGAAGCTAGCTTTCGCAATTCTGAATATAAGTGTGGTTGGTGGGGTTAACCACATATTATTAGTGTCATATCATCATATCACACTTCATTTTTTACTCTCCCATAAAAGCACAACTGAAACATTTGTCTCGAGATATTTGAGCTGATTTTTACACCCAAACACCCAATTTGCTGGCGATAGAACACAACACACACACCCAGTGGCTGAAGTTTGCCCTTTTACCTCCACCAATGAGGTCATATTTTCATCTGTATCTCCATTAAGCCCCTCCCCATTCCATGAATTTATTTGATCACTTCCTTTAACATTGCAATATTCAGCCTTTCTCAACTTTTTTGTAAATTTGTCAGAGGAATAATTCTTGATGAAAAAAATGAAATGCAAAATCAAGACACTTTTTTGTATATGAACTCTAGAGATTCCACTGAAACATGCATTAGAGTTCTGTTGCAAACTGCAGTAGATGAAACACAGCCAACCATTATTTGGTCATTAGAGGGTCGCCAAACAAAATCCAAACAATAGGTCTGTTATCCCTATAAGATAATGTCAGAGGGTGAAACAGCAGAACCTTCTGTAACCATGCATTGTGCCAGTAGCAGATAAGCTAAGTTAACCTTTATATACAGCAGTGTGCTCATTAAGTGTCCCTGTGGTTTTCTTTTTCTTCATCTCAACTTCTTTAGCCATATCCTCTCTGCATCAGTGCATTACAGTAATAGGTACATGTGGTCAGTGAAGAAATTAGTGGTCATGCAGTATTGCCTTTGTTGCAGTGAATTCAAAGCTTGTGGTTCTTCTGCCTTCACATAGGCTACACTTTTTAACACATTTATTTCCCAATTTTCATTATTAATTTAGCATCTTTAGACCTGTAGGTTTATGTTCACCTTTCTTTGCAGTTCTCTGGAAAGACCTTCTTCTGACTTTATAGTTTTGACGTTTGCGATGTTGTTAGCTTTTGTCACTGGGATGCTGCACCAAAACTAGATGAGCAACAGAAAAACTACTGGACTGATTACCACAAAACTTGGTGGAAGGATGCAGAATGAGCCAGTGGAATTTTGTGACTGATGGGTCTTGGAGGAGGTATGCGCTCGACCGAGTGCCATTCTTGTTCATTTTGCATTTTTTGAGCATTCATCTCTGTATGTAGTTGCGATATCCCTGGGAATTCTCAGCCCGCTCTCTTTCATTGTTTGGACTCCACTCAGCTGCTTAATCCTAAATGAACTTTGGTTAGCTCTGCCATTGAGGTCATTTTTTTCACTCCTGTCGATTTGTATGTGCATTGGTTTTTATGTAAGATTGATTTTAAGCAGGATTACACAATATCTAATCATTGGATTTCCAAGAAGTTTAGTGCAAAGATGATGTGCAAGAACACCTTAAATTTTGGTGTGGATGCAGATCAGGGGGCAGAGCCAGGAATTACTTTTTATTTTATTTTTTATATTGACATTTTTCAACACTTTCGTCATTTTCCCAGTAAATAATTCATGGCACTTGATGACAAAAAAAGGATATCATACCAATAATTACATTTTAAGGGGACTGTTAGGCTGAGGCGTGTGCTCTACTGAGGGCTATTTGATGAATTGAACTGAAAGATAAAATGAATCTACTGTTTAAATATGAACTTTGAGCTGTTGTTGGTTTTGTCAATGTGATACTGTACACCAAAACTAAATTAGCAACAGAAACCACAGTCTCAAGCTCCCAACTGGAATCTTACAGTCACATTTATGATCCAAATTCTTTACTTAATTTAACCATTAACAGTGAGCAATCTGAAGAAACATTCGGACTCAACCTCTGTGTTTCTCCTGACCCCAGTGGAACAAGCCACTTAGTGACCTTGATTATAATCATGTGTGAATCAAGTATTCTCACTGAATACTGTGGCTGTTTAACAAACAGGCATGAATTGTGTGCAGAGGAGTCACCCGGTGAAATGTATGGATGAACATTTTGATGAAAAAATGTGCAAATATCAAGGGCACATGAGGAAGAGCCTCAAAGCATGGAAACATGCAGTGGAGATCTTCCAGTGGTTCATACAGTGGCAACATATCATAAGTGAACCTTTGTAGTTCACATGTATGTATAAATGTGTATAATCTGTGGTCAGAGCTTCATCAGGTTACAGTAATGAAAAAAATACCACAATCTCTTATGAGTAAAAAATAACCTATTATCTCTTTTCATCTCCAAAAAAGACTTTCAATAAAGAATAATTCAAAAAAATTCACTGGAAGCAACTGGAAGAGCTTAGATAGTCACCAGTCCACAGTGAGACAAGCTGTCTATGAATGGATATGAGTCCATTCTTCGGCGAGAGGTGGGCGCCCCGCTAACGTGGTTTCAGAGGAACGACACAAAATGCACAGTGAGGGGAAGAAAAAAAAGACACTCAGAGTAACAGCTGGAACAACCCATGAGTCTACCATTTAGAAATCAGGATGCATGTGACTTCTTCTTGTCATCTGCCCCACTTATCGTCCATCATTAGGCTGTAGTACTTTCAGTCAGTTGCCGTATGCAGTGTATTGCAGTGCTGGTCAAAGACTAGATAAAAACTATGGCACATTAATGTTGTTATTATTATTTAATCGACAGAACTTTGTTTATTCAATAATCTGCTCATATGGTGGTACTTGATTTTACTGTTTCCCTTTTTCATTCATAAATCCACCTCCGCTCCAGCCTCACACGTTTGTGTCATGTATTGTAAGAACTGTTAACAACCCTAGTTGTTAAATTTAACCTTAATGCATTATCTCTTTACACATCACCATTTAGATACCATCAATGTAGTAACATATAGAGCTCCACTGATACTGTTACATTGGTCAGTTCTTTGTAATGTCCAGTAGAGGGGGCCAGAGTTCGTTATAATACTTTTAAAGTTACTCTGCTTTTGACCATCAGAAGGAGCCACCCTTCCATCAGTACAAATTGAAAATGAATTGAGTCGTCTAATGAATGTTACTTCCTGCAGCCCACTGACCTCTGTGGTACATTCAAATAACCCATTTCAAGCAAAACAGTTTGAATACAATCCAATACAAATACTTAATATTTATTATGAGGGACAAGGTATAGAAATTATTCATGCTGCTGTGGACTGATATTCAGAAACAGAAATACTTGAAAGTAATGATTTTTAAATCAACACACTTATTAGATTAGTTTGATGAATGAAGCAAATACCAAGAATAACCAGAGAAGCTCTTTGAATTCATGCTTTCATATCAATACAAAGAATTTATATTCCTTTCTTGTACAGTTGCTATCTCCATCAGCCTTAATCTACAAAATAATGATGACAGACTATTTGGTTTCCCGTGATCAGTCGGATTGATGATACATTCATGTGAACTGGCCTTAAAAAGAGCTTGTGACAACAACCACAGCAGATTTTTCCTGAGGTTTTCAAGCTCAGAGACGAAACTGTACATTGCAGAGCTTCAGTCGATTCAAGCCTCAATTCTGTCGCCACTGAGTCTGGTGCTGAGGATGGAGAAGTATGTTAGTCAGCATTTATATTTAATGTACAGGCTTTGTCAATATACTGTCAAGATTTGTCCTTTGGACGCTATGTATTGAGTGCAATAAGAGTTTACAGTGGTTTGACTCTGTATGAATGTCCTAATGTACTGGAGGAAAAAACCTCTAAAGTTTGTATGTTTGCTACTATGAGTGAAATTACATGTTGAGGAGACAGCACTGTAAAAAATGCATGGACTTAATACACATGACAGAATTTGTGAGAGGTGTGTGTCAGTATGAAGCGATTTCAAAATGGAAAAAAACATAGACTGTGATTTCTCCACATTTGAGCATTTTATTGACTATGACTCTATACAGCCCCTGTTACAAAGGAAAAATAAAGAAAACAATCGACAGATGAAAAAATACATCATAATTTAAAATCAAATTGAAATAACATATAAAACTGTTAAATTTGAATAATAAAAACTAAATGAATATATTAAACTTAGTATGTATGTGTTAAAATCCATGGGTCACCTTTATATAATATTGGTCTGAAAGTCTGAACTATCCCCCAAAAAATGTTCACTTCTGAAACCACAGTGTCCCTGTATGATTTTTTAATCCATCGTTTTAACCAGTGACATGACAGACTTTGAGTATAGTCAGACACAAGCCAAGGATTGTAATCAAAACAAAAATCGTCTCATCTACTTTATATCAAAAAGAGTATTTTTACATGTGCTGTATGTTCAGGAAAGAACATCCACCTGTTCATCTTTGAACTGAAAAAAAACCTAAACTGCAGTGTTGAAGAAAAACCTCTCCATGCATGCAGTGGTGAAACACAGAGTCTGTCTTGTTTCACTGGCATGAAGAATTACTTCACACTCAGCAGGGCTTGAGGGGCAGGGTGGATAGGCTTTGGCACCGCTGGAACTTTGCATGAAGCAGCACTGACTTTGGTCTTTTCCAGCCACTAACAGCCAAAGACAACCTCATGATGTTGACTGGGACGTTGGCCAACATGTGACTGGCCTGCCTCAGCTGGCTAAACTCTACACTGCTGTGTGCCCCTTTAGGATGCCACCACCTTTTCTGTGATCTTTTATATGTGGACATTTTTGCTATTGTCTTTTCATTGCATTCATTACTATAAACTACAATGTTACATCTGTGTGAAAAACAGTGGGATAGTGCCACATACAGAAACTGAATAAAGTGAAAGGATGAATTGAGGGCCCACACATGTCTCCCAAGGATGTGGTTAGACTACATGGTCTGTCCCTCTTTCCTCTCTCCCCCCTTTCTCCCCCCTCTTCTCTGCTCTCACCCCAAATGGTTGAGAAAGTTGACCTCCAGTTCTGTTTGGCGTTTTCTTCCTGTTAAAAGAGATTTTTTTTCTCTCTCAACAGTTGCCAAGTGCGGCTTATTGTAGGAATCGTTGGGTTTCTCTCTAAACTATTATATGAACATGACCTTATGATAGAGAGTGTCTTGCGTTAAACAAATATACTTGAATTGAAATGAAGGTCAATATAGATTCATCCATCCGTCAATTATCCATATCACTTATCCTTTGAGGATCGTGGGGGAGTTGGAGCCAATCCCAGCGGACATCGGCTGAGAGGCAGGGTGCATCCTGGACAGGTCGCCACCGAATCCCAGGGCCAGCATACAGAGGCAGACAACAATCCACATTCTCACCTATAGTCAATTTGGAGCCTCCAATAAACCTTATCCCAATTTGCATGTTTTATGACAGTGGGAGGAAGTTGGAGAACCAGGAGAAAACCAACATCAAACACGCAGAGAACATGCAATCTCCACACAGAAAGACCAAACTGGGATGTGAACTGGGACTGCGACAGTTCTAACCACTGCACCACCGTGTCAGTTCTTCCAATTCAGACATACCGCAGATATTGAAACAATAAAATCAGTTGATTTTATTGAACAATGTAATGCAATCAAGGGCGGCAGCAGTTTTTCATTGAAGTTATAGTTATTGGTGCAAGACAGTATTATATAGCCTCATGCTGATCTCTATTATGAAATGCACACGTATCCCTGCTTTTAATATTCATATATTTGTGCTCTAACTGAGTTGGACATGTTAAGATTGATTAAGATACCAGGTTTGTGAACGTTCAGGCATTCGGTTTAGGACATTTGCTAACACTCTTATATATTTACATTAAATTGAAGTAGTAGCAGCAGCAGTAATTGTACATGAACTGTTCTGTGTAAATTGTGGCCCCTTACGGCCCCCCGATTTAGAAAACTCCTAGAGCCGCCACTGTAGAGCTCACTAATTAGCACATGACATCTTGTTTGTTTAAACTCAAGTCTCTATTGGTTGTCGTGGCAACCTCACTGTGGAGACAAGAGTCCAGAAAGTCTCTGAAGGAATAATGAAATATCAACACATGAAGTAGAAGTGTTTTACAATAATTTAGTCTGATGTCACATGCTGACACCAATGTTGTGACATCATAATACTTGTTTATTGACCCATATTAGATGTTCTCTCATCTGCTTTCCCTTCTTTTCCTTTCATTCGTTCTGATTCATCAGAGTCATCTTTCCGTTCATCTCTCGACCTCGTCCCCTGGTGTCTGGCACACTTGCAGGCATCCAGAGAATGCCTGACATGGGGTTTGGCCGGTCTGCACCACATACCTGCAGCGTGGCATGGCACAGCTTTAGGGGAATTGTGGCGCATGTGCCACTCAGCAGCCCTGTCTGATGTCCACTAAGTGGCTTCAGACATGAGCACTAATCCACTCAGTGATGAGAAGGCTGCAGCCTGATGGCTCTGCTGCAGGCTGCCAAAATTGTCCAAGCATAGTCTCAGGGTCAGACAGAGCACAATGGAGACAAACCTTGAGGCTTCAAAGGGAATTATTGTAACTTCAGTGAAGTTATATTTCCTTTGCAGGAATTTGACTGTGATGAATCAATTTGTTCATGTTGTCCCTCTGTTTTATGAAATCTTTATTTGGAAAAGGAGACTGAGGACCATGAACTCTGTCTTTGCCTTCTCTTATGTGCATCAGTTCACAAACACACACAGTAAATAGAGGATTTATTAAAAGACACAACATGTTAATATGAGAGTTGTTTTTGACTGAGCAAAGCTAAATGACAAAATTCTATGACTTAACTGTGACCGTGTTAAATCTTGGGAAACATTTTTTTATCACATGGCACACTTTCTACAAGGACACTGCTGATTGTATCTGTTGTGCTTTGTGAACATAAAGGCTACAGCGAGTCGTCTGGAAAAGACGACCAACTCATTTTTGCATCACTTCTCATTGGAATGAGAATTTAGCTGAAACACTGAATAGGTTCTGTTTTCTTATTAATTTTGGTCATGGACATAGCGTGTACCCAATAACCACACACACACACTCAAATGCACACATGCTCGCAAGCTCACATGCACTCTCTTCCATCGTCCACCCTTGAGTCCATCTATTCAGCATTATAACTTGGGCTGTTTTTGTAACAAAACAAGGCCTAATCCTAAATTCAGGGAACTGTGAATGTGCTTCAACAAATGGCAGACAAATGAGAAGGATTAGCGAGGGCCTGTGAAAGAGTGAAAGGTTTGCCATTGATCTACGGTGGTCCTGTTCTCTTTCAGGGCCACTCGGTTTGAAAACCCCACTGAGTAAGAGCATACAGGGCCACTCCAGAGCCCCCTAGGCCACCGAGAGACACACAACAGCCACAATTAGTCTCAGGAGCTGTAATGGCAATTCAATAAGCGCTTTAAAATTGTGCCTTAGTCTGACTGCCACCCCCCAACCCCTCCCAACCCTCCCATTTTCGTCTACATACATAAGATTGGTATTATGAGTGGCGAGGGGCTCTTTTTTTCTTTCCCACCCACCACAGTTCTTTTCAGTCACTCCGCGAGAAAATGACCACACAGGGTTTCAAAGGTTCCAGAGGCTGTGGTTTGTTGTCGCTGAAGCAGCATGACTTGTGCCCCTGTAGATTTTGGCTAAGGCCCTCAAAATGGGCTTCAATTATTACTTTCTTCTGTCACTCAGCTGCAAATTAATTTCGAAGCATTCAAAGTAACCTTCTCTGTAAACACTCATTGGGTCATGCAGAGTGCCTCCATCCAAAAAATATCTTCATGGGTGTACAGTGTTATGATCTTGCAGACATTTCCATCAAGATCCGCTTGTGCCTTTGCAGAGGCAGAAAGATGTGGCCTGCTGTGGAGCGTATACCAGGTGCTATCTGACAGACACGAGCAACCGCATGACTCACTGTCTCAGTCCTCTCGAACATGGATCAGATCAAACACAGACCAAACACCTGTGCTCCTGACATCAACACGTCATAGCAGAGGAGGAGCTGAGGATGTCTTCTGGACAGCTGTCGTTTCCATTCTCCAACGCGCTCTTTGGGACATTCCTCGTCGATTTTGCAGTGTTTAGGTTTTTTTTTTCTCCCTTTTGCCTCGTGATCAAAGGCCGAAGCTTTTGATCAGGACTTCCAAAGGATCCCTATTGTTTTGCTGGAGAGCACACTGACAGGACAGTGTTCGAGCAATGATAATTACAGCTCCCATTTGGTGTCCTCGGATCTGGCACCAGCAGCCAGTCGCACCCCACGCCAAGAAGAAAAGAGATTCTTGGATGGTTAAAAAGAGGAGAGAGGAGAGGTGCAGAGAAGAGATGGAGGAAACACTGACAGAGAGGCGAGTCAATCGAGGGAACAGGCAGAAAATGTGATTACCTCGTGGCGTCCATGTTTTTAGTGTGTCTGTGTCTGCTGAGGGTTGGATACCGATCATATGTTCAGAAACGCCTGTGAAATTGAAATTCACTGTACTTTACTCTGACTCGAGCTTTGTTCCAACAAGGGAAAAAAAATAAACTGAAATCTTATTCTTCTTTTGGTTTAAAATGAATAATAAAACATTTTGGAAAATAAACGTATTCTTTTCTTACCACTCGTTCAGTTTAGATTTAAACCTCTGTCATGTCTGTACAGTAGGCTAAGTATGAAGCTAGAGATAGCAGACAGTTAGCTTAGCACCAAGACTGAAAATATGGGGAAATTCTTCTTTCATCCATCCACCAGCGCTTTTAAAACTCACTGATTAAAAAAAACTTTAATTAACCCACATGAAAACTCACTGCTTTGCAGGGGCTACACTATTTCTTGCATATGACCACTATTTTCCTGGAGTCTCCACTTGCTTCCAGGCAACCAGAACCAGAGTTTTTGTGCTGGCATAATGAGATACGACTTGTAAATGTGGAACTACAGAGGTGCTAATATGCAGATTTTGAATTCAGGGGAGCTTCATATTTACTGTACAGATATAACACTTCATCTGATTCTGGGAAAGAAGTGCATTTCCCAAAATATCTAACTTTTCCTTTAAATGAATTGATACTACAGTTTAAATGTAATGGTAGGACATTTACAACACAACAGCCCCTCAAGGATTCATAGTTGAGGACAATGACATTTGCATGGCAACAGTATACTCCAGACCCACATTACCATATTTGTATGCCGCACCCAGACTTTTTGAGCTGAACTACAGTGTGACTTCACGCCATTCTGACCAGACATGTAACCCGTCACAGTAATCTCACATTATGTCAGACTGAAAGGTTGGCCTTTATTCACCCCTAACAGCGACTATTCATCCCCGACTCTCCTTTCTGCTCACTGAAAGGGCTGAGTGGCCTCCTGTGCCACTGGAGGGCTCATCTGTGTGTAAATGATCTCGATGCTTGGTTGCATAGTTCATAACCACAGACCTTTCATCAGACACAGGGAGGTCCTCCACATCAACGGCTCTCCCTCTGTGAGTTTTGTCATGATTATGATGAGGAGGGGGGATTATGTCCAAGAGCTCTGATGGAGATGTTACCAACACTTAACAATCAGTGTCAGGCATAAGAAAAAGATTAAAATCCAATTTTAGCACTTAAAAATTATGTAAAGATGATTAAAAACCCTAACCCACAAGCAATAGAGCCATGAGTCATGATTCATTTACATTTTTTATTGAAGTTTACCAAACTCAGCATGGACCAAGGCACTCAAATGATTTTACTTTGCTGAAATAAAGATTGGTTTGTTCTGAGGATTTTGGCCTTATATACAACCTGCCAGTACTGGCCTACAACCAGAAAACAGTTTATGATAAATGAATCACAAATATCCAGTAAAATTACCATACAAAATGAATGGAATATGGGCTTGAATACAGTTAATTTTCCCCTTATTTTTTAACAGTAGGACTACAATCCAACACAAAAAGTCAACAATAACAATAAACATTAACCTTAAACAGTTAAAGTAGAGAGTACACAATGTTTTAAATATATTAAATGCTCTATTAGCAACAGGGTTGTTGTTGAGAAAATGTTAGCGAGACAGACGTAATAACCATTTACAACTGTATACAAAATTAATGATGTTGTGATCTCTGATGTAACTACATTCTTTGTAATGCATTAAATGTCTCAAAACGTATATTAATTATCTCAGACCCAGAAGTGGAGATACTGATTTCTAACCTATTAGCTCTGGGCTGTTGGATGTCAGAAGCATTCTGACAGAAACACACACATCCCAGTAGTAAGCTTTTTTTCTGCTGTGTTCTTGTCACTGGTGTATGTATTTTGTTCATCTCATCTTATCCTGTAGCATCATTATATCCCAAGCAACCGTGATCACATAGCTTTGTAGAAGGGCCACAGCCAGGATTTTAGAAACGATGCAGTCCCTGTTACATATGATAAAACATATGTGACACTGTAGTGCACAATTAATATCAAACATTTCACATGGGACATACATGGAAATCCATCAATATCGGATTTTCCTATGTGAGGTGATGATAACCATGTGCTTGAGATGAGAAATATGTTCGACATGATAAATCCACATATTTATTTAAAGTATAATTATACAATATTAAAGGAGCTATATGTAGGTTTTTGCTATTGTTACAAAGCCAATGTTAGCATTGATAGCTGCTTCAAAGCTACTTGCCAATGTAACAGTTGCTTGCAGCAGAAACTGAAGACGTATTATGCTCTATAGCTTGTAAACACAATGATGGCTGAAGCTGTTGGTTAGCGACCATCACCACCACTCGTACCTGGCAACAAACCATGCTCGGCTAAAGTGAAAACTTACATAAGACACCTTTAAGTTTAGAAATACTGGAATCAGCTCATGAACTAGCCACAATATGTTAGTTTTTAATTGTAGAGTGTGACCCTCCCCCCACCCCACATTGCTTAACCCCCAAAAACACCAAGGATATGACCCCAGTGTCATCAAAGGTACATATACAAATATTTTTTGTTCTGTGTTGTGCCAATGCATTTGGCCCATCCCTTCTTGAGCTTTAAGGAGCTATTAGTCCCTGATTTGTAGCTACATATCTCAAAGTTCTTTTTGTTTCATAATGCTACTTCCATTTCAGATTGATAAGGATAATATGATTTCCCTTCTTATTCAGTTGAACATCTGAAATGGGGTAAAAAAAGAAACCAGTGGGCCACGTTTTGTTTCCAAGCCCTGCCATCCCTTTTCAGTCCTCTTACAGTCTCTTAAAGTCACCCTAACACCACTTTACATCCACTCCAGACACACAGACATAAACTGTAACCAGACAGATTCTTGAAGAAAGAATTATTCTACGGTATTGGACTGTGTTGCTGAACATCATTAGAAAATGAAGAAAATAACTTAAAAGTACATATCTAACTCTACAAATGTTACAGACCTCAACAAATGTACATTTATTTGACAGGAGGATGGAGTAATAAAAATAAAGATCACAGCTAGATCAACACTAGTGTGGGGAGGCAGGCGAGCCAGCCAGTTGCCGCTCAGAGTTCAGACTTGCGAAGCTAGGATGGGAGCATGGGCAGGAAATGGGTGGATGGGTGCCTTCGTCGAGCCTTGTGACCTCGCCTCGGCTTCCCACGCCCGTTAAGTGAAACAAACATCTGCCTGCCGCCATGCTTCCAACGCAGGGAGGCGTACGTGTTGTAGCCGTTCTCCTCAATGCGCTCCTTGAACTTGCAGCTCGGGTTGTACTTCACCTGTGATCAGAGGGAGATAGACATGAGATATTGAGGAGGTTATAACAAAGCATTAAAAAAAAACTGTGAAAAAAATGCCTTTCAAGAAACAATGTTTCGGTTACTCAGGATAATCTTCCAGTTAAGTTTAGACTGTGACCACAAACTGAGACTGAAATATCTTCAGTAACTGTGATGTCGTTATTGGAAACAAAAATGTCACACACTTTATTGTGTTGGATTGGCCGAGGAAATCTGATATCCTAAAACTTTGACAAATTGGAGTAAATGGAAAAATACGTTTTTTTTGGGTGCGATATGCCTCAGTAAGATTTGGTGAACTAACCCTTTAAGTTCTCAGATGTAGCTAAATATAACCACAAGAGATAGTGCTGCATTCCCTTTTGCAGATCATTATCACGCTATCATAATGAGAGCCTCTCTGCGATAGCATCAGGATAGTGTGAGCTTAGCATGAATCACCTGCCCTGATATGATGGGACAATGCAGAGTTAAGTAAAGGCCCAGATCTTAAGTTCTATTTCTGTCATATCTTCTGTGTTAGCTTGTTGGACACACTTGTCTTATCACTGCTGCCTGACTGATTGCTTATCCCAGATTGCTCCTGAGATCTAAATACATGAGCTAGACACCACACTTTTTACTCAGCTACAAAGAGAGGTGATTACTTTTGAAAGGTTGCTGTGCAAAGCAACAATTGGCAGATGACACGCAGACCTTGAAAAGAGCCCAGCTGGCTCTTTGTCATTGCTGGTTGGGTTTCTTTTTTCTGTTATATCTATTTTGACAGTGGAACACGCATACTCAAACTGCAGGTATCATCAACCAGGGCCCAGGTGTACAGCCATGATTGATAGTAACTCTGAACCTTCTCTTGACGTTCCAGCAGAAGATTCCTGAGATTTCACTTCAGCAGAATCAAACATGTTTGGATAGGCACTCATTTAGGACCCCTATTCGTATGTACCTCCATCACCCTCCTCCCCTTCCCAGCCATTCCATCTTGACCTCCAGAAACAATGTTGCCAGGTTGTATACTCACCGATCCAAAGAGCGTGCCTTTCTTGGACATAGCTAAGTACAGCCCGGTGCTGACAGATTTGATGGCAACAACTCCCACACTGACAGATCGGATTTCCATCAGGCCTGGAAAATAAAAGAGAACAAGAGTCTGGGTTAGAAACATCAAGCTTTGGGAGTTCCCCATCAAAAGCCACTCTATCATTAGTGATTACAATACCACCATATGCTCTGGGGAGAGAGATCCCAAGACAAGAAAAAAAGGACACAGACAATGACCTGAGAGAGCTCACTTTTTTAGATCAACTGAGCATTTTGGTCAACAGGTGAAAGTCTGGCTATACTGGAAAAAGCCAAAAAGTTATAATTATTGTGTTTAGTATCATTGCATAGTGTTGCAAATGTACCCCAATGCCCTGAACGATACAATAGAATATGTGCCACACACTTCTGTGGCAGACATGCGCAGTGTCTGAGCCTGCACATTGTCAGTCTGCCCTGCTACATGCATTCATAAAAGCCCCCTGACTCCAGATGTGACACTCCATCATGATGATACCCAGTTTTGTTTACTGGGGCACACAACGCCTGTGTCTGCTGGCCACTTAAACGGCCTCTCTCACTCACTTCACCCCATGAAAAAGCTGGCAAGCTAATTGTTTCCTCTGGGCACTGATTGCAAACAAGTCCCATGTGGCTCTCTCTTGATCTGGTTTTTGTCTGCATACTAAAATGAAGGCACACACCCATTGTCATGGCTACGACGGAGATGTTTTGGAGATGACCTGAGGGCTTACCGCAGGCTCAGGCTCCTGAATAGAAACTAATTGCTAGAGATGAAGCTCTTCATGACTTACACTTACACCTTCAAAAGCACCCTTATGTGGCCTGCTATCTGATAGCAGAGCACGGAATCTTCTTTTTACACCCCTGAAGCCACATCTCTGCAGATAAAACATGTTATGCTGCTCCTCAAAGGCTTGGTACCGCTGGATCTGGTGAAAAAGGATTGTTGGATTTGCAAAGATGCTGTAAATGCAGCACCAGATCACGGGGCTGGAGGGCATATTGACCCAAAGCTGTTAGGAAATGAAGGAGTGATAAAAGCTGTACCCAACTGACTAACCCCCGGCTGCTTCTGTACAAACACAGATCTTGTACAGGGTAGAGACTGAGTTCCTGAATAGTCTTACTGATTAAATCTATTCAGCAATGAAAAATAAATGCGCACACCAAGCGTGGCACAAGTTTTACTCTCTTTGCAGATTTTAAAGCTATTTGTTTTTGCAAATCCAAGATTTGTTTGGAAAGACAATTTAAATAATTAGTTATATTTTTGTTTTTATATTTTTGTCCAAGATAGGTTCATATGTTTTCATATGTCTCATCCTTCCATCGAAAATCTTTAATTTTGCATAATCCTACTGACAAACAACAAAACTTTGTTGGTGGAGCTAGGTTACCACTCTCAGTTGAATAAATCCTATGACTGACTAACTTGAGTGCAAGTTTGGGTTACAACAAGTACTTCAGTAAGGCTAGGTGGCCTTCGTCGCCATGGTTACAATAACAAAGACCGGTCATGCTTGGAGAATAACTTTGGTACGGATGACACCAACATAATAAATAATCTTATGGGGCACAAAGGCTATATCCATACTACTACATTCAATTTAAACTAAAACAAACTCTGGCCACAGGAAGATTTTTGCTCTTTATCAGTTATAATCCCTGTCTAAATGCATCAAGTGACCAATCACGTACACCGGGCATGTGCGTAAACAGGAAGCAGGCTGTCTACTCTACAGTTGGTTACTTATAGAAAAAGACTGTACTACAAAAAAGATACAACAATAGTGAAAAGAGCAGGGTTTTCTATTCTTGGACAAACAATGATGTGTAATTGTATGTAAGTAAGTTTAAGCAACTTTTTTCCTTCACCGCTAGTAGTTGAGTCATGACTGATAAGATCCAATAAGGAAACGAATGTCATCCTTTACAAATGTCAGATTTTGCCTGTCCATACTAAAATGTTGCAGGAATTTTCCAACAAGAAAAGGGCCTATAACATTTCCAAACCCTGTTTCAGGCTCTCGAAAACTCTGGAGCAGTGTGGACTGCATGTGTAAAAACATAAAAACACACATCTGCTGCTCCCATCACTCTAAACAAGCAACTATCTCCAACTTTTTTTTTTTTTTTTTTTTTCAGAACATCACTGGCCGTGCTTACCAAGTGAGGTCATCTACTTTAGTCCCGGACACAAAGAGGTACAAAGAGTAAAAAGACAGGAAAGGTAAACAAACACAAACTCCTGTTGAGTGTCTTTCTTCTCTGACAGGAGCGTGTAAATGAAGCCCTCTCTCAGCTCACCACAGCTGCAGGGACGGGGGGGGGAATGGCTCAGTTGAGTCCACCTAGGTATCTAGCCCAGCTGCACCCCCATCATTCCTATGTTGCCTCTGATCCTCCGAGGAAACATTAACACTTTGATGGCAGTCTCTTCTTTATGAGCTGTGTTTACAAACACCGGGTGTGCTATGGTGGCACCTGGAGCGTGCAAGGGACTCATAAGCAATTAGCTGAGGCCCGGCTGGTGATTGGAGCGCTGCAAGGATTTATGGGGGATTAGTCCAGGCCTATGAAAACCGCTGGTGCCTGAAAGTGGTGCCAGCAGTAATTGCCTCTTTATTTTTTTTTTGCTGGTTCAAGTTCCAGGCACAGTAGGTGTGTTTGAAGCAACAGTTTGTCACATCTGAGACATTACAAGTACCAAACCAATCAAAAAATGTTGTTAACATTTTGGAGTGAAAATTAGATGCATCTTTTGTCCACTATCTGTAGCAGCGGGTTTTCAGGTTTGTTGGTAATCATTTTGTGAAGCACTTCGACTAAACTCCCCACGTCTTCCTTATGGCACACTAAATATTGTCCTTCCTCTCTTCAGGACTACCCTACATGTCACTGCATTCATACGTGGCGGTGGCGCAGCCAGCGACACAAAGATCTGAGGACATAAACTGGGGATTTCACGTTGTCTACAGAAATCACTTGGGCTCTGGACGCTTGGCCACACATCTATAAAGACCAGTTAGATCCATATAACTCACAGTCCCCCTTTGAAAAGTCACTCCATTGTGTTCGAAGCCTGAGAAATCAGAGTGAGGCACTGCAAGCTATTAGAGGGTTTTCCTAACTGCTAAAATACAAAGGTCACTTTAGTGGAGGGAAGGCCTATATCGAGTTTGGCCTCCAGACTTGAAGAAGTGACATTTTGTATTGATATAGTTTTATGGAACATTTTACAACATTTATCATAAGTTTTTTAAAAGATGTCCAGGTATGTGGATGATTTAAAGAAAAATACCACTATTTAAAGTTTAAGAATTGGTAAATCGTGTCTTTTTAGTTCCTTTAAAACTAATTTTGGTTTACATCGACAAATAGCCTTATGTCTCTGAATGCGTATTTAAAATACTTTAAATATGCACCCTGGAAATACTCCAGCCTTTATTAACTTATTTTTTTGACATATGATCTGTAAATGATCGATTCATTAATGGTTAGGAAATTAATCTATGCAGACCTTTTAGAACTACTATTTTAGTTTAAAAGCTGACAGTATTCACAAAAAAATTAAGTGAGACTTAGAAAGGTTTAAATGATTTTCTCTCAAAAAATGTTTCAAAGCTTTTCAACAATATCATGATTAAATCGAACAGCGAGAAGCAATGGAGACAAATTGACTCTTTGTTCTTAAGTCGCATTGGAAACTAGAGGTCACCTCTTCACCGCATTCTGCAAAGCAAGTATCAACTGATGGCCCTATTGAGCTCATGAAAAAGGTGCTTTTGGCTTCCTACTTGCAATTGGCCAGATCTCTTAACCTTTGACATGTTTTGGCTGCGACTGTCAATAAGCTCAAGCTGCCATTACAAGCAAATCCCGCACTATACATGTCTAGTCAACTGTGGACTTGCTATTTATTTCTTCTCTATGGGATTTTTAAAGCATAGAAAAAGTCTTTTGCCCAGTCTTTTTTTTACTCTTTCTTTTCTTTCTGTCCCCCATTTTTTGGACGTTAGCCCATCGTCAGATCATTCAAGCCTTTTCTGACCTCGAAAAAAAAGGCAGAAAAGACAGAGAGAGACACTCTCACGGGGTTCCCTTTTATCAGACTTGGTATGGGGGAGGAGGAGGAGGAGGAGGGAGCCAGTACAGGGTGAAGGTGCTGGGTATAAGATGGGGGGTTGGGGTGGTGGTGGGAAGGCACCCTCCCCCCTCCCCAATAAGTCTTTGTTACTCACCTGAGAGGTGAAGAGCTAGACAAGATCTTATTAATGACCAAGCATTTTCAATAGGGCTCTACAAAGTGTGGCAAAATGGTTCCTTCCATCACAGATTTAAAGCAGAAAAGGGTGAAAGACTGAGAAAAGGGAGTGAGAAAAAGAGATTTTTCTGCTCCTTTCCTCCCGTCTTCTTTTTGTTCCTTTTCCCAGGTCTTTAATTTCTTGGGTTGCCCCCTTGAGCAGCCCTCCATGGCTCAGTGCTCGACTAGAGCAGAGCCTGGGAATCTCGGAGTTCCCGCTGTGCTCCTGCTCTTGATTGACATACCTTTTCAATTATTTCACAGTTTGCTTGCAGTTTAAATGAAGAGGGCCCTGTTGTTTTTTTCCTTCTGCCCTCCTTTTCAAAATACAAGCTTTTCATGTTGGGTCTGGGCTGCCGGGCCTAATGGCTGTGACCAGCACCTTTGATCTGCCATGACCCCCTCGAAGGGTCTGGTACTGGGCGAAGCAGCCGCCTGTGTGTATCAGCATGGACAAAGGCTGCATCACTCACGTTTGCTTTAAACACCTTGAGAGATTACCATGAGAGCAGGCTCTAGTGGAGGCCTTCACAGGTCGTGTGATATGGAAACTTGTTAACCCTTGAATGTACAGTAAAATACCAACCAATCATTAGCAAGGACTTCCTGAGAAGGAAGGTTTTCTTCAATTATTTCCAGAGGGAAATGTAGCCTGCGTACAATTTACATTTTCACCATAAAAGAACTTTGCAAAGCCACTGGCCGATGTTCATTGCTTTGTAAGATATGTATATTTACAAGAAAAAAATGTTATACTCTGCAAACAAATCAATAGAATGGAGGATACTCTCACTGATTTTTTCCAGGTGGTGGATTTGCATGTTGATGCAGTGGAAGCAAGCTAACATGTCATTAATTTAAAAAAGGCTTCAAACACAACTTGCATTTGGATAAAACAGTTGCTTGTACAGCTTCATCCAGCATCCTCATCACTGCCCCCGAGTCCGACTAAGAGCCTGAATATACTTCAAGCAAAGTGCTGGATGAGTCATCTGACAGCGTCTGAAACCTTTCCGCAGTAGTGGCTATTCGGCCATCAACTATAAGACTTCTCGAACGATAACATCTATTTAATACAGAAATTGGCATAGCCCTAACCCTAAGTAACTTACTATCACCCACAATTACATTAAATTGTTAGATGGCATCTAGTAGCCATAACAATTAAGACAAATGTGCATTAGCAGGACGTTTTGGTGGATGGATTGATAAAACCCAGGACTTTCTGTCACAAGAAAACAGTGAGGAAGTCCCATTTGAAATCGACAGTTATTGACGTCTCTTTATGACTTGTCTTCAACCTTCTCTATGTGTTAATTGTTGAAACAATGATGATGAAGGTCTTCTAACCTAAGGACATTATTTAATTTGAATCCAAACCATCATTTTCTAAACTTAGACTCAGACTGGGGAGTCAGTGAGGTGCAGACAGGAGAAAGCTGATGTTGTAATGTTTTAGCCCACCTTTGAATATAACAAGATGGCCAACAACATGTTGTATGACCTGTAGTCAGTTTGAAGCATAGTGAGGACGGAACGTATCCAAAACATTCACAACAAATGTATTCATAATGAATGAATTTGGACCAGATATAAATTGTCATTTGATTTTTCAGTTGGATTTAAAAGTGGATGTACCTGTGGTTTGAAATAATTGCACCCAAAGAGATTTAAGCAATGATTGTACAAGCGATGATGAAATTCAAGCAATGACTCTTTGACTGTCCATAAAATGTTACCATGACCTTGATTTGGGGCAGAGGCCGTTGTTTATAACCCAGCAACAAACTGTGAACGTGTCAGCTTGTGATGCCTAATCAAAGGCAGAAGAGGTGTGTGAGCAATAATCACTGCTTCTGTTTCAGTGGCTCTGAGGACACACAGGAAGCATAAAGTAACCATTGCTCTTGCAGTACTCTTGTTTAAAAGGTACTCCCTTTCCCAAATGATTTTCAACTGAGACTCTTTCAGTGAATCAAATTTGACTAAACGTTGACCTAATTATTTGTTGAAAAAAAAATCCAACCGCTTCATCTCGACTCGTATAGTGACGGATGAATTAATGTTTGCTCAGGAGGCTCCTATAGCAGGATCCTAGTATTTCAGATTTGTGGCACATGATACTGGGTCAGTGATGATCTCATTGGCTGATATGAAAGCTGATCTTCAATTTGCTGTGGAATATGACATTGCTGCTGAGAAGGAAAGAAATCATTTACAAATAACATGGTGTGCTGGACTTAAATTGTTAGCAGCGGAATAGTATTGTTAACTTCTCTCCCTTTTTAAATTGCAGAAGGTAAATTACATCTTTTAATACAGGCATGTGCACTTGAGCTACAACAACATGTACATACATTCAGGTCGCTCTATATGTTACTTTTACTTAGTTACTTTCCACATTCACATTGTCATGAAGGTCCATGTGACATAAATTTAGTCATGCAATATCTGCTTTGTCATGCAAAAAAATCATGACTGCTGAGATCATAGAAGATGACAAAAATATGTGAACACAAATCTTTACACTGACCAGAAATGATCTACATCCACTGCTCACATATATCTTTGACCTATATATTCAGTCCTTAACGCGCTTTACATTAGTCCGAGCTAATCGTGAGTCTTTGTCTACTGGTACAGATACAGGTCATACAGTTCAGGCACACACAGATAGGACAAGCACAGATATGGCTGAAACCAGAGGATTTACACTGGAAGCACAAAAACACATCCAAAATGAGTGCAGTGGTAAATATGCCCCCCTGAAGAACCATAACGTGCCTAACTAATCAAACGTTTGATCCCTAGGAATACTGAAATGTGCTGAGCCCTCAGTGGCAGTTATTGTAGAATTGGCTACTTCCAGTACTGAGAGGGTTGTAAACATTTAAATTGTGAAAATATAAAATAACCTGATTTCTTTTCCTACTGTAAATTATTACAAAATCGTAGATGTGCTCACAGTGAAGTAAAGTTTACTATATATTCCTCTTTTCTTTTCCAGATACATATCACACTTTGACTTGTGTGTGGCTCCTCTCCCAGCATGTAGTGGGTGCACAGGATTATAGTACGTCTGCAGCCACACACAAGCTGCCAGCCTTTCACATTTGAGTTGGGTACTTACCAGATTGATGATGGTGTATTGTACATTTCAACATTATCAACCCAGTCAACGCAATGCTTTTTCCTGATGCACACTAGTATTTGAAACCATTTATATTATGTTGAACGTCACACTGTACTGTACAGAAATAGTTTGCCACAAGCTGGTGAACATAGTGGAGCTTTTAGCAGCTATCAAGTCAGATATGCGTGGTTGGCAGAGACCAATAACAGAGCTATAAGGCAGAGAGAATATTGAACCAACATTTGCTAAGTGGCACATTTTTTAATTTAAAGTGTTGAATAAGTTCTCTATATCAACTTAAAAGATGATGATATGTCAATGCAGTTTTGGCATTGTATGTTTTCTGTCTTAAGTGTCCCAAAAAAATCTGCTTAAGTTTACAGTAATTCTTCTTCTTTTGCCCCAAAAAAGACAAGACAGTAGAGATTTGAACAATGCCCAATGTACATCTAAGATAATCAGTTACTTCAAGTTATTACTTATTGACATATGCTTACTATCAGTAAAAACACCAGAAACTATAAATTTGATCAATGACTTATCAAAGGACAAAGCTAAACATGACTGGCAAGGCAACTGTCATGTTTGATCACTGAGTAGTCTACAGGTTAGTTCAAGTTCAGTGAAAAATAACTCCAGCTGTGATGTTGCTAAAACCAAAAACATTACGAAACACTAAAGCTGCTTTCAGACATGCACTGAGCTCATGTGAGAACACAAATGTCCAAGTCAGTTCCTCTTGACAATATCTAGAGCATTTCCTGGCAGCCCCAGAGTAAAATGTCCTAAAAATGTCTGAGTAAGCCGATGCGGAAGATGCCAATGAAAATGTGAGTTTGGAAAAACAACAAGATTTGAGAGGTTTTGGTGACCAGGGCAGATGCCTGTGTTGATGTGCTGTTCACAAACATGTGATTTATGATGTTCTGGACATTTTAATGTTATTATAAACACATCTGACCCGCACAATCTTCTGCTGCGTTCTTCATCGTGTCAAAGGCCAAATCCAGCAAATGTGGACTTCATGTCTGAAAGGAAGACTTTGTCATATACTGTAGAATGTGCATGTGGCAGTTCTCTACAGGCAGAAACTTCTGAGCATGACGCATTTTTGGTCACACATGAGCGACGCCTGAACAGGTGTTTAACATCTGCTTCTGAAGGCTAAAACAGGACTGATTGGAGTGCCACAATGATTTTCTGCCCTATGTTTTGAAGGGACATTATAATTTAGGCCTTCTTTGATTGAATTACTTGTGCAAGGATGAGCCCGTTTATAAGTAGTTGCATATCTTTATGTTCATTTCACATTGCAGGTTTATTATGCAGCTACATCAACACCTTGTCATGACCATTATCTGTGGCGGGAAGCAAGACAACTGCTGACTATATTTTATTAAATGCTACCACAGTTATGAAGCCTAGTCTTTAGCTTTTTAGCTTTTAGGAGGTTTAAGGGCAATTTTAAATATTTTGGTTGACATCAGGGGAAGCTTCACTCTAAGGTAAAAACTTAAGGCCTTATTATTTTAGTTAAAGCTGATGGGAGGGTTTGTTTGTATATAACACATAAAGTCACTGACATTTATTTTTGTATGAATAGGTGTGATCAGCCTCAAAATACACATTGTGATGACCTCATTGGTTTCTGGACAGCAACAAAATTTACAATGTCTTTAAAAGGGGCTGCACTAAGGCTACTGCGTGTGTGTGTGTGTGTACGTGTGCAGAGCAGCTGTCGTTCTATGGGCAGCGCCTCCCTCAATTCCTACACAAAGTGTACCTGTCTTTCATCCTGTCTCCCATCTGCTATCCTGCTTTTCACTGCCCCTCTGTACCTCACTCTTTCACTGTTTTAGTCTGGCTCTTTCCCTGGGTCACTCCATCACTTCCTCCCTTCTAGCCTGTCTGCACCAGGTCTCCGGACATGCATCATAGCTATTAATTTTCACTGGACTCAGATGATTTATTCATCCTCTAGCAGCTATGAGATGTGTCTGCTTCAAGCCCAAGAGAGCTGAACCGAACACACACACACACACACACACACACACACACACACACACACACACACACACACACACACACATACTCCAAGCTCATCACCTACACATGTGCACAGTTGTATCATTGTAAATTGCAGAATTAAACTGCACAATAGTAAGGACAACAGGGTGCATTTTACAATAAGTAAGCAGTTGTAAGTGTCTGTCATAATTTCCTAAAGCCTCCATTTCTGCCCATCCAGACTTAAACGCATCCCTGAAGTGTTCAAACTGAAACAGGGCCAGCAGCGTTTCCAAATTCCAAACAGAGTAGTTTGGACGGCAGGCGTATATGTAGCAGAGTTGATGTTTTAAAAAAAAAAAAAAACATAGTAACATGGATGTAGCCTTAGTAATGAACCTCAGTGTGATCATCCGCCACATGTTAGTCAAAGCAGCACGTCCAAGCCAACATGCAGAGTAACTTGGCGCTGAGATCTTATTCTGTTCGTCAAATGAGCTCAGACCGTCTGGAAGTCTGAACAGTGTTTCTCTTGCCCAATTTAGCTCAGAATTCCTGGACAGTTAGGAATCCTTTAGCTCAACTCGTGCTGGCTTTGATCAAACACAATTTAAAAAGCACTTAATTTAAGTCACAGCAAAGGAAATAAGATTATTTTTTCTTTTTTTCTTTCTAGTCCTCTTGAACTTTTCACAGATGTAAACATGCTGTCACTTTCCAAATCGCTCTGTGTGCTGTCATTTAAATGTGACTGTACACAATGTCCTCTATACCTGAGGAAGTAGGACACATGAAAGACTGGTCTGCGTGTGTGTGTGTGTGTGTGTGTGTGTGTGTGTGTACATTTTCTCGCAGGTGGCCCACCCTGTCAAAAAAACAAGGAGGATGGATATAAAGCACAAGAAGAAAGGAGAGAAAAGACTGGCAGAGGGCAGGTCTTCCCTGCCCACATATCACTTGCTGTTCCCACATTCCATCGAAATCTCTGGAGGGATGACAGTGAAGATGAGACTGATAAGATTGTTTTGTTTCTGTCTTTTTTGAATATCACTCTATAGCCAATGATGAGGGCCTTTTGTACAGCAATGGTTTTGTTATATCTATTTTTATTATTATTGAGTAGTAGTAATATTAATTGTTATTATCAGTTATGGCCACAAGCCTTTCTGCAAGACAAACAGCTTCATTATAGTGATTTAAGAAAATTATGGCATTCACCAGCGTTTTACGCAGATCACTGTAAGAGGGAACATCTTGCATTATATCACAGTGCAATATCACCTGCTGTATAATGTTCTCGCCTCCAACTCCATGACTCATTCGTCTCCTTGAACAAAGTCATAGACTTCTTTGCTTTGGTGTCAAACCTCAGGTCAAACCATTCCCTCTTCAGTATCGGGGATATCAATCTCTTTATTATTGAATGGGTAAAGCATCATCCATGAATACCTACAGTGCCGTAGCACAAATTACAAAAAGGAGTCTGGAAACAATTTGAAGTGCACTCCAGACTTGTGCGCAGGCTGGTTTTGAGGCCGTTCCCCTTGCCTGCCAGACTGAGCCACTAAGGGAGGTGTAAAGCAGAGACAATCTACCTCTCTACAAGCCCAGGCCCTGTTTTTTGGAGCCTGTGAACAAGCCACATGGTGGTGATCTGCTGAAAGCTGACTCCAACACTCCCTCTGCCCCAGCCCCGGCCGCAAGGGGTGACATTCTCTCACACACAATCCATGAGGCTGGTCCTCTTTCAGGACTCGCACTCGGCCCTGTTACCCCCACCCTTTCATATGGTGCTGCTGGGAGAAGTACTCCAGGGATTAGCCCAGTCAGGTCTTTCAAAGGCCATTAGAGCAAATTACAGGTATCTTGTTACCAGTGCGCTGGGACAGGCCAGGTGAGGGGCGCAGAGGCCAGGCGGGAGAGCAGGGGTCAGCTTGGGACAAAAAGACAAGGCCACCCTGGGCCCCACTCTATTGGAGTGTCTCCCTGGCTCCACGAACTGGTAGACCTGCATCTATGAATGGCTCACTTGATGGGACCTCAGAGACATTGTCTCACCAACGTAACTTTAGCCTTTTTTTCTTAGTGCCCCCCCACCCCCAGACCTCACTCTCCCCACCATGGTTTTTCTTGTATTTCGATTGATGTGGGCATGACTTCGACCAGATAAATGATCACACAGCCTTTAAAATGCGAGGGTTAGACTGTAATGCACCACCTCTCCACCATTGCTTGACTAAAATGCTGCAAACACATCATGTCCTGGCTACAGCATGCGCCGCACAAAAAGACCTGCCTCAGGTCAAAGATTATTTGAATCGCATTAACTATTTCTACTTCAGACCAAATTCAAACTGTAATGGCAACCACACAGCCATTAATGTGTTCTGTCAATGAATCGCTATGCTGCAGGCTTCATGAGTTTGATGCTGCTGATAAAGTCATGGAGATGGCCACAGGGAGTTCCGCATCCTGCCATTTTCTCTGGACTACACACACAGTCTCGCCTGCACAAACATGCCTCTTGGCCACACAGACACACACACACGCCTCACCCTATACCAACCGGTGGATGGCAATCTAGTAGAGGAGCTGCGGAAGTGTTTCATTAGCCAATTACCGCTGGAAGATAAAGCCCGCGTTCCCACAGTTGGCGAGGCCGGGGGTCAAATGTGACCAATTACCCTCCATCCCCTCACAGGACAGATTAGTTTGTCTGATTTATCCCCAGACAGGCTGACCCAATACTCCAGAATCCCCATCCACATCTGGATACACGTGTGTGTGTGTGTGTGTGTGTCTGTGTCTGAGCAATTCCGATTCAAACACTATGCTTATATAGCCAATTAAACTTTAATAATGACACCCACAGGGACTAAATAGGAGTAGAAAGTCATTTTTCGGGAGAGACAATGACAAAGCAGAGAAAAAACTCCCAGTGTTAGTGGTCAAAGAGCAGCATTGAAATGTCTTCTACCACAAACCCCACCGAACAGTAATGTGCATTTGCTGTCATTATGCATATAATGGTAGTTTTACCTCTGAACACAGATTTCCTTGGACATGCTAAGCTGTGATTGTATGAAATGGAACATCAATCAGTTCATTAAGGACCTCCAGGATGCTGAATCAGAGGCCCTCTGTTGATCAAACCCCAAAATGTACAAGTGTGGTGGGGGCAAAGGTATAGAGCATGCTCTGAGGCAGTAGGAGAGCAGTGGGGTGGAGGGCTGCTGTAGGGGGGCTATGGGATAGCAGAGGTGAAAAAGGTTAACGAAGGCAGTGTGGAGCCTGCCTGCTCGTCTGCGCCTGTGTGGCACTGAGGGGCCGCAATCTTACAGACCAAGAGGCCTTTTTCTTTAATCAAGGAGCTAGAACGGGGAGGGCAAACTGCCTCCAAATCATCCATCACATCCGTAACAAGCGCACGGCGAGCTATCAAAGGCTTCACAGATAGTTACGAGCAGATCTGCCCACTGAGAGCTTTTGTGACTCATGGCTTCTGCAGTTTCCTGCACTTTGGGCCGGCGGGATCCACATTAGACCGCGGCCATTCCCCAGTGCCACAAATTTGCGGTAAGCTGGCGTATTGCATCTGTGACTGGTTTGGATATCTGTCCAGAGCAGATTCAGCCACCAAGCACCAGCCAGTGGAAATGTTATCAAAACAAAGACCATGTTTAGAGTTTCCTGCATTAATCTTCACGTGGCTCTCAGTTAAAATAATTCATACCTTATTACACATTGGTCACATTTGAACCAAACCAGCAGTCAATGTAAAACACAGTGGACCTGTGCCTAGTTTGGAACATACTCCTGAGATTAAAGGTAGATAATGAATCTGTTAAAGCAAATTATTTGACCAACTCAGATCTTGTAGGTGACAGACATATGAGGGTGTGAAGCCTGGTAATACATTTCAAACAGAATCGTTCATTGTATAGACTGTTTAGCTACATTAGTGTAAATATTAAATTTCAAGTTAAAAGTAACATAATTGCAAATTTCCGACTCCCAAACAGTGTTCAATATTGATATAAGAATACTCAGGAATAGATCAATATCCATGTTGTAATTACAATCAATTATATCCATGCCCAGACTAATCTGACTTTGATGGTGCCATTGGGGTCATATCGGCATCATTGGTTGATAGATATAAAAAGATACTCATTAAACAGACTTGTATTATGAAATAGACATGAGGATTGAAAGAAGTGGGCATTTGGGACTCAGGTCCGATCCAATGAAAGACACTATCCAATTTACTGTGGGACATGAAAGGGATCCTACTTGAGCCATTCTAGGGAATGAAATACCTCAGCCTATACTTCATTGGTCTTCTTTTTTTTCCCCTCATCCCCTTCTTTCCCACCTTCATCATCTAACCAATATGACATGAGCGCAAAATCAGCTTTGCCCTGATTGGCTGCTGTATCCGCTGTCAGTTGTATGATTTCTTATTAATCATGTCAGTGTTTTAACCTTTTGTGAACACCATTGAAATTAATAATTTACTGTTATTTATGTGTATTTTTGTGTTTATGAAGCACGCTGAACCAGTCCCTTTATTTTAGAGAGTGGTCCTAAGTGTAAGTGTGTGCATGTGAGGCTCAGGTGTGCAGCGAGGCTCCGGTGAGTGAGCACCAGGACACAGAATATTCTCTGTGGTCTGAGCTTGCCCCATATCTACATTATTAAAATGAGATGGGCTTACGGGGAGGTGACAGAAGGCACAAGAGTGAAATCAGGGCCATGTCAGAGCTGTCACTTGCTCCACTGGTCAAAGGGGCCTGACCCCAACCCTATCCACTGCAGGGGAGGAGAGGGAGAAATGGAGACAGCAGAAGGGAGAGAGATGGTGGGGTGTAGAAAGGTGTGGACTAAAAACAAAAAAAAGAGAGAGTTGGTTGTGAAAGTTATGTGCATACAGATAGAAATGGCCACAGAGAGAGCACCAGGATTTTCACATTAGCATTTCACATTCAGCATCCATCTGTGCAAAACTGTGGCCTGATGTATGGTGGAAACCTGGCGCTCCATGCAGTTGGTTATTTTATATGCTTGCTTGGTTGTGGATGACTACAGGCTGCAGAGAAACTTTCAGTACGAGAAGTGCAATGTTATCATTATAGCTGCTTTCAAACACGCATCGGAGTCATGAAAGTTTCCTGAAATGTTCCAGAGGTGCTGTATGTGAGAACGCAAATGTACGAGTCAGTGGCTCCAGACATTTTGTGGAACTTTTCCTGCCAGCACCCTGATAAAATGTCCGTAAAATTGACAGCGTTGGTGTGTTGATGCTATTTAATGACATGAAACCAAAAGGTGTCATACATGTAGAAGATGTCAACGAAGATGTCAACTTAGAAAGACAATGAGATTAAAGAGTTTTTGGCTTGTATCAATGTGCGTTAAACAAAAACACGTGATTTCCACAGGGAAATTGAAACGTTATGTCATGCCTCCTGCCTCCTGCACGCTCTACCCAGGCACCACCCCTCACCAGAATGTTCCAGACATTTCCCTGTTGTTATGAACGCATCTAACCTGGAAATCTCATGCTACAATCTTCTTATTTAAAAGGCAACCTTTTGAAATTGTCTGCACAATTTTCTGGACATTTTCTGGAGTTCATATCTGGAAATAAGCTAATGTGTCATTGAAAAAAATAGATGTTCAGTTAAATCATATCCAGGGAAAATGCCATAGATGAAGATAGATGTCCACTTTCTCAATCTCAGAGTAATCAAATTAGCTAAGATGAAATGTGTAGTAGTTGTTCAGCAGAAAGTAGCCTCCATTCTGGACAATTAAAGGTTTCTGTGTCTATATATGACTGTTACATGGTTTGGACTGTACTGCCTCAACTATATCACTGCAACACTTTTTGCCACCCTCTGTGTCCTAATGAGGAGCATGACTTTCCAGACAGGGAAAAACACCCGTGTGCACAAAAGCTTGCACATGTCCGCGTGCATGTAAACACACACTCACACAAATGTATCTGCATCCAGTGCAAGGTAAGGTCTGGTACGTATTAGCCATTAGGGAACGGAAAAGCACATCTTTTTCAGTTTAGGGTCCACTTCATGCTCCCACAGTGGCACAAGTATAAACACAGGCACATGCATTCTAAAAGTACACACACATTCAAAGTGCCTTGACACGATACTCACATCCTACTCGCGTTCGTTTAGCCAAATGACCTCACAGATAAAAAGCAGGTACGGGTGGATGTGTGTAATGCAGTTCAGAGAAGACGCTGTGTATAGTCTCAACCTGTTGTTATGCATGGACCTGCACTGGAGTTGCTGTTTTTAGACTCCCCGCATTTGCATTAATTATCCAACTTCTACTCTCAGGAAGCGCATTTGCAACAGTTATTTAGTCCAGATAACTTCCCCCGCTTCAGACTTCAAGGCACAGGCAAACATCATTCAACATAGATGGTTTTAATCTAATGGAAATAAATAACACAGATTATTTGTTTGCTCTCTGTCAAATATCATCAAAGTCCAAAATATAATCCAAAATTCAGTTCTCGTTTAAATTTTTGACTTTCAGATCAAGTTCTAGTCCAAGTCACCCTATTTCCACACAGTCGTCCATATGGTTTGCATGCTGCGACATATATGTACAAGGAGGTGCATGGCCCGTATTCAGTAGGTGATTTGTTATTCTTCAACCAGGTTGGATCATCCTGGCGTCCATATGTAAAGCTCTTGTGTATATTACTTGGAGGTGTATATCCAGATGATTAACTTTTGGACCTGATTCATTGGGGGTGGGGGTGTGAGGGGCGACACCCCTGCAGTAAGTACTACTTTCGCTGTCTGTGTTATCGCAACACAGACAGCGAAAGTGGAAGCACCCAAGTTTATGTTGAACCCTGCCCATCTGCCGAAGACGGTAAATGATTTATGGAGTAATAAGAGGGAGTCAATTTGACAGGTCATTGAAGGGGAGTGGTTTTTGATCATTTTGGTTTAAAGGGGATGGCACAATACCATCGCATTTTTCTTTCAGGACATCAGCCTGACTGTTGGAGGACTCCTCTAGGGGCACAGACATACATGGCTTGATGGTTACATGATAAGGAAAGTTGGGTCACCTCAGGTCTCTCCTGTGCAGTATCTGACTTGAGTGTGAGTAGTTGCAAATATGTCACATCCAGAGGTGTGTTGTCATGATTCGACATATTTTAAGTGTGTTACACAAAGCCAGGACCTGTTGTTATGCACAAGCTGTTTATGACTTGATTGCTCGACATGAAGTCAATATTTAGCCATGCAAACTGACGGGCAGGTTGAGGTGTTTGTTGCTGAGTGTGATTGAGGGATTGAAGTCTGCTGAAAGTTCAGGGAGCTCCCATGATTGCGCTCCTGTGGCTATATAACTTCACAGGGAGAAAAAGGGTGGAGAGCCCCAGATTTACCAGAATGTCACCTAAGAGAAAGACTGAGGCACCTGATTTTACTGCCTCTTATTGCTCTCTTTATGATCTGGACAGGGAGGGATATCTGCCTCGTGGGCAACAGGTGCATTACATTCCTGCTATTATTGCTTCCTAGTCCCTGGCTCCTTGTGAGTTCAGGTTAAATTTGAACACCTTTAAACTCTTGTAGCTGTTGTCAGTGAGCCGTAGCTGTATTTAAGGATGCCAAGTTGTTTCTTTTTTCCCCATCTACCGCAGGGGTTCTCCCTCAGTTTCTTTATTCCTGGGCCAGTGGTTAAACACCGTCCAAGACATGATGTCTGGCTCAGTCTGAGCAGGGAGGTGAGAGGCTTTATTGGAAGGGTTGAAATAAAACCATTAATCTGTCTTGGTCTAGCTGAGGTTGAGGCGAGACCTGTCTCCCAGTACTCAATGTGCTGGTTATGTCAGTGCAAATATGTGTGTGTGTGTGTGCGTGAGTAGTGAGTGGTGGCTGCTCCTCTGTGAGTATTTCCTTTGGCGAATGATGTTAAACATGTGTTGCTGCATAAGTAAGACTAGCTGGCCGACTGCTCCCACCTGATCTAACTAATACTCATTTTACACCTTTCACAAAAAAAACATTCACAGTATTAACGGCACTAATATGTTCTCATTTGGGAAAAGGCCAAACTCTTCACTCCCATTTAAAAAACTCTGCGTTTGGCTGTGACCCTTCAGTATTGCTTTACCCTACTGTAATTTATTCCGACTCATTACAATTGTGTAAAAAGCACCTAAATCATTGAGGGAGTAGTTTTTGGATGGCAGCTGATCTACTACAGTCTGCTCACTGGAAAGAATATGAGCAAATATAATGGTTATTCTTTCTGGACCAAATAATGTTTAAAGAGTCAAACCTCAATCGTTCTGTATTACACTGTAATCGCTCTTTCATGTTAACACTCTTTCCTCCAAGAATTTCAGAATCAATTTGTTTTACGAGCTTTTTTAAAAGCACCAAGGCAAACATCTTCTATCAATGACTCTAATGTTCAAGGAGCTGATTACTGGCACCACAAAGGCCTCTCCTTTGTGTCCCCTTGTCCAGAATTATGAAGGAATCGGCTGATGTTGCCAAAGTCAGACTCTATAAACCTACTGATGAACCCAGTAAATCTCTGAGAGGAGCCGCAGACAGCTAAAGGCTGTTAGCTACTAATTGCTACATTTCCAGAGCCCATTCATGATAGGCCATCAAACCCCGGTGGCAGAGACCAGTGATACCGGGCTAATTAGTGTGACACCGACACTCTTGTCCTGCAATGTTCCCAGGACAGTGATGGTGTGTGCATTTGTGAAGGATTTAACATGCACGTTCACCATCTGTGCGTGTGCCAGAGATGATTTATTTAGCTTTCAGCCTCTTCACACCAGGAACAGCTGGCAAAGGGTCTTTTCTCAAGTGTCTCCCATCGGCTGAGTTCATGCACTGTCTCTATTGGAGTAGAATAATAAATGCATGATTCGTGGGATTGTACCCTCCCGCTGGCATCCAAGATGTCCACGGATCCCCTCACAGTTGAGACGACCCAGAGGAAACCTTACATAATGCCTAATGAGCAACGGGAAACGCTCCAGCACTCCTCTAGCCTTTAATTTCCACCTCAATACTGAGCAGAGCACGCCCAAGTCCTTCTCCTGGCCTCATTAACATGTGTATTCTCCCGATTCAAAACACCAAAGCACTTCCTTCAGCCAGGTGCTTCCCTCTGTAGCCCCTCCAGACCCGGTGCTGTTGATCCAGTCACACATCCCCATGTAAGAGCGAGCAAAAGTGAGTCATGGTGAGGATGTAGGAAGGCCAGGACAGAATAAACTTTCACAGACCTTTAAAATGGCAGAACAGACATTTTGTAATGTCTGTCGTTTTAGCATGTGGATGCCATCGACAAAACATCTCACCTGACGCTTGATCAAAAAGCTGTTTAATTTCACAAAAATTACACAATGTACCTCCACTTAGATAAATTTGAATATTTTTAGGCTCAATGACAAAGTAGAATACGGGTTTAGCATAACCCAACTATGTATTATATATATTTCTCTGTGTGTGCACATTACATGCATATACAAAAGATGAGCAGTTAACTTCAATATCTAATTTTAAAACCTAACTGTTATTTTTGGAAGTTACAGCATGTGACGCACTTTTATTGTACTGTTAATTACATTCAATCACAGCCCAATAAATGTCTCCTAGCAATGGGTTAATTTCTTTTCTAGATCAGACATTCATTTATTTTTAATTGGTGCTACTCGATTTAGTGAATCATTCATTTAAGAATAGCTACAAGTTGCTTAGAATCTCGGAGGGACTTTACCCACAAATGGTCACTAACATATCATTTATTGAAGAATTTTATTTTATAATTCTTTTATTGTTTTATATTGCTTATTTCTTCCCCTTGTAACTTATAACAGGCATAATGAGATTTGAGGATGACAGTTTTTGCTCAATCACAGTAAAGTTATTCAATCTTAAATCAACTGGTGCCACCCAGTCCCAGCATTTACACAAAATTATGTTTTTGTACATTTGGTAAATTGTCAACAACCATCCATATGTGATTGCAGATTTGTTATTTATCTTTATTTTACTGCCGTATGAACAGATGCTCGTCACTGCCTCTGATGTCAGATTGGTCAGACCTTGGACTTAGTCATCTGTCTGCAGTTTCCCCTTTCTAAAACATGTTTGAATCATTTCCACAACACATTTCTATGGGGTGGAAGATTTTCTTCCCGCGGGTCTCATCCAAGTTAAATACGCTCATGAACTTGGTAAACTCTCACATCAAACAGCGAGATGTTGGACACCGAGGGACATTTGGTAAACGCAGCACGCCCTGGCTGCGAGAGTTGTGTGGTTGCAGGGGCAGAATAGAGCAGGTCTGGTTTCAGTGACTTCTGCGATTATAGCCGGTTTGGTGAGGTGACCTTATTTCCTACAAGGATGAATGGGCTGTCACTACCTGGAGACCGCACAAGCGTTTGATGCCTTCAGCCACACACACCCAAAATTGAACAGTCCATCCTTTAAAATGAGAGAAAATATATGCAGGGTGGTGATCCAAAAACAGACACTAAATTGTGGCAGAAATAGAAATTAGGATTCTAATTAAAGCCTAAAAAATACAATCACTTTACACATAATAATTGAATTTGAAATAAGTGACTGTACTCTCTCACAGTATGATTTGCTGTTGTTATTGATTGTGAGCGTGTTGCTGGGTGTGGCTGCGCAGCTGTTGTGCTGTAGAAATGTCCAATTAGCAGGCTATGACTGATGACCCAGGCCAGGATATGATGCATACCTGCCTCCCGAGCTTTTGTAAACACTTGGATGTGTTTTTCCTTTCGATCATGCGCTGCTTTGCCGTAGGTCAAAAAGGAAAAACATGTCAATGCACTCGCCTTCCATCTGTCAAACTACTGTACTTTGTCTCTCGTTGCGGATAGGTCAAGTTATTTTTAGCAACTTGGCTGATCAGGTGGATAGTAATTATAGGTGGATCTATATTGAATCTATATTGGTTTCAGAGGCTGTAGTCAGTTTAATCTAACATATCGGATTTCTATCTTAATAGTTTGATTAAAAAATGCTTAGCTGTAAAAGTATGATACACGTGTATGCTTGATTATGATAAGGAACAGATACCTGAGCCTGATATTTTTTCAGAGCACTCTGGATATGTAACTGATATTAAGTCTATCCTCACTGCTGCAACTGATAGTTTAGAATTCCAGCACCCTGCAAATTGTATCTCTTGTTTGTCCTTTTGAATTACTCCTTTACAATATTGCTTCATGTCATTCTAAAATCCTTGTGAGTGGCTCTGCAAGTCCGATAAACAAAAGAGCACTTATTCTCTCATTCTCCGTCTCCCTTTCGACTCTGGCCAGCTCTCTCATCCCTCTAAAACAGCCTTTGTCCCTCTCGCCTCTTCCCTCAGCTGTTCCATGCCCCTGCTCCACTGGGATTGATACAATATTTTCCAACCTCAATTAGCCGAGAGCCTGTTGACTAATTCCAACTGTTTTTACACCTGAGAGGGAGCTGGGAGTCGGTGCTGGAAAAACTGAGAGGGGTGGAGGTGAAGGGCTGGAGCTTGGGTGTAGCAGGCAGAGCTGTCGGGGTAATATAGCTGTGTCGACAAGAGCGTAAGGGCAACACAGAGGACAGAGGAGGGGTCGGCCAGACTGCTGGGAAGCTGCAGTCAGGCTGCAGGAGGACAGCCCTGAGCTGACAGACTCCAAGTAATCAAGCCTGATACAAGCACATGTCTTCAATGTTTGCATTTGCATTGTGCTGTTTCATACTTTTATACAACAGATAGAACATGTATTGATTGAATCTTAAGGAGAAATGCATCCTCTTTCCTGTGTAAGATGAATCTGTGCCACTGCTCTTGTCATTAAATATGTAGCACTTCCTGCTTGTCCAGCATGGCCACTATATCGGTATCAAGAAAGCATCTGGGTATTTGTTGGAAGTAATGGTAGCCCCACTCAGAAATAGGACCTCAAAATGGCCTTTAAACCAGATCACTCCCATTGTGAGACGCAACCGCAGACTTACCACGAGGACCGTTTTGTTCAATTCAAGGCAAAGCCTACATGACCGCTGGTCTGGCAGCGCGCTCAGCTCAGGGTGCAGGTACACACCCTCGCTCTGTGTGAGCGCTGAAAGAATCGTTCTTTCCATTGAAGGAAATGAGAGGATGATGCTAAAGTGTATGAGGACATTATGTTTAAGGGGACTGTACTTTTTCAAAGAGTGCAGCTCCAATCACCAAAGCATAAATTACATTAATATGGCAAGAAAAGGCATCTCACATCAATGCCCAGACATCAATTTGGCTGCTGTCCTTGAACACTTGTTTAAATTTAAACTCCCTCATGTTTGCAAATTGCTACCAGTCTTCCAGCATGACTTTTAAAGTGTCAAGTTTATTTGAGAGAAATATTTTATTATGGTAGCTGACACATTACAACTAACATGGGAGAATAATGTCTGAACTGGGAGACGCCCACAGGACAAAATTTAACACAGTAATAATTCATCTGAAGTTGACTTCCTACCTGTGTGTGTGTGTGTGTGTGTGTGTGTGTGTGTGGTTTTGAAAGATTCTGCCAGGTGACTAATCCTGACAGGTTAACAGTTGTCATCCAGTCTGCAGCTCTAGCTTGATGAAACTGTGGCATCAGACTGGACACTGGACGCAGCAGCTGTTCCTGCCCACCAGTAGCCGTATGGAAAAATCTGACTCACCCGCTTGGGTAAAAAAGCATTAATGACCAAATACATAAATATTACAGTCAAAGGCATAAATGTCTCTGAGGGCTATCCAGTCCGTCAGTCAACCAGTGACTAATGGAGAGGGAGGTCAGATCGTGACCACAGTCGGCTCCTCTGACCTGGTCAAGGATCAACCGTGGATAGACACACCCAAGAAGCTTATACCATCAGAATAACCTGGGTCTATGTGGATATGCATGTTGCACACAGGAGTTCAACAAATGTACTGTTTGAGCAGGTGCTAAGAAGCAAGATGTGGGGTGCAAGAGAGACAGCAGACTCTGAGGCTGTGAGCATAAGTGTCAGGAAAATGTGACGGCAAATGATTGTCAGTAAAGTGCTCATACACCAATCCAAAATCACTGCTATAAACCAAAGCTGTTACCTCTTCACACACGCATGGTCATACATGCACGTACACGGAATAAGCACTTTCTTAGTTTATATCCGACTTCAAAACTGACTTCTCATCACAGAACACATGAATCCATGTTTGCATTTGTTTGAAGAATGTGTTTCCGTTTACACCTGCTACTTACACGATGCATTTCCATCACAGTTTTGACAAGTTAATCCTCAGTGAAACTCAAGCTTTTTTTCCCCGTCACCAGTTAACATCGCCAACTGATGCTGAATGTCTTTCCTCAAGTCAGCTTTCTTGTAAACTCAGTGCCGGCTGTCCGCCTAAATCCACACAAGTGTATTCCCTTCTTACCTAGCAACGCTTCTGCTCTAAACACAACACAAATAGCTCGGTGGTGATATAACCTCAGGATATCCCTATGAACTGCTATAAAAGTGAAAAGATAAGCAAGTCCAGCTATTACAGTAAAGTGAGAACGTTATCTCTGACACTCAACACACGTGTGACACACAGAATGCACTCAGGCTGTGCCAGCTACTTACTGTCTGCGTAGTTTTTCCGCCGAGTGCCGTCCACCTTGCCTGTTTTGTCAATGCACAGAAAGAACTTGTTAGCAGAGTAAAGCCGCCGTAGTCGGACATCGCCCTCTAGGTGATTGTAACTGCGAGTGTGCCTTTCCAATGTCCATGAACAGTTGATGCCACTTGTGAGAACCTGTAGGGATTCATGCCCTACCCCGGGAGGACAGGCCCCTGTGGCAGTGCCAGCAGTGACCAGGAGCAGAGTGAAGCATGCCAAGCAAAGGGAGGCTGCACTGGGTAGGGGGAGAAGACGCCTGGCGGAGGCTGCAGCAGTGGTGGTGCCAAGGGTAGGTTCAGGACAGAGATGGGCTACGGACGGCGTCCATCTGCACATGGTGGGTCAGACTCCCAAGGTGCACCTTGTGCAAGCTGTAGGCATGCTGATGATCAGGAGATGTCCCGGTGGAGGGATGACAAGAGGGTGGGAGTCCTGAAGGGAGGGAAAAATTGCACTCTCTCTGCAGACCCTCTGGATGTCACCAGCAACCAGTGTCCACTCCGTGCTGACAGCAGGCCTCCCTACAGAAAGGAGCACTTTTCTCCAGTTGTCATCTTTAGTCCCGTTTGTCTGTTTGTCCACTTCTTTCAGAAAGTGTTGTAATTCAATGAATCCACCTTTAAAAGTTCCTCTTTAATCCTGCTCCTTGTCTCTCAGTTTGTCTTCCTTCCTTCTTCTTTCCTGGTCCCCAGATAAAAAGTCCTGGGCTGTTTGAGGATGCTCACGTGTGTGAGTATTTGTGTGTGTGTGTGTGTGTGTGTGTGAGCATGTGTGAGCGCGTGTGTGTGGGTGTGTGTGCACCTCGCAGTGCTCTGCTCTTTCCAGCTGGATAGTAACAAGGTGCCTGTCTGAGCTGCTGGCCCGCGGTTGAATGAGCGTTGGTGACTGACTCTATGTGAGTGTGTATGTGTGTGTGTTTGTGTGTGCGTGAGTGTGTGATACTGGGAGAGAAGAGGGAAAGAGAGGGAGTGAGTAAGTGAGTGAGTATGGGAGGGAGAGAGCGTGTGTGTGTGTGTGTTTGCGACAGAGAGAGAGAGAGAGAGAGAGAGAGAGAGAGAGAGAGAGAGAGGCAGTAAGAGTGTGTTTGTATGTGTCAGATTGAGTGGCAGTCAGCGAGTGTGTGTCAGCCAGCACGGGGCAGCGAAGCAGTAAGTTAATGGCCTCGCGCTCTGCTGTGTGCAGTCAGTCGGCCAGTCCTCTCCTCTGTGGAGGCACCGGCTGAGTCGTCCTGCATTTTATCCTGGGCAGGGCCGGCATCTCGGGTGTTGAAAAGGAGAGGGCTGGGGCTGGGTGGGGGGGGTGGCTGTGGGGTGGGGCCACCTCACTCATTCATAACCATTTCAAGCAAACTGGAAAGCCTGTGACCAGCACCGGTCCCTATCCATTCTCACTCAGAAAAGTTTTTTCTGTGAAAACAAAACAAAAAAACAAGTAAATTCTTTTCCTACCTGGGGGTTTATTATCGTAATTTCACAGACACCTGGAAAGACTTACATCCCCTTCCCCTTCCAATCCTGTGACCTCTGCTGTCACCCCCCCCCCCCCCCTTCATGTGCACGTTGAAGCATTGTGCAACTCAGTCAAATCAGCTCCATTACTGTCCACTGACCCAGCTCGGAGGCCGTCCTTTTTTTTTTGACACCTTCACTCTCTTTTCGTCTCTCACTCTAGCCACATGGGGCAAATTAAGGGAGCCTTTCCTTATTTTTTAATGGCCGCTGGTTTGAATCATCAAGTGGTCGGAAATGCAGAGCAGGTTGCGGGAGTGTCGGCGGAGTTAGTCCAGATGAAGCCTGAGAGCCCCTCTGATCACCTGCGTTAATATTTCAATGAAACACCTTCTCTGATCTTTGTCATTTAATTTTGGGAGAGCAGGACGGAAATGAAGAACACCTTTTTTGTGACTTCCAACACTCTTGTCTGTTATTTTACAGGCTGTGAAATGAGCCTGATTAGGACAAGGCATCAAGCTCAGCCCGAGGAGTTCAGATATCAGTGGCGACTCTTTATTTAACGGTATAACTTTAAATATCAATGTAAAGCAAAAGAAGAACAAAGACATATTCTATACTATCTGACTGGACAAGAACTTTATCCATTTTTTGACATTTGGGAAACAACCCTTTTTTGCTTTCTTGCAACAAGTTAAATAAAACCACTCTCATATCTATATAATAAATATACAATAAGTTAGACAGCCAGTTATCCTAGGTTAGCATTACGATTTTAAATAAGGCAAAACAGCTAGTCCTTTGTCAAATATAATCAAATTCCCTGACTGTAGGCAGAAAATCTTGTCCTCGATTTGACAGATTCTACACATATTTTTCCATAAATCAACAACCGCATCTCCACTTCCTCCCACTATCCAGAAATGAAACAAAGATATCCTGGATTTGAATGCTGCCATCTTGTGCATTTGGAGCCAGAGTCGGCACAGTAGGGATCAGGAGAATGAGCGATAGTAGCAAGGTCCTGTTGATAAAAAACAATCACAACCAATCGCGGCTACGTTTCAGCTGTCGATCATTATGTTTCAAATGACACTTGAATATATATCAGTGTGATAAGAACTACCTAAAATGACAAAAAACATCTTTGAGTCAAATTGATTTATCGTTTAGTTTGGCCCATGTCCCATCCACTAACAAGGAGGAGGCGGGTTTCATGGCCTATGCTGCAACCAGCCACCTGGTGGTGATCAAGACCCTTTGACCTCTCTTTTGGCCAGCTGTTATTTCATCTATCCTTATGTACGGCCTATGCTGCAGAACATGAAGAAGAAAAAAAATATATATATTCCTTCAAATTTTTTAATTTAAACACAAGATGAAAACTAACATGTACCTTATTTCTCTTATCGATGTTGACTCTCATCGAAATATAAAGGGAGATAGAAAAGGTGAAAGAAAGATGAAAAGAGGCAGACATTCTGAAATGATGCTGCCCAGTTAGCGTTGTCCATGCTTTACAAGAATCCTTGCTTCAGTTATAGTTAGCACTCTGAGACCAGATTTGGTGGAAGTTATATCTTGTTTGATTTTCTTTTCATGAATTTGTTCCTTTTGCACCAAGTGGAGTGGTACTATAAATTGCGTACATTACAATACAATGATAAATAAAGGCTTTCTATTCTATTCTATTCTGCACTAAGTGTGTCTCAGTTGAGTATGTGTTCAGAGACGTTGACAGTCACTTCACACTATTTTGCTCATTTACTTTCCCAGAGACTTGCTGTCCCCCTAACCCCTATTTAAACTTAACCCTCACAAACAAGAAAACAAATCTACTGGAGAGAATCCAGTAACCTCTTACTCCAAACTCCGAGCTACGACCCCCAACTCCCCCGAGCCATTCCTGTCTACCTATGCTCTGGTTCTCGGTCCCCGCCAGGCTCCTCATCAAAGCAACTTTCAGCAGAGATGTAAATGGGCCCTTCGTAAAAATCACAGTCTTTCACCCTCAATTAAACCACACTGCCGTGTCTGTTAACTTCCGCAGGCTTTATGTGTTTTCCGGTTCTTTACTCATCTTTTCTCCCCTGTTTCTGTCCTTCAAAGTCAAACAGGGTAACAAAGAAAAGAAACAGGCAGCGTATCTGCGTCAAGGAGACTGGGTTGGGGGAGTTGGTGGAGTCTTAAAAAAAATAGAGATGAGAAAAATTACAAGTTGCCAACCACCAGCAAATGTCATGGATCACCAGCAGATGGACATTAGTTGTGTTGTTGGTGTCTAAGTCAGTTGCTTTATGATAAACAAAACTGTAAATAGCTTTTTGTTTACTAATCAGTAAGTTCTATGTAGTTTTAACTAAGAAATATATTTGAAGTGTACAAAGTTAACATTCATTAAAAGGTGTTACTCCCTTTAATTCCCTCTGCAGATAGAGGCAGATTATTGTGTTGCACATGCTTGATAATTTGATTAAAATTCCAGCTAAACGTCCCAACAGATTCCATATGTCAGTTATAAACTGTCCAACCCCTTTAACCATTTAGTTTTCCACTGTGCTCAGGGCAGAGTTGCCAATGCCCTTACGTAGGAAAATGTTTGAATAAAGTTGTTGCTAATAATAATTGTAATAGCAATTTATAATTAATAAAATCTGAACATTGTGCTTTCTCGTGAAAGGATACAGTAAAATTCACATTTTCAATAGTCTATCATAAATTTGGCATATGTGTTAGAGTGTATTCATAGATTTGTATAATATAATTCATACAACATTGTATGTCATTCAATGCAATGTACTTTGTATTTTACTGTACACATTGTAACTACGTTTACTGTGATGTAACTGCCTTCAACTATATTTGGAATACTTTTAAGTTGACATCATAAAATCATTAATTTTTTAAAACTCCATTATCTCTTAAATACATACATAAAAATGTATGTGTATTGATACAGTATATTTATATGATATATGACATTTAAGTCCTTCCCTTATCTACTTAGTAGCATATATGTGGTTCTATTTTTCTTAAGAAAGAAAGAACCACAGGAAGTTCTAGTTGTCCTTCCATTGCTGAATTAAAATCAAACAATACTATTATACTGTGCAATACTACAACTTTTTTACTGCATTACTACTTTTAAGTCTGAATCTTTTTTGTCTTCTCCTGCTTTGTTATGACTTAAGTTTTTCTAGATGCAGCTCAACCTATGCCTACCGAATACTTTTACGTTGTAGGTTGTAAAAGTACACAATATCTTGTGTATATACGTACAGTATATGTGTGTATATATATATATATAGTACATGTTTTATATTATGACATTTTAAATACCATATGTGTAGTTTAAATTATGTTCTTATCTACTCAGGAGTATATGTGGCCCTATTTCTCTTCTGCAAAATAAAATAAAAAGGAAACATGCAAACAAACAAAGATGAAGAGTATGAGAACCACAGGAAGTTCTACTTGTCCTTCCTTTGCTGAAATTCCCTGTAATTAAAATAATACAATCACTCTATGTGCTGCAGAACTCCTCAAAAATCAGAGTGGCCCCCCCCGAGGTCAACAGCAAAGCTCGGGCCTCGTGTGAACGTCAGATGGGGCAGCAGATTGCTTTGTGGTGTCCTGCAAGCAAATGTTTGGGCTCTGAGCTCAGTGCCAGTGAGCATCTTTGATGTGGACAACTACAGTAATGTGGATGATTTCAAGGTCATAACTCATGTTGAGGATTTAGTAAATGTCCAGTAAAACTAATCCTGGTTATAATTGTTAAAATCATTAAGAGTTTACAAGTGTGTAATCCACTGCATCATTTCTTGGATCAGACGCAGGTACAGGGAACTTTTGAGGCTGAGTTGAGTAGAGTAGAGTAGAGTAGAGTTCTGCTGTGTGGGTGTGCCCTGAGCTGAGAACACCACTCTGTGAGCCAGGCACCCAAGAAGGATGTTCTCAAGTGGAGGAACCTAATCTTTCCCAGCAGGGATCCAAGCGGCTCTGTAAGTGTATGAATAGAGATAATATCTCTATAATGAGGCCTGTTTTGTACCATCAAAGTCTTCAAAAGAGTCTGAAACCTGACCTCCCTCCTAGCACTGACAATCCCTCAGTAATAGCTCCCTATTATTAATTGTTTTTGCCTGCCCGCTAAGTCCATGTCTCCCTCTTTCTCTCCCCCCGCACTTGTAGATGTGTTTTAGCAACTCACCCTTGACCCAGTGCTTTTTACGTGCACTGACATTCTGCCAATTTGCAAATCACTGCTGGAATGGTATTTGTTTTCCTTGTTTTTTAGATAAAACTGTTTCCAGATACATGACAATCTACTTTCTCTTGACTGTAGATGCTGAGAGTTACAACACTCACATATGGAAATTATCCTGTCGATTTTAATCATGGGTAGTAAATTCTTATAATTTCAGTGATTATGTAATTTATGCTTTCAGTGGGTCCAGCACTGTGTTGTGTTGTTGGTTCAGAATCAACGCAGGTGTGCCTGATACCTTTTGAGCTGTGGTTGGCTGACAAACATCCGGAGGTGGTTAGAGGAACTAACCAGGCAACCGCAGCTCAGACGTGGCCCTTTGCATATCCTGCTTTGTGACCATTGTCTATTGTGAGTGGCTGTATGATAACTGGGTCATCTATCTGATGCTGTGGAGAGTTCTGAGAGAAGCAGTCTCCCAGTTCTTCACAGGATAACACGCAGAGATCAAATTGTCTGATAGTGTTTGATAAAAAACTAGAATGACACTCAGTAGAGTGCACACCTACAAGGACCATCAGTCTCCTTATGAAACCACATTTAAATTCACCAGATACATATTTTTATTTTGACCTGCACTCTCACAAAAACTTCAAGATCTATGAATTATTCTCTGAGAAATAGGAAAATGTGGCTGCGATTAAACATTTGTGCCCTGATGATCTGATCTATCAGAGGCCTATACACAGATGGATCAGTATGGTGGTGGTGATGATGGGGAAAGAAAAAACTTTTTAAATCTTAACTTTTGTCATTTATTCAAATAAAGAAATACTTGCAGCCTCAGCTACAGTAACTTGTCTGAAACAGGATGACACAGCATCAACACGAGTCTCTCACATTATTCTATTAAGATGTACTTAGAAGAATAGCAGCATGACACATCTTTTGACATTTTTACTGACTGAGTAATTGAAACCATCTTCAAATGCATGTGTGGGGAAACCCAGCAAGAGCTGTGTGAGTCACAGCATCCAGTAAAGGCCTATAATAGTAATGTAAACCTCACCATTCTGTTCCATCCTTAATGGACAATAATGGACATATAGGGCTTAATCTGATGACTACTATTTTATAATTGAAGTTTGTTTCTTTGCTTCTTGAGTTAACAGCAGACTTTACAAAATTGTAATGTATGTTTCTAACTTTAAGCCCAAAAGTGTGATTAAAAAAAATGTGTTTAATAAAGTTTCCAGATGTGACTTCTTTGACTCAGATGTCACATTATTTGGCTGAAGCTCCCTGAGAAGCAACTTTTACCTCACTAATTCCATGTAATGGGCGCTCGCATGCATACACACACACACACACAGAAGCATTGACTTCCATTTATTGTGGACAGACTAATCTCTGTGGGTGAGGGGCAAGATTTGTGGCCCCGAAATATTGGCGGTTGCCCACAGAGCCATGTCATCAGATGATAGTCGATGGGTTCTGAGATTGTAAACAGCCTCACCAAAACCTTATCCCTCAACCATGACCAATTCATGCCTAAAAATAACCTTAACCTAACCACAATTCACATCTTACCCCTGACCCTAACCAGGAACTCATAAATTAAGATTTTTCTCACAAGGACCAGACTTTGGTCCCCATGAGTTTTACTGGTCCTGACAAGGAGTGTTTATTCTGGAAAAGGTCCTAAAGAGGTAACAAAATGAGTGCGCACACATGCACACATGCACACATGCACACATGCACACATGCACACAGGCGCACACACACACACACACGCACACACACACACACACACACACACACCAAAGGCATTTGGCAACACATCTCACAGAGAAGTATCTCCATCAAGTTTCCTCGGCCAGGTGAAGCAGTTTCAAAAACAGCCCTCTCTCCAACTGTTAAACAAATAGGGAGCCCCTACAAAGGTGTGCAAAAGAATCCACATGATCAAAGTGTATGAGAATGGCAGCCTTGTCCTTGCCTGGCCATTATCAGGCCCCATGAATGCCTGTCTTCTCCTCTTTTGTCGGCCGGGGCATTGACAGTCACTCACCCGGCAATGACTGTCACACCAGTGCAAAGAGCCAGCCGCCGACAGGGGCCAACCACATCAAACGAGGCTGTCAAGGGGCCCTGCTTGTGAACCGTGGCAACAAACACCTCCTGATCCTCACCTACAGCTCAGCAGCAGACACCCACCGCTGTGCTCTCAGCAACTGCCTCCACTGAGAAAAGATGTACTGCCTGGACCTCATTTCCCTCCATACCCCCCCCCCCCCCCATCTCTCTCTTTCCTCTCTGTCTGTCTCTCTCTCTCTCTCTCTCTCTCTCTCTGTCAAGTAGGGCTTGTGTTAACCTCCAGCATGCCGAGACACAAAGGGGGCTGCTAAAGTGTTTAAGAATGCTTTATGGATGCATGACAAGGGGAGGCTGGCACTGCAGGGGGGTCAAAAAAGTAACCAGGACGTGAATGAGATCAATTCAGTTTTACTAACGATTTGGAGCTGAGTCACACTTGATTTAAACTGTATGATGGTGGGACTTCAAAAGTCGACAGAAGACCATCTTTTTGCACAGGCTGGAACAAGTGCTTCGGTGCAGGCAGCAGGCGAGCAGGTTGCATGTGTATACAAGCAGCTTCAGATTTCACCGCAAACGTTACCTCATATGCACAGTTTTTACTCACAGATAATGACAGATTTAAATGAGTACACAATTACTACTGTGAATGCTGTACAAGTCCTGAGATAATTTACACACCTGTATAGAAAGTTGTTGGTTGGTGACAGGCTTGATGCATACAAATATTCAGCATTTCACTTAAATATCCACATTAGCATTCATACAGTTTTAGATGGACTTTATTCAAATTATTAAAACTTTTCTTTTTCTTTTTCTTTTTCTTTTTCTTTTTCTTTTTCTTTTTCTTCTTTTCTTTTCTTTTCTTTTCTTTCTTTCTTCTTCTTTTATATCATTTAATATTTAAGTCATAATGTTTTCTGTCTAAACCCCCAAGGACTTTAAAGTTGCATGAGCACATGTTTGACCACTGAAAGAAGCATGCATTTATTCAAATAATAAAAATTAACATTTATACATGTGAATACACACGAATATGATGCAAAACTATAATTTCAACGCAATAATTTACAGCTTTGCCTCCTGTTTGACCTTGAGTGCTACTTGGGTAAATGTGGTGAGACTGCCACCTGTAGGCCAAACCTAATTCACTAGCCATTTCAAACTGATGTAATGTAAAAATGTCACATCTTTCTCAAGAAAATTAGAAAGGAAAGAAAACTTTTTGCTCAGAAATATCGAGCAATATTTAAAAGCTGCATTTATGTTATTTAGTAAAGACAGAACATACATTAATAAATATACCATAATGCAAGTAATGATTAAAATATGCTGTTGTTTCGTAGCTCTCTTATTGAAGAACATTAGGGCCATGGACAAGAACAATATCCAAGACGAAGATTTTTTCTCTCTCATTTTATTTTACATTTCAAGAATAAAGTTAAAATCTCAATAAGAATGTTGAAATATTGAGAATAAAGTGAAACTAAATCAAATATTTTTTATTTTATTTTGCATTTGAGAGTAAAATCAAGATCAAGATTGGCGTCAAACGTATATAAACTTATATATCAAACTAACTAATATTATTAGCACATATGACTGCTTCTACAAAATGTCTTGTGTAGATGAATTTAACTTTATTTTAATAGTTTTGACTGTATTCTCTAAATGGAAAAAGGAAAAACATCCTATTCCTCTAATGTTTTCCTGACCCTAATACGCTTCCGTACTTTTAAATACCTTTCCCCTTAAACCCAGCAACATTTGCCTCACTCGATTTATCGGTGATCTCCTCACTAGGCCTGACGCGGCCAGTAGCTCGCCCCGCGATTGGCTTGGTCTTATCCAAGATGGCTGCCCACTGTTGAGGGAGAACGCGGTTATCTCATGTCAACATGTCAGTCCTCAGAGTCTGTTCTTTAGCTAAAGGTCTCAGTCGCCACAGTTTGTTGGAGAAGTGCGCACTTCGCGGGTATTCTGCGGACTGTTGTCGGCTGTGGGCGTCATTGCGAAGCGGCGCAGTCAGACGAATCTCAGGTGAGCGGAAGGATCCTCTGAGGAGTGTCTGAGTTAGTCCCACGATGCCCACGACTCGTGTGTTACATGTCAAAGTGTCTTCGTGATAATTTAACCTCTGAATAGTTGGAGTCATGTTAGAACGAGCGGAACAAGGTCAGAGGAAGGGGAGAGTATCTGTTGATGAGTCGAGCTGGAGGATGCGCGTGCATGACCTCCACAGTTAAAGTGTCACTTATTGATCTATTTATATTCACAAAGTGCGAGTGAACTTCTCAGAGCTGTGCTTTAGTTGTGTTTGTTCCCTGTAGTAACTTCAGACGATACGTTACATTACTTCACTAATGTGACTCCTGAGCTGAACAAGTTAGCCACACAGCTCCACGTCTGTTATGACCAATACCTCCCAGATCGAGCATCTAAAGTCAAACATGCGTTCTTATCATCACACCTGGACGAATGTAGCTCTCTTCTCACCTGCTCACATTCCCACTCTGTCCAACCAGGTTCAATTTATCCTCAACTCGTCAGCAGCCACATTTTAAATCCAGGAGGTTTAGAGATCAATTTAATTTATAGATATACAGGATTTTCCACTACTTATTAAGTTATCTTTTGTAATTATCTTATCATACGTGCACATCAATTTATTGATGTTTGGGCTTTGGGTTGATGCGTTGTGCTGTTGATATCCTGTCATCTTCCAAAATGTATGTGTCCTACAAGGGGGACTTCATGGATTTTAGATTTGAATACCTACTTCCTTTATAAGGAAAGCACTTAAGCTTGTAAAGTGCTTTGAAATACAAATTATTATTATTATTATTATTTGTTCTTGCTCAGACTGTGTGGTTTTTGAAGCTCAGGTCTAAGAAAGTGTTGGCGTCAGATCCCTTGCTCCTCCTTGTTCCTAAGCAGGACACTGAAGCCCCACGTGCTCCTTCTGTGCATGTTAAATGTAATAAAATGAATCCAATCTAACATTTAATTGTTTTTTAACAGCAAGCTATATACAGTATACTCTTTGTATCATTATTAGCTGTTGCATCATTACTATCAGAGGCACAATAGATAAGAGTCTGCATTCGGAGTCTAAAGCCAAGCCTAAACCTTTTAATCCCATTGTATTACGTTAGGATATGAAAGTATAAGTATGCAGCGTGTTATTCAGACATATTTTTGTCGTAAACGGCTGTTTAAATTTTTTCTTTCAGAGACACCTCTCCAGCTTCAGAGAAGAAATGTGTCGTTTGTTATCCCAAAGACAGAAGCTGCAAAAAAACGTGTGTTGGAACAGTCTCAGCTGTTTGACGGTACGCTGCCACATTTTTAACCATTCATATCACGCTATGCTGAATGGTATGTTATAAATTACGTTGTCATCCCAAATGATGTGAAGCATTCTTTGACATATTTTCTTTCTAAATGCTGCCAGACCAAATTGTTATTGTTTGTTATTTCTCCAATATGCTGTATGCTGTTACACTGTTGGGTCTTAAAGAACCTCATATCACAGTTATTGTTTGAGACTTGAGCAGTTTACTTGTCTTTGGTGTTCCTCATTTGGTTCCTATATGTTTTAGATGTCTTTTGTGCTACCAGTAGTGTGAGATATTAAGTATTTTTGCACTGCTATCTGTATTTCAGTGCATTGCTCTGAAAAAAGCGGGTCATGTAATTTACTCACATTAAATGTTTTTATGGTTTCTCCATCTCAGTGCTTGAGGCCAGGATCCAGCAACTCCAGACCGACATTGTTCTCGACATCCAACATGCTGAGGTGCAAGTTGTTAAAGCCGGCTCCTCTGGAAGAGGGGTTTCCTCTAGTTGGGGTCCCAAAAGCGCATCTAAGGAGAAGATTGTCATTCCTAAATCAGGAGCTAAAGGAACTTCTAAACCTCAGCAAAGCCGCTGGATTGAAAAGTTAGCTCTGGAGAAAAAAGAAAAACTTAAAATACAGCAGGAAGTTAAGCAAACTGATAAGAGGAAACCAACAGCCAAATCAAAAGGGAGCAAAAGCAGCTCCCAGATCCTACCAGGCACATCACATAAAACTATATCTACCACAGCTAAAAAGACCATACCTGCGATTAAGACAAACAGAGGATCCACAAAGTTATCAGATAAAATTCATGCTGCGGTTTATTCAAAAGCCACTTCCACTGCATCCACAGCAGATAATGTTTCTAAAGGGAAGTCGAAGGGCTCTAAAAATCAGCATCATGGGGAAAAGGAGCAAAATCGGACTGATAATGCTCAGAGCAAAGCTATGGAGCTGGCTGAGGTGGAAAAGTTGGAGAGGAGGCTCAGTCAACAGGCGAACCAGTGGACGTCCTCTAGTGTTCCAGAGCGCCCACAGGTGGACAGTGAAGAGCGTGCAAGTGGGGACATGCAGATGAGCATCCGCTCCTACCTGGAGGCGTGTGTGTTTGCGGGGGACATTGAGAGAGCAAACCATTTCCTGCTCAGCCAGCACAGAGTAATACGTCGACGGAAACTTCTGAACACAGATATTTACAACATCCTGATGAGGGTGTGGGCTAAGAAGGTGAGTCCAAAGTGTTCAAATATAAACCTTTTTACATTTGATTTGACCTTTTCATTTATTTTAGACAGAATAAGAGAGTTAAATCATTTGTAACTAAGGCTTAATGGGGATAGTTCACAGAAAAATGAAAATTCACTCATTATCCACTCACCAGTATGCAGATGGTGGGATGGGTGATCATGCTGATAGAAGAGTGAAGTAAAGTTACAATGTTATAATTCGAGCCCAACCCGATATGTTGATATTAGCCTCACTGTCACAATGTGAAGGGCTGGTAGACCCAAATTTCCAGAGCGAGACAGATCCAAATCAAAAAACAGAATTCATTGAATAAAAGAAGGGGCAGGCCCAGTAGGAAACAAACAGGCTAACTCCAACTGCTCAGGGTAAACAAGGCAGGAAATCGAAACAGACAGAGACAAAACAGGTAGAGGAAAAACAGCAGTTGACAGAACTGAGGAGTTGAGTGAAATACAAACTGAACTAATGACAAGCTAGAGACAGATGGCACAGGACAACCAGTTGAAACTAATCAAGAGGGGTAGGGGGCAAAAATCCAAAATGGAGCAAAACACACAAAGGGAGGAAGTAAATTGAACAGAAACCTGTGAGGGAGATCAGAACTGCAAAATAAAACAGCAAACACCGAACTAAAACAGATCACCATGACACCCGCACTGATACCGGCCACCAAACTCCAGAGCTGTCGGGCTCTAGTTATGATACAGAAGTTTGACTATAAACCATATTTGACACTATAGACTATTGATATGCCAGTTTTTATCCCCAAGACCAAAAGAAGCTCCCTACATGAACCATCACCCCCGCTGATGTGTTTCCACTGACATCATTCACATTCCTGTTTGGCCAGAAGGGCTTCATTATTAAACAGTTTTATGTGTTTTTGTGCGCACGTGAAATTTGTGTTGGAGTCTGTGTTTGGACTTTGGATTTTCCTTGAAAATTTGTACTCAGTCCTTTTCAAAGAAATCCGTCGACAGTTCATTAATAATCAGGGAGGGTCTCACTTTTTAAGTTACAATACAAACATTCACTTCACATTCATATTTTACCTTTAACCGCTGCACTTTTTTCGTGAGGTCATAAATGTTCATGTGGTTACTATCCAGTCTAAACACTTTTTTCACAGCAGATATTTTGACTTGTCATGGCAGGAAATAACATTAATGGCTCTGGTTGATTAAATATGCCAGTAACTAAACTAGAATCAATGATAATACAACTCTGAAACCGAGCGGCTAAATGGAATTCATTCTTCATTATTATTCATACCTGTTCTTAAAAGCTGTATGGTCACACTGCTACTAAACGTTAGGCTAGGTTGTTTCTAAACATGGAGTGGAAGTCAAACCCTGAATTCTCTACATTATTTAGATTGTTACTGTGTCAAGCAAATTTATGACAATTGTGTGCCTGGTTTCACGGAAAATTGATGAAGTAAACATTGTATAAACTGAACTGAAGTTTAATGGCCCTTCTGTGTATGTGCGCATCTGTGTCTCTGTATTTGTAGTGCTTATTACATCAGATCGGTCGCATATTTATTCTGTTAGAGGAGGCTGGTCTTAAGCCAAACCTGGGATCCTACTGTGCTGCCCTGGAGTGTATGGGCCGCAGTCCCAACTGCACCCCAAAAGCCGTCACAAGGTACGAACTCCCATACACCCCACACACACACACACACACACACACACACACACACACACACACACACACACACACACACACACACACACACACACACACACACACACACACTCCATCAATCTAAGTATCATGAAGAGCTGTGTTTGTGATAACTTGCATTTGACATGTATAAAACGTTTTGACAGTTTCATTTGATATTTGACTAGAGGTGTATAGAGCATATCAAAGTTTTCAAAAAGGGCAGGGCGGTGATACATAGACTCACCAGCAGGTGTCATCTTATTCTCATGGTTGCCTTTTATTCTCCAACAACTTCTTCAACAGTGTTCATGGTTTTAGTTACTTACTATTTGTTCTGGACTTAATTATATACGTTTCATTGATGAATCTATCTAAGACGCTCACTGTTAATGACTTCTCTAATCCTAATACAAAAATGGCACTCAGTAGAGTGTATTCCTCAGCCTAGGCCCAACAGTCAACTTATGAAACCACATTTAAATTCACTAGATCCAGATTTTTATTTGGATCTGCACCAAGTTGCACACACTGATAAATATCAGTCCTCTAAACATGCTTTTTTAATCATGATCTGTGAATTGTTCTCTGAGAAATAATTGGAAAACATTGAAAAAAAAACATTTCTCAGAGTTAATGACAGTGAAAAGAATCCGCACCTAAATTGAATGTGTTCTTCCCTGAACTATGCTGCATCATTCCACCAAGTTTTTGTGGTCATCGGTTTTACATTTTTTGTGTATTTCTGCTAACAAACAAGCGCAGGTGAAATCTTAATCTCTTTGGTGGAGGAAATAATATTGTGGTAAGTTATGTTAATATTAATTCACTAGGGTGTGTGTTTATACGTGTTCTATTGCTCTATAGGTCAAAATAACTTATACAGCAGCATCTCAGTTTAACAACCACAGACATGTCAGACCATATCAGGACCTATGCTGCATTATGTACTTTATATCAGCTCTACAGTATTATCACTAGTGTGTGGGATTATATCATATAAAGCCTTACTTTTAAATCTCCAACCATACATGCACTTTCCACTTTTTTATTGAGAATTGTTTGAAAAATAGCCTCATGATTAGAGTTTGTGGCTGTAGTGTAGCATCTTTGGTGACTGTTTTTTTTTTTTGATTGCTTTCGTCATATGATCGGGACGAAGGAGCACCATGATCTAAAAAGGCCCAAGTGAGATTTGTGTCACTAATCTTATTTATAAGAATTTTCTTTCTGGATTGTTTCTTGAATTTGGTGTTTTTGCTTATTTGTGGTCTATTATTTCTTTCTCTCCCTAAATCCGACGATTGTTGGAGCACGAGACACAATGTTACTGACAGTGGTTGACTCTAATTAAATTGTTAAAGGGCACCAGAAACATACTAACAACACATTCTCGTGTATTTAATTTAATTTTGCTCAAAAAACATTTTGCAAGGACGTCGTTGACCACCACCAGCCCAGTCCTGTGTCTGCAGTAACTAGGTTAAGTAATATTAATTGTGTTATGTCATTGACTGTGACACACAGATTTATCACATTACTTTTTAACACACACAAACCTGCTGGACACAGCTCACAGCCTCAGCACAAGACGACATGTGTCTCAGTTAGTTTGCCTGTTTGATGGCAGCCAATACAATCAGCTGGCGTGCTGCCCAGGCAGCTGCAGAGCCCATATTAAATTTCTTTTCTTTTCTTCTTAGGGGCCTGACATTAGCCTGGTCTTACTTTAACAGGAAAAATATAAAAGGGGCACATGGGTTGTTTTCTGATTTACCACCATGGATGTTGACAAAGAGACACTCCTGAACATTGCCTCTGCAGTTTAAGTCACACAATATGTCTCAGTTGAAGACTTGTGTCACTCAGAGGGGGGGGGGGGTTCCTCTCCAAAAATGGACTTGTGTCTTCTCACGATCCCAGAGTCCCTCATAGATGAGTCCGATTCAATCAAGCAGTCTCTGTTGATGCTGCTCAAATCTATAAATATCAATTGACTAAATTGTACAGTATTTACCAGGTATTTTTAATCAAGTGTTCATCAGTCATTTTCTGGACTTTTGGAAAAAAGCAATGCATAGATAAAATATAGAAATTGCATTTGCTTGCACAACTTTAGCATGAATTCACCATTAGTTTTGGTCTTTATGATGTTACAGCCCCATATGGAAAGGGAATGCAGATTCAACCCTCGATAAGCTTTGCTCTTTGATGAAGACAACCTGTGAGTTTGAACACCACCTAGTTTCTAATCACACCATGAAAAACAGTCCACTTAACATAAATCACAACAAAACCACAGAAGCACACTTATTTTCCTCCTAGACATCAGTGACATCACACTACAGATGGTACAGTGGTCCAATAGAGGGGCAGGTGGCAGTAGGGTTGGTGGTAGGTATCTGGTTGGTCCATTGATCTCTGTAAGATGATGCTCATTTGACATTGTTGTTGTGCAGTGGTGCAGTGGTGCAGTCCTGCTCAGTCTCTGACCGAGCCGCCTGTCTTTTCTCTCACCTTCCTCACTATGGTCATCATCCCTGTCACTGTGTGTTTGTTGTCTGCCAGTTCCTTTTTTTACTACTTTGTCTTTCTGGCCTGACCGGCGTTCTCTCTTGATATCCCTCTGGCCTCTGAAGTCGCCTGGAGCATCCTTGCCCTCAGTGTACCAATCCTCTCCTCTCTCCTCTGTCTCCCTCACACACACACACACACACACACACACACACATGCACACACTGACCTACGCACACTCCCTTTAGGTTTTCCCTTTGTAAGAGCTCTGTCCTCTAGACTTCTCAGCTCCCTGGAGTGCAGCAGAGCAGTCACCAGGCCGATTATGCTCTATCTTTCAACTTCTCTGCCCTCTTTGTTCCTCTGGACCTCACTCCAAGCACCCAGACTAATCCTCTCTTTGTTTGATGCTCTCTCATTTGCTCTGACTCAAATTGCACGTCAGCATCACAAGAGACTCCAAGGCATGAGTACAAATATTGAGAAACGGACCCTCTGTGGCTTGCTTTAGGAAGATTTCACACAATGCATACATATACACAGTAGGTGTATGCCTTTTGTCCTTTTGCTTTTGTTGTGCTCATTCATTCATTTACAGAGCTCTGCGCTCTCTTGATTTGATTACGTGTAAATTGCTGAGCCAGGGCTCCTGCAGATGGAAATTAGCATCATAAGGTGTGCAGGGTGAAGCTCTATCCTCCTCTCTGCTAAATGATAAATGGGATTTACTCACTTCTGACTCTTGGTTTAGCCAATAACAATTCTGTAGTGAACCTCTAGGGAGCGTGTGTGTGTGTGTGAAGTTTACACTGCTCACTGTGGTCATTCATAAAGTTCTACAAATTGCCCGTGGGTTGACTTTCAATCATCCAATTTAACATTGTTTCATACACACTCATAATAATTATGAATGTTCTTACTTTCTGCTTTCAGACATTGTATTTGTACAGTTTGTAGTACCTGACCTTTTTGTGTGCTCCCTCTTAATGTGCTCCCTCAAAAAATACTTTAACAATAAGGCTTGATTACATTATAAACCAACATGCATGATAAGAAACTAATCACAAAAGACCAGGCTGGAAATAGTAATTAACTTTCCTTCTTTGGTGTCATGTATCAAATTTGAGTAATCTAATAATCATTTTATTACAGCTCCCATTTTTATTTCTGGTTGCACATTGACGTTATCAGCAGTCCAGACATGGACACTGTGCTTTAATGCAGTTTCTTTCCGATCTTTAGTCAAGAGTGTGGTCTTTCATTCTGAGAGCACCATTTCTTCATTTCATGTTCAGGTTTTGTAATTCTTTTCCCTCAGGGCCCTGCCCTTGCTCTCAAAGAGCCTCCTGCTCACATGCAAATTTGCACTACTCCTGCTCAAAACTGTCATTGGTCACAGTCATACCTTACATTTTATCGGTTGGGGGAATTTTGACAGGATCATTCAACGAAAATCTCAGAAATCTGAGAGCAGTTGCTTTTCAAGTGGACAGAAGCAGCCTGAGCACGAGGAGAAGGACTGAAACTGAAGCAATGGACATTTAAGCGTGCAGCAACATTATATCAGAGTGCAGACAAACACATTTGCACGTGACTGGTTGCTTTTTGAGAGAGAGCAGACTGGGTTTTGAGGGAAAGCATGAGAAATAAAAAAGATATAATGCTCTCAAAATAAAAGACCACGCTCTTGAATACAGATGGGAGAGAAACACACTTTCATTTGCTCTCTCCAGGAGAATCTGTATGAATAAATATTTTACTGATGTCGTCAGTGGCCATTAGCCTCTGGATCAGAGTCGTACTTAGGTTCCAGATAAGCCTTTCGATGCAAATACTTGCATTGATATTCTGCAACTGTTGATCAGGGTGGGCGAGACATACCATTATCTGATTTAAGATGAATTAATCAGGCACCCAGAACATTTTATCATTATCTTAGTCCTATTCCCGGGTCAGAAGGTTGTGATCTTCTGATCTGAAGACTCCAAAGTCTGTTCCATCATAATAATTACAATCTCCCACTGAAATAAAAATCTAGCTCTTGTGTCATCTGATGGGCCCTCATTCAGAATATTTGACTTGAAGAAGTATCTCAAACATAATGTAAAGTATCGTAATAACTTTCTGAAAGAGAGTTGGCTGTGTTGTGTTTTCTAATCTGATGGACTGATAACTCAATATAATAATTAGACAATTACATTTTAAAACTTATTAGTTATTCTATCAGTTATTAAACACTGTGCACATGTAATGAAAAAAGTATTTTTATGCTCTTGCAGGAGACAAGTGGTGAACTTCCTGGTGCCAATTTTAATGGGTTATGGTAAACGATTGTCTAATTAATGAATGGGGCTGCTTTCTCAACCTCTGGCCACAACAAGTTACAGCAGCAACATTGCTCACTCTATTGGCTTCTTCTGAAACAAGCCGTCTTATCTCTCTGTTGGCTTTATCTGCTTTGCTCTACCCACTGCAGACATCCTGTAGCACAATACAGTAAGTGCACAAGTGTAAGGACCGGAGTCCGTATATATAGATGGATCTCCTCTTGATCCCTTTGTTCAAAAATGAAGCTATATTGTTCTGGATATGGGAGCCACCACCTTGCGATTTTGACGTCATTTGGAGCCAGAGTATGCGCAGTAGTTATCATTGTTTGGAGCTCTTGTATTGAGGTCTTCTTGACCAATCGCAAGTCAATCTCACCTGTCAATCATGACATTTTACCCATTTACACATTTTTTATAGCATATATAACTAATTAAAACAAAACTTATGTGAAAAGACTCCAATTTACATCAGTGTGATAAGAACTTCCTAAAATGACTTATTTTTCTTTAACATATGTTTAGTTTGGTTCATGTCCCATCTGCCAACTTTGAAGAGGTGGGGGTTTATGACCTATACTGCAGCCAGCCATCAGGGGGCAATAAAGATGATACTGCTTTCCTTTTGGGGAGCTGGGAGATGTTCTTTCCATACAGTCTATGGTCAAGAGTGACACAGTCCATGCCACAGTAATACTAAACTGTTGTATGTCCCTGTATATCCAGGTGCCTGAATCAGATGCAGCAGGACGGTCTGTCTGTGGATGATGTGTTCAGCCAGTGTGTGTTTCGACAAGATGAGAAAGACATGGTGCTGAAGGCCATACGCATGATCCAGCCCGACTACCAACCCTGCCTCAAGCTGATGACAAAAGAAGGCTATACATCGTTGGTTCAGGACTTTTACACACAGGTACCAAAGGACAGCTTTGTCACAAAGTTATTCTTAAACTTAACATATAATAACTTATTTTAAATCTTTCACAGTTTTTTTATGATGCTACCACCAAGGTAGTAGTTTCACATAGTGATATTAAAAGTTGTCTTAAAAAGTGTTGGATTTAGGGGGATCTGTTTAAAAAAAATGTTTAATAATTAATAATTATGTTTTCATTCATCTATAATCACCTGAAACTTTGGATTGTTTGTGTTTTTGTTATGTTCAAATCACCCTTTATATCCACATAGGGAGCAAGCCCTCTTTAATCCCACATGCTTGGAATGGGAGGAGTGACTAAATCTGACACACTTCTCCTGTAATTGTATCTGTGTATACCAGTGGATCTAACAGTAATCCTTGTGGAACACCAAAGTTATTTTTATAGAATGCAAAGGAATAAAACTGATTCCATTACAGTAAACAGTATTTTATAATATCACCTATACTTCTGCTTTATCATTAGGATACTTACTGACAGACTTGTCTCAGATAATAAGATAATAATAATAACAAACATCTGTTCCAATAATGTCCTTATAGAGAAGTGAAGTGTTATGGTTCCGTCTTTAAGTTTTAAAAGGTCTTGAACAGATATTAGTGGACTTAATAATGAACATTACTTTCTTATGTTTATAGCAGAAACTTCATATTAGTGTAATCATCCATACACACTTTTCCTTAAAAAGGGTGTGATGTATCACAAGCTATTTTCCCTTTCAAAAATAATATACAGAAATCTTAATGGAAATTAGGTGAAGGACTTAATTTAAAGAGAGGGTATGACTAAGTAAAAAAATTAAAACGAGCTATGCATGACTATAAATACAGGTAAGAGTTATTTTAAGACCAAGTGTTTGGTATGTTTTGCCAGCTGAAGCAGCAGAAAGCATGGAAAGCTGTCAGACGGCTCCAGCGTGACTACGAAACATTTGATTGTCACCCCATCACAGCCAGACAGGCACTGGTCTATTTATAGTGGGCTAACTCTGCTTTCTAATGGCTCCTCTGCTTTCCTTGCCTCTCCTCCTCCTCTCACCTCTCCTCACATTTTCCCATCTCTCTTCCGCTGCTGATTCTCACATGATTCATTCACAGCTTTTAGTACAGTTGTTGTATTTTTATCTTTGCACCATCTTCACTTAGATCCTTCATCTAAGTGACATATTTTGGGTTCTTTATTTGAGTGTTGGCCTGTGTGTGATGGTAGCATCAGCAGGTCGTGTATTTTTATCCTGTATGTGAAAGTATGCTACTTACAGACCTTTGAAACAGGTCAGATGATACTGCTCCATCTGATTGTATTTGCAGGACAAGATGATTTAATGATTGAAGTTTGATCTACTTTCATCTTTTCATCAGAGACAGTCTGATCTCTCATTTGATAACTTTTTCATCTGGTATCTCAGTAATGCCTTCAGGAAATGTCTTCAATTTTGGTGCAAATTCCTGAGTGGATTCTGGTGGTTAAGGTCATCACATCAAAAAACACGTTTCTGGCCTTTTGACTGTGATATCTCAAGATCGCCTTCAGGGACTCACTTAACATTTGCTAAATTTAAAGATGAATTGATTACATTTTGGTGCAACGGTCAAGATCAGGGTGACTGCACAAAACACTTTTTGGGCCTTTTGAATGCAAAATCTCTGGTCAACAGAGAGCACGGAACCGGGGCATGAACCTAGGGACCCCAGGCAGTGGAGCTGCTCAAACCTTGCAAAATCTTCTCTGTGAAAAGACTGTAGGCATGGCAGAGTATGGTCAAGAACAAAAACATTTAAAAGGGAAAGCAATTTGAAGCTTTACCTAAACAATATTGCAACTCAGTTCTTTCTGTGGAGTTTTTCACTTCACCAGAAGCTGCTTGTTTGTACTTTTAAAAATGATCATGCCAGCACATTTTCAGCAGCTATCTATTGATTTCATCCCTGTCTAGTGATAAGTGATACTGTCTATGCGGTTTCTTTGTCCATTTATTGTTCGTAAGTTGTAATATTGTACAAGGGCTCTCTAGTGAGCAATTTATGTGCCACTGTACCTTCAGCTTTGCTCTGGCTGCTGAACCTGCTCTGTCTCTCTGAGTCCTAATTTACCATCTACTGTATCTCTGCTGTCTATCAGCTAATAAATGATAGCATTGCATCTTCTCATGTGTACAACCTTTGTACAAAATTTGGATAACATCCAGTAGTTGGTGCCGTGGCAAGGTTACTTCAAAGAAGAACAGAAATTTAAAGCCCATTTTATTTTTTTGCAGTGCTGGTCAGTTTGGTTGCTTTGTAGGTATTTTGGCTAGTGCTAACCCCTTTGCACTTAATAATGGTCTGTTAGCAGTGTGCTTTGCTTGTTAGAACTTAATTAACTTACCTACACATGTCTATGTTTACATAGACATGTTACCACAATGTTTTCTGGATTAATTTGAACCTATATGAAGTATCTCTGGGTTTTGATTGGGTTTGATTATAAAATTCGATGATTCACCCACAATATCTTTATCTTTATTATTTTTGTTTCGTCTGCCAGTCCTCTTGTATTAGGGTAATATCAGGACAAGGTAAGAAGCCTTAATTTGTGTCTGTCTCTCCTGTTTTTGTTTGTGTTTTAGAGAATGGACCACCACTACCCCAAACTGGACTTCACTCAGGAGGAGCTCCACAAGGGTTTCAAACGTCAGCTCGATGTGGAGCAGGCCTGCACTGTCACCATCCCCTCAGTGGAGGCTGACAAGCCTGTCACTGAAAACATGGCCAAAATGGTAATCAGACTCACCTCTTGCTTCTCTTCGTCCACAAGTAATCAACTCAAAACAAGGTGTAGCCGGCAGTCAACAGAACACATATACTGTACCTCTTACCATAAAGTGGCTGAAAATAGCCTATCCCCCGGAGAATCCATATTTAACTTGGCAGGATCCAGATTTGTATTTGTATATGTGCCAAATTAAGCACAATCCTAGATATCGATCCCCTATGAATTAGTCCCTGGGAAATTGGTTGAAATCTAAAAAAACCCACCCAAATTTGAATGTCAAAAAAATGGATCTGCCCCTTTGTCCGGTTTTACACCAGAGCCTTTGTGTAATCCTGCTGACAAACAAACGAACCAACAAATTGACAGGAGTGAAAACATCTTGGTGGAGGTAATAATAGGGGGTTTGGTGTTTAGTCTTAAAGCTATATTCAGCCTTTTTTAAATAAAATGTACATGTACAACAATATTTTAAATATCAATATATTATTGTTTGGTGGATTCTCACACACTGTTTAGGGTAATAGTATTTCAATTGTGTTCTTTGGAAAAAATACAGCATTTTCCACAAATGGTTTCTGTTGCTTTCTCGGAGAGCTTGTTCGGAGGAAAACATTGCTCCATCTGTGCCAGACGAATATCAGTTATCTTCCTGTTTTGTGCTGTAAATTTAGACTGCAAAAAAGCCTGCAGATTGTCTGCAAAGCCCAACGTGCTGGCACACAATGTAAGATACAGGCTGTATCATCCTGGCAGTATTCTGCTTCGTTTGAAGTAATTAAACTAATAAAAGACCATTTACAAAGTGATGATTTATTCACATGTACCTAACTTTCCACATCCATGGGTTCACATTTTTTTCTCTCTGGTCTAAACTTTAAAAATATTTGCATTTAGGCCTGACCAGTTAGAAAAAGAAAGAACATATTCCCATGGTGTACTTTTTTTTTCAAAATCTGGCATTTACAGTCCAGCCTGGCTCGCCTGTCTCTGCAGATGGGCTTCGTAGGAAGCGAGCGGGCTGAGAGTCCCTGGTGGTCAGGAAGCATTTACAGACAGGCAGGGCAGCATAATAATGTATTGTAATGGGGAGTCACCCTCCATCCACAACCTAGACAGCCTCTCTGCTTCTCTCAGACTGGAACTCTAAAAAACCCCTCAGCTGAAGAGTGAACACAAACACAGTCATGCACAGAACGTACATGTGTCACAATACATCCAGGTGGTTGCTCTAGCTGCTGCTTCACAATTTATAATGACTTTCCATTTGGATCATGCAGTATGGGATTTCTGCAGGACTGGACATTTTATGTGACACATTCTTAAACATTCCTGCCATCACTCACAGTCATAAGATGGATGTCCCAACGTGTGTTTTCAGAGGGCGCTGCTGGCCGAGCAGAGGACTCAATGGCAGAAGAGCCTCCTCCAGGCCCTGAGGGAGACCAAGATGATCCTGGCCAGCACAAACACCAAGGACTACAGGCTCAACCTTTATCCCTACCTCTGTCTGCTGGAGGATAGAGAGTATGTTGACATCATGATACAGGTAATGCAACACACCTAACCCAGTCTGCCGCTCAATGAGATGCCAGAAACCCAGGATTGAACCAAGAATCGTCTATGTTTGAGTCAAAGAGATTTGATTGACGGCAGCTTTATTTTGTTGTTACTTCAAAAGAAGACCTCTGGTGATGTCACTGCTAAAACTGCTTTTTTTTCTTGACATTGCTGTTGTGTAACGACCAGTGTGTAAAACCACAAAAGTAACTGACCGTGGTGACAACACCTGGAAAAGCATTGCATTTTATCTTTAGCAGCAAAAGGGAGCATACTTTTGATCCAATGCCTCTGCTTCCCGCATAAAACTTCTCAGGGCATGATGTGATTTCTGAAGTGACCATTCAGACTTTAATTCAAGAATTGCTTGTTCATCAAACTAAATCTTACAAAAGTGGTAAACACCCTTTTGCTGATGTTTTCACCTTTTGAACTATGTCCTGTTCTTGTCCAGAGTGTTGCCAACCTGCCTCCCAGTGGAGATTCGCTGAAGATTTTAGCTGGGGATCTGGGCAACAGGGTCTATACCAAGTATTCTGTGCGACAGAAACAACAGAATCAGATGGTGGAGAAGCTGGGCAAAATCTACTGCAGTTATACGGACTTGCTGGCCAAAGATACCAAGGTAGAGAAATTCTATGTTTCTTAAAGATGCTCCAGATGTATTTTTCTTTTTACTGTTGCTTTTAATCTGGGCTTTTACAATATTTATTAAATATTGAAATGCCACTTTCAACTTACTGTAGTTAAAGACTTCACAGCTTATTGTCTTTGCTTTTTGCAAGACATTAGCATTATCATACTCCATGGTGTTTTTCATATGAGGAAAAATTTCTAAATCACAAAAAGACAAGAACCCACTTCTGATTGTCTCCCTCTAGGAGTATGACGTCCTTCCCAGGGAGCAGTGGTGTAACCTGGAGATGGAGCTTACTTCAGGACCCATGTTGCAGGGGGGCGAGACAAGCTGGCCGTACATAGTGACTCTGGAGCTGGGCACATGCTTGGTGGATATGATGGTGAAGAACCTTAAAATCAATAGTGACATCCTGAACCCAGCCCAAGAAAGGAAGCACATCCCCGTCCTCTACCACATGTACACCTTCCGCAGCATCCAACAGGTACATTCACTGAACTAGTTTTTCAGATATCTAGCGGCAGTCTGTTCCGCAACTTTGGAGTGAAAAGATCTTTTCATCTGAGATTTATTTGGACAAAATAGTTAAGGATTAGTTATCAGCATCTCCTGCAAGCTACGACTGATGATCTTAGTATTTTAAAGGATTAAGTTTTAAAAAATGAACAAAGCAGTTCATGACAAGGACCCTCCATCGGCCAAATTATAATTCTTGTGACATTTGAAAATTATACACAGTTAATTAAAAGATTGACCATGTAAGGTATAAGTACAGTTGACATGTAATGAGGAAAGAAGCATAGCAGAGTAGAAATGAGGAAAATACCTGAAGACACTTGACCTTCCCTTGGACTGGAAGAGTGTCTGCCCCTCTAAAGCCTTGTCTATTTGAACAGCCTCCTATCCAATGTGAAGCTCCAAAGAGTGTGAATTATAAAACCATTTCATCCCTGCGTGACTTGGCAGGGTGAACAGTTGAGTAAGATGAATAGGCTTCAGCCTAATCCCTTTTTTAGTGTCGCCTTAATTGGCTCACTGATTTATTGCCATGGGACCCTGCAGGAAGGTGAGGCAACCGTGTCAGTGAAGAGAAGCAGAAAGAGAGCAAGAAGAAACTGTTTTTTGTGGAGTTTTTGCACTGACAAAGGGAAATTCAGGAGCAGAATTATGTTCTTATGTATTTTGTCAATCCTCTGTCATTTCCCCTCAACTTTTTTGTCCCTCTCCTCAGAGTTTTGCTCATCAGGGGAGCATCCTAATGATTTTACAGCACAGCATGACAGTCTGACTCATGCAAGCAATTCCAAGTTGTTTTTAGAGTTTTTTTAGAGGAAAGACCCAGTAATCCTCTTATTATATCAAATTAAAAATGGTATCGAAGGTCAGCATGTGGGTTTTCACCTGCTACTAAACAGGATTTGTAATAATTAAAGGTTCAGTGTAGAATTTAGTGAAATCTGGTGGTGAAGTTGCATGTTGCAGCTGAATACCCCTCACCCCACCCTCCCCTTCCAAACACGAAAGAGAACCTGTGGTAGCCTTCAGTTGTGATAAAAACTGTTTAGTTTGTCCAGTCTGGGCTACTGTAAAAAAAATGGCAGCCTCCATAGAGGGGACCCCCTTCCTGTAAATATAAAAGTATTTAAATGCAAGGGGCCCATTCTAGGGTAAATAAAACAACAATTTCTACAATTTTAGATGAAACACACTAGTCAAAACGTCACTGGGATTATTTTCGTCTTATGAGCGATTTCTTTAGTGTGGCTGTTCATTTGAGGTTTATTTTTTGATTTTCCCACCAGATCGGTTTCATCAAGCTCCACCCCATCCTGTCTCAGATGCAACAGGAAGCCATGGAGACCAAGCTGACCTTTGACTCATACGTGATGCCGATGCTATGCCCTCCTGTGCCCTGGACTTCTGTGAAGTTTGGAGCCTACCTGCTGACACCGGCTAAGCTGATGCGCACAGTGGACGGGGCCGTCCAACACGAGGTGTTGCTGGAGAAATGCCAGAACCTCCACGCAGTCCTGGACTCTCTCAACCAGCTGGGCAGCTGTGCCTGGAGGATCAACAAACCTCTGTTGGATATAATTATCTCCATCTTCAATGACCGGGGAAATGATAAGCTAGACATCCCTCCTCCACTATCGGAGGCCCCCAAATTACCCCACTTCAATCCTCAAGATCCCAATCACACAGCTTGTGAGAAGGCCCATATGAGAAGAGAGGTGATCATGGCCAAAAAGAAATACAGTGAGATGCACAGCCTGCGTATGGATGCCCTCTATAAACTCTCCATCGCCAACCACATGCGGGATGAGATTTTCTGGTTCCCTCACAACATGGACTTCAGGGGTCGTACCTACCCCTGTCCTCCATACTTTAATCACCTAGGGAGTGATGTGACTCGGGCCATCCTTTTGTTTGCGGAGGGGAAGCCCCTCGGTCCCAAGGGCCTTGACTGGCTAAAGATCCACTTAGTCAATCTGACAGGGTTAAAGAAGAGGAGCTCACTACAGGGGCGGCTGGAGTACGCCAACACAATCATGGAGGACATACTGGACTCTGCCAACAACCCTCTCAATGTCAGTTAAGCTCAGTGAAGCACACACACACTCTTCTTAAAGATATACAAAGACTTATCAATTTCTGAAATATTGAGATTATATTATAACCAAAATAAGGATATAAATTTCCTGTTAAAGCTTGTAGTAAAAATCCTTCTCCATCTGTGTACATGTGTGCAGGATAACAGGCCAGGTGCTTGTGTTTGTCTCTCTCAGGGTAAGAAGTGGTGGATGAATGCGGATGAGCCATGGCAGGCTCTGGCATGCTGCATGGAAATAGCCTCGGCTATGAGATCTCCCGATCCAGCACAGTTCATCTCCAACTTTCCTGTTCATCAGGTAAAATGATTATTTATCTGTTTACAAAGATCCATAGTGATTTGAATGTCCCATCTCCTCCTACCAATGTGTCCTTTAATAAGACGTTTGATTGAAAACCAAAAAATGTAAAGATACACTAACTGTTGAACAGACGCAAAAAATCTGAAATGATGCGAAAAGATTATTCTCTCTGCCATTTAGTCATGAGTAATAGTGCTGTCTTAGAGGACTCATCAAGGTCAACAAGCCAAGACTCCCCGAGCCACGTCCAGCCATTTCATGTCTTCTGTCACAAACCTGCGGCTGAGATCTTACAGACCAGACCACAGCTTGAGCCGTCATGTGCTGAGGTCTGGCATTTGGGTGCCAGCCTTTAATGTAGAAACCGAAGAAACAAACAAATCCTCTACAATAGACTCTATGTTGTGCAGCCTTATGCCTGGAATTCTTCTAAAAGTAATATTTAGCATTTATATATATTTTTTTTAGTAATTGAATTGAACACAATCTGCACCACAGGGTCATGTTAAATATCTGTGTCATAGTTTTGCTTTTATTTGGCACTTGTCTCTCCTTTATGCTTTATGTTGCTTTTATTAATTCACATTTCGTAGAGGGATTTATACTAACAATTTATTGAAAATTATCACAGCAAATTATATTATAATACAGCAATCAAAAAGCAAGTAATGCAAGTGGAAATAATTGTCTGGCATTCCAACATATTCAAAAGAAAAAGATCAAATAAAAAGCATCACAACAAGACATACTGTGCATCACAGCAGTGGAAGTACTGAACAGTTCAGACAGAAGTGAGTGTATTCAGTTTGGCTCAAAGAATTTACACATCTTCCTTCAACCTGCTCAGGGACTGGAGAAAATCTAATATACTTGCATCAAATGAATGTGTTAATCAATGTGTCTTGCCCCTTATAGATGAATAAATAACATAAAGGAACTAATTTGCTAAAATTAGTTTGTGTGAGGCTTTTCAATGCACTTGCAGAGCTTAATTGGACAATGCAGATTCATACATCTGTATTCTGAACATCAGGTCCGTATCTGCACAATAGAAAGAATTAAAGATAGATGGACAGATGCAAGCCAGATATTGTTTTGAATGTATTAATAGTATGACAATAAATGCAAAATTCACTTTTGCAATTGTTGCTCTTGGCTATGGGATATGGTGATCTGTTGTTATAAACATCATCTGTTGAGCTGACGGTCACATTCTTAATTTGAGCGTTTATCCCCTCTTTCCTATTTGTCTTTCTTCTCTTCTTGTTCTTCTACTTAAACTGTCTTTAAATCACCTGTTCTGTGTTATGTTCACCTTTCCCCCTCCTCCCTGTGCTGCTGACCTCTCTAATTCTTGCTCTCTCTGTTCTTCTTTCCACCACTTCACTGCTTTAATCTGTCCTCCCCTCTCTCCACCTCTGCTCCAGGACGGCTCCTGTAATGGGCTCCAGCACTACGCCGCTTTAGGCAGGGATGTGATTGGTGCCACCTCAGTCAACCTCTTGCCCTGTGACGTGCCCCAGGATGTGTACAGCGGAGTAGCACAGCAGGTCAGCACCAGTGGGCAGTTTTTTGTTCCTCTTCTTTGAAATGCTTTTTGGAAGGTGCACAATAGAACTGAATCCGGGCTGATTTCAGTTGCAAGGCACGTTGCACTTGCTCAGCGGTTAATATTAAGATGACTCACTCGATCCCATACTGAGTGACAGACAGATGACTGAGAATATATTTTAAGTTTCCCACTTGAGGTGTCACTTTTAAAAGTGCTCTGTTTCTCAGTCATTGCATAAGAGCGCAGCGAGAGGAGACAGCTTACCGCATCCGGGGGCTCAAAGGGCAAGTGTGCATACAATGATATCAGAAGGGCCCAGCAAGCTGTGAACGTGCTTCTTTTATAGAGAAACTAGTTAACTCCGGTGTTCTGACATCTCAGTACAGGAGGAATCAGAGAGCTGAGAGGCAGAAATGTTGCTTGGAGTTATCAGTGAGTGCAGTTTGCTACAGGACAATATTTTACTTATCAATCTTCTAAATCTACTTACCTCTGTCAGTATGTCTGTCTGTCTGTCTGTCTGCCTGTGGAATGCAAATCTTGAAAACTATTTGCACTTGGCATGTGCATTGTTAAGGGCCCAAGGAAGTGTAGTGTCAAATTTGATGCAATTTGGAACTGTGAAATGTTCAGTATTAATAAGAAACTTAGAATAAACAGACCAGCGGATGAACCACAAGAGTGGTCAGTGTCTGGGTCAAACCGTGGGTCAACATCGCCACATGATTTTGATGAATAACTTTTTTTAATGTCACCATTTCAAACTGACACAGACATTCACAGGTGCTGATCTCTGTTGTGGCAACAACATTCATAGAATCACTTCCTCTTATGCAATTTGTCTAAAACCACGACATTCGTTCTGTTGTTGCAATGCTTTATGCTTCATTTATTTAATAACGTTGTGAACTTGGGCCTGAAGATTGTGTGGAATGCATTACTGACCTGTGGAATGTCTCACTAATGACAAGGAATAATTCAGAAATAGGCCTGAGATAATTAGTACAGGACAAGAAATCAGGCCATTCCAAACAGGCAGTTTAAGAATGTGCATTGCTCTAGTATTTATAATTCTGTCAAATCATCTCACTTTTGGGCCACGCTGTCACAGAGCTTAATGTTTTTTTTCATGCTGATTTGGTGACACTAGAAACCTATGGAACTGTAATGTCACGTTTCTCAGGAGATATGGCTGGAGTCCCCTCAAAAAGTTGAGTTAGGATATGAGGACATTGAAGTTCCATAGGTTTCTCGTGTGATCAAATGCATCAGCATGCCATATTTTCATTAAAGATCTGTGACGATGCATCCCAATGACCGATGACCCATTCATTTTTAGATAATACTGTTAATTATCAGGCTTGTGAAATGACAAACTACTGTTTACTTGCAACGTTAAGTTGTACAATAAACAACACTGGCAATTCATATTACTGAAGAATGCAGGGATTCAAGTTCTCCACTGCAACAACAGGTTTCTTGATTCCAGAGAAGGAGAAGGGTCTACCTGCAGGGCTCCTCTTTGCATGCATTTGCTGTCCTGACAGTGTGAGCCTGCACCGGAAGCAACCCCACAGAGGCCGTCATGCAGAGAAGCCCAGTGTGAGATCAGTGTAGATCTGAAGAGAAGCAAAGACCAAGGGAGGGGGTGGTGTGAGCGTGCCCGGAACCATTAGATGTAGAACATAAGCTGTTTGAACAGTTTACAGACAGTTAATTACCCAAAAGCAAATATTTATGAACAATAAGGGTGTGCAGCTTAACATCATTCAGTTTTAGCTGCCCCGGGCATTAAAATAAAAACCTATAGGATGTTATTTGCCTTCCCCCCCAAAATAAAATGTCTGGACTGTGGACTGTCAAAAATCCATAAGGTTTTCACTGGCCCTTCAGTTTCTTGTGTGCTTCTCTCCCTGTGTGCCTTTAACCACATGAAGGTGCTGCTTGTTTGTCATAGGACTGAGCTAATTGGCAATCACAACTAAATGAATGCTGTTTGACATTCTAGACTAATGCAAAAGTTGTGCGCAGCAGCATGTACTCTATCCCACACTGATCTAATTATTCTGTCAACTGAGAGACAGAATATAGCAAATTGCTGCTTTGATAATTTATTAATTCCATACAAATTAGATATTTGCTGGCATATTTTGGGGTTTTCAGAGATACTATTAATAAACAATTATTTAGCTAATCAAGAAAATAGTAGGCTGTTTAATCAACAATAAAAATGTTGTGTTTCAGGTGGAGGAGTTCCGAGCTCAGGATGCAGAGAGTGGTGTGAAGATCGCCAAGGTCCTGGAGGGCTTCATCAGCAGGAAGGTGGTCAAACAGACGGTGATGACTGTGGTGTACGGGGTGACACGTTATGGGGGACGCCTCCAGATAGAGAAGAGACTGAAGGAGATTGATGAGTTCCCAAAGGTACAGTGGTGGCGGTGGAGGAGGACGGTGATGTCTGTGGCCGAGGGGCTTCCCTCGCACAATGTACTGTTTTATTTTTAGCACGGCATCAGTGCGGTTTGATAGACTAGCCTCTTAGCACAGGGCTCATGTTTCACTGTCCTCTCAGGCTATCCATCCATACAAACACACTGAGCCCAGATGGAATTGTATTGAGCTCAAGGTCTCCTCTACTGAAGTCTATCCTCCTTTCATATTATTGCCCCATTGTCCTCCTCGTCAGCTTTGAGACATTTTGAAGGTGTTCCCTAAGGGATTTTAGTAAATTTGACAATAATGTTGCATATTCATTACATTTACATATTATCTTAGTGCAGTGAGATAAAGTATTTCATGGTTCAATAAGGGAGGCCTCGCGTGTAATACAGCCATATTACATTATGAGAAAATACTATTTGATATCCTCGGCTCAGCCTCTCAGGATCTATTTTTAGTTCAAAACCATCACACTTTACAGTTTGGTTGGACATAAATGGTCCGTTGATGGCCACACCCATTCTGTCAAATGACACCATGGCATTTCATCATCTTACAGCACTGTAGTGCTTATTACCAATCATATAGTTATACAGCTCCTTACAATAATCTCATCATTTGTGTAAATGGGATCAGCATGGTCCCACTATCAGTGTATCGACCATCTCACAGCCAGACTATTGTGCTAAATTACTTTTGCATAATGTCCATAATTGTTTAAACAGGGAACAAGTGTAATTGTGACTGATTACCGGGAGATGGATGAGGGGGTGAGGCAGCTCCAACGGAGGGGGAGATCATATCGCTGTAATGATATGAGAACTGTGCCTTTTCCATTGTGTGCTGTAACTCTTATCGTCTACTTTTGCATTACACATGAATCCTTAATAATAACAAAGTCCCAAAAAAATCTTCAAGTTTTATATATTTAATTGTTTCCCCTAAAAAATAAAAACAACGTGTGTTTATAGTATTTGAATATACCAGCTTAATGCAGTTTTTTTTTTTTTTTTTCAGGAGCATGTCTGGGATGCGTCCCATTACCTGGTACGACTGGTGTTCACTGGCCTAAAAGAGATGTTTACAGGGACCAAAGAGATCCAGGTGAGTTAACTACAACTCTTAAATTCTCTCTAAAGCCCTTAAATTAATTTAAACCACACCAAATTGCACACACTCATTAATATCAGGCCCCTAAATATGTCAAAAAACATAACCAGAATTTCAAAATGTAAAAGAAATACCCAGAGCTGCACCAAAATTAATTGGCTTCTTTCCTGTCCCATCCTTCCACCTAGTTTTAAGATAATCTGTCTAAAAAACACTCCTTGTTGGAGGTAATTAAAATCATGTAAAGGCAAATACATACATGTAGTTACCTCATTCAACATACACTGTATTATCAGCAATATCCACTTACACTTGCATGTTTATATACATGCATAACACTCTTCTTGTCTCTATATATCCACACATGCATTAAGTAGTATTTTTTTATTGAGGCATTAAAAAACATACAATCCTCTATCATGAAACATGATGAACACAGAAGCTTTTTTTCAATGAGCATGATAATGGACTTAGTCAAAACAATAACAACAGACCTACTGTTTGATGATGTTTTGAATCAGCTTTGTATCATCAATCTGAAAATCTCCCTGACGCAACTCAGGCACCAATCAAAATGTTCAGGGATGAGATGATGTGTTAAAATGTTGTGCAGCAAATGACAATGAATAATTGTGATCCATTACAAGTGACCTTGAAAAAATTGGGGATTTCTCTGGGTCTGAACATTGTTCGAAACATTTTGGGTAATGAAGGTCAACAAAATATATAACTTAGGTCTAGTTGTTTTCAGAAATTTTAATTAAATATTATATCTTTAACTAATATGGTTCTGAATATTTGAAAATGATGGCAGTGTAAATTTCTATGCCTTACGCTAACATTCCTGCAGAATAAAGTGTGCCGTGCTGAGCACACATGGATCTGATTATCTAAAGAAGTTTGCCCCTGACATCAAACTCACAGCAGAGAACTAACCTCTCACTGACATTAGAACTTTTCATTCTAATTAAAACCACATTTCATTCTTCTTTCCAGAAAAAATCTTTTAAATCATTACACACCCCTCACACACCATTTCTTACGACTGACCTAGTACTGCATATAGGATGTTACTTTATTTTCTATGAATGACTACTTCACTATTACCCCAGCAACAACACCCATTCATCACGTAGACTCCATTTATAGATGCAGGACGTGCACCTGGTATGAGATTGTCCACTACCTCCACAGGCAAAGACTGGTGCGATAATAGAACCATCACCCACTGCTGGTTTGAGTGTCCTCTGGGGAATGTGTGTGGACAGACTCAGTCTCAGATGAAGAATTCCAGCCCCATCATGCCTCAGTGCCGACCTGAAGTTCTTGTGTGCGAGTGTGTGTTGTGTGTGTTTGTGTGTGCACCTGCTGCTTTTAAATGGGTCACATCCTCTTGCATGTATTGTGAGTAGGGGGAGGTAGCTGATCAGTTGGTGGGGCTGACCTGACCTTTGCTCCCACATTGATGAACAGAGGTTTATTTCCATCTTATTCCCTAAATACAGATATTCATTCCCTACAAATCCGTCACTGTCCACACTATATTCTCCCTCTGTCTTCCTCTTATCAGTCTGTTGATTGATCAGTCTCTCCAGCCATCTCTCTATTTAATCCCTCTCCTGTTTCTCTGCATTCACACTATCTTCATTTCATTGTGTGTGGGAATATGCGGAAGGCAGGTGATGATGAATGGAGCTGCTTTGGGCCAGACTGCTACCTAGAGTTGATAGGATGTATTTATCTTCCCTACAGCTCAGTATGAATGTGTGTGGGGGGTATTTTTATAGTGTGTGAGGACGAAGGCACATGTGGGACACTAAAAGGGCTTCTGTTCGTGGAGACAGACTGTGCCAGACATGTCTTGTGTACTGTTGCACTTGCAATTTTTAGAACAAGCAACTTCTCACCTGTGCCTCAAGTTTGCAACAATTGTTTGCAGCAGTTTTAAGAAGCTGCAGACCTAAATGCATCAATCATCTGTTGATACTGTGGAGGAGAAGTTTGTTGTTCCAAATGCACCATAGTGTCTTTAAATTTATAGCCTAATTTAATCAATCCTTGACCAAACACTCCATGAACTGTCTGAATTGAGTGACACTCTCAATAGGCAGAACACAAAAGGCAGGATTTGAGTCTGTAACAGTGAAGTGCATTGAATATTTTATATATTCCCGCAATCAAGTGTCTGTCTTCACTACCTGCTGTCATCCTTCTGTCGCAGGATTGGCTGACAGAGAGCGCAAGGCTCATCTCCAAGTCTGGCCACACTGTGGAGTGGGTGACACCCCTGGGTTTACCCATCATTCAGCCTTACCATCGCACACGCAACCAAATGGTAAGTCGGCATGTGTTGGTTTTCTTTACTAATCTCTCTAAAGTGAAGATTAAAATGCACCAATATGGAATCGGTACTCGCGATTGGCCAGTACGCAAAGTCTACGTATCGGAAACTTTATTGGGAAGGGAAAAAAAATCACATCTCAAGTACAACCTATTTTACAGCTGTCCAGTAGAATGAATCACATGGTTTCACACGTAACAAAACTGTTTTACTGGAGTTTTAGTTCATAAAGCTGAACTATTGGTGTTATCTGTTTTTTCTTTTAAACCCGGACAGTTGTTAGAATTGATAGATCAACAGTCTGATGCACCATGCACAATCTTTGTATGTCCAGCATACTTTCCCTCAGTGTATGATAGACAGCATGGCCAATTATAGGCCTGTCTATATTTCTCTGTATTTTCCGAAATTAACCAGCCGTCCTGTTGTTCTTTTCTTCTATCTTCACTTGTTTCTCGTCCGCCTATTGGCTTTGTCTCAACTTTCACAACATGCTCAATATTTCCACAGCTGACCTTTTCGTGGCTCACGTTGTTTCCACTTTTTTAACTCCCTTTTCTACAATATAAGCAGTACTCATTAATCTCTCTCTTGACAAACTGACCAATATGTGAAACCTTTTGTGTGTTCCAGCATGGTGCTTTCACATAATATGCGTTAGCTTTGACTCATTATTTCCATGAGGCAGTGAGGGGATTTGGATCATCACTTTAACTATAATTATCATTCACAGTGTAATTTCCATTCATTATGTTTCATTGGCCTTTGATGGAACTCTGATGAAGCTGAGGGTGGCTGGTTTAATTGCAATTACAAGAACAGGCATGCTTCTTCTAATAGCTGTCAGCTAATGAGAACAAGATTTTTGTCTCCACACAACCAGCCCCAAAATTTTGCTTCACTTTTATTTGCCTAGGATTAAGTGCAAAGGACTCGCTTTACATGTAATTTGGGCAGCTGCTTATGAAGTAGTGCAGGTCATCCACTAACCAGACTGTTATTGGTTTAATAGTCATCTCCTCCAGTCTGAATGCCGAGGTGTCCTTGGGCAAGGTATTGAGTTATAAATTGGCCCTAACACCTGTTCCTGCAGAGTGTGAATGGTGTGTGAAATAAAAAGCATTGTGCTATATGGGTAATGTGAATGAGTGAATGTTTTTGTAGTGAAAAGCGGTTAGAATGTTGAGATTAAAAAAGCTCTTGAAAAACCACTCCACACCAGGATCTCTGATTGGGGAAATAATTGGACTTTTTAAAAAAATGTCCACACTAATGTCTTCAAGTAAACACTGAGCTTCTGAGATACAATTGAATGTTGTTTTGGATTCAGGGTACTCACAACCCAGACCCTCTGTTCTTCCAAAAACTATTCTTCGGAAAACCTCAAATAATTAAATAATATATTTCCTCTCTATCTTCCCCTGCATGAGACCTCCAGCTGCCTCAGGCATCTTCAAATACTGTAGAAATGTTCAGTTTGACTCAAGGATAAACGTATACGTTTTGAAAGGTGAAAGGTCAAAGTTGATGTGACCTCACAAAACACATTTAAATGGTCTGTATTTATATAATGTGTTTCTAGTCTTGATGACCACTCAAAGCGCTTTATAGTACAGTTTTGCCATTCACCCATTCACATTCCTACAGTGTGCAGCATTTTCTCTGGGTGCATTTCATGAGTGTGATGATGTCATGAATACCCATTGGGAATTTTATTAAATCAGGCACAAACATTCAACTGGACTCATGGATGAGTGGGTTATATTTTAGTGGTCAGGGAGCAGGGTCACTGTGTCCTTAAAAATATATTTTTGCCTTGTTAACACATTCTCTTGAGAACTCCTTTAGAGAATTTAAATAGGCACCAAGGTTCACTAAGACTCACTGATGCACCGATTATATTCTGGTGGTCAAAGGTCAAAGTCAGCATGGTCGTCTCACAAAACATGTTTTTGGCCTCTTGAACAAATTTCAAGTCTGCCTCTAGGGGATTTTTTCAAATTGTGACCAGTTGTCACTTGGACTCAAAGATGAACTGATTTAAATTTAGGTGGTCAAAGGTCACAGTGACAAAATGAATGCACACTGTTGGAGTCATACAGTTTATTTTTCTTCTGCTCCACAGAAAATCCAACCAGCTAAAAAAATGTTTGCCTCAGTATTCTCAATATGCCGGATTATCATGGAGCCTTAAGTGCCCGATGCTTCACAGGTTGAATGTCCCAGCTGAGCATTCCAGGTCTCGATAGGTTTGATGAAGGAGTGCACCACTGATTAAGCAGTGTGATTGCTGTGAGTGGCCCGACTTTAATGGAGCTGAACGACATCTCTGGAGTTGTTTGTCACTATGGAGATCCTGACAGTAGCTCGTCTCTGAGATAACGTGTCTGTGTGCCAGCACCTCTGAAGATACTGTGACTTTGTGTCTGTGTGATATTATATAGACCCATTCTGACCTCTGACATCCTCAAGCTCATTAACGAAGAGAAAGGAGACAGACATATAGCATATGATGCCAAGCACTGCAGACATGTAGTTTGTAGGCTGACCCAGTGAGCTGCCTGCTCCGTCAGTATGACATCCAGCAGAAGGTTAGACCGGAGGGATTTTGACACCTCAGAAGCAGGTGAAAGAGAGCGAGGGTGACAGATGGTGGATCCCCTCGGTGTGAAGCTCTCGCTGTGGATGTTGCTTCTTTTAATAAATTAATGAATGACTTCATGGGAGAATGAGGTCTCAACTTGCGTCTCACTGATAAGTTTTTTCATCCCATGCAATAATTCTCTAATCCAGTTGCATCACTGAGCAACAAAAATGAAACCAGCTCCCTGAAAGGTCACCCTTTCCCTGCATAGCTGGATTAAATTCAATCTCCCCGTCTCCTCTCTGCCTCTTAAATCCAAGGCCACGGTGCTTCTGAGGGTCGTTAGTAATTAGACTCGAGATCGAGTGGTAAGATGAACTGGGATGTGCGGCACGAAAATCAAGAAGTAGCTACAGTAGCATTGCATAGTCAGACAGGAGTGTGTTTGCATGTGAGTGTATCTCTGGGTTTTTGTGTTGGTTGTTTCCAGTGTGCACACTCCGACTTGTGTAATGGAGTTTTTTTCCACGGCTCATGCGAGGTGAGGAAATTAGAGTAGGATGGAGTAGCTGAATGGAGCATGAACATACATCAGGGAGGATGCCTAACAGGATTTGGAGATACTAATCGGATCAGAGGTCACTCTGGCTCAGATTCCTTGTTTATTTTTTATCCCCCCTCGCAGGCAAGGTTACAGTGAAATCTGGCTCTCAGCGGATGGTGACACGCGGGAGTCATCAGCTGGATTGGCTAGATTCGACTGGATTTGTGAAAGCTTGTGATCTAATGTCCTCTATGTGGAAAGAATCACTTTCAGTTACTTTGGGTTTTGTTTGTAATTTCCCTGGACATCAAAGCTCTGTAAATATTTTTCTTATTTCTATTAGTTTAGTACTAAACAGTGAAATATTTGCTTGTGGCCTATAGCAATTCAAAAATAGGGCACTGTCAATATGAATAAATAGTTAACTCCACTGTGTTAAAACACCTTAGAGTTAATGCCTCTTAAATAAAAAAGAAACAGGCCCCTGTGCAAAAACATGAAAAAGACTCCCGAAAACAAGACATGAAGGTCTCAGACCCTTTACATGTATGTATGTACAATGTGTCTGCTTTTCTTTATAGTTAAGGGAAAGTATGAAATTCCAAATGGCAATGTTATGCCCTGCATGCCTCCTTTTGCCTTGGATTAGAAATAAGACCTTGTCAGTGGTAACATGATGTGTAGTTGATTCTGCAAACTCTTTTGCCATTTTGGGGTGAAATAATAAAAAATGCAGTTTGAATTAGTAGGTAGAAAAGAAAAGTTTGGTAGAAAGGTCTAGAAAAAGCCAGTGAAACTGTGGCGATACTCAAGGGTGTGTGTGTGTGTGTGTGTGTGTGTGTGTGTGTGTGTGTGTGTGTGTGTGTGTGTGTGTGTGTGTGTGTGTGTGTGTGTGTGTGTGTGTGTGTGTGTGTGTGTGTGTGTGTGTGTGTGTGTGTGTGTGTGTGTGTGTGTGAGAGAGACTGTGCCAGCTGTTTTCATCCTTCTCCCCCAGGAGAAGGAGAGGTAGAGAACCAGGTGACCCGGAACAGCAGAGAAAAGGAGGAGTGTGAGGTGTAGATCAGAGCTGTGTTACTAACCACAATGTGATGGATGGGGTTTCCCCTCCCGGCAGCATTGCTCACATGTGGTTACTGATGGATTTTGTATCTGTGACCATCTGTAAACTCTCAGGTGATGTTGACTGCAGGAGACTATTCCCCACAGACTCGCAGCGGGGTGAGCCAGGGTCTTGTTCATCACAGCCTCAGGGTCTGAGTAAGAGCTTGTACACAGATCATGCACAAATTCATTATGATGAACAGGACTATAGCATAGGGTAGTGACCTCAATTACACCATGGACAGTCCATTACTCACATCTAAGGCAACATCTATTCCTCTCTCACTGCTTTTTACGTTGCATCCTCTCCATTCCCACCATCCAGCTGATCCGTTAAGGACACAAATTTAGGATGTTAAGAGCCAAGTGAGATAGCAGCCGTGGCAGAATCTAATGGGGTTTCTCCACACTACGCTTCTATTTTAAAACCATCTCTTGATAATTGTGCGATTCTGTCATTCATACACAGCGACATTCAGGCGATCGACTGGAACCACCAAACTAAATAGCTCGCCAGCTATAACGTACTTCCATCCATGTGAACACCTGTCACTTTAATCCCTTTCTAGCTGTGCCTTCTTATATACAGTACATGTGGCTATTCATATCTGTATGAGTTTTGATTTGACAAGTCGTCTGTCACACAGTTATCTGTTCCAGATATACATTCATGCGACTTTGATATTAATAAAGCTTGTCTTTTAGAAGATAAGGTGTTGAAAAAATATATAATCTTTAACATTATCTTAATGCAGTTGAGAAAACACATTTATATTCATAAGGTGTTTTTGCTGTACAGCTTTCAGCAGCATGGCTCTCAGGATGGCAGCGGGAGTTGATTGATTGGTTCGTCCAGACTGAAACACAACCAGCCCAAATTTTGTACAAAAATGTGTGAATCCCTGACAATTTATCCTAATGACTTTGGTGATCGCCTGGACTCTCGTTATGCCTCCGCACCGGCGACAGCCAGTGTCCAGGGGTATTATGTTTGTGGGTATGTCTGTATTTTCGATCCCTCCGTCCCACTCTCGTGAACGCGATATCTCAAGAATGCCCTGAGGGAATCTCTTCAACTTTGGTACAAATATTCACTTTTTGACCTGTGAAGGTGATATCTCTGGAACCACGTAAAGGAATCCTTTCACATTTGCCACAAACCTTCACTTGGACTCAAGTATTAACTCAAGCATTTAATGTGATATCTTAAGTTCAGCTTAAGGGAATTCTGTATTCTTCTGTTTTGGTACAAATATTCACTTGGACTCAAAGATGACCTGTTTAGATTTTGGTGCTTGGAGATCAAAGGTCAAGGTCACAGTGACTTCCCCTTCCTTGTGAATCCGATATATTAGGACTGCCCGTAGGAAGCTCATTACATCTTGTACAATTCACCTGGACCCACTGATTAGATGATTAGATTTCGGTGGTCAAAGGTCAAGGTGACCTCCAAAAATATGATGTTGGCCTCTTGAATGTGATATTTCAAAAACGCTTTAAGGGAATTTCTTCAACTTTGATAAAGTCGGTCAAAGGTCTCGGTGACATTGTATGAATCTGGAAAAATTCATGTAGAAATATGTACAGAGAAACTGCAAAGTTTAGTGAGCAGAGGCATACAACCTCATTGCGGTAAGTATAGTGTTTGAGTTAAATGTTGAGACTATTTGATAGATTTCTTCATTTTCTTCTTGCGATGGATGGTGTAATATGTCAGATGTTTGATGGGTTTCTGCATGGTCTTAAAAAAAGTCTAAAATCATTGGAATTTTATGCCTTTAAAAATCTTAAATATGTTAAACTAATACAAACTAGGTCTTAAATATATATATATATAATTATGTCAACATTTCTTTATTTAGAATGAAATGATAAATGTATGTTGTTCTTTTTCAACATTAGAGATTAGCATGCTGTAATAAAACTACAAACAAGACCAACATGGAACTCATAACTGATCAGCCAGTCAGAATTTATTTCAGTTCACTTGACTTCGACTGTGGGAAAAAACATAGATACCTACTCTGCCTGTAGTTTGTGATATGAAGTGCCATATCAGGGGCTATTTTCTATTAGACTACTCTGGAACTGTGATATTCCTTCATATCTGTCATAGTTGACAATTTAATTCATAATGGCTTGCAATTCCTCCTTATTATCAAACATTCAGTGATACCATGCATTAAAAATGGTTGGTTAGGCTGTATTTGTTATGTCTCTTGTTCATCGAAAGCCAGAGAGAAAATCTGGACATTTTCTTCTGTGTTTTGTCTATATTTTGGATCAGTAAACCACCCTTCGAGCAAAACTGACGATGGAAGAATTTTGCTTTGTGCTGTTCTTACAGCAGCACAGGACGTTTCCCATCCCTGTTATATACAGATTATCTGGAGATGTTCCACAGACACTGAATAGTGAAACAACTATCATGACGCCCGTGCTGTCGTTTCAGTGAGCTATAGAGACATTAACTCACAGCTTCAAGCCTTGCATTCAATTAAAACTCATTTGGATGTTGTACCTCAAACAAAGGTCACTCGCTGAGGGACATATTGAATGTCAGTGGGCCAGTGGATCAATTTACAAAAAGTGTCACCTGACATTATGAATTGAGATCTTATTGGCCCTATTTCCAGCTCCAGTTTTCATCTATGCTGACTTTGCTGAAATCAATAACCAGAATCATGGAGTCAAGAGCACGTCCCACATGAAATGTTTGTTTCCTGGCTTTCCAGAGGGTCATCACAGGCTCAGAATGAAGCTGAATGGGCATTTGACGGGGTCCTTGTGTCCTCACTGTTCACCCAGGAGTGTCAGAGTGCAGCAACAGCAACAAAATCATAAAATGAGTTAGTGGCTGTGGCTGACAAAAGCCAACCAACAAAAGAACCTATAGTTCCCCAGGTCATGTAAAACCCTCAACTCAAACCACAGAGCCACCATGCTGCTCAGTATGAATTCATTTCCCCCGAATACAAGCAGCAGCAGACTTTTTCTTTTTTACAATAAAAGCACTTTCATTACTCAGAGTACGGAAAGATCTGTTTGTAGAGCTAAGTAAAAAATTGAAAATGCGTTCTGGCAGATTAATCATATTAGAGACATGCACTGTAGATATGTTAGTGTAAACTGAATGAAAGCAAAAAACGAATGCAATGTGCTGCCTTAACAAGCGGTTGGCCGCCTGCTGCCAGTCATATCTCTTAGATTGTAGCTCGTCGTTCCCACCCTGGCATGGTTTCAGGGGTCAGTGAAAGAATGCCCCCGCTGCATATGCCTCGGCTCAGCTCTCTGAATGGACCCCTCAAGGTCTGCGAGATTAAAGTCTTCTCTCCATTAAGACCAACTGTAACTGTTTGGGTGTTGAGAGAAAACATAAAACTCCCGTTGTGTATGTATTGGCAAATAGGTCTATGTACACATATAGGTCTTTTGGAGTTGTTATAGAATTTAGAAATTGTGTTATGGATGAGATAATATTTTGTTCTCTTTGTCAGCTTCTTATTTTCTTTCAATCAGTTAAATCAAATAACATCATGAATCACTGTAGCTGCTTTCAGACATGCACTGAACTCCTGTTCGTATGAAAATACATATGTGTGTGGTTGCTTATACTTTGCTTATACTTTCTTAATGCAGTGCAGTTCTGTTGTAAACTGTCAGGGTGTGACATAGCAGAGAAAGGGATCATTCTAAACTGTAAACCAATGGTATAGGTTAAAACAAAAGTAAAGGAGAGGTGGGGGTGTGCTTCTCTATGGTTCAGGTTCAGTTTACACGTGTGCAGAATGAGGTCACCATTAAAGATTCACTGGTTTTCAGGTGACAGACTCAAGTGTCAGTTTTCCACGAAATCCCAATTTCATGGAATATTTACAGAAACCAGTAGAGAGATCAAGTTTTGTTGGGTGTGTCACTGTGAAGTGCACAGCAGAATGTTTACTCCAGAACAGTTCACAAAACTATTCACTCAAAAGTACAATGCAGTTCCCTCAAGGGCTACTGTAAAATCACAGTAGATAAAACAGTTAAACCTATTCCAAGAGATGCCATGACATTGGGTAGAATTTCAAATAAAGTATCTACTGCTATTTGCTTTAGTGAAGCAGAGTTGAACCCTTGAACCGCGGTCTCAGCTTTTAGGGTTCAAGTCTCCTGCGTTGCGTTTCAGTGACACCTGGCTCCCTGTGGTCACTGACCTAAATAAGCATCTGGTAAATGTAACATGGATGGATGGATAGGAGGATGGATGTTATTCTTTGGTTATCCAAGCATGATTTGATAGTAGATTAATTTCCTTTTCATTAGTTCTTGGACATATGCTTTACATAATACTTTTAAATCTCACGTTTAGCACATTGTGTTATCCTCCTTACTTCTGTGTTACCTGATGGTTTGTTTTAATGAACATGTTGCTTCATAGTAAAAGAAAAATATATTTCCAAATTATGACTATGATTAACCAATGGAAAATGAATCAGCATTTTATACTTGACTGAACCGCTCCAGCTTCTCCTCTTTGATATTATACTGAGCATTTTAGGGTTTTGCACTTGGATGTAATCTTCAGCTTTAGAAAGTTGTTATTTTTTCAGATTACTCTACAGTAAAGTTTAATCAGAGACATCTTAAACCTAGACATACTATGTTTTCATGGCTGTATTGAATAGCAAATATTGAGAGGCCTTGTTATCATTTAATGTGCATTGTCCTTCAGCACAAAATATTTATCTAAACAATCATAATCTTTGGGTTTGTGTGCAGTCAGATGCATTATATCATACATTTTAGTAAGGCATATCAGTCATTATTTATGTCTGGAACTGGATTTACTTGTGGATTAACCCTCTGTTTTCTTTGTCTGTGTTTTATCTCGACAGATGAAGAGTATCATGCAACATATCAACCTCAAAATCAACCATGACAACAAAGAGTGAGTCCTTGTGGCACCCGTCTGTTTCTATCGGCATCTGTACTCTCACACTAACTCTGACCCACAGCAGATTCAACAATACCACTTCACTCGTGGGCAGTCATTGACATTTTGAGCTGAACTGAACTGTCACCAGTTACTTTGATTGTAATGAAACAGAAAGGCTGCTGGGAGAAAATAGTGTTTTTACAGCAAGCCTAATTTTTTCATTTATTTGAGTCACAAGTTTTAGAAAAAGTAGCTTCAGACCACTTGATAACTTTGTGTTTGGCTTTTAGAGGGGGATGAAAGTAGAAAGTGGAGCCCTTCTGAGGCAATTAGCTTTTCTCAGGAACTTCAGCTGCACAAAAGCTGTCTCCAGTGGACGTTTTCGCTAATTGCCTTCTCAAGGTTGGATGTAACTTTGCATTTATCACATATTAGCAAATGCGATCTGAAAAGTTTTGAAAGCATAGTTTCACACTTCCAGTTGTGTGAAGGTTGAACTGAGGTTTTGCTAACAGGAAAGAGTTAAAATAGGAATTAGGGGCAGGCCAATAAAACTATACGTGTATGATCATTTTCATTTTGTCGACCATGTAGGAATGAGTGAAAAATGACTTTTTATATTAAATATGTGTGACACAAAATTAATAATGGGTTCAGTTACAGTTTTGCAGTTTAGAGGTAGTGCAACTTAATTCAGATTAATAAGGTTTTTATTGGTGACGGCAGGTTTAATGTCACTCCAGAGCAACACAGGCTGTGCTCTGTGTGTGAGCTCGGTAAAATTGAGAATGAGGCTCATTTTTTGTTTTGTTTTCCTGTTTACGAGGATGTACGGGATGTTCTCTTTAGTAATATGTCCTCCATTTATGCTGATTTCTTTTGGTAGGATTATTATAAAAGACTTGAGATGAGCTTAGGGAAGAGAAGTTTTATTTCAGCAGATTTTATTTGCGAGGCTTGGGAAAGAAGGCTTTTTGTTGAATAGTTGAACCACTGTAGCTTTATTCATGGTGTCTTATAAACCAATGAGAATTGGGCACTTCTGTGTGGACATGAAAATAAAGAAACGATCATCAATGACTTTTAGAGTTAAATATCCATTTGTGTTATTGCAGAGCAGTTAATGTATCGCAAATGACAGAAATGACAAAGAGTTACACCCTTTATTGCCAATGGGTTCATCAGAGGTGGTTGAGATTTAACATGTAATTGGATTCAACGCATTTCACATTGAATTATTTAATTTTTTTATACCACATCATCAGTGTATGCACCTCCTGTGATTTCCTGAGTATCTCATGACTTGTGTCATCTGTAGACAGCTGCTAATCATAGTGAGGCAGGACAGATTTGAAAGAGGAGACTGAGTCAGGTCGACAGAGGTGAGTAGAGAAAAAAGACAGAATGAGTGACAGGAGGGTTGAGAGGAGACGGAGATGACAAAGACTGACAGCCGTCCTCTTCAGTCTGACATCCACAGTGCCACAGGACCAGCAGCGTGAATACTGAACTGCCAGCCAACAACGTGCAAGGAGGAATGGAGGATTTTAGAGTGGATGGGGAGGAGAGGGAGGACGGGGGGGGGGGGTGACTCTCACAAGGCCGACTTGTCTGAAACGTAAAATTTGCTGTCAGAGAACGTATCGATGGCAACAATCTGAGCTAAACTTGTGGCTGAAGGGTAGGGCGGTCGTCCTCCAACCAGAAGGTCGGCAGTTCAATCCCAGTGTTCCCCATCTGCATGCCGAAGTGTCCTTGGGCAAGAAGCTGAACCCTGAATGGCCCCTCATGGAAAAATAAAGTGCTGCTAATAGATGCCCTGTATGAATGTGTGTGTGAATGGGCGAATGGCAAACTGTAATGTAAGGCACTCAGTGGTCATCAAGACTAGAAAAGCTGCTGTATAAATAATGACCATTTACAATCGCCATGGCTGATTTTCTTCCTTCCACAGAGACACACAAATGGAAGCAGCCACAATTTGACCTGCTGTAATTACAATAAACATAAAAAAAAGTGAATTAATTCAATAATGTGTATAGAGGACAGGATGAAGTGGTAACAGACATAAAGCCCTGTTTTTAAATGCTTTTTCGTCTAATGCATATTATCCATGCTTCTGAAATGCAATGTAAAATAAACAATAATTGCAGAGCCACATGCTTTTAGTATCTCTTCTTATATGAAGTGAACCATCACTCTGCTTAGAGGCTGGAGAATGGTGACACTTCAGAGAGCTTGTGGTTGCGAACCCTTAGAGTACTGACTGTGCACCTTTCTAGTCTGTTGGGCCCATGGGATTTGAAGGTGACATGTTTGCTTGGTGTGTCTGTGTGAGACAAAGGAAAAGAAAAGAGGGGAAAGACGGTGTTGTTGAAAGCATCTCTAGCCGAGTGTGCTTGCAAATATATTTTCAGGAATCTTGTTTTTGTTTTTAAAAGCACCCTGATGAAAAAAAAAATCTAACTTTTATAAGCAAACAAGACTGAAAGACAGGCACTGTGTGGGTGTGTGTATGTGTGTGCATATGTGTGTTTTAGCTTGGCCCGAGCTCTCTCCGCTCTGTCTGCATTTCCATTAGAGCAGCGTTCTGCACTGTGGCAGCCCAGAGGATTTGAATGGCACAGGCTCAGTGTAATGGGAATATGGGGATGCAGATTGGCAGGATGCTTCTTTTACTGCCAGCTCCATCAGCAGCAGCAGCAACAACACTGCATTTATATTACCTTGTAATATTCCTTTTATATCGCGTCTACACTTCTCATATTGACTGTTGTTTAGAAGATGCGAGTCGCCCTGAGGTCACATAGTAGAAAATACATATTGATGTTGAAATCCCAGCACGGCGGGCTTTGAGACTGAATGCAGGGAAAACGAAATGCGATTTCATGATGCAGCTGTTAACAATACTGGTATTACATTTGTGCTTTTCCTGCTCATGTAATTACATTTGATTTGTTTTAAAATGAAAGATCCACAATAAAAACACAGAATGTAATCAAGATTTACCATTAACCACTGACCTGAAAATTAAAGGTACCCCGCGGATGTTTTGACCTCTCGTGCTACTGTCAGAAGTCCTCGACAGCTCCACATCACACTGTATTTGTTTATTCACAGCCACTTTTTTTTATCCAGTTACATGAAAGGATTAGATTTAAATCCATCTCAATAATTCCCCAACAAGCAGATTCATTTTACTTTGAAATTTATCACAATATGGTTGATGAAAAAGCTTGAACTTCCATTTCATTGTTACTTTGATGTTGCTGAAGAAAAATAAGTTTCTTTAAAGGAAAAGTATTCAACGAAAGCAAAATGATAGAATATAATAATAAATTGCAACACTGTGTAGCTAGAGATGATGAGATACAATGAAATACAACTTAATCCCAAAGGAAATTCTGAATAACAGAGAATAACACAATAGTTTCAGAAAGTGTAACGAGGAGAAGTAGAGGACCAACACACTTCTTGGGAAAAACCTTTATCTGGGTATATAAACTGTAACATTATCAGACTTGATCACATGCTTTATATTATGGTGGCTATGTGATGAATGCTTTGTGAACTTCTTTCTTCCAAGTGGTCCACAAACTAGTTCTCAATCAGGATTATTAACTGTTTCCCTGTGAATTATCAGCACTTAATGAGAGCCACTTCAGACTTCAGGAAGCTTGGCTGAAAGCACATTATGTGTATATCAGAACGTGTGAAGGTACATCACAGAAAGTCCACAATAGATTTATTTCTTTGTTTTCTGTCCCTTCACAGGCGGCCGGACACGGTCAAACAGAAGAACGCCTTCCCGCCAAACTTCATCCACTCCCTGGACTCCACACACATGATGCTGACATCTCTCCACTGCTACAGGTAGCATTTAACATGCTGCACTTTTACACAAATGTATTCAACCCAGAGTCCTTTTTTTAAAGACAGTTTGTGATGTGAGACCTCAGATTGACTCCATGTATGCATTACTTAGAGTCCCCTGTCATCTGAAAGGCAATTATCACAGATAGGTATGGTATGCTTTATATACAGTGAGCTCATTTTTACAGACTAAGGTTCTTTACAGGTTTTAGCAAATGTTGTCGTCTCTACACCTTTTTTTTTTTTTTTTTTTTTTTAAATCGTGTACTTTTCTTAAACCTTCTCCCTCTGTGTTCAATCCCAGCGCTGGACTGACATTCGTCTCGGTTCACGACTGTTTCTGGACCCACGCCCTCACCGTGGACACCATGAACAAGGTATCGAATCACAGAACAGCCTTTTTTTCACTCCCACCTCTCCCCATCGTGTCACCGTTCCTCGTCCTTACCATCATCCCCCCACAGCCATATCCATCTGGTCTGATCATATATCATTGGGGGTTTGTATCTCCTCTTTTTGCTGATTAATTGTAGCTAAAGGTGTCATTGCACATTTTTGTTAATCTGATCCAGGCTTCTCCATTTATTTTTAGCAACAGAAGAATGATTGTAACACTGATCTCATTGTAGCACTTTTTCCAGTGCATCATTTGTGTAGCTTTTATTAAGGTAAAACTAACTTTCTCCCTCCCCAGCCTCATTACCAGGCTGCAGGTAGCACCATCTCACAGAATCCTGTCACATTGGATAAATGACTGTCTGCCGCTGCCTGCTGAAACTAGCTTGTCAGCAGGCCTAGACTGAGACGAGGTGCCGAATTAAATGGACCGAATTACCATAAAGCCCCAATTTTCTGTGGAAGTAGCTTCAGAGCACTGTAACCATGTTATGTCTTCACCCAATCTCAGAGGAGTTACAACCAATGAAGCAGTTCCCTTTTATAGGTACATTTATTTTCTCTCATATTCTCTTGATGTGTATGAGTGCACGCCTCCAAAATTACACAGCTACTTGAATCGGCAGAGGGTAATAAATATATCTTTAAAAACACCTAAGCACAGGAAGCATCTTATTTTAATGGCAACTCATCCATCCATCTATCCTCTGAGTGATCCAGTTCCTGATCAGCTGGAGGAGTTGTTCCTTGAACTGCACAAACCACAAAACTACCGAATGGAAAACATTCAAACTCCCTGTTAGTTGTACTGAAGTAGTCAGAGTTGAAGATTTTTATGTAGTCTTTTACCTCTTTTAAACCAAAATTAGTGCACCATTTTGACAAATATTTAAAATGTCCATATACATATGAGCTCTTCATACATTGTAGCGACATGTTTCCATCCCCTGCTCAGTGCTCATCCTTGAGTGGTTGCTAATGGGGGAAACTTGACTGTAGATCCTGATCCTGCAGCCCGTACAGAAAGTATTAGCACTTATCTTTCCCAGGACAGTTGGACTCTCTCATGTCGTTTTCTCTTTCGTAGCTGGTCACCAGACACCAGAATAGTCTGAGATGATCAAAGTAACTCGGGCTACAAACTTTCTTCTCTGCCTCCTGTCAGGTCTGTAGGGAGCAGTTTGTCGCCCTGCACAGCCAGCCAATCCTGGAGGACCTGTCCAACTTCCTGCTACAGAAATACTGCAATCGGCTCCAGTGAGTTCACACACACACATTGGATTTCACGCACACATGCACACACAGTCGCACTTACAGGAGTCTCAGGAGCAATGCTCTGTTCGTCTACCAGTCCTATGATTCATTTTGTAGCATCTCCTGTTCATGGACAAAAATGATTGTCATAGAGTTTCTGTATGCCAGTGAAATATTAATACAAATATTAAATAATAGTTCCATGTACATATTTTTTACACTTTGTCACCCCCCACCTGCAGTCTGTCCCTCTGGCTCTGTTTGGATCGTTCTTATACAACGAGCCATAATTGCAATCAGTCACTGTCTATGTTTATGCTACACTGTGATCTGTATGAACCTTTAAGGTATTGACAGAGGCTATCATACACTGAACACGCAACTCCCTGCATTTACAAACATTATAAAACAGTCTAAACAGAAGAGCTCAGATTGTATGACTATAAAGGTTATATTAGCGTAGCAGAGATTTTCCTCTTGTTGTCTCAAGCATCGGATATAAAATGATTTTCTCCCCTTCTCTCCGTGTGTCTGTGTTAATGGCCTCAGGCTGGGTTACGCTCATCATCTAACTGTGTTTTTCTCTCCTCGGGATAATTGGACACCTTCTCTACAGCATGAACTCTACAGGAGCCCCTGTTCTCTGTCTCCCTCTCTCTCACACACACAGACACATTACTCTCTCCTGAAAAAATTCGCCAGTATACTTATTCTCATTTACACCAGAAAAAAGGGACATGTGGGATCACAGAGACATCTGTCACAATATGAAACTAAACAGATTTCTTACCATCAGCAAGTAACAGCTGTCAATGAAAATGAGTTTTGCTTATTACGTCTCTTCAGTGTTTGACACTTTATCTACTGATGGTGAAACTTTGTTCGTTCTCACATTAAATCCCTCTTAAGTAGGATTTTGTGATTTGTGGACATTGTATATAACTTTATATTATATAACTTATATATAACCATTATATAACTTGAACAATTATCACGTGTAAACTAAGTGAATTGGATGATAGCTCTTATACTCAATAGTACATCTTTATATATATTTATAGTTTCTGGATTTTTCCAAAAGGTAAAATCGGGACATTGTGCTCTCAATAGGTTTAACGAGGTGATTCCACTTTATGAAGAAAAACAACATCAGAGACACATTTTTAATCAACACATAAGGTCCCATAATTAAAAATATGTCTGCAGGGGTCCTTTTAATACAATCATGATTTAATCCTGCGCCTGTGTGTAAATTAAAACAATAATTATGTTTGACATTTAGATAAAGTATGTGTGGACACATGGCTCTATTACGCAGTCAGACAGATCTGAAGCTGTGAATACGCCATCTTTCTTTCACTCTTATACTCCTGCAATGTGCACGGTTATTTTTTGATGATAGCACATTCTTCTTAAAGAATCACCTCAGTGACAAAAGGATGCGTTAAACCTGTCAGTTAATATATAACATGTGCGTACATCTACTACTACTACTACTACTACTACTACTACTACTACTAACATATGGTGCATTCAAAGAACGTTAGAAGTTGAAAGGTTGTAATGGCATTTTGGAGTGGTTGAATCAGGTCAGCACCCTAACGTCCTTGCTCAATGGTTAACTTGCAAATAGACAAAACCCAAGACATCATCCTTATCAGTTTGACAACACATCCACTGCATATACTCACAACACAACTAAATGCAGAAACATGCTGCAAGTAACACAAACAGAAATGTTTCCTGGGGGCCACAAAGAAAGTGAGGAACCCAGCTGAGGAACTATCTTTTTTAGCTAATTTTCCAGCGTTCAACGTCAGTTACTTAAAACAAGCATCCCTCAACATGGTTTGTCACTTTTTTGTGTCCCCTGGAAACACCCATCTGGGCTTCTTGCAGCATGTTTCCGTATATGATTATGTTGTGATTATTTGCAGGGTATTGAGCTCTTTGGTCTTTCATTCCATTACATTACATTACAGTTGTGGGACTGACTGATCTGAAAAACAACTCATAATTAGCCTGAAAAACTCTTTCAACTCGTTTGGAGACATGACCTGCTGAATTCGCTGCCGAGTTTACCCAGAGTTTGTCTTTCACACATCCACAACACAGTGGGAGGTTTTCTGCACAGACGCATTCACAACAGCATCAAATCCTCCACATTATTTAGTGAGAGGCAGGAAGTGACGTAACCCCCCTGCGGAGATCACATGATTTTCTTTACAACTCACAGACACTGGCGTTAGCTCTTATCACCACTAACCCTCTTGACATCTTTGTTGGTGTCTTCTATCGCTCCACTTTTTCACTGGGAGATACTTCTTTTGTGTTTTTTTCATTTTTGCATCAGTCGCGTGTTAGAAGCCAAAAGCTGCTCTCAGTGCATATCTGAAAGCAGCTTTAATGTGACCTCCAAGTGTGAACAACCCAGTGAAGTTGAAATGCGAGAGGCCAACTGGCAACAGAAGCAATGAAAGTTACTTGATTTGAGGGCTAAGAATTATTTGAAAATCCAATTCTCTTCAACTACTTCTACAAAGACTGAAACATTCTCTCCTGAGAGTCAATAAAGTTTGAAATTTCTTTTGTTGCAGGACTGAGGCCAAGAACAAGAAGTACCAGGAGTACAGGAGTCTGCTGCTGCTTCTGGCCAAAGTGCCCCAGACAGGTCAGTGTGTGTACAACTGTCTGGCTCCTAAACACCTGAGGCCTGTGCTAAAAAGCAGGTTCAACATACCCAGGAATCCTGTTGTCTCAAGGCGTCATTGAACCTAACACTGACCGTTATGAATAACCTGTAGTCTGGAGGTCGTCAACCTGCTCAGTTAACTCTGAGTTTTCCTGTTCAGCTACGAGAGCGTTCATCTGAAAGATTCATCAATTACAAGCAACACTGTCACAACCATGAATAACCTAAATAATATGAAATGAGAAGGACCCCCTGATACCTGTAGGTAGATCTGATTATAGCGACAATCAAAAGTGATATTCGGTAACGTGTCAGGCCCATTCCCATGATAGCAATATCTCAAGAAAACCTTGAGGGAATTTCTTCAAATTTGGTTCAAATATTCACTTGGACTCAAGGATGAACTGATTAGATTTTGGTGGTCAAAGGTTAAAAGGTCAAGGTCACTTGACCTTGCTTTGTTTTGAACTCAATATATTAAGAATTAGACTCAAGGATGACCTGAATAGAATTGAGTGGTTTCCTTTTGATGCCACTGCAAGTGTCTCTCTATTGTTGTGCGGAGTGGAAGGACTGAACAGGAGCAGCGTGTCTCTCTCTGTGCATCAGGTGAAAGCTTTGCTGTTACGTAACCTCTCACTCCATCTGAACACTTCAGTGTCAGCTCGGCTCTGACAGCTGGTTATATAATTTGATTACTGTTAATTGTGGCCCTCCGCTGCATAATCAGCTTATGTGGCAGAGATCAGTCAGGTGTGCTCCTGAGGGGCGTGTGCGTGTGCGTCTAGGCTAAAATCCATTATAATCTTCACTATGAAGGATCCTGAATTTATTACAGTGATTTAGGTTTTAGTTTGTAATCCAGCAGGAGATCACATGAATCAGGAGCAGATATGAGCAGAGAACTGAGGGAGACGACACTGAATAACTTAACAGATGTTTTTGTTTGATGAAGATGATGAAGAAGATAGTACAGTGGCAGTTAATGAGAAATAGTGAATGTATCAGGTCAATGGGCTCATGTCCTTCCTCTAACATTTTTCTTTGGTGTCATTTAATACAACGAAAGGAGACTAGAGGCAGTTTTGTAATCATGGGACTATTCTCTAGTCTTTTACCATGACTACATAATGTTCTTTGACAAAGTAAATTCAGAAGAATACAAGAAAGAAAACAAACTACAGAAATCTGTTTTATCAAGTAGACTGACAGTTTGGAGCTGCTTGCAGTCAGAATTTGCATATAAATTAGCAAAAGTTGTGTGAAGCAGATTTTATTTTGATAACACTCATTTTTTTATACATGATCAAGGATAACACCACATGTATAAGTATTGTAGTTACTCTAATAGGTTTAAGACTTGATGTGAGAATTTTTCGTCTACTAAATTCTTATGGTTTTTCCTCAACAATTCACGCTGCAGCTTCTGCTGGCGTACACAGCTGTCAGAGGCAGAGTGCAGGACAAGGCTATATCCAGAGCTGATATTTGGATTCATGTGTTCATAGTCAACTTGCTGGTGCACAGTAAAAGTAAAAGGTTCAATCTAATTTCAAATTCAACCGACCTAAAGAACAATTTCTCTTCTGTTTTTCTTTTGTAGATTGTAGCTCTGACTCCTCGCACCAGACTCAGAATACCACAAAACAAAAGTCATTAATCACATGAAGGATGAACAATAAATCAGTGATTGTTCAAATTAATCAGGATAAATAAACCTACTGTATTGAGACATGGGCTCCATCACTTTTAAATTAGGAAAAGTCTTGTTTTTACCTCAACAGCAGATTATTTGAATTGGAAAGCATCTCGGGGTGGCATTGTTGGCCTGGTAGTCGGACCACCACTTTGATTCAGACAAGAGCTGCAGCTGATGATTATGTTCATTATTGATTCATCTCCAGATTATTTTCTCAATGAATTGAATATTTGTTTAATGAAATGTAATTGTCTCTGAAATGGTGAAGTCAAAAGTTTTCCATACGAGTAAACTAATGATATTCTGATCAGCCTCAAGGTGTACTTTGTGTTCAGCATGCTAAGAACCTATACCAGTCAACTACCAGCATGTTAGCATCATCATCCCTGAAGGGAAAAAGCAGGGAAATCTTCCTCATCTCTGCACCATTATTTTTATAATAGGAGGGTCCCAGTCACTGCTGTTTTTACAGTGTTTTTATGTCTCTGCACCCACGAAAACCAGAATATCTCAAGTTCCTTGAGGCAACTTCTTCAGATTTGATACAAATGTTCCCTTGGACTCACGAATTAAGTGATTGACATGTGGTGGTCAATGTCACTGGGACCTTACAAAACATGTTTTTGGTCTTAAACTGATTGTCACAGGTCAGGGGGACCTGTGAGCACTACATCTCAGGAACACCTTGAGGGAACGTAGCCAAATTTGGCAAAAATGTTTACTTGGACTTAAAGAATAACTGATTAGATTTGGAAAGTCAAGGATCAAGGTCACAGTGGCCTGACAAATCATGAATTCATTTTGGTGTCTTGAACATTAAATGATAAGATTTCAGTTGTCAAAGGTCATGGTGACCTCATATGAGTCTGGGGAAAAAAAACATATGTAGAAACTGCATTACCGCCATGCAGTATTTCTAGTTTGTTCATGCTAAACTAGCTGTGTTAGCGTACCTTGTAACCCTTCTGACATTATAGTAATGTTCTGCTCTACACGAGAGGAACTTTGTGTAACTGCGAACCACAGATGTAAACCTGCTCTGACACCTTGCCTCTTTTCTCTTCAGGTGATTTTGACCTCGAGCAGGTGAAAGAATCCACTTATTTCTTCAGCTGAGTGACCGGTGATGGTGAGTCAGCGGAGGGAGAGGAATGGAATTGACAGAGAGCAGCAGGAGTGGGCTGCAGGCTCCAGGGTCTCAACTGGTTTTGGCTCCCTCAGACATCAGCGCATTGATTGAGCCGCGCCCCGGCCTGCCTCCTGGTCCTCAGGCTGGTTGGAGCTGACAGAGCTGCTGGAGGCCTTCACACTCAGTGAACCTGCTTGATTAAGTGACTGGTGGGTTGATGGGAGGGAGGGTGCGACAACACTCGTCCAGATGAGGGAATCAGCTCTGGATGAGAATGTTAAGACTTCAATCAGTGTAAAGTACCTCTTACAATGGACGCTTAGGTCATATTCAGGTGTGTGGAGAGAGATTGTGTGTATGTGAGAGCCTCACAGACTGAATCACGTGAACTGTGTTAATTTTAAGCCGTGTGTGTGTGTGTGCATGTCCTGCTGGGATGACCGCAGAGCGATGACCCGCCTCTGCTACAATCCCACCCAATCATCGATCCCATCACTTACAGGCTGTCAGGATGCTTTCTGACACGATGCTCATTCATTAGAACTTTTTCTGAAGAAGTTTGAAGAGGAGACGTGTGAGAGAAAATGACTGATGGACCGTGAGAGGAGAAATGTGGAGGGATGAGTTGTGGGGCTTTTCAACGACATCGGGTCCCAGCATACTCTTGACTTTTACCTTCTTGCAGCGACTAAGCACTTCTCAGTTGCCTAAAAATAAAGATAAAATGTGTTTCTTAAAATGCCTCCTTATTCATTCCATGGTTCAAAGAAATAGACGGTGTTCTTAGCAGGTTATTCTATCTGCACAAACTAACTCCATTGTGTATGATGAAATGAAGGACTCCTTTTAGATGCACCACAAAGGCTCTAATCAACTCAGATCTTATTTTTCTGGGCCAGTGCCACATCTAGAAGTAAAAATAGCAGAAGCCCTATCTGATCATGGCTGGAAACGTTGCAGCAGTTTCAGACAAAAGGTGCCGTTGATGTTCAAAGGAAAATGTCGGCTCAGCCAAGCAAAGCTGGCTGAGTGACAATGTAATGAAACGGGGATAATCTTTGAGGGGACATAAATGGTTAGCTGATTAGACTGTAGGTTTTCAGATGATTTGCATTGCAACACACATGCTGACGCTCTCCATATTCTAGGACATGCATGAGATGGGGATTGAGAATTTTAGGCCGTATTATTTTTTTTAAATGATATGTCCCCTTAATGATATGACAGCTGTTGAGAAATTAAAGGTATATTCACACACTGAATGTGAAGGAGAAGTTTGAAGGGTGTGTGTGTTTTCTCACCTGATAATATAACCTGATTTCCTTTCATGCCCATAAAGGAAAACCTTTTTAATGGCACCAGACAGCAACAATATCTGGGATGTAGCTGTTCTCTAATTAGAATGGAGACGTTTGACATCCTTGCCGTCTTGCCTCACGCTGGATAAAAAGACCTCACTCGCATATCACATGAGGAATATGAAGTTAGAGCCTGCAAATGTTCTTTAAAAATAAAGTCCAGAGTTATAATCAGAATTTTAGGCCTTGAAAAGTCCTAAATACATTAAAATATTAAGTACTAGATCTTGAATATGTTCAGGGAACTTTTAATTATGTTAACATTCATTTGACACTGTCTCCATCTGTTGTAGTTCTTTCTCAGCGATGCAAATATTAGTTAACTGTAATAAAACTACAAATAAGACCAATATGGCTGTGATAACTGAGTCTATAAACACCCTGGTCAGAATTGATCTCTGTACACTCGGGGAAAGAATAAAGATACCTACTGTCTCTGACTAGTTTTGAGGGTTATTCTCTACTTTTCTACTTCATCTTATCTTCAATTATGAAGAAGTATAAGTAATTCAGGAGGCTTTCTAATTTACTTCACATCTGTCATACTTGGCATAGGTCATTAATTTAATTCACGAATGTCTTAAAAAAGTATTAAATAGAACTTGCTGAAACCTCCAGAAACTCTAGTTTTGCATAAGCACTCGAAGGAGGCAAATATCTAACCTTGCTCTACCTGCACTCAACAAAATATACGTACCATGTAAAAGATTATGAATTTTTAGGAAGTTTTATATTGTTTGTATAAGCTGCAGAAAAATTGGGTTGTGTGCAGAATTGTTTCTTGGGTGCAGGAACATGGGCATCATGGATTTAGTTTCACTGGGCTGTTTCACCCTGTTTGTCACACAGGTCACAAGCAGAATGGATGGGACCTGAAACTTGGTCACATTGTGACTCCTGTAGCTGCCAAGCTACTGTTAACTCCATCATCAGCAGCCAGTCCAACCTCCATAACATCTAAATGATGAAGCAAAGTCAAGGTGTCCTCCCAGCATGCATCAGCCCAGCGTGTCTCTCCTTTCCCCTCATCTCTGTGAGGCCACATGTCAAGGACAAAGCTCTGTGCTCTAAAGTGCTCTCAGCATCTCACACACTCAACACATATCACATTTCACAACTTAACTCTGACGCACAGCTGCCTGAGAAAAACCCCCACCTCTGCACTACGTGACCTGAGCTCAACACCCAGGAGTGGTCGTGGAGGGATGGATGGATGGAACTGGGAAATGTTGTGTGTATAAGTGGATCAATAGCTGTGACTCATGGCAGAGGGAGGGTTGGACTGGTTATTAATTAGCTTTAAAATGCGGACACTACAACAATTAAAATACCTCAGGGTGCAGAGAGGAAGGTCAAGGATCACACACTCACTGAATGTGTGTTTTTGATGGTGTGTGTGTGTGTGTGTGTTGTCGGGTGTAAACTACAATTGACTTTGACCGAGGGAGTAAACAGGATATTGAAGATGTCCTTACAGCTGCCGCATGCCTTGATAGGTCTGTCTCACTTTCCCTGGGGTGATTCCAAGGATGTCTGCTGTCAGACCTCCGAGCTGCACCAGTCCGACCTGCAGTAAGGGAGCGCAGGTTGTGCTGTAGCAGGAAATGATCAGATCATTGCCATTACCGGATGTCTACAGAGGATACATACACACGACCTGCTGATGAGGATTTAACAGAAGAGGAATAGAGCAAAGTGAAGGATGTGGCAGAGGATGTTTTTCTTCTTCACTTTATATCCATTATATATCCCGTTATACAGGATTTTGATATTTACTGTGACTACTACTGATGGCGGGGTTATCTGTCTGTTTAGAAGAAAGAGATTGTCTTCACGTAACACCATAATAATATATTTTAAAATCTCTGTAATAACCTGGTGAATAAAAATCAGCACTACGCTGCAACAGTAAAAATATGTTCATCAGTTTATGAAAAGAAAAAATCCATAAAATAATACAAATCATTTTGTATGAGCTGTTAATATTTGTTCTCTTTTAACTCAAATGTTTACCAACACAGGCTAATTTTATTCTATTTCATCTGTATCTCTCTTTCATCTATGTATGTATGTATTATGCCTTAATGAACAAACTCATGTGCTCTTATGAACCCATTTAATCTGCTCTCCTTTGTAGCCAAAGACTGATGAATACAGATGTTCTATTCTACTCTATCTATTCTATTCTATTCTATTCCATTCCATTCTATATTCTAGCCATCCATAATCTACTTCCTGCTCTTTGAAGGTCATGGGGGGAGTTGGAGCCAATCCCAGCTGACATTGGGCAAGAGGCGGGGCACACCCTGGAGAGGTCATGAGCATATCACAGGTTCAACATGCAGTGAGTCAGGAGTCTAGTGTCTTCATGTCTATTATATTATATGCATCTATATTCAAATATATTCTATTCTATTTTATTCAACAGATAATTCATGAGGAGTAATTAATGAAATAATTTTTTTTTAGGTTTTGGTTTGTAATCTGAAATCGTTGGTCTGGATCCTTCAGACGAGGGAAACTTCCAGTGCAGAGACGATGGTGTGAATACAGAACGTCTCTCAACACCCTGGTGCTGAATGCACTTAATTAACATTCATACTTCTAGTATGGGGAACATCTGGATATTTTGCTGTCATTCCCGCTGCATTTTCAATAATTTCCTTCATTTCAAATTCCAAAGCATGCTGGGATAGGGTCCACACCTCTATGTAGAAAAAGCAGTAATCTGGTTAAAAAAAGAATGGACAACAATGTATTGATGAAAATGAAAAATAAAATAAGTATTTACAATTGCAGGCATATAAATATGGAATGTGGCTTGTTGTCGATGTACCATAAAACAGCATGACTGACATGTTTGCTGATTTGATAATATGTGAATGTCCTGTATGTCACTGACTGATGTCACACCAGCAGCAGTGTATCATATGTAGTGCAGACTGGAGCGTGGGGCTTTTAGCGAGCTCTCAGCATCAAGAGAGAGTGGACACTGTGGAAGTGCCGGCCGCTATCTGCCAGGCATATGCCGAAGCTGGAAGCCTCTCCTCGATAGCTGGACCACTCACACTCACTCGGAGCACTTTGATTTCTGTGCCAGGCTGCCCTGGGCTCTCCCGGCCTATCTCCTGCCGTGGTGTCGTGAACGGCCGGCACTCAGCAGCACAAGCAGAGGAGCAGAGTAGGCAGACAGTCCTGGAGTGGGGGAGAGGAGACGGGAGGAAGCACAGTATGGAGGGCGAGCGGGAGTGTGGGAGTTAAGAAGGAGACAGGGGTAGAGTGTGGAGAGAACTCAGCAGTGAGCCTGCACAAACACAAACACATATTTAGTCAGTATTTGTTATGTTTGCTGTTTCATGCGGGTCAGAGATAAAAACTACACACTTTGGAGCAGTTTGTCTTCGTCTGGTTCGAGGTGCTCAGCTGCAGAAAGCAGGCTCCATCACAGCTTCTCAGCTAATCGGTTTCCTACAGATCATCGTCTCTGTGAGGATGCGTCTTGTGTCCGGTGTTTTCACTGCCAGAGAAACTCTGTTGCTGCACGTTTCCACATGTAATGATGTTCCACGTGTGTCTTTTCCATCATTGTCTCTGCAAACTTGGAAACAACTTGATGCAGTTTAGTAATGACATGTAACACATACATACGTACAGCCGGAAGGGATCCACACTGAAGAACATGTTTCCTGAATATTTTTACTTTTTTGTTTTATTGCAGAAACAAATTAATATATATATATATATATATATTTTATTTTTATTTTTTTTGCTGCTTTTTCTGTTTCTGATTTGTATAGCGACCATATACAGCCCAGATACTGGAGGCTCCACAATAACCAACTGCACAGTATAGTCTGTTTACATTTCTCTGTCACTCTGCTGCTCATCACGTATCTTTGCTGGGATTGGCTGAAGTTCTGTTCTGTGACTGTGGCCATTGTCCATTCCAAGTCTTGGAAATTGAAAAGGAATCTTCAGTGAAATGGTTCCAGAGCAATCTACAAATGGTAATTGTTCTGGCAATGCAAGCTCGTGTCCTTGTTTGGTCCTAAAGATGGATGAGCAGTCAACCATTTTAGGTTTAGGTTTGTGTTTTTATTCATCATTATAATTTCAAATATGAAGCAGCCATTCTAATTGTACTAAAATAATTCCCTGTCCTGATCCAACAAAAATATGTTGTTGTCGATGTCCTCAGTCGAATTAATCTTAACTAGGCTATTTTGTCCAATTCAAAACAATATCATAAGCAGGTGCCCAGGTTTATAGTAATAGTAACTATCAAATATTGTTCTCATGTTCTGTTGGGCTGTTTTTTAATTGTGTTTTAGAAAGTAAAAACATTTAAAGGTAAAAAAAAATGGATTTACATCTAATCTACTAATTTCATTCTTGGCCTCAAATTTATCCCTGGAAAAATGATTATTAGTGTAATTGACTTAATTTAAGTTTGAATCTGGATAAATGGATGAACGGATAAATGAGCATGAGGTAACTCTCAGACACAGAACTCCATGTTGGTTTGTTTGGTTGTTTGTTTGTTTGTTTGTTTGTTTGCTGATTATGTCAATTTTTTAATGGATTTCCATGTTACTTAGAAAACTTGACACTTTAGCATGGATCCAGAGAAAAATTGCAGGTGCAGGATTTTTAAACATTATGACATTATTTATTTTGACATATACACTAATTTCCCAGGGAATAATTCATACATGCTTGGATCCTGATGAAATAAATCTAGTATATTTAGGGGACTTATATCTATGAGTTATTTGGTGCATTCAGTTATTCAACATATAAATCAATTTGATCCAATTTCACTCTAGTAAAATTACAATCACTGTATTTAATGTGTTTTTTAAACAGTTCTGCTTCTGTGAAGAATGTGTATGTTTAATAAATGAAGAGGTTTGGGTGTTTTTCAACCAGCTCACACAAAAGTAAACAACCTTAGCATAAAGCAGTGGAATCACACTGTATTCAAATGCAGTTTATTGGTTTTCCTCTGTACATGTATTGCAGTGGGATATAACCAACAGTGGTGTTTGCATTGTGAGGATCTTGCATTTATTTTCTACAGCCACACACACACAGAGAGTATAGTACATGTATGTGGAGTCTACAATATGCTAGGCACTATAGGAAACAGTACATTATAATGGGAGGTGGAGAGCGGCTCGATAAAAGAAAATCAGGTCCCTGACCCAGAAACACTCGCGTTGGAGTGTCTGCTCTGAGCGCCTGTGATCGTCTGTTTGCTTCTGGGGGATTCATGGTCAGTGGTGAAGAACTCAGTGTATGTTCCCTGCGCACATTCGTCTGTAGTGTTAAGGTATTGATTGTTTTCGGTCTCGCTTTTTTACCCTCATCATTGAATGCCATTACTCACACCAACATGTCTGGGATTGAAGAATGTACAAAACAAATAAATAAATGCTGACTGCAGTTTGGTATTGACTCATACTGTATTATATTCTGTAAAATACATAAACAACTAGTATAAAAAGTGCATTATATATTGTTTTAGTGTTGTTGTTCCTCATTATTGGCCAATGGAATAGAAAAGAATCTGAACTCATGAGCATCAATGCACATTTGTGAGATAGAGACACAAAATCACATCCTCGCTCAGTTCGAATGAACAGCCCTTGTAAGTAAACATTTGAAGCACTTCCATGTTTTACTGCCATTGATGAACCCAAAGACACGTGTGAATGAAACATTGGAAAATAGCGTTAAACCCGGAGAGGCTGTGGCATTGAAGACAGGAAGAAAAATGAATGAGTCTTTTGAAAACTTGGCGAACACAGATGTTTGTGTTGACCCTGCTGTGTGTGTGTGTGTGTGTGTGTGCGTGTGTGTGTGTGGCACAGATGTCATCCTCACCAAAGCCTGCAGGGTGAACAGCTGAGTTGTTTGTAGCATTTACATAATATGTTTGTAACGTTGCAGAAAAAACAGGGAAAATGTGTTTACAGAGTTCTGTGCAACATGCTATTCGGGTGGAAACGGCAGAGAGAGAAAAACATATCAGAGAGGTACAGGATTTTCAAATGCACCGAGGTGTGAGATCCGAAAGAAAAGAAAACCCAAACAAGAGAAGAAACCATGCAGACCTCACAGCAACTGGCACAGGACCATACACAGACTTCGGGTGGTACTGTGAGTCACTGTGGAGAAAGAAGAAGTGATACATCCTCTGTAATACAAATAGTTTTTGCTCTGATTTAATGATTATGCTCAAGAAATATTGGTTCATTCGAGATGATAATATCCATTTAAAGATTTTTCCAACTTTCCAAATCAGTGTAGTCCAATGTCAGCATGGCGATCATGTATTTAAAACTAGCCGCTCGTACTCTTCCAGATTTTGAACAGACTCTCGTTAAAGTTTAAAAACTCCGTCCACGATGTGAAATATTGCATCTCCATTAACACCTCAAGAGAAAATCATTGCATATAGTGACCACACTCTTCAGCTATTGCTTTGTGTGCCTGTGTGTTAAACTTCACTCTCAGACAGTCGGAATGATTTAAGGGTATTACTCTATAATTTGTATGTTTAGCAACAGTGACTAATTCAGTCTGTGACATGTTGTTTGTATCTTAACATCCTGAAATATTTGTATACATGAAAATCCCAGGCCTTGAAACTTTGGTATCATTGGGTTCATTTGTCATTTTGTTGATCTTTAAATCTAGGGTTGGTAATCTCGGGAAAAACAAGCGAGAACAGGCTACAATCTGCAACTGATACATCCCACCCCCTCGCATCAGGCCTCTCGACAAAGCTACGCCGCCAGAACACGTGAAACGTGAATGCCTGACAAATGCTACAAGTCGACTTCTCTGTTACAGACACCGGCCTTTTTTTTCAGATGACTTTATTTGTTAATGGCGAGAAGATTTCAACACATGGGATAAAAAGAGCTTCAGAAACAATTGACCAACCCTACCTCTAAGTTATTAATATCTGATTGTAATTTGACTGAGGTTATTGACCAATTTCTATCCCGTCTTCCTCCTTCTCACCATCTTCTTCTTCTGTGAGCGACATTAAAAGTTTATAGAGTAATTTTTGTCGTTAAATCCATTTGTGCCCTGAGACAGTTCCTTTCTGGAGACAACGTGGAGTTCAGCAAAACACTTTTCTCATAACAAGCCTCTGTATTAATTATGTTGGAGCCTCCATGATACGTTCCTCAGGGCATCATTTGGGCAGAAAGAGCAGACCTCAAAAACACTGTATAAAAATACTCATAAGCTTTTCGACTTTGTCCCATTTGGAATCTGAACCGAAACATAACACAATGATAATGCAAAAACGATCATGCGAGAGGATTATTGGCACAGTATAATGAAATCCAATGGAAGGGGAATGGTAACAGTGCCAAACAGACCAGAGAAATTCCAATTTCCACTCTCATTATGCAGTAATGGCTCAGGCATTAGTGAAATGAGGTGAATAGAATGTCAGGTCCGGGAGAAAAGGTTCTCTCCCAAATGCGTTTGGACGCAACTCAGCGGCATCTGATGAACTGTTACTGGGGCATTAATGATAGAGGCATGCTGAAAGATGCATCCTGCAAAGTATCTGCACTGTCCTTGGCTGTTGATCAAAACTTTAGCGTTTATAGTGAGGTCGAGCTTTGTAGGAGTTTCATTATCTCTACGAATTGGCTTTGGCAATCGCGACTGCCGCTGCCAGAAATGTGACATTCAGAGTTAGAAAAGAATGGATTTACATTTTGATTATGTGACTTCGAATGAGTTTACATTTAGACTGGTATAAAATTTCTTGTAGTTAACTGGCAGTATATTATTATTTCTAAGAAGTAATACTTTCACAAAGTGTGAGATATAACTAATCTATTCAGAAAACATTTCTGCTGTTAAGACGAGGTGTCGTTTACTCAGGTATAGCTGTTGAATTTTAAAGCTACATTAATATATATTCACCCACTTGGAGGCAGAACTCCAAAACAAACAGAGACACAGCTCTGACAATGAGATTACAAACAAAGTCGATGCAAAGACGTGAATCGATACGAGTTTCAATCCTCTCACGTCACAACCACGCAAAATTTGCATCGTTCACTTCATCCTCTTGAGTTGAGATATTTGAACTGAGGAAGATTTGCACGACACGATGTTGCTAAAGCAAATCAGTGACGTTAATTGTAATGGTAACATTATTTGCTTGCTTGATAGCTTACAACTAGTTTCATATTTTTATCCAAGACAGTTTGAGTTTAGTCAAGTACGATAGCAATTAAGCCAAAGGGTGCAACGTGTCTCTGTGTGTCTGGGACCGAAACGGAGACGTCCACTCAGTTTCTCACTGTTTATCAAGCAGTTCAGTCAATTCTCTCGCCACTAAGAGTCTTTTGGGTTGACATACCAATGCAAAATCATAAACGTTACCACTTCTCCTCCTTGTTAGTTTACTGTACGCTGTACAATGTAAACTACGACTTTGACTTTTCTATTTGCAGATTGACATAGTTTAATGTTTCCTGTTTGTTTGTGATGTGACTCCCTCACCTCTTGTCTTCTCTGTCCAATTTTATTAAAAACATTGATGATTGATCATTGAAGTAAAATTCCCTTTGAATTATAATTATAATGTAGCAAAGCATATACTCAATTTGGGATGGTCCACATTCAGAATAGCTTAGATCGTATTTCGGGATGTTCTTTATGGTGAGAATAGCGCCTCCGACGCTAGAGTAATTGTGGGTCTTAAAACTAAATGAGCTATATGAGGCTATAAATAAGCAGAGTTGAGTGATCACTCGCATTGCACTCATTTGATTCACTGGTAATATAAACAAATATCGATTAATGCAGTTTTAAATAAAAAAAATAGACATTTCCTTTTGAAATCAATGGCTTGGCTGGAACAAAACATTTTGTCCCACAGATGTAATTTCAGTTTGAAGGTTATTCATCGTCTGTGATCTGAAGATCCTACGGCCTCACCTATTTTTCTGTGGGGACAATCAGAGGCAGGGAAGATTTACAAACGAGGCCAACTAGATTCAGATAGGATTTACATACAGTAAAAACATTTAATCCATTCATATCATTGATCTAGGGAAGATATGGCTTAAACAACTGGAATAAAGGTGGTGAAAAGAGAGTGATATATATATTTAGTTCACTTTTGTGCTTATACATTTTCTCTGATATTCTATTTGAGTTGAGAGTCAGTGAAACCTATTATAATATTGTATAAAATTGTTCATGACTTTTTATGAAGCCATGGAGTATTATGCTTTGTGAGGAGAATAATGTGGTAGATACAGTAGTTAAGACACTTTAAAGTGCCAACTTCTGTTATCAGGTCCCTGATTTTCTTTTAGTCCCATCTGGGCCCAGATTTCCATTAAATGAGCGGAATGAAATGGATGGTGAAGCAGATATACCCATTTGGTTTTAACTACTTACTGAAATACAATAAATAAAGGAGGGGGAGATCGGCAGATGCTACGTTACCACTACTGTTATGTGCATCTACTATTTGTGTGAGTAGAAATGTCTTGATGCTGCAGATTCACAAGTCACCATACAGACTTTATCATATTAGAACAGTAATCTCTAAGATTATCCTCGCAGCCACTCAGTCAACATTCATACATTCGGAGAGTCAAACTGGAGTGAGTAGAGAGAAGAGGAACTGTAGAGTAGAGAACAGAAATCCTCCCGTGTTCGTGCAGGGATGCCCCCTAACTGAGTCCCTCCTGCAAGAGTCTGATTAACATCACAAGTTTGATGACAGCCTGGATCTAACTTTGATGTGGTCTGTCTCAGGAAGGCTCACAACAGAGTCCTTCTTGGGTCGTCCCGAGTCCCCCAGACCTGTTCCCACACCCCCGACTGCCAGTCCTGCAACAACCCCAAAACTCTGCGCAGAACCAGGCAGCGATGCCACAGGGAATGCCCCCACAGACATTTGGTGGGGCAGTACCACCCTGTGTGGTATAGCGCTCCGAACCCCTGTGTGACCTGATGGGGTCTGAGGGGCTCCAATGGAAGTAGAGGAGACTCGTGTAGAATGGGGTGGACTAGGGGCACCTGGTTGTGCCCCCTCATGAGGCAGTGAGGGCTGAGAGACTGACAGTGCTCTGGCGTCTTGGCTCAGACTGGCCATTTGCAAGGAATGGGTGCTCTTATGTGTGCTGAGCCGGTGTGCAGGGCTGGCTATGTGCTGCTGGGCTAGTGAAAGCTGGGAGCCTGAGGTGGGACCAGCCAGTGCACTGGACCCATAATGGAATGACCGTCCTCCAACAGCCAGCGGGCTCTGGACAGGGGGGCTGGTCAGGACCGGAGCAAAGGCACCAGAAGCAAGGAGCTGAGCCTGCAGGGGAGAGGCTGGGACAGGGCTGGATACATTTGCACCACCTGGAATCTCCTCACCATCCTTGGGGACTGAAGGTTCCCTGCTCCCACTGAGTTCCCCTGCATTGGGGCACAAAAGTTCATGGCGACTGCCTGCTGCAAAGTGGCAATTGCTGAATTTTGAGGCTGGTTGGAGGAACCCGGAGGAGTAAAGATCCCACTATTTAAAGAAGGTGTCATGGACATGGCCCGTGGTCGTGGTACATCCACCTGTTGAACCATCTCCCGATCATATTTAACTATCTCCTGGATCATCTCATTCTCATGGTTGTTGAAAACACCCGAGTTCAGATCATGTTGAACTTTGTGCATCAGGATCGAGTTCTTCTTGCCTGCAATGAGACAGAGACAGAAAAGAGCACTGTTGCGGAAGTAGATACTAATGGTGCTGAAAAACTTTGCTAGAAACAGAAATAACAACTTTATCATTTACCGTTATCTATTTCTATACCACACACAGTGCCCTACACATAATCTATACTTTCCCTGTCATGGGGACAGGGAGTCAGTGTTTTTGTAGACTTACCTCAGCAATGACATTGTGACAAAGAGTATGTCTGCTAATTTGTGCTTCTACATATGAAACAGCTGATTAGGTGATTAATTTGTGTGTATATGTACTCAGATACTCTGCATGCACTGGACCGCTAGGAGAAAATAGAAGTTACCTTGGTGTAATCCTAGCTCTATAGGTATGTGTGCAGCTGTGACCGTCCATGTGCTAGAACAGTTGCAGTATTTGAATTTGATGGCATGAGAGTTACTAGATTACCAGCATCACATGGGCTCCCCTAACCCCTCTGTCTCCACACACTCAAAAACCAGAGAAGAAGTACAGTAGATTGTGTAGAATTCTGATACAACAAGAATTGCACAAACCTGGGGATATACAAAGAACCCAATCAAGGTCAAGGAAGAACCCCTTGATTTTAACTCATCTTGTATGGATTCAGCAGTTTATGTCATACTGATGTCCCCTCCCAGGCATTTTCAGTTCACTTCACACTTAAAATCAGGTGACATCATGACAGCCACACCACTTTTAACACGTTAAAAATGACCTCGACAACTCTCGTGTGGTATCAAGCTGGGAATGACGCACACAGATTTAACTGACTGTGACTTTTCACCAGTAAGTGAGACTGACGAGGAGGAGGTTTGTCGAATACCCTTGAATGCAGATGACCGATCATCGAACTGCAGAGGGCTGCAGAGTTTGGGAATACCTACAGTCACACCATCAAAATGTAAATCAATGCAGCATCGATAAAGTTGTGCAGAGATCAGGACAAGGGGACTCATGAGAAGGGGCATAGCCATTAGCAATAACACATTACTGCTGCACCCACTATACACGAGTCTTGATTGAGACATCATAGAAGGGAAGAGTGTGAGAGAGTCTTCACATCTGTCCTCACATGGTTTATCACTGACCATGGCTGTGCCAGCAGAAGCACGAAGAGCTGAAATTCCATCTTTACTGCTGACAGGAAAGTAATTTTTGTGTCTTAAATCTGCTGAGTTGCTGCTCTCTGAAATAATGAACAAGAACAGTGATGGAGGAGGTAAACAGAGACATACAGTATTTCTTCTTGATGAACAGAGAGAGGAAAAGCCTATTTGGCAAAGGACTCTTTCTAAAGAGTGAATTACTTGCTTTGACACGTGAAGAAAGGCAACTAATGACAAATTGAGGCAGACAAACCCTCATTATGCAGCTTTCTTGTATTCAGTTAAGGAGACAAGTAGAAAATATAAACCAGGAGGGGTGATTCTCTGTGATAAACACAAATAAGATCCCCACTACTGAAACAGATGTTTCCGATGAAGGATCAGGATGCATTCATTTGTTGGACAACACCTCCTTTTGTCCATTTTTCTCTGGACTTTTTAAAGGATGGATGGGCTGAAATGTTGGTATATCTGGAGCACCCAGGCATTGATAATGATGTTAATGCTAAATGACAGCCACGGGGCCAATTCCTGCTCAACAAATGCTGCTCTGGAACAAGTTTGGGACCAAAGACAACAAATTTCTGCTGCTCCTGGATGATACAACATCTGTTGTACCTTAGGGACAGGGAGGGACTTGAACATGTCGAGACGTGTGCATGGGCCTGTGGGAAATTGAAGTAGTGCATATAGCTATTCCGCACCACCATCACTAACAGTAAACTTGGTTCTCCAATGCAGCAGGTGGGCTACAGAGTCAGCCTGAGTGATACCTTCTTAAGGAAAAGGTCACCAGGAGGAGAGGGCTGGGAGGAGGCAGATGTTGACTGTGATGACTCTTCTGCCCTCTTGTTTCATTGATTCCAGCTGTGCCAAATATACAGAGACTACAGCATGGGCTCCACATGATTTGAAGGGAGGAGCCAGAAGAATAACTAAGACTAGGTCTTCATCATAGTTATGGTCAGGCTCATTCTTGGTATACTTCCTGGGGAATGGTCAGTAGGAAACATATGGTACAAGCAACACCTCAGGGTGACACTAACTCGCTGATGGAGCTTGAGGGTGGGCTGAAAGAAAAGGGAACAGGGCATCCACATAGGAAGATAGGAACACGAGTTGTCCCAGGTGCCACTAGAGGTTATAAGTCCTTTATAGATCCGAGCCCATAAGAAACCAAAGCAGTTGATAAGCTGAAGCTGCCTCTGTAGCAGAAATAAGCAAACACAGGTACAACACATCCACTATAATTCCAATGTAAGACCTCTGTAAACCCTTAAATCACTGGTATACTGGTTTCCTGTTCCTGTACTGATCTTAGGTGACACTGTGTTTACAAGCATCTTCAGAACTGTATGAAATAATGACAAAGAATCCTCCAGCTTCTTCTTCTTCTTCTTCTTCTTCTTCTTCTTCTTCTTCTTCTTCTTCTTCTTCTTCTTCTTCTGTATATGAGTAAGCTAATATTACTTGATGTTTCATAGGGTATGGCTGACGTAGGAAACCTGGTTTCATAAATAACATAAGCATCAGTCTGAACTGGTTCAAAATGTGATATGCAAAGAAAAAACTCTCGTCAAACATGACAGAATTTTAAGATATGAAGGTTTACAAAAACATATTTTTTAGAGGAAGATAATGTTGGAAGCGCTGGAATAAATTGAATTTTAAAAAGAGGATCTCGTCAAGTTGCATCCACCACTGTTTACAGTTCAAACGATATGTTGCATCATTATTTTAGAGTGTGTCATTAGATTTTATATTCTTACCATAACTTCTGATAACCCCCACTGTGTTTGATCCTTTTTTCTGACGGAGAGTTAATTAAGATCCTGTTAGTAGTCATTAATATGTATTAAGTACACATGGAGTCAAGTGGGGATATTTAGTTGGTGGTTAGCGCTTGAAGCAGAGAGGTCAGTCTCCCCCTGAATACGTGATCTGACTGACTGAAGGCTGCTCATGTGTGGAATCTAGCTGCTATGGCAACAGCTGGCAGCTGGCATATGCAGGGCTTTTGTTAACATGTGAAGTGTGGTCATGTGACAGGGGGATGTGACATCAGCTGCATTGCTGACCTTGGGGGGGCATAATGTCAGAGGACAAAAAAAAAAGAGCACGTTTTGTTTACTCCCTTACAATGAGCTCCCAAGGCTCCAGTAAGACAGCCGTGTGGGTGTATGTGCGCGCGCGCGTGTGTGTGTGTGTGTGTGTGTGTGTGTGTGTGTGTGTGTGTGCAAATACAAAGCGAGGATGGTCACTGCTGAGCATTCATTCGAACAAATTAGTAAATGCATCTAGAGAGGGATTACAGAGGTACAGTAACACAGGTGATCTTGCTCAGCACATTCTGTCATATTTCAGTCACAGTTTGTTAAGTAACTGTTTTCCACAGGAAACATTCGGTTCTCTTACACAAATAAACCCAATATACTCAGTGATTCACAGCCATGAATACACTTTTACACTCGCTTCCTTTTCTCCGCCTCACACATTGTCCCTGTCAGCACCATTCATACATCACACCACAGCTGTCAGACATAGACAACATGCTAATGAATGGACACATTCTCCTTATGCTTCATTTCATCATATGAATGAATCATCCATACCTGGGGGTTGTATCTGAGAGATATGATGCTAATTTTCCAGGAATTAATCTCTTTAATACATTTCATGAATTAGGTCAGGATGGAGGGATTTTTTTTAATGTTTATACGTATATATATATATATATATATATATTTATAAAAATACAAAAAAGGACTTAAAAATAAATGCTTCATGGGCTCGTGAGCTGGTTGACTGGACAATAATTTGACAAATTTCATGCCAGCGTTTTGTCTGAGTAAAAATTGATCTGACATTATGTTGGATGGGCAAAAAATAAAATTTAAGTAATGAGGTAATTCTACACAATCTGAGAATAATGATATAGCTCAGTGAGAACCTGAGTTTAAAAGATGCTGTGTGCCCGAAATAGGGCTGGACGATATGGCCAAAATTGTATTTGTATAGACTGATTTTTGCTCCTATGTAAAGGTTATGGTTTTAAACTTTTCTTCACGAACAGAGAATTACAAGCGAAAAGCATTTAACAGATCTGAAGTTGATCAACTGTGTGTTTGATCTCCTGCCGACACAATATATCAGCATTATGTCAATATATATTGTACTTCTATTATATTGCAATGATGAAAATTGTATTGCGCTAATTATTGATATTGTTATATTGCCAAGCTCTGGCCCAAATCCAAAAGACACTAATGAGCAGAGTTTACAAATCCTTCTCCGGGTTTTCTTACCTATTCTGTCCAGTCTGTCAATGGCCACCGTCTCAAAGGCCCTCCTCATCATGGGATACTCCTCCAGCACCTCGTTGAAATTGTCCACCGAGAGGGAGTAGAGGCGACAGTAGGTGTCCGCTCGCACGCTGGCCGTCCGTCTACCTCGGGTCAGCAGGCAGATCTCTGGTGGGGTGAAAATAAACCAGACGAGGGGCTTTTGGTCAGATTAAAAAAAAACACTTTATATTGTAACAACACTGTTACAATTAAAATAAAATAGAGCTTAAAATGTGTGTGGGTTGTACAAAACTATGTGCAAATGTGCGATCATAGTGAAAATGGTTAATGCATGCAGTCGCTGTGTGGAGTCAGGATGACGCACTGACAGTAACACTGAGTATTTCCTCCAGCACTGTACAGTTATGTTAAGGAACCACACCATATTTGGAGATGTGCAGCTAAGCTTCATTCCATTCAGTTGTTCTCTCTCTCCCTCCCTCTAGTATCTTAGCTTTCCTCATCTATGGGCTGGGGATGACTGTTGTCTTGACAACCATATGCCCTCCTTTCACCTCGCCTAAAAAGGTCGACCCCTCCTCACTCTCTGGGGGGGGGGGGGGGGGGGGGGGGGGGGGGGGGGGGGGGGGGGGTAGGGGAATGAAATGCAAGGAGACTCCACTAGAACATGGAGACTATCTGTAGCAGCAGAGCAGAGAAAAGTGGTCTACTTGCAAATATACAAACCCTAATTCAAATTAAAGAATGCAAAAATTACAAGCATTAGAGGGATAGTTTAAGATTTTGGAGAATATGCATATTTGCTTTTTTGTCCTGATTCAGTTTGATCTGGATCACCTTGTTTGGTCGGACTGAATTCAGACCCACCGTGGTCCAAGTAACCTTCACACCTGTTATTTTGGTTTGGACTAAACTGAAAAGGTGGTGCAGAAAGAAAACAAGATAGTGTCTTTCAGACGTCAAAATGTTTTTCTTTCTTTAATTTAAGTTTAGTGATAGGATCCAGGCCATGGCCTATAAATCATACAGTACATTCACATAAACCACATACACTCACGACTCAGTTGGTTTTTATTCAGAGTTTTCAAAGTGCGACCTTCAGTGTGACTATGTTTTCCGCGTATCTAATAAAGGATTTATATTTCCCTGGTATATTAATGATTAATAGCTTACACAGAGAGAGAGACATCACTGTGCTTACAGGACATGAGTGGTTAGACGTCTTATGGTCAACTGCTGTAATGAAAGTATAAGCTGTGGGATGTACTGTACAAAGACAGAGCTGTGACATGCAGTCAAAACATCAGTCTGTCTGTTGATAAACAGCTTATTCATTACATATAATCTGGTCAAAATAGCTGAGATGTCAGTGGACAGACATCTTGACCAAACCAAACTCAGTCATGTTTGGAAGGCTAACATTTCATATGTTCCAGTTTTGTGAGAATTGTGGAAAAACTCTCCATAAAATGCCCAAGACGTCCTTTCAGAAAGTGTCTCTTGGGATTTTCCTGGTTACGCATAACACAGGCATTTGCATATTTCCAGCATCATTACAGAGGATGATAATCTGTATTATTGGATGAAATCAATGATGGGTGAAAGGTATTCTAGCATTTATTTGAATAGTCCCTGCAGTATGGGATCATGACTGCAATCATCTTTTTCCTCCAGTCCAGGCACTGTTTCCTGCCCCTATAGTTTTATCCTTTAATGGTCTATTACCTGATATGTTTACAGGAAAACTCCTTCTGTTTTAGTACCAATATTGACATGTTCATTCCTTGATCCTTCCTTGGTAATTAGCATGGCATAGAACAAAAGCTGGCTATGTTGCGTGTCCCAATTGAAACTGTGATCATTGTCATGATGACTATCATGGCAGCACCAAGTCTTGGACCCCCCCACCATCAATTGTAAACAAAATGCATAGGTGTGAGTCCAGTATTACAAGCCACACAATTTTATGTAACACAGCCTTCTGATGGAGACCTCTTTAACCTCAATCAGTGCTTGCACCTACTTTAACTAATTCAAATTGTAAGAAAAAAGTGACTTTAAGGCAACATATTGAGAGAGCATGGTCTTCACCATAAATCAATTCAGATTCATTAACTAATCTACTGCACAAAACTCAGTACAATATTTTATACACATCCATTTTACATTTTTACAGTCTATGAGAAAAACGTGGAAGGACAAATGGTGCATTGTTCCAAATGTTATAGAATTACCGCACTGCGGTTGTATGCCTCCGGCGATCAGGGCAGTTTCCATGTACATACTGTATTTCTGTATTTTTTCTGATTCATATGAGGTCAGTGTGACCTTTGACCACTGAAATGTAATCACTTCATCTTTGAGTGTGACAACAAAAGTTGAAGAAATTCCCTCAGGCAGTCTTTTAATATCGCATTCAAGAGGCCAACAACATGTTTTTATGGCCACTTTTGACAAAAGAAATCTAATCATTGAGTCCAAGAGAGCATGCATAAAGTTCCCTTTAGAGATTCCCATTACATTAAAAAGGAAAAACATGTGTTTGACTGGTCACAGTGACCTTTGACCTCCAAAGTCTAATCAGGTCATCCATGAGTCCAAGTGAATTGTGCCAGATGTAATGAAATCCCCTACGGGCGGTCCTGATATATCACATTCACAGGGATGTGAGGTCACTGTGCCCTTGACCTTTGACCCTTGGCTACCAAAATTTAGCTTTAGCGATTTAGTTTTTGATTCCAAGTGAATGTCTGGCCAAATGTGAAATGTTTCCTTAATGGCATCTCAGAGATATAATTTTAATATGGCAAAACAGAAATGTGCTTTGTGAGGTCACTGTGACCTTTGACCATCAAAATCGAATCAGTTCATCCTTGAGTCCAACTGAATATTTCTACCAAATGTGAAGAAATCCCCTCAAGGCATTCTTGAGATATCTGGCATAAAAACAGATCCATTCAAGCCAAGTTTTACAAGTGAAAAATGTGGAATTCTATGATGGAAGTACTGAAATATGATGGGGGAGATGATGCCTATTGAACCGTATGATCTTACTCAGCCTGTCTGAGAGGAAGTCCTAATGTCAATCTGTAACATGTAGAAAACATGTGACCCTAGGTCCACATACACAAGTGTAAGAATAGCAAAACCCTGTAAAAGATTTAGTGCATGTTTGGCTTGATACAACTATTTGCTGTTACTTACTAATTCAAAGATTTTACCACAGACACTCACTGCTGCTGCAGTTAAAGTCAGCTGTCCCTCCAATCCAAGCTCACTGCTAGTTTTATGTATGAAGAGAGACCTGCGATTCCCTCCCTGGTGGCAGGGGTGACATTATAAATGACCCCGTCCTCACTGTTCTGTGCTGCTAATTAGCTGTTATTAATTGGCTGTGTGATTTGTGTGCCATGCGTCCCTGCCACTGCAACTTCACCCTGGGCTGCCGGCACATCAGCGCTGCTGTCAAATGCAGAGGGCGAACGGATGTTAAAAACCCCACATAACTTAAAGTTGCAGTGTGTCATAAAGTGAAGCTGCATGCTGCAGCTGAATACCCCTCACCTCCTCACCCTCCCCTTCCAAACATGGAAGAGAACCTGTGGTATCCTTCAGTTTCCATAAAAACTCAAAGGGTGTTTAGATTGTCCAGTCTGGGCTACTACAAGAAACATGGTGGCCTCCGTACAGAGGAACCCCCCCCATGTAAATATAAAGTATTTCAATATAAAGGGCCCATTCTAGGGTAAATAAAACATCGGTTTCCTATATATTTTTTAGGTAAAACTAACTTTTTTATAACCGATTTGATAACCGATTTTACAGTAAACAGTAACAAACCTCCAAAGTAGGATCCGTCCATCAGCTTCATCCCAATGTTTCCTTTGGTGAGGATGCTGACCACACCGTGCTGGATGAAGTACATCTTCTTACCGATGGTGCCCTCTCTGACGATGTAGTCTCCGGGCTGGAAGACTTCAAATCTCAGTTTGGTCAACATGGCGGTCACAAAGTTGGGATCGGCGTTGGCAAACAGCGGCATGGACGCCACCAGTTTACGACAGTTGAAGTTGACGATTTCCTACATTATGACAAATGCAACCATTGACGATGTGGCTCTCTTGAGTGTGAACTACATGTGTGATTGGTAGAGTTCATTCTTTTATGTAAATAAGATTTGGCTCTTTAATTTGAATATGTAGAAAAATCCATTAAAAGAAGCTTAATTTTAAGAACAAGCTTTACAGAATAAACATGTTTTAAATTACCCTGAGAGATCCTGGCACAGTGTGAGTAGTCTGACTAGTTTTCTCTTTATTCTCTGATACAGGAGGTGCACTTTGAGCTGCTCTTGAAGGAAAATAATTGACTGTGAATAACTAAAATGTGAGTAAATTAAGAATAATTAATATGTAAATCCATATTGGAGAGGCTGAGAATTATGATTTTTATCTTCTAAGGGTGTTTTCACATGTGAAAAGCTGGATCAAGGTTCATGTCTTTATGTAAATATTTACATTTGATCCAGTTGGTTTTGAATTCGCATCGTAATTTATGGAGCAGACTAGAAACTTTTGTATGACACGTGTGTGTTCAGTCGTCATCATTTACATGGTCTGCTTCAACTTGTACTTGACATGAATGGTTTGTTGACAGGCGTGCATCTGATTTCAGCATCTTGTCAAATATGCTATTCTATTAGCATTTTATAAGTTCCAACTATGCAAAAAAAAAAAAAGCAAGATCTGAAGCTCCTGACCAAACAGGGTAGGTTTGAAAGTACTCAAGGTGTCCATAGATGAACTTTGTAATGATTTTATTCCGATCCACTAACTCAGTGGAGGGCTGAGAGCTGTGTGTCTTTGTGAGCAACTGATCACATTATAGTAGGTGCTGGGTGTTGGATGGGTGTTGTCATACCTCGCGCAGAGGCTCATTGAGCTCCTCCAGGATGCTCTCCTCATCAAACATCTTGCCCTGGTATCTGTGCTCGTAGTAGTCGTGGATTTTCTGTCGGAAGTCGGCCGGAAGTTTGTGGAAGGACATGTACTGCTCCACTTGTTTGTACTAAAGGACAGAAGAGAGAGGCGTGAGGGATTGTGAACATTGGTGGCAACAGTTTCACAGCATCATGCTTTCACTTGAGATAAAACCTCCTCCTGAAGCATCGTGGTGATTTCTCATTTGTTTTCAGACGTCTTATCACAGGCTGCTAATCAGCTATCAGTGAGAATGAATTTGTGCAGTCATTGAGATGTACACAGAGATGGTGTAGGTTCTACCTGTAGCTATGGGGGGAAAAAAACTGGGATGAAGCTATTAAGGAAACATGAGAGCTCCTGAGGATTCTACTGTCTTTAGAGAAGCAAGATGCTTCTATTGTACATCTTAACCACAGCCAGTGTCTGTCACGTCATTATTTGTCCTTTTTCATCATGACACAACTCGTCCATGATCTGTTAAGTCTGTCATAAAGAACCAAAAGAAAGACACAGGTAAATAATTAAAAGGAACCAGTGAGCATTTATGTTCCATGACTATACGGAGAAAGGAGGATGTTTGATATTTATATTGGAATTGATAAATATGTAATATATGTAGCTAGAAAAAAGGAGTTGGAGTAGATGTCGGCTGCAGCACATTGACTGTTCACTGGAGGATCAAACTGAAGAGATTCACACCATCACATATTCACCACAGTTGTGCTTATCTACATCACATGCAGCCTGACTGTCCTCTTCTCACTACTCATTACGACGCTCCATAACACAGTTAATGTCTGGATTCCCTGGAAAATTGAAGAAATGCTATAAGATAGAATAGCATTGCCCTCTGCCGATTGGGGAATAAATCTTCGCTGTACACAAATGTTTTTTGGTTTTTCTTTATAGAAGGATGGGGGGCATTCTGTATACTTTCACGCATCACCACCTTTCTGTAAAAAAAAAATTAATAAATATATATATAAATACTCTGCACAAAACAACATCCTGAGGGCGAGAAAGTAGCCACATGACTTGTGTTTTAGAACAATAGGGCAACAAAGTAACCCCTAAACTAGTTTATCAGATCTGTTCACTTCCTGTTACATCAGCAACCAACGTCCTAACACTCTGGAGAGATGCAGAAGGAAGAAACAACCTGCAAGTAAAAAAGCCAAAGTAATTTGGTTAAAAAAAATCATGAGAGCAGGAAGAGGGGGATTAATCAGCTTTTCGTCGACACTGAGACAGAAACACTGATTCAGTGATTAAAGCTTGTGCGAGAAATGTAACAAATCCATGTTGGAGTTGCTTTAAATTGTATATAAGGCATTTGTCGCTCCCAAGTGTGTGTGTGTGTGTTTGTGTGTGTTAAACAGTATGAGTCATCCCTCTGTGGAGTAAACTGACAATTGGATGAGTAGTATATTTCAAGTTAAAGGTCAAGGGAGAGCCTCCGCTGTCCAACACCACACTTGAAAAATACAACAAGACACATCTCAAATCTTCCACAGAGTTCAAATATGTTTACTTGGGGAGGATTGATCGTTGATAAAAAGCCTTGGATTGTAAACAATTTAAATCTTTATCGTGTTTTAATTCCCTTGACTTCCAAGAAGAGAAGTTATAGCTCATCTGTTCTCATAGTTGTAACTTCTACCTTGATCACTCTGTAGTGTTTGTCAGCAGCGGACCCCATATGCTAAAGGTCTGTGCACACAAAATCTGTGTTTTTCATCCGAAATTGTCTCATTTAAAAAAAAAAATTAAGACGACCTCACATAGTCTCAGTCACGTTCATACACCGACTCCGAAAACCTTTGTCCCCCAGAGATGTTTGAAATGTTCAAGATCACAGAAATGTGTTTTCTTCATTTAATCTCAGTGGTGGCAGCTTATCAAACTAGACCACTGACATCATGAAATAGACTTGATCTGGATCATTTCACATCTCTTTGATCAGAAGATTAAATCATCTTTAGTTGTCGCTGACAGCTTCTTGGGATTGGATGGACCCAAGGTTTTTGTTTTTTTACCAAGTGAAAGGAACACAAAATAATCCTCACTGCTCGACTCCATTGTATCTGCAGCAAATTCTCAGAATGAACAGAATAAAACATCACACTTAGGGCCTGATCTACTAGGTTTCCGCGTGTAAAAACGTGTGCAAACTAGATTTCACCTGCAAAACAAACATGCACGCAGATCTACTAACGGTGAGCACTTTGGCAGAATAACAGGCGCTGTCCATTTAGTCCGTTTGCCTTAATGAATATGCATTATCGGGCGTTTCTACCCGAGTGTGGGTAGAAACATATTGGGAGGAGTAGACGCAAATACTTTAATTTAGCACAAGAATTGTGATTTACAAAGCCTGAAAATAATTGCAGTGAGTGTGACTGCATCTTTATTTAATACGTTTGAAAGGTAGCTTCTAATCGGCACAGCGTGGCAGGCTCAGATGGCTGCAGTTATTTTGGTGAGGAGGAGACTGCAGGAAGAAGACGGACCCCCACCTGTTTTATTCACCAAGGTTTTATTATGAGCTATTTTTTCTTTTGTTCTTCTTCTTATGTCCTGCCATCTTTTCTTAATTTCATCGGTTGTTCTTTTTGCTTTACCCACAGCATTTACTTTCTAATAAAATACATCCTCTATATAGGATGATATCCTGAAATTAAGACTCTGAATAAATAAATTAAGTGTTTTTTCATTTAACTTGTGTTTTGACTTTTGGACCCACTGAACATTCAGAGAAATCAAATGCTTTAATCATGGAGAGTGTTGATATCTTTCTGCCCTAAGAGTCCATGTCCTGAACCGACACAATCATGATTTATGATGACACGCCTTGAACGGGGGCGTAGCACAGGCGTGGACCGTGACCTTGCTTGTAACAGTTGATGACTCGCATGAGGTGGGATGGCACACTGTCCAGGAAATTACATTTTGTCACACTGTACGGTGACATATGGGTTAGAGAGAAAATGGAGGCTTGACCCTAAGGGCTGGGCTGACATGGCAAATCACAATACCCTTAATACGGCACATACTGGCTGTCATGGGAGTAGGATATTAATATTGTTTCTGTACAGGAGGATTTTCTCTTCATATATAAAGCGCTGAGTGGTTCTTACGAAAGGGAAAACCTTGGGCTTATATAAGAACTGCAACAGTTGTGGATAAGAATGACATTTGTCCCTATTTTCAGAAATTTAAAGGCATTTGTTGATGTTCATTTCTTAATTTCTATTTAATCTAAATCTACATGCTCTCCTATAATCCCCTTCTGCACACTCTTTCTTTGTCTTTCTCTTTCAGGCTCTTTTGCCCAATTATCATCTAGTAGCACACGGTTCTCCAGCGGGACATACATCCTGAGGAAACAGATCCTTTATATACATAACACACACAGACATAAGAGCGTGACCTTATACATGACAACACGATGATCAGACTGGATCACTTACTTTAATGAACCACATAATGAAATTACATGTGCGAATACAATTTAACGCATCTTTTTCTTACTTACGTAAACCAATTTGAATCTAAACATCATTCAGTCCTAATTAATTGCCTCGGGGCATGGTTCATTTAGCGTGAACAGTCACAGCATAGCTCCGAATGAGGATGTCTTCCTCAGCCATCCTTTCAAAACTCTAACACGTCTGGCAGTTTTCATTTCAAATTATAAAGACGATGTTTGTTTCGGATGTTTAAGGGTATCCCCCCCACCCCCACCCCCCCAATAATCTCTGCTACCCACACATTTGTAGCACAAAAAAACAGGATTAAAGTTCTCTCACTTTAACTTGATAACAACCCTTCACTATTTTCTGTCAGGGACAATAAAGACGCAGCTGACTTCCAGAGTATCCAGCTCATTCAATCAAGCATGAGGATAAACTGAGAGGCTCCCATTAAGTGTTTCCTGCCTGAGGATTCAGTGTGTGACAGTCTCAATTAAACTGAAATGACATATCTCTCTCTCTCTCTCTCTCTCTCTCTCTCTCTCTCTCTCTCTCTCTCGTTCTCCTTTAACTCTTCTTGGTGAAGGAGACATGTTTTATTGACTTTCTGATTTTCTCTGCCTTAGCCGTAGATTAGTGGCCATGTCAGTCAAAGTCAGCGGAGAGGGACAGAGACCTAAAATTGTCTCATACTTGCAAAATGAAATAATAATAAATAATCTGCAACTGCAGTCTGAACTACAAAATACACAGTCCTACACAGTTGTCCCATATACAATTTGGTTTGGAACTGCATAATGCACTGGAAACACTGGATAGATATTCTATCTAAATTTCCAGTTCACTATCAAGTCCCCACAGAAGCAAATCTGTTCACATTTGGTTGACATAATGCAGGGTTTGTCTTATAGAATCAAACGTTATGGCCATGAATGCAGTTAAGCCTGGACTTAGATCCTCCGGCCGTATTTGTATAGAACTAACAAATGCATTACATTTATGAAATCCAATCTATTCCTTTTAGCCATTGGACTTAGTTAACATGGAGTCAAAACAGCACAGAGGTTTTTTATAGGACATAAAGCCCCAAGTTGGTGGCTTGTGCACATGATGCATGGTTGTCACTGTAAGCTGCCACAGAGGGAGAGGAGAAATTGAATTGGCCGATCCTATTAATGGGCTGTGCCTAAGATGTGACAAGTCTCATGCTGTATCTGTGTGTGTTTATGTGTTGATGTGCTGTTGTGAGGGTGTAAAACCCAAGTTGACATCAGCTGAAGCTTTAGCTCTCGAAGTGAAGACCGAAGACAGAGAAATAAACACTCAAATATGCACTCACACACTCGCAGCTCACTGTGTGACGTGTGTGTGCAGAGTCTGAAAGGTTAACGCCACAGCATTTGATGTCCTATATTAAATAATGCATGATCACAACAGCAGATATGAAAAGGTTGTGATGTGTATGTCGTAAAATGAGTGATGTGAGTCAGCTTTTTCTAAACTTGGATCCATGATGTCGTTATGATCAATTTATTCCTAAAATTAGAAAAACACTTCCTCTTTTCATGAAGTGAACTAATGACATGAATCCAGATAAAAAAAAACCATCTCGTATTGATTTCTCAATTAAATATAAATATCACAAAAAGGGAAAATAGGGTGAGAGAAAGTGGAAATATGGATTTAGGAAAAGGCTAAAGGAAGGAAATATTAGTCAGTGGATTTTAAAGTGGCACTCAACTAATCATCAAGGTCAGGTTATGCCTGGGAAATACTGTTGTGTCGTGTCTTTTGTGGCTCTGGAGGAAGACTTCCAAAGTCTAACAAAGATTATCTTCATAGTTTGACCTTGGAGACCTTACATTTTTGTAAATCCATTTCTGACTCTCAGGGATGGATTGTGGTTATGGTTCAAAAAGCAAGTAACATAAGTCAACCTTGAGGGAAATTCTATTTGTTGTCAAACTCCAGGTGAGGTGTGTCTGAGACTCAGAGGAACTGCTCAGGCCTTATTTTCAATAAGGCCTGAGCAGTTCCTCAAGTCGCTGCTTGATGTGTCAAGGCTGAGTGGAACAGAGGCCATCACCGAGGGCCCCAGGGGTCACGTCTCCCTCGTCTCACAGCTATTCGGACACGCTGCTCTGTTGCTCTTGAGGGGATGGGAGTGCAGTTACATAATGGCTAATGTGTGGTATCCGCTGGCAGATGGTGTATTGCCCAACAGTCAAGGGCGAAAGGATGGAGGGTGAGATGAGATGGAAAGTGTTGTGTAGAAATATGGGATTACCTCAATGTGAGGGGGAGTGGCAGGTTGTCACCACCGTGTCATCATTTTTACTGTAGTACTATTTGTAGAGACTGTGAGTAATAAAACAAAAAATCGGCCACAGCATCACGTCAACAACTGTGTGTGTGTGTGTGTTTACATACTGCACTAGAGTGTGTGAAAACCATAGACTGTATATGACGATGGACGATGTATCTCCACTTCCCCCCACTATCCAGAAACAAAGCCAAAACACCCTGGATATGAGCGCCGCCATCCTGTGCATTTGGAGTTAATGCAGTATCGATTGGACGATGGCGCCAGTGTGAGCGCACTCAGCGAGTCGTGTGTCAATCTCAGCTGTCAATCAAGACGTATCACCTCGTTGTATAGCATTCAAATATATAATGAAAACCTTACCGTGGAAAATAAACACTTGAAGAAACACCAGTATGACAAGAACTACCTGAGAAACCATCATTGAAACAAAATATTAGACTTGGTCCATATTTTGGTCCATGTCCCATCCACTAACATGGAAGAGGCAGCATTTAGGACCTTTGCTGCAGTCAGCCACCAGATGGCGATCAAGATGCTTTGGCTTGATTTTTGGGGAGCTGGCATGTTAAAACTAGTTAGCTAAAAGTAGTGATACATGATTTATATAGATAGATTAAAAGAGAATAAGACAACTACCTATAATTAAAGTATAAACATGCTGATTAGCTAAATGGATTAATTGTTTGAATAGCCAAAAAGTAAAGGAGGGTAAATAATTGGGTAAAAGAGGTAAAATTTTTAGTCGTAAAGATCGATGATGCTGAGGTTTGTAAATAATGTAAAATGATGCTGGATGAAACGGACGTGTAGAGAAAGATGTCCGAGGTCTCGGACTTGGCCAAATGATTGTTTGTAATTTTATCTGTTTTCATGATTATTACTAAAAACAGGTAAAAGAAATTGCTAAAAGTGACATCAGATCAATGAAAAGTAACAGATAAATGTTTAAAACGGGTATATAGTACTATAATAAAGAAAATAGCATGAAGTGAAACATGTCAATATTAGATCAAACTAACTCAATGAATTGTTGAACGTCGAGCCTCTGACCCTCAAAGTGGTAGTAGTGACGCAAACTCAACCTAAACACTGACACAATATTTGAACAGTAATTACCTTTTGTAGTGTTACTTTACATACAGATCATTTGAAGTGAACACATCATGATGGGTGATGCAAATGCAGAGGTAGTTAATCTGACGGGGACGTGGGGGGATATCAGCTCTACAGTGTTTGTCATTAACATGCAGCGTCCTTCTGTTATCTTGCATTTACTGTGTGTGTGGGTCTGTGTGTCTCTGTTTAAATCTTGTCGACAGACCTGCTAAACACACAGCTAACCAAACAACATGTGTCAATTCTGATAAGGCTGGGGGAAAAATGGCCAAACTTTTAAACCCACGGTTAAACAGTTTGATTTCACATCTCTCTTTGGTCAGTGGGGTCGTTGCACATATACACTCTCTGGAGAAGATGCTTAGCGGCAGAGCTATTATGACATTTCTGTCTCAACACTGAGCACGATGCCGGCTGTTTACTCTGTGTTGTGTCAATAAAGGTTCATGCTGTCGCGAGCAGTTATACAAAGAATCTGTTTTGTCAGGGTGGCAAGTTCCAACCCACAGCTCTGTTTCCAGTCTGTTATCTGACGGACCTACTGCAGGCGGCCGTGCAGCACGACTCAGTTCATTGGGCAATGATGAACAAACAGCCATGAAGTTCTGGATGTTGGGTCTGTTGTCTTAGTCAAGCAGGATGTTAGCACTCTGTTCATTAATTCACTGCTGTGCATCATGGAAGGAAGAGAGAAGGAGAGCAGCAGCAGGAACTGACTGCTCCAGACGTCACATCACTGACAAACTACAGCCACACGTAACTGACACAAAACAGAGACTCCAGCACAGAGTGGGCAGCTCGTTTGTGTGTTTCTGCTTTTAGCTCGTGAACTGTGCCTGCTGTAAGAAGACATACTTCAGACCCATGGCATCAATGCTATGTGCTAAATTTGGTATAGCCTGACGGACATCTGTAGGAGTAGTTAGGCAGAAATGGATGGCCTGTGTAGATCATCTGGCTCAAACCAAAGAAAATACAGGAAAGAACAGGTCTTCTTCTGAGTTAAGAAGTGAACTATTTGTATAAACAAAAAACCTGGCTCTGGTATTATATTTAAACCCATACCAAAAAATTATCAAACCTGGATTTCATTTTCATTCCCAAGTTCCACTGTAGTTCTTCTGTCAAGGAGGTTTTGTTTTTGATTGTGTTTTTGTCTGTTAAATAGCAGGATTACTCAAACACTACAGGACAGATTATCATTACATTTGATGGAGCGATGCTGGAAAGTTCAGGAAATAATCCATTCAATTTTGGTACAGATCCCGATCAGGCATGTTTAGGAGAGTGATATTTATGACTGTGTGCAATTTGGTCTAGCTCCAGATATAAATCGGAATCTAGAGAATTTGAATTTGGTTTCTAAAAGGGGCTTCTGAGCATTGGCGGAGGTGTGCGCTGTCTGAGTTTAGTTTACTAATAAGTCTGTGTGATATCTGCTGACTAACAGACAAACAGACACACACATGGGACTGATAGCAGATAACAGCTTTCACACAGTTAATAAGGACCATAACAAAGAGAAACACTGAAAATCAATCACTTAATCAAACAAGGTTAACTACAAAAAGGATTAAGAACAAGAAAGAAATAATAAAAGAAAAATGAATAAATAACAAGAAGAAGATTTGGAGAGCTCATACCTCTGCCAAGGCTTGTTGTCATTTTAAAGGAAGCAAAACAAAAACAACATTCCTGGATCCACACATTTATCTGATAACCCAATTTCTTTTTCAATAATTTGATGGGTCATTCATTGTGGCCTTTACCAGCCCTTCACAAAATTTCTAAGGAAATTGGTTCAATAGTTTTTGCATAATCCTGCTTACTAAAATACAAACTGATAAATGCCAATGAATCAGAATAATAAAAAATAGGAAAAATGTCTGTGTAAGAGATGTTTCTGTGAACAAAATAAATCCTTGTGCGTCCGTAAAGTGCATATCCACCATGTAGTTACAGTTACAGTATGTATGCTCAGTGATTATGGATGGTGTAGCCCAGATCCATTGATAATGAATCCACTCCCTGTTGTGTTTACCGTGCTCATAAATCTGGCACATACATACAGTAGCTTCATTACAATTTAAAGACCATCAGAAGCCTTCCCACAGGAGAACGGGTCTGCTATAAACTCAACATCATCATGGATGCTCACTGATATCACGACCTAGAAAATATAGCAAGATGATTATCTCTCCAACGTGATGCACGACTACACCACAAGAGTCCGAAAGTAAACAGGGTAGAGCCACATGCTGACGACGACTCAGAGGAAAACCTGATCTTTTTGGTAAATCACTCCGATGTGTGTGTGTGTGTGCGTGTCTGCATGCATGTGAATGAGTGACAGATAGCATGAGACATCCCCACATCAGCCAGGATCTAAGGAAGATAACAAGACACAGAGCAGTGATGACACCGTGGCCTCATAAAGCAGGAGCGTGCTCCCTGGTTTGCAGACACCCGCAGCTTTGATCTGCTGTTGTCTGGAGACGACAGACGGACCGCGGCCCAGCGAGCTCCAGCCATGAATAAACAGCTAATAAAACAGATGCTGTTCCTATCAAAGTGTGTTGGAATCAATTGAGAAAACCCTCTCTGTTCATATTGAATGTGATCACCTCGTCTAGAGTGTTGTAAAGGACTAACACTGTAGATTAAATATCCTCATGGAGTCTCCAAGTGGCATCGGGCTCCGCTCTAAACAGTGGGGCCATCTGCAGCCTGAAATATATTACCTGTGATCTCCAGTTAGGGTGTAGTAAATATATCTGTATCTCTATCTCTATATCTCTCCCCACAGCCACAGTTACTCCATAATTAATATAAGACACTTTGAATTTAAGTGTTATTGTCATCCAAATAAAACCTTTCTTGTAGTGCAGATTAAGATTCATGACGACACCGCAGACATTTTTTGGTTTTGGTGCTGACGCCATTGAGAATTTCACACATCAAAAACATCTTTTATCTGAAGAAAAGTGTCCCAGGACCTCGACAGAAAACACAGTACACAGTTTTCAGAGGAATTATTTCCTCAGAAGAAAGTAGTTCTACTGATGCCTAACAGCACATTCTGTGGATTATTTGGAGAAACCAGGACCATTACTTCTGAAAAGAGATTTATCAAAATAATTGTTTGATATTGAGCAAATCCCCTTTGTTGTTTTCTTTACTCTGTGTTGAATGAGAAGATTGATACCATGCTCATATCAGTCCATCAGGTACAAAGCCACAGCAGCAAGTTTAACAAGTGAAAGCTGTGGAAAACTGCCTGATAGAAATTGTTCTTACAAGTAAAAAAACAATTAGTCATTGCTTCTTTTGTATCTGAATACAGAATAAATAAACACAACATTCAGTGTTACTTATTGAGCTTGAGAAGTGCTAATAGGCATGTTGCTCGCTATCTCCTTATCTGGATACTAATCTAAACTGACTGCTGGTGCTCTGTCAGTTTGATAACTTAACATAACACTTTCATTGTAGGTGATAAACAAATATTGACCTTTTCCTGGTACTGCCGCCTCGACGAGTCCAGAGACTGGATGAGCGCAGTTGCATGGCCGATGAACATGGCGTAGCAGGTGGCTCCTACGATCATACTCAGCATGGTCAGCCAGATGTCCGACATACTCTCCGGGGCTTGTCTTCCATATCCAATACACAGCATGTGGCTCATGGCCTTGAAGAGGGCGAAGGAGTAGAGCTCGCTCCATGAGTCATTCTGTCGGAAGAGGGGAGGGAAGAGAAGTTTAGGATAACAAACTATGAAGAGTAATGAAGAGATAGTAGAGGGATATCAGGGTTTTAATGGTCTCCAATCCTTTGCTCACTGCTAAATGATTATGTTTCTGGACCTGATAGGAAAAAGATGATTGGTGTTGCCCTGACCTGAGATAAACACTCCTTGATTCCTTTTAAGGTGGATGATGTGATGCCAAAAAATCAGGTCCTCATCCATCATGCTGCTACCTTATGTTAAAGGTTCAGTGTGTAGAATTTAGTGACATCTAGTGGTGAAGTTGCATGTTGCAGCTGAATGCCCCTCACCTCCCCCTCCCCCTCCAAACAATGACAGAGAACCTGTGGCAGCCTTCAGTTGTCATAAAAACTCAAAAGGTGTTTAGTTTGTCCAGTTTGGGCTACTGTAAAAAACGTTGCGACCTCCGCAGAGAGGACCCACTCCCGACGTAAATATAAAGTTGCCCATTCTAGGTTAAAGAAAACAACAATCTGTACATTTTAGATGAAACACACATCACTGGGACTATTTTATAATCAATTTGTGCTAATAGATCCCTTTCACTTAAATCTTACACACTGAACTGTGTTGCATACACATGAAAGAGACCTAATGATAAAGACATGTGGCCAATCAACGGGCAATAATGCTGGTTTATAAATGTAGCACGGATCCACATTATTAGAGTAAACTGAGTATAGTTGAGGATGGATTTCTTCAAGATTTATCAAGATAAATATATAATCCTCAGAATGCCCACTCCTATAGAATAGATTATTATTATGTATTTTTACACTTCTGCTTCAGTGGTTTTGACCTGATGACCTGAGCCTGTCATCTCTGCCAAAGGTAGTATACTGTTAAGACACATTGCACTGAATATATGTGTGGGGATAGAAATAGTGAATTCAAGAGTGAGAGGGCTAAAGTGTATAAGACATTCCTGAAAAATATGAAGGCCCTGTGTCTGGTGATTGTTGCAGGTTTGGTGGAGAGCCTAATCATCATCACTGTGCTGCTTCGCCTTGTCTTGGACAAGCAGAAGGAGATGAGGGCTACAAGTGAGTGTTAATGAGAAGCTCGTTCATGTGCCTGCTCCAGTTTTCCTTTGATTGATGCTCAAGCACTCAGTCAACTCTAATTCCCCATGTTAGAGTCATTAGAAACTCTGCAACACAGCTGAACCTCACATCCCCTCTCAAACAGGTGTGGCTCACACACTGTCCGAAGTTCACCAATCTGTGTTTGTGAGTGTTTGTCCTTGGACGAGTGGCGTCCTCAGCCTCTGATTGACTGGTTGGGTTTTCATCTGATTTGTTTTTTTTCCAGGGTCATTTGCATTTAATTTGAGATTCAAATTGAGTTGGTTTTGGAGGAGGTGAAAGAGGGCCGCTGTCAAACGAGTATTCAGAAAGAGGATTTGAAGAACCGCAAAGACAAAAGAAGAGATTTTAAAGGCACTCGGCCTTCGAGCAACAGGACAACCGCAAACTCAGTCCTGTTGTCAGATTGTGAGCTTTATAGCTCAAGCCACAAGCATGACTCATATTTACATGTCGTGTTTTGAGCTGTTAGCTGGATAAATTGTAAAGATTTGTTGGAGGAATTAAACTCGGCCTGCTAATCTTCGGTTAAAGACAGAAGATCCGTTTGAAGCCTTTACGATTTTAAGCGCCGTCATAAATCTACAGCTTTGTTGTTACAATAATGTATCCTTGAAACTGCAAGGTCACTGTATCCACAGCCCCTGAAGCCCATTATAATAAAAATATTTCCTACAGACCCTGACAGAACATTTAAACTCTGGAGCCTCGGTCTGAGCCTCATCCCCACTGCCCCAGGTGGTGAACAGACCTGGAGCTGAATCCCTCCAGGTAGCATCATCATGCTGGCCACATTGCTGATGGATATACAGCAGGAGAAGACCCTAACCCAGAGGCAGAGCACAGACATAAATACACATGGCTAGCTTTCTCTCACACTCACAGTGTTGATCAGGTCATGACCGCACCATTGATAAAATCACAAAATAGCCTTTAGTCTGTCTGTGATCTATACAAGTCTTGATAGTAAAACAGCCTATCTACTACTGCCATATGCTATAGTGTCATTTATAGCTGTTATTATTGCTAATCTGTGGAAACCAGGACTATCTTGTCAAAAAAACAAAGAAAGTACAACAATGCTTTGCAGATGCATGGGTTTGTCTCTGTGACAAACTGCTGATATAAAAAGGTATAAATCCCTTCATCCCACTGTATTCATATGGATGTTTGTGTCTTTGTCAAGGCCTATGTTTCATCTAACACAACCTTAAAGCTGCAATAGGCTGCAATTTACAACATCAAATAACTGATTAAAACCAAAGTTACTAGAAGCATGAACACTTAAACAAACATCAGTGGGATAAGACCTACCTAAAATGGCAGAAACCACCTTTGAGAAGAGTTTATTTGACACATACAGTACATTTACTTTTTAGACCTGGAGGAGGTGGGGTTTATGACCTATACTGCAGCCAGCCACCAAGACAGTCGGCTTCACTTTTGAGGATCTGTCATAACGTCCATGTTTATATTCATTCTATGATCTGGCTAGGACGACAACAATTTAAGAAACACACAATTTAGATGTCATGTGATTACTAATGGGTTCTGGAGGATCTGGTGGGTGTGGACAGAGCCAGGTTAGCTGGTTCCAACTCTTTGCAGCTAGTCTTAAGCTAAGCTAATTGGCTGGTAGCCCACAGAAAGATAAGTCAGTGGTGTTGATGTTCTAACTGCCTATCTCTCTGTGAGAAAGTACATTTTTGCATGTGACTGTATGAGCCGGAGAACTCATACTGCCCAGCTACTGTTTATCTCGTCTGTATGAATTTATCTTTGAGATAATAGCTTATTAAAACTGACAGTGTACAGCTGTCTCTTACTATTGAAAATTACAACTTTCGCAGTAACACAATAAACTAATTCTTCAGAGATACCACCCTGAGTGAAGAGGGGAGAGGGAAGAGAAAACTAATGAAATCAGCTCTTGTTTTCATTTTATTTTCCATCGGTCTTCACAGAGCAGTGTGGATGATAGCTAATTGTACATAATATATTTAGCGAGGAACACAAAGGGGGCATTGGACATCTATGATGCATGATGACGTAATTATAGAATAGTGAATGTACATGCATGCTGGCACTCTGGGCATACATGGTGTTTGACTCTCAGCTTGTATTTGAGTGTGTGCGGGTTTCATGCTGCTCAGCATCTCTCTGACAGGGTGCGGTCGCTCTCTGACTCTGTCGTCTAAATCTGACACGGGAAGTTTGGCTGATTTGAAAGTAGACCTACTGACATTTAGATGACATTGACATCTAGAATTTGAATAAGTAAAGTGCCAGAAAAGAGCTTGTTAGCAATGAATAGATTCATTATTTAGAGCCTGTGGGTTTATGTTTTTATTCATTATTTAAAACCAAGTGAGAAGAGAAAGTTGGAAGATGCTTTGGTGTCTCCCATAATTACTTAACAATGTAAATGAAGAATGCTTTTACCTTTCCTAAAACTTTGACTTTATTTATTTCAGTTACATATACAAATTCCATATAACTTTATTACATAACTTTAATGTTAAGGGTCACATTGAATGTAATGTTTTCTATCATGTTGAGTTACCTTGAATAAATCAAATAACTTGAGAGTGTTTTCATTAAATACAGTTAAACATATACATAGATATATATGTTAAACACACCATTTCAAGTGATTTGATTTATTCACGCTAACTCAATATGATAGAAAACACTTGATTCCATGTGATGTCAGATGACTGACAATTTCCCACATTTGAATAATGCCTGCTCAGTGGCTAGTCTTGGTTAGTAGCCACACCAACATGGGCTCTGTACTTCAGACGATCCAGCATCTGTGCTGAGACACAGCTGTAGATTTCAGACAGCCGTTGATGTGCAACCATGTGCAAATGGAGAGTATGTCTTTCCGATGATTGCAAGCTGCGGCTATATAACTTGAGCTGAAACCATCTGCTCTGCTCGTGACAATTAGGTGTGAGGCAAAGCTTTTGTAGTAATATTTAAAGAAGAAGAAGTTGTTTTTTAGCCTCATTAAAAGTGGGATTCAATTGGTAATATCGATCTGTCAGTTCACCACTGAAATGCCATGATATTTATACACTCATTTCCCACTCAGGATCCTGCAAAACCTGTGTGTATAAAGACAGACTTCCTCCCAATGTACAAAAACGATGCTGCATCTTGAGCAAAAAAAAAATCTGATAATGAACACAAACATGGACAAACATCACTGTAATAAGAACTACAAAAAATTACAAGAAGCACCTTTATGAAAAAATGTATTAACATTTACTTTGACTGTCCCATCAGCTAACATGGAGGAGGCAGAGGACCCTCAACAGCCAGTCACCAGGAAGTGATCATGATGATTTGGATTTCACTTTTGGGGATCTGTCATGTCGTCCATCTTTACGGTCAAAGCTACCGTACCATTAGCATCAGCTGTACCTTGTATTTGTCTTGTTAGACTACAAATATTAGCATTGTAATATTGCTAAACTAAGATGATATATGAGGTAAACATTACATATGCTAAACATCTGTGGGCATTTTAGAATGTCAGAGTTAGCATTTAGTTCAAAGTACAGCCTCACAGAATCACCTGTATCGCTTTAGACTTGAGTCTTATTAAAAAGTGAAACACGAGAATCCATAAAGTTCTCTATTCTAGAGAAACTACGTTTTATGGGTGAAATTTGATTTTAAATAAGTCTCTTGTATCTGTGAGTAATGTTTCTTACTTTTAACAGTTTATAGATGTTATTTATTCTACTAATATAACAAGATATAAAAACAAAACTACAGATCTTTTTACTGAAAACTGCATTCGCTGCGTGCAAGTATCTGGCTCAATAAGACAGGACAACTTTTCTTCTGGTAATGGGGTTGGTCTCATAGGGGCAACTTGACCCACAAAGATGACCGCTCTAACCAGATTGTGAGGCTATTTAATTTGTATCACATGGTTTAGCAAATAGCAAAAATATATTCAGATGGAGCACATAATACATATACATGTGTAACCTCAACCCTGGTTTAGTTTACATTGATTTAAAACACATTTCAAATACTGAAGAACATGTCAAATTACTGTAGGCTGCCTCAAAGTTTCAGGTCTCTGCAATAAATAAACCATGTGAGGCAGAATAAAACTTTCTCGCTCAGGGGTACACGTACTGGTCTAGCTCGGGGGTACTGTGTACTGTGTACTGGTGTACTGTGGATACAGAAGCTCCTCTTCTTCTACAGAAAAATATCTAAACATTAAATACTGAGACATATTCGTACTAAAACAGAGCGATGGTTGGGAGGAAGTAAGAGGCTTTATTCTCATGCCACTGATCCAACAGCCAATCAGCCTGATGTATAAGGGACAAAACCACCTGTCATCCACGTAACAGAGAGTCACTTACATAACAGGCCATGATGCTCTGGCCTCTCGTGATCACTGTGCTGCAGGAGCCTGATCATCGGGCATGTAATAAACACCAGTGTCTGCTACGTGCACTTACAGATACTGTGTACGAGTATTAAGACCCAGAGCTGAATACTGTTGTAGGGGGTGGGGGTTGGTTATTTCAAATATTTCTCAATGGTCGGATAAAGAAACCGACTTCACGTGCCTCTGAGCAAGTGAATGAATCATGTGTTGCTTTCTATACAAAGGCAACCTGGCTGCATTTCCACAGCCTAAGTACACAGAAGATGCAAAACAGAAAAAGCAGGGTGGGGTCCAGGTTATAGTTGGCGCAGGCCGACAGCCAGTGGAAGAAGCACGAGGAGGAGGAGGATCACTTAACACAGCTCACTCATCTAAAGCCATTCTAAAAGGATCCCTGAGCGTGATTACACCGATATGGCAGCAGCACAGCACACCAGGCGGCCACGCCCACAACCCACACAGGCGCTCGCCAGAATTGGGACATCGATCTCAGAAAACAGCACACAGGAAGAAACAACACTCATCAATCTGAGACATGAGAGGGAGAAGTGAGCGTAAACACAGGGGAGGAGGAAGAGGGGGAGACAAGGAACAAAACAAGTCAGGAGGAAGAAGACGGGCCGTTTGGATTCATGCATTCATGGATGAGAGCAGAGAACAATATATCTTCTCTGCATTCATTCCCTTTGGTGTTTATTAACATTACAGAAAGAAATGTCAGCCTGCTTTATAGAAACTGCTCGTGAAAACAACAACACAACATGTTGCTGTGAATTGGGGTTTAATGCTAATAAGAGACTATCAAGTATGATAGTCTGCGGTTTTCTGCATCTGTATTAGAAGTATAGTTTGGAATTGATGGACAGTGGGGCTCTACACAGACAGGAAAGTTTTGTGTGTGTGTGTGTGTGTTTGTGTTTGTGTGTGGAGAGAGAGGGAAAGTGAGAAAAAAACAAAGATGGTCAGGGAGGAAGCGAGAGTAAATGGAATGAGAGAGAGCAACAGTGATGATCCCCTAGGGGTCAGTGGGTGTGAGATCCATCTGTTCCTGGAGATCTCACACACACACACACACATCCAAACGCACACCACGTGTCACAGTGTTATCAGAGGACTATTTCCAAGGTCTGAATGTCACAAATCTATGTGCCAAATTTAGAAAGTTCCTTCTCAGCATATGAAACTTTTCTCGGCAGCAGCGGCATTAGACTTCTCAGGAAACAGCCGGCGCCTGACAAACGTATAAAGATGGAATTATCCAGTCTGCTGAACTTCCACAGAGACACCACACAAAATGTGATGTTCCCTCCGAGAAGTAGTTTGAGCAATCTCACAAGCCAAAGTTATTTTCACCTTCTGATCGTCAACCTTTTGGCTCTGTCACAGATTATGTTAATGTCAATCAGGAAACTG